>CM033470.1:221491582-222131808 GCA_019447015.1 Hymenochirus boettgeri | reverse complement strand
TTTACCAAAATCGTAGGCTACATTCGAGGGTTACTGAACAATAGATTTGAGGGTTACCAAAATCGTAGGCTACATTCTAAGGTTACTGAACAATAGATTTGAGGGTTACCGAAATTGAAAGCTACATTTGCGAGTTACCAAAATAAATGCTGAATTCAAGGGTTACCAAAATCTAAGGATACATTCGGGGGTTCCGAAGTACAAACTAGTTTCTACTTTGGGAAATTCAGAAGTGTTCGAGTTCGTCCAAACTATTAAAGTTCGGGTGGAATTCAGGTTTGGGTTTGTTCCATCTCTAGTGGGTAATTTGTTGACAGGTGAAGTAGGATCCTCTAAAATTGTCAGTTGATAGATTGGAGGGTTACCAAAATCGAAGGCTACATTTGAGGGATACTGAACGATAGTTTGAGTTTACCAAAATCGTAGGCTACATTCGAGGGTACTGAACAAGAGATTTGAGGGTTACCAAAATCTAGCTACATTCTAAGGTTACTGAACAATAGATTTGAGGGTTACCGAAATGGAAAGCTACATTTGCGAGTTACCAAAATAAATGCTGAATTCAAGGGTTACCAAAATCTAAGGATACATTCGGGGGTTCCGAAGTACAAACTAGTTTCTACTTTGGGAAATTCAGAAGTGTTCGAGTTCGTCCAAACTATTAAATGTTCGGGTGGAATTCAGGTTTGGGTTTGTTCCATCTCTAGTGGGTAATTTGTTGACAGGTGAAGTAGGATCCTCTAAAATTGTCAGTGATTATTTTTAAGGAATAGCAAAACAAAACTTTGATATAATAACCCACAGGAAACAGAGTCGGTACTGAATAAACATGATTCTGCCTGGTTGCTTTTTTTTTTTTTTTTTTTTTTACTTTGTTGTGTTTTCACAAATAGAATGGAGTATTCAGGCAAGTGACACATCATTAGATTTAGCTAATTATGGCCATTTTATTGTACTTCTTTCTTAACTTCATTTTCTAAAATCTTGAATAAACACAGAAGCATTCTACCCATAAGACCATTAAACTAATCACTCCCTACCATTCACTGAACATACTGCTCTTGGCAAATTTCATAGCTGTGATTATTTAATTCACATGGTTTACTTTCAGTGTACTGGTTAATACGTTAGCTTTAAGAATGTCTCCAAGAATGAATACCGGTACTTCTATTTGTAGATAACTTGTGATTCCCATCTCTATAAAATAATAGCATGATATACATGCATTTCTTTGTTTTGTTGGTAACGGCCGTCTCTAAACTTTTTGCCACCTGAAAAAATTCAAAATGCTCCCCCCCCTGCTGCGATGCGGAAGGGTGTGATTTTATAATTGATAGGGATATGCTTTGTCCGGAAGTGGGTGTGGCTTGCCAAGAAGTAGGAGGGCTTTAAAACATGACTGATTTAAGGGGTTACCAAAATCGTAGGCTACATTCGAGGGTTACTGAATGATAGATTTGAGGGTTACCAAAATCGAAGGCTACATTTGAGGGATACTGAACGATAGATTTGAGATTTACCAAAATCGTAGGCTACATTCGAGGGTTACTGAACAATAGATTTTCCAACACTGAAAAGGTACAGAGATATCCCACAACCTAAAACTAAACAAGAAATGTCTGGGAGAGAGAAAGTGACAAAAAACGTTAAGCCAGGAAGAAGTAAAAAGATCCAAATGTACCCCCATTTCATTTTTTGGTAACCCCTAGGTAAGGTAGTGAGATTTAAAACTTTAGCTCTCCTAAGTAATGACCACTGATAGCTATTCAAATACTTTCACCACCCTCCATAACTTTGTTACTGCAACTTCCAAAACTGCTACTCCGTGTTAACAATCCATGCAATTACACTACAAGAAGATCAAGAACTTTAGGGAGAAACTGGATCCCAGAATTTGCAGAATTGTTTTATGTAACAGTAGTAATATGAAAACTTCTTTTCAATTCTTCCAACTGTACTTCATTGACTGTATATATTATATGTGTCTATACCTATTTGGACGATTTGCTATTTCCTTTCGGAAGGCTTCGGAACTGCACCTCTGAATATTCCCAGCGCTGCAGCTACTACTGTAATTTGGATTACAGAACATTCTTTCTCAACCCATACACACTCATCATAATATTTAACAGTTTGGTATAAATTCAAGTAATTGTAAATGTTAAAAAACTCAAATAGTTATAATTGAATCCTTATTGCACTTACTCGACTTCCTTTCTCTGGCAAGACACTGACACCCTTGACTACAGTCTCTTCCTCCACAAGGTCCTGTATATGACTTGTCCCCCTAGAATTAGAAAAAACACAGTTAGAATTATCTTTAACAATGTATAAAACACTAATTCCTACAACAGATAAAATACTTTTAGTAATAAATGTTCACACCTCCAAGCACTTAACATAAAGTGGTACGAACCTAGCTAGAGATCTAGGTAATATGCAAAAGCAAAAAAACATTTAGGTTTTATAATACCTAATAAACTAAACCCGCTTGCTTCAAATTACCGTAATATGTAAAATGCTGTAATTCAGCATAACTAACCCCCTGACACAGAATAGTAGATTATTATTTTTTCATAAAAAAAAGTGCGTATTAAACAACAGTTTTTATTCCATATTATATTTATACTCACGTATGGAGAAAAAAACGGTTCAGAGGGTGTCCTGTGGTTTAGTGGACAAATCAGGAATGTGGTTATCATTATACAAACAACTACTTTCACAGTATAAACATATAAATATTTAACTTCCTCTTGTCTTAATATGAATTTGATTAAGCACCAGTCTTTTTTACATGAGAATGTTATTGTTTCTCATGTTAGAAATAAATACTGTATGTATTTGATTTTACTGCAAACTAATATATCTATTTAGAATCCACAAATAAAAGTAAGAACAATAATTCAGATTATTCTGTTGCAAGAAAGTTTATTGTCAGGGAGCAAATAGAGGTTTATCATCTATAATACTAGCTGAAATGGAGTAAATATAGTAAATTATCCAAAATAAAAGTCAGTGGCAGTCTTCCTCTTAGGCCTAGTACAAACAGGTCAATTTCCATACAATGATCTATATCTGTCCTTTGGAAAAAGTGGTACACACCTAGATCAGGGGTGTCTCAAAGGGTATGTTTGGGGTACACTGCTGTGCTTTGAGAGAGCTACTGGCGTGGCCTCAAAATGTGTTTATTGGAAATATTTTACCACTACATTTTGTAACATTGTACTCTCTAAAATATATTATGAAAAATACACTACAATGATTAATAAATGTAAACGGAACGTTCACCCCACACTACTCGCTTCTTTAAGACTGCAAAGCTTACAAGCTGCAAGGAGAGGAAGGGAGCAGTGAGGGTCTGGAGGGTCTTTGTAAATATCTGGACTCAGTGAGAAAGGTAAGTATTGAGTAAAGTGGGTTAGTTGAGTTTATCTGCAAAATGTTGCACACATACAATATACACTGTAAAAATATGGACCATTACAACATTTTAATGTGTGCCATGGTTTATAATTGTTTGAGAACCACTGCCCAAGATCTGGCCTAGTGAACCAAATTGCAGCTTACTGAAATTTATATGGTAAGCAGTAATTTTATGAATTTTTGCACAAAAATCATGCAGGATTTAAAAGATGTAGATGCAAAAAACTTGGCCATTAAATAATGGGGAAAGAAATATTGAGACTTGATTGGACTGAAAATTTGGCCCGTGCTTGCAGACCTAGCTCCTAAAGGATTGAATGAGATGGTTACTACAACTGTTTCCTTTAATGTAGCGATGCGGAGCCGTTATTTGCTACTATGTATTGATATTATGACCCTGAGATTTATAGCAAATTATAGTTGTATGGGATGTAGTAGAGATACTGGGGTATTCCTCCTTTACAATATTGTTTTTAACCAGTTTTTACTTCTTTTAGAGTGGCTGCACATTATGATCAGGTCATCGCTCCTCCTGGGTTGTCTCTATGTGGTTTATTGTCTGCTGTGTATTCAACTGATGTTTGGACTCATTGGATTATAGCGCAATGGGTTAACAAGTATGGATTCTACTTTGGTCCCGAGGGGATACAGTAGTGCACAGTGTGCCTGGGCATGAGGAATGTTAATGCATCCGAATGACTTACTGATGAATCATGGTAAGAGCGTTTTATCTATTGGAGCTGGCCTGACAGTGATGGTCGATATTGGGGCATAAGTTTTTGCTAGGGGATGCTCTGAGCCCCGATGAAGGAGACATAGCATTCTCCGAAACATAGTGTGTTGGTGATGCAATAAACAGAATTTTTTCTGAGAAACAGTGTGCGCTTCCATCAACCCCATTTTTGCTTGAGGTAACTGCATGTGCCTGTTGTTGCATATATGTTCTAATGGAACCTGCTTGAAAATTGTGATGAACGTCGCATGTGATAGTCTACTTTACATTGTGGCTATACACATTCCTGTTTGTGTGTCACTATATAATTATGTTGCCTAATAAAACAGCCTACTGATTTGTAAAGCTTACAGTTTTACACACATTTTACATTATTTACACTGATTGTAAAGCCATTTCACTGATCTGGCAACCAGTCCTAAGTAAGAGCATATATAAGTAGGTAAATTGCCTGACTCAAGTAAAAACCAGGGTAGAAAATATGACCACAACCTCAACTGAAGAATTCAGATTAATGGGCCCCCAATAACAGCAAATAAGTAGCCCCCTACAGTTATAGAAGAGCCACAATACAAACACAGACAATCCAGTAGCCCTATACCTTGGCCCAAAGATGTTAATAGACATCAAAAAGAAAACCCTCCAGCCACCTCTAAACTCTAGACCCATAGATACCTTTAAACTGTATGCCCTATAGAACAATAACACGGTGGCATAGGATTACCGTAAATGCTCCTTCACAAGGATACAGGTCTCAAGAGACAGTCCAACCTGGGATCCTTCCATTCGAACTTTGCTTGTTTGCCGGTAAAAATTTTTTAAAATTAAAGGGCAAGCCAGCCAAAAAACTACCTTCTTTAAAATGTTTATTAGCCCCTCAAACCCCACTTTCGCATAGTTGTCACATTTCAAAGATGCCCCAGAGCTTACTTACCTGACCCGGTCCCTCATCTGCTTTTCCACACCGCATGCTCCGGTTTTGAGCTTCTGGCTAGCAAGAACAGGAGCAGGGGACCTTCTGCGCTGACAGCTGCTTCTCTTCCTGGTCGTGGAAGTGGCTGTCAGCAGCACCGTGCAGCAAAAGCGGTGAGGGACCGGGTCAGGTAAGTACTCTGGGGCATTTTTGAAATGTGACAACTATGTGAGTGGGGTTTGGGGGGCTAATACACATTTAAAGAAGAGTAATTTTTTGGATGGACATTCCCTTTAAATTACCTGCAATATACTTAGGAATATATAGTCTGTTCTTTATGGAGGGTATTTTACTAGCATTGGATAGCTGTGCATGCTGGGGTCTATACGTTTTATTAAGGATTATTTTTGATTACAGCCTACTACTGCAAGTGTTACCTGAGGAAATAAACACCATATTTGACCATTTTTTAAATAATATTTGACTAAAACTTTTGCTCGAATGTGTTTGATAGATTTTACAATCTGGTCTAGAAAGAAAACCCTGTCATCTCACTGCAATGTGCACGCCAACAGCTTTTGCTGTTGATAAAGGCTAGGTACAAATGAGGATATATCTGGCCTAATTGTATCGAACAAAAATTTGAGGGTTACCAAATTATACTTTCGAGGGTTACCAAAATCATAGGCTACATTCGAGGGTTACTCCCGATAAATTTGAGGGTTACCAAATCGAAGGCTACATTCGAGGGTTACTGAACGATAGATTTGAGGGTTACCAAAATCGTAGGTTACATTTGAGGGTTACTGAACGATAGATTTAAGGGGTTACCAAAATCGTAGGCTACATTCGAGGGTTACTGAATGATAGATTTGAGGGTTACCAAAATCGAAGGCTACATTTGAGGGATACTGAACGATAGATTTGAGATTTACCAAAATCGTAGGCTACATTCGAGGGTTACTGAACAATAGATTTGAGGGTTACCAAAATCGTAGGCTACATTCTAAGGTTACTGAACAATAGATTTGAGGGTTACCGAAATTGAAAGCTACATTTGCGAGTTACCAAAATAAATGCTGAATTCAAGGGTTACCAAAATCTAAGGATACATTCGGGGGTTCCGAAGTACAAACTAGTTTCTACTTTGGGAAATTCAGAAGTGTTCGAGTTCGTCCAAACTATTAAAGTTCGGGTGGAATTCAGGTTTGGGTTTGTTCCATCTCTAGTGGGTAATTTGTTGACAGGTGAAGTAGGATCCTCTAAAATTGTCAGTATTATTTAAAGGAAAAGCAAAACAAAACTTTGATATAATAACCCACAGGAAACAGAGTCGGTACTGAATAAACATGATTCTGCCTGGTTGCTTTTTTTTTTTTTTTTTTTTTTACTTTGTTGTGTTTTCACAAATAGAATGGAGTATTCAGGCAAGTGACACATCATTAGATTTAGCTAATTATGGCCATTTTATTGTACTTCTTTCTTAACTTCAGTTTCTAAAATCCTTGAATAAACACAGAAAGCATTCTACCCATAAGGACCATTAAACTAATCACTCCCTACCATTCACTGAACATACTGCTCTTGGCAAATTTCATAGCTGTGATTATTTATATCACATGGTTTACTTTCAGTGTACTGGTTAATACAGTTAAGCTTTAAGAATGTCTCCAAGAATGAATACTGGTACTTCTATTTGTAGATAACTTGTGATTCCCATCTCTATAAAATAATAGCATGATATACATGCATTTCTTTGTTTTGTTGGTAACGGCCGTCTCTAAACTTTTTGCCACCTGAAAAAAAATTCAAAATGCTCCCCCCCCCTGCTGCGATGCGGAAAGGGGTGTGATTTTATAATTGATAGTGGATAATGCTTTGTCCGGAAGTGGGGTGTGGCTTGCCAAGAAGTAGGAGGGGCTTTAAACACATGACTGGTAAATAATGCCCAAAATAACTGGTAAATGATGCCCACAGTGACTGGTATTAGATGCCCAACATTGATTTTTGATCTGCAGGGCTGATAAACATTGATTTTGATCAAATGAATTTCCAGTCAGAAGGGAAGGTGGGGGGGAGTCGTAGCTGCATTCTGTTGTGCAATGAAAGTCACAGCTTCCCCTGCTATTTTAAGTGACAGTACCTCCCGAAAATATGTATTTTTTACAAATGGCATTTTTGCCAAAAATCAGCTGGTTATGACATTTGGGGCATTCTGATGAGCGTGTTGGTGACATGCGTGGGAATCTGTATGGGGATAAATATACTTGATGGAGAATATAGAATTGTATCAATTTATTTGGGGCTGCTGGGGACACTATGAGATATGATTATGCCAGATCCTGCCAGTCTTCCGCCATCACAGTGGGTATAAGTGTTTGCCATTTGGTTAGAATTTTGTTGGTGGTTTCTATGGTTTGTTCATTTATAAGAGTGGCATATAGTTTGGATATTGTGCCTCTTCCTTGTCCTGACTTAAGAATTTTGATTACAGGATGTGGTATTACTGGTGTTGTGTCTGTCCTGTATTATATGGGAGAATAGTGATATTCCTTTTCCTTCCCATCTATTGGCTGAGGGGAGAGATCTTAGATAAGGGTAGTGTGGGTTATGCCAGAGGGAGGTTTCCTTTAGGATGCCATTATAATTTAAGACTTTCTTTGCCATTTTCCATATCTTGTGTTGCTGTACGTGTAATATGGTGCCTCCTGCGTGGAGCGTGTATGTCTGAGCGTTTAGGAAAACCATAGGGTGTGTTGGAAAGTATGTTTGTAGGCCAGCTAAAGATTTGGGTCTTTGTAGAGTTTTTAGTCTTACTCTGGCTCTCCCTGCGCCCCAAAGGAAGGTGAGAAGTATAGTTTGTAATGTGTCAAGAAAGAGTTTGGTATATATATTAGGCTGTGTTGTAGGGTATACAGGATTTTGGGCAGTAATATTATTTTGACTAGGTTGATTCAGCCAAATTAGATTTATTGGGAGTCCCTTCAAGGTTTTCACTTTATTGCGTGTATATTCTAATAATGGAGTTAAGTTAAGGGATTCAAATTGCTTTGAATCTCAAGTGATTTGTATACCCAGGTAGCGGAAGTTGTCTACTATCGGAATAAGTGTTGTAATAGCTCTGGGTATCTGGATGTTGGGGTCTAGTGGAAATATGGCTGATTTATCCCAATTTATATATAGGCCTGTTAGAGGTCCATATTGAGTGATTATGTCATAGGCCATCTTGATTGATTTTTGTGAGTTAGCCAGGTATGTCATCTGTGTAGAGACTTATCAATGAGTTATGAGCTCCTAGTTGAAATCCAGAGATATATGGGCATGATCTAAGTTTAATAGATAAGGGTTCTATTGCCAGTGCAAATAGGTATGGTGAAATGGGACAGTCTTGTTACTCAGGCTTAAGAAAAAGGAGAGGCGTATGGGCCATTAACACAAATGGCTGCTGTTGGATGAGTGTAAAGGAGGCAAATCCATTTTTTAAATATGGGGCCGAATCCAAAGTGATTTAGACACAACCATAGAAAGGGCCATTCAATGGAGTCAAATGCTTAACTCGAGATCCTGTGTTGTCATGGTCTAGTTGCATGTGAATTAGGGTTTTTCGGATATTAATAGATGTAGACTTTCCTGGCATGAATCCAGTTTGGTCTGGGTGAATTATGCTAGTGATGACTCTTTGCAGTCGGTTAGCTAAGATTTTTGCTAGGAGTTTATAGTCAACGTTAAGGAGGGATATTGGTCTATATAAGCCACAGTCTAAGGGGTCTTTGCCCAGTTTGAGTATTAAGGTCAGATGGGCTTCGTACATAGTAGGGGGAAGTGTGTTTTGGTGAAATGCATCATTTAGTGTGTTCAAAAGGAAAGGAAGTATTTGTTTCGTGTATCTATGGTATGTTTCTTTAGGGAGACAGGAGAGACCACGGGGGGTGGCAACTGACATTTCTCCTAGAGCTTTTTGTAGCTCTTCCATTGTTATTTCTGTTTCTAATGATGCAGCCTCTTCATTTGACAGTTTGGGGAGAGAGATGTTACTGAAGAAAGAGGAGAGAGTACTTTGGGTTGCAGGGAGGTGGGAGCAGTAAAATTCAGTATAATACTTTGTTAGACATTGTAGAATGTCTGGTGTATTTTCTTCTATTTGTCCCTCTGAGTTTTTTAGTTGTAGTATCGTGCCCGCATCCGGGGAGCCATGAGCCAAGCATGCCAAAAGTGCCGCTGATTGATGTCCATGTTCAAAGTATTTTTGCTTGTTAAAGAAGCCTTTTTTCGCATGTTTTTCTTTGAGCATGTTATTGTAATGAGTTTGGGCTATTTGCCATGTTGTTTTGGTTTGGTGCGAGGGAGTATTGACATAAAGTATTTCTGCGGTTTGCAGAGCTTGTGTTAATTGTGTCTCTTCTGGTGTTTTGGTGCACTTGATGTGTGTGATGTTGTTTTGGAATTGGCCTCGGGGAAATGCTTTGAAAGCTTCCCATTGAATCCGGAGTGGTACCGGATTGTGTTCTAGGACGAGAACATCATCAATGCCTATCATTGCCTACCATCATGCCTATCATTAAAGATACTCCTCTGGATGTGGAATGGGTGCTGTGTGCTGCCAATCCTAGCCATGGTATCTGTGTATAGTGTGTGGTGGATTGTGTTAAATGCGTCTCCTGGAGGCAAATGATATCCGCCTTTAGTGTGGACCCCATGGCCGCACCGCAAATTTGTTATACACCAGACATTTATTGCATTACATTTATATAGATATAGAGGATAGTGCCACAGATTACCTGAGGTAAAAACAGATGAACAAAATTTAGCATCCAAAGGGGTGCTGAATAAAGGTGTAGGTCCCTTAAGGGGGTCCTTAACATATTTAACATAAATACCAGATTGTTCTGGCAGCTTGAGGGGGTGCACAAAGTGCAGTTTCTGCAGAGTTAGAGAGTGGAAAACTATTTATCTTCTTCCGGCACCATCTTATTCATTTCAAAACATTAAAATAATAAAGTAATGATGTTAAACATTGCTAACTCGTATGGTAAAATCTCACTGGGGGTTTCTATGCTAGGTTTCTTGGCTTATTAGGTGATAGTCATCTATTGTGGTAGTATCTGCACAAGTAGAAATTTATATAAACACATCAGACTATAACAACTCCTAATTCGAGAAAACTAACTTTATCCATAATATACAGACATCCATATTCCAATTTATTGATAATTAAACCATAATAGCAGGGATAGCGGTATAGGATACAGAGAAAGGGGAGATGAAATAGGGTAATAGTTTGAGAGGCAGAAAATTATTTAGGACATTTGGATCTTCGTGGTCCTGGACGTTATGTACCGTAGTATAAAGTATAGTTCAGTAAACTTTGGGTGTCTTCTGGTTGGTAAGAATTCTTTTTCCAGTGATATGTAATGTGCTTATTCCAAGTCATTAATGAGTAAATGGTAATGAGAGGGATAGCGGTATAAGGGGAGAGAGGTAGGGAGGGAGGGGAAAGTGATAGTTTGAATAGTAGTGGAAGTTGAGTATGCTGTATAGTTCAGTAGGAGCTTAGTGGTGTTTGTTGGAGTTGCAGAAGCATAGACATAACAGTTTCAACAGTATGCTTTGATTACAACAGGGATAGCAAGTTAAAGTTTAGCATTGATAGAGATGAGAGAAAGGATATAAGTTGAAGGAGTAGATGAAAATGATTCATAGTAGTGCGGAACATAATTATACATTTCTTTCCTGAATATTAGCTACTGTAAGAAATCTATAGAGTGCAATATAACCATTTGCAATTTAAAGGCGCACACAAATATATCTTTCCGTTGACAGTTAACTTGGTAGAGATAGCAATATAGCATGGACGAAGCGGTATAGGGAAAGGAAAGCGGATGAAAGTTAGATGAAAATACTGGCATTAACTTATATACAGTAACAACATTTCCCATTTTACATATTATTGGTGTTAGGAGGCAATTCACAGTTAGGATCAATTTCCTCATTAAGGGGGAGAGATACCAGAGGGGACCTAGTGTCTTCCTATGTGATTCAAATTACAGATCCTGGGATGATCTTTGGAACAGTTATAGAGTATCCTTGTATTATCACTAGAGTTCTGATGAGGGCCATATAATCATGCCCCATGCTGGTTAGATCCATGGGTCAACAAAAAAGCCATATATTGATATGGTCAGAAGGCAGTGATACAGTTCTATTGGCATTTAGTTCTCTTGGGGTGTCTCTGGGTCAAATGGGCAGGCAGGTTATGGGCAAAAGTTTAACATCGGAGAGTATCGACCCATTCCGTTGTCAAATTTGGGCCCAAGGTCCGGGGTAAATTGTTCAATTTTGCACAGTTTAGTCACATACAGTTCTGGTGAGTGGGTAGGGGCACTGGTCCAGTGAGATTTATATTATGGGGGTGGGAGGTTTGAGGTCAGTGGGTTAACCAGGTATATATGGTATCTTACCCTTTTATTTGGAGTCTAGCCAGGAGGTTGCTTCCCTTGGGGTTTTAAAAAATTGGACTCTGCCGCCTGCTATTACCCTCAGACGTGCTGGATAGGCCATAGAACAAGTAAAACCAGCTGACGCCAGCCTTTTCTTGATTTCAACAAACGTAGCTCTACGTCTTTGGAGTTCCAGAGAATAATCAGGAAAAATACGAATTGTACAGCTGTCGTGGTTTAGGATGCCGATCGAGCAGGCCTGGGTAGTCTCACTATGAGGGGTCTGGGTGGTGCTCCAGGAACGGGGATTTTGGCAGGAACATAGTGGGCTCATTCTATTGCCAATTGCGGTGACAGGCCTTTTGTGCCAAATTTGGAACGGATCCAGTTTTCAAGGAATTGTTCTGGAGCCTGGGCTTCAGAGTTCTCTGCAAATCCCACTAATTGAAGGTTTTGCCTACGCGATCTATTTTATAGATCATCAACCTTGTTTCTTGTGGCTTGGAGTTCCTGCTGTAGGCTGTAAATCGTGTCCGACAGTGGCTGCACTGTATCTTCCAGCACTGAGATCCTTGATTCAGCCTCTCCGACTCGCTGCCTCATCTTTTGAAAATCACGTCTAAGGAGTGAGTTGGAGTTAGCACTCACTCTCCTTGGGAAAGATTAGAGTTTATGCACGAGGCTGATTCCTCTGCACGAGGTGGCTTGGGCGACCCTTACACGCGAACTGTTCAAGCTTTTTAGCGGGGTCCAATTGCTTTGTTCCCCTTAGGTTTAGTCATCTGGTTCTCGGGTTGTTCTAAAACCAGTATGAGTTAGTTTGTATAAGTTTTAATGCAGTTTATTATCCTCGGTTACTGAGATGATGCCGGAGCAGCTCTAACACACGTCCTATTCCATGAAGCTCCAAGCTCCGCCCTGTGCTGTAGCTCCTTAACAAAATTATATTGTGAGGTAGGAATAATTAATCCTACCTCCCTGCCCCAGGTACTTCCCATTTTTAAAAAAGTAATTTTTTACAGTATAGTTATTCTTTAAATTCTATGCAAATCATGCAGCCTTTTATATTAGATTTAAATTTAGTCATTTTGCTGGGAATATATTCTATAAACAAAACTAAATTTTTAATTATAGCCCAAACATTTCGGATTATAATAAACTGGAGCAACCCTAACTGCTGTTTTACCAGTTTATTACATGCATTTGTAACTAAATATTTAATAATAAGTTATTTTCCATTCTGGTAAAGGTACAGGGGCATAGCTAGATATCACTGGGTCCCATAGCAAGATTTTAGAAGGTTCAACCAAACACGGACAAACTGCCGCAAGGTTTTTTAAAAGGGCATGTCCATCCTCCTAAGAAAAAGTATACTTTATGTAGTTCAGCCCCACTACATGGGAACATCTTTGAAAGGTTTAGGTAAAACTAAAATGGGGTTTGTGGGACTGAACTACGTGTCTGCAGGATACCTGTATGGGCCCCCTTTGGCTTTGGGCTCCATAGCAACTGCTATGGTTGCTAATCCCTACGCCTCTGTAAATGTATCTGTCTCCTCTGTCTGCACAGTGAACTTTTTATAAGCTTGCACGTGTGCAAAGGAGCATGCCTGTATTTTAGGCATGCGCCTATGGGTGCCTTTGGTTAGAGGGGCAGCTGTCAAACTCCCCCCCACCCCATCACCTGTATAGTCTTATTTCTGGTTGGGGTATCTAGTCTGTGTTTTTTCGATAGGGCTAAAGCTACACACAGTCCAGATTTCTGAAAGATGACAGACAGGATCTGCAAGATCCTGTCTGCCACCTTTCAAAGATCTGCATACACACAGTCCCGAGCGTTCTCCCTATGAATATCATAGGGAGAACGCTCGGGACTGTGTGTTTCCATCAGCCGCGCTAGACTCCTCTATACGGAGTCTACACGAGCGTACACACGAGCGTACACACATAACAATAAAGCCCCGATACCATCGGATCCGACGGTATCGGGGCTTTATCATTACTGTGTGTACCCAGCATAAGGGCACCAGGCCTTTTGAGCCTACAGCATTAATTGATTGCATGGAGGGAGGAGCCGGTTTACTCTGCCAGAATAGAGGCAATAATTATGGTTAATCATCTAAACATCTGGTTAATTATTCATCTAATTATGTGCTTAAAATATCAGTTGGGGGAAGGTAACGGACATGTGACCAGTTTTGTTTTAAGGGTGGGCATGCCCTTTAAGCACTATGTAAAATTAAATTTAGAGGGTGGATATGCCCTATAAGATACTACAAATTTATATATACAGTCCCTAGTTCCTGAGCAGCTCTGATCTGAATGATCTCTTGAGAAGTATGCTGGAAATTAGGATAGCTATTTCAAAAAAAATTACATCTATGCTACTCAAAGTATCTCTGTAATCCAAGTACTATGTTTTCTTTACAAAACAACTTTTACAGCATTTCTGCCCAGAAGA
This sequence comes from Hymenochirus boettgeri, assembly GCA_019447015.1. Taxonomy (NCBI): domain Eukaryota; kingdom Metazoa; phylum Chordata; class Amphibia; order Anura; family Pipidae; genus Hymenochirus; species Hymenochirus boettgeri. The sequence continues at coordinate 222,117,842 of CM033470.1, read as the reverse complement.
ACCATATTGACCATCTGTTCTGCACATTCTTGGATATTCCTAAATAGCTTTTTAACACAACTTTTGGGATACCCACTGGCAGACTTGGAACAGCTTATCAGCTGACTGCAGAAAATGGAGAAAAATTAACAACTCTGATTAATAATAAAAATTATAAATTTAATTATTAAATGTCCATTATAATGTTTATTATTAAATCTCCACACTACAGGAGCATGTTAAAGGAGAATTTTGCCAATAGTAACTTTTCATTTTTGCAATGAACTAGCATGTCCAAAGACTCTGGCATCCAGGATTATTGTAGTGTACCCATTAGGTGGAGCAGCATCGAGTTACAGTAGTGGTTCCCATTAGTTGGATAATTATTTACTTTTCATTTACACATTTATTATAAATATAAAGTTATTGGAAAATAAATGCCCATATTGTGTTAAAGGGCATGTCCACACCTCCAACAATAATTTTTATATCAGCTGAACACCCCCCAAAACCTAGACCTCGCTAGGTTTATTTGTTTCAAATCAGCCCCTGGACAAATTTACCCTCCCTCTTTCCCTCACTGCCTTCTGCTTGTCTCCTGTGCCTTTTCCATGCATGGAAGCAAGTAAAAGGTGCTCGACCGGCAGCCGCAAAGTGACTGGCTGAGACGCAGTAAATATGTCCATGAGCCGATTTGAAACAAATAAACCTAGCAAGCTCTAGGTTTTGGGGGGTGTTCAGCTGATATACAAATTTTGTTGGAGGTGTGGACTTGTCCTTTAAACACATTGTTTACTATTAAAGGCCAAGAAAATTTAATTAAACAGAGGGCCACATGAGAAACTTGAATTCTCATTATAGAGATCGCAAAACTGTATTTTATAAAAAGATAAAAATAATAAAAAAATGTTTTTTATTAATTATATTCAATATTTAATAGAAAATGTTTAATATTTTTAGATCCATTCTATTAATTAATTGATCCAGTCATAATTTTTTAATAAAATGAACTTAATAAAAATAAACAAATTTTCTGGGCTGAAACAATCAATCAATATTAAGATTTTTTTGAGTATAGGTCTTGTATTGAAGGGCAAGTCAAGGGCAGCCAACGGGCCGGATGTGGCCCCCGGCCCTTACTTTGCCCAGGTCTCTACTATGTGATCTTAAAGGATAAGTGCACTGTAAAATCAAGTTATGTTCATTTGGAAGCTGCAGCTTTAAAAATACCGTTGCCATATTTTTTTTACCTATGCCCCTCCAGAGCCTAGCTTTGTGCCTTGAAAGTTGCCGACATCTTGTTACTGGTTTGCTGAATGTTAAGCTCCGCCCCTCTGAGATTTCCTCTGCTTTCTCCTGCTTGAGCCTCAAACAGTAATGCCTGTGAGTTCCGTGCATTCTGTTTGAGGCTCAAGCAGGAGAGTGCACAGAACTCACAGGCATTACTGTTTGAGGTTCAAGCAGGAGAAACCTTTAAGTTGTGCAATAAATGAGCATTACCTTACAAATAAGATTGCATTCTCCTGCAGAGCAGGAAAAATACAAATTGGCACTACTGAAAAACTTCTATTCTTGTGAAATATTAAAACGTGACAACACATTAAAGTAGGTTTCATAAAATAAAATGCATAACATCATTTGCTTAAAGGGCATGTCCACCCCCAAAACTATAATTCCCCCCACTACTAGCCCCATTGTGTAGTGTAGTTTAATCCTTACCTCACATCCATATGGTTCTCCTGTAGTCCCCCCCCCAAAGTCCCCAAAAACTGCCCACCAGGAGGATAGCAGAGTCCATATAGGACTCTGCCTCCTACCTGGCCTCCTGGAGAAGTTTGGCATGCGTACTGCGCCCTTCTCCCCCTCCCTCCCTCTCAGGATTCCCTCCCCCTAGTGTAAAACCCTTTAGCTGTATGTTTCCCCCTGCCCCCCCAGCCCCAACCGCTCTATTTTTATTCTTAGAAAGTGCCACAAACTTTACTTACCTTTCCCCCGCCGCAATGAACTCCCGGCTGCCGCTCAGCCAATCACAGACGCGACTGCCGGTCCCGCCCCTCTGCTTGCATTTTCTCGCAAGCAGAGGGCCGGCAGCGTGGCGGAGGAAAGAGGGTAGGTAAGTAAAGTTTGGGGAACTTTCTAAGAATAAAAATAGAGCGATTGGGGCAGGGGGGACAGGGGGAATCATATATCAAAAAATGTTTTTAAGGGTGGACATACCCTTTAATTTGACTTGCAGCTAAACAATTTTGCACAACTTTTTATATTTTAGATTTAATTCTATATTATAATGTGAGTATACTTACTGCGTGAGCATTTTCAGCAAACAGCATTACAAGAAGAAAAAACAGAACACACCTAAACAAACCAAAAGAAAACATGTTAAATGTAGCCAATGCATAATGCCTGTCGGTCTACTTCATTTTACAAATTATGTAGCCATATATCATGGGGCATACAGTACTGACATATATTGACCTACAGTACAGCTCTTCTAAAAGGGTATATCTTCACATTAATCTATGTTTATTTTTAGTTTGCCCAAATGACTTAAGGTGTATACACAGGTGTAATTGCGGGGGCCGACCTACAATGCGCAATTTGTATGCACGGCCCATCATCAACGAGCCCCGACCAAACAGCTGTTTCGGCCAACAAAGCTCCCATACACAGCAGGATTGAGGGCTTGTAAAGGCCATGCATACACAATGTGCGTCGTGAGTCAGCCCCTGTGTTTGCGTGTGTATGAGACTTAAGGTATTTAGGGGCCAAAGTAAATAAAATGTATTGCCACAATACAATTTTTTTTATCTAGAACACACATTCCTGTGATTTATAAGCTACAAACTAATAATGAAAAAATTTAAAAATTATATACAGGGAAATTACCCCCAAACCCCCTAACCACAATTGTTAGAAAGGTGAGAGATGCAGGACACATTTGTTATGCAGCAACATTTTCTTCTTTCCCTTCCCTTTGCCTTTCAAAAGCTCTCCCAAGTTTTTTTAAAAACCTCAAACATGCTCAGATGTCATCTGTTACATCCTGAAAGTTGCTAACACGAAAAACACACAAAAAAAAGCAGAAAGAAGGGTAACAGAACATCAAACAGCACTTCAGATTAGTCTTATATCTCTCAACTAATATGGGATTTGGGGGGTAATTTACCTATATACCATTTTTCATTTGAGGGGTGGACTTGCCCTTTAAATCAATGTACACTAACCAGATATTAACCTGTACATAGTTGTTGTAACCTCTACTCCTTTCCCTAAGCCCCCTCGAGCAGGTTCAGTGTGCTTTCCCTAGGAGGGAAGAGAAGAGATGTCCAACTGTCTATTTTGTATATCCCTGTGCTGAGGTGCTAAGTTATCTTGTGTGGCTGCAACTAAAGTTGGGTAAACACAGTAGCAATCTGTCAAAGATAACAGAATCTGCAAGATTCTGTCTGTCATCTTTGACAGATAGAAGTACCAACAGTCACAATTCTTCTCCCTATATAAAGTATAGAGTACGTAAGGACACAGAGTGGAACAAGAAATGACTTCAGCACCCTGCACTACCCTTATCCATTGTGTGCACCTTAGCGACACAGGTTATAGTACAAGTATCAACTGCAAAACAACAGTTATGCGTTTGAGTTATGTCTGTACTCTAACTCTATTTGAATATGATGTGTACTAGTATTTCTACAGTTACTTATTTATATTGACTCTGCTGCTATTTCACTTTGATTCTTTGCCCTGGAGATACTTTTTTGACACTACACAAATGAGAACACCTAATCTAATTTGGGATTTTAACAATTTGTTGGGCGATTTTACGAAGAACAGCAACAAAAGGGTCCTGTCCTATAGTCAGAGAAACCCACTTATAAAGGGTAAAATTATGGAACTGTCTTCCATTGGATAGTGATGGCAGGTTCATTGAATAGTTTAAAAAAAAAAGCTGGATGAGTTTCTAAAAACAAAGACTGTTGGAGTTCATCCAGGGATATTTTCGATTGCCACTTGGTGACAGGAAGGTTTTTTTTTTCTCCTCTAATAATTCTTAGGGAGGAGTTTGCCTTCCTCTGTAGTAACAGGCAGGAAATGTGGGTATTGCTAGATGTCTTTATTCAGCTTCAAATACTATACTATCAGGACTACAATTGTAATTGTAATAACTGAATTGGTTTCAGAAAAGTTACCTGTGCAGCTGCTGCAAGAAGATGAAAGAGGAATTATACTGCACAGAAAATGTTTCTAAAAGCAGTAAAAATGGAGAAGAGAGGTAGGATTTATTACGGCTACCTCACAATATTATTTTATTGAAGTGATATAGCACAAAAAAAAATTTTGGTTTTACATCTGCCAGGCTTCCTTCTGGCTTCAGCACTATCTTTAATTAGAGATGTCCGAACTTCGAAAATTCGAAAATCCGCGAGCGGACCCATTAAAATTAAAAATACCCATGAAATTCCGAGATTTTTCGTGTTTTCGAAAATTTTCTAAATTACAAGGTTTCACGTATTTTCGAAAATACTAGAAAACTAGTATGTTCGAAAATTTGTGAAAATATGTCTTTTCGAAAATACGAGTAATCCTCGTAATTTCGAAAATTTTCGGAAATACGTATTTATGAAAATAAGAGAAATCCTTGCATTTTCGAAAATTTTCGAAATTACGTGTTTTCTCGTATTTTCAAAATTTTTCGAAAATGCGCGAAAACCCGTAATTTCGAAAATTTGAATCGGAAGTTCAGAAGGCGGAAAATCCGGAAAAATCCGCCGTTCGCTAACGAGAAAAATCTGCGGCGGATCCGGGTTTGGATCCGCGAACGGGCCATCCCTATCTTTAATACAGGAAGACCTAGGGCACCTTGCGTTTCTGAATGAAACAATATTGGGAGGTAGGATTAATCAATCCTATCTCCCCACTCAAGGTACCTTTCATTTTAAAAAAGTATATTTTTACAGTGTAGTTGTCCTTAAATATAGTACTTGTGCCAAATTTCTATTACACAGGGAGTATAACTAGATTTAGATGCACGTACTGGCTGCTCTTTTGGCTCTTGGTAGATCCCCCTTTGTGTGTAACTTTTTGGCTAGTCCATGGTTGTCAATGTATAAACAGTATCACACAAAAGTGAGCACATCAACATTATTGTAAATATTTTATTATATCTTTTCACTTTGATATGATGTAAAGTAGTCAGTGTACAGCTTGTATAACAGTGTCAATTTGCTGTCCCCTCAAAATAACTCAGCAATTAATGTCTAAACTGCTGGCAATAAAAGCAAATACACTTCTTAAAAAAAAATGTCCAAATTGTGCTCAGTTTGCCACTTTCCCTCCAACACTGCAATAAGCAAATCACATAGTCTCCTATACCCACCAAGTGAGTGAATGGTGTTGAAAAAGAACACAGCCAAGTCTTCTGCTGCTTTTAGGATATTTCTGTGGGTCTCCTGTTCTTGCCATACTTCAAATTGCTTCCTTAGTTTGTATGAATGACCTGTTAGGGACAAATATTTAAACAACCATTTACATGTTTTATTATATTTATCAGGGGGATGTATTGCTAAAGTTTATTTAATTGGTTGATCTAGCTTAATACTGAATGTGTTGCATCCCATCAGCAACACCTATATCTGCTGTACAGTAAGGTGCCTGTGGGTATCAGATGGCACTGTAGTTTCAGCAAACACTAGAATCAATTATGGCAAAGACTTACATACAGCACTTGCAATTCTTTTTAGTGAGGGAAAGAACATATGGGGCAGTGCCTGAAACTGTATACCTAAAACCCATGGATAATGTATTCTAATCCAAATACAGATACATATTGCATTCTATAAAGTTATAAATAAATGTTCTAACAGTACCTGTTTATACTGTTTAACATGGATGTAGACCTGCAATTTCCAGCTCCCTCTTAGCTCTGAGCACTAGAGCAATAGTACTCTAGTGTACACAATGATGTGCACTGTTGAACTGTAGGTATATAGATAGATACGATAGATAGATAGATAGATAGATAGATAGATAGATAGATAGATAGATAGATAGATAGATGGATAGACATATAGATAGACAAGATTATATAGATAGACAGATAGTGTAATAGACAGACAGATAGTGTAAGAGGGATATATGTCCACACAGCCCAGTATCCCCTCAGACACAATTGAATTAACCGTATTAAACCAGAGGATAGACAGAGCTGTAGTAAGCATGTGATAAAGTTAGAGCAATAGGAGTAATAACAGTCAATACAGTGCAGTGCAATACCGTACAGTCGAGTCGATACAGTGCAATACAGTACAGTGTAACTCAGATCAGACAGTGATGAGACAAGTTTTCTCACTGTTGCACTGAACATGGCCAATGACAAGACAGCGCAGCTCTGATAACCCTGCCAGCTCAGTCCTATATTACTAATATCCCTGTCGGCTTTCCATGTACCCATTACTTATGGCTGTACACGGTCCATTCCATATACGCACAATACACACGGATGCACCGTTGTAACCAGTAAATAACCAACGAGTCACCCAAAACTTACCAGCAGATCTGAGCTCAGTCCGCACATCCCCGTTCACTGCCGGTCCGTGCTGGTCCTTCCCAATGGGCCCGAGGCTGTAGCTCTGTAGCGGCTGCTGCTGTTCTCTGCTCTGTCTCCGCTGTACAGTCCTGGGGCGGTGGGTGCAGGAGGCTGATGGAGGGTGTCCTGTGAGGGGGGGTGGGGGATGCAGTGGGTGGGGTGTCGATCCCAGCAAAGCTTCTCTATGTGACTACAAGTCACTTCATTCTCATCCTCCACTCGGACCTTAAGGAGATGAACCCAGTTCTCTCACCGACCAGCGCACAGTGAGGAGAGCGACTCGCGCTGTTTCCAGAGCCGTGACCCACTGTACCGGGCAGGGACCATGAACTGGCGGCTTCTTACTACGCTCCTCGTACTATGCGGGCTCATTGGCAGCACAGATACCGCGGTAAGTGAACTGTGTGCAGGAGACTGACACCCAATATAGACTGACAGACACCCAATACAGACTGACACCCCATACAGACTGACTGACACCCCATACAGACTGACTGACAATACCAGAACTGACTGACACACCAATACTGACTGACTGACCCCAATACAGACTGACACCCAATACTGACTGACTGACACCCCATTCAGACTGACAGACAGACTGACACCCAATACAGACTGATAGAAAACCAATACTGACTGACACCCAATAGATTCCCAATTACAGATGTGTCCCAGATAACATTACACAGTGTTCTCCCGTCTGTGCGAGGGCCTGCAGAGTTGTGCACATGCAGGAGCGCACACACAGGTTAGAGGGAACACTAACACACAGCAGTCACTACCATCTTCCCACAGTCACTACCATCTCACCAGTCGCCATCATCATCCCACAGTCACCAACATCTCTCTACAGTCACCACCATTCCCCAGTCACCACCATTCCACACAGTCGCCAACATCACCCCACAGTTACCCAACATCACCCCACATTTCCTACCATCTCTGCCACCATCTCCCTATAGTCGCTAACATCACCCCACAGATGGAGTTTTTATCACCATCTTTATCACCATCAATATAGAACTCTATAATGAGGACATAATGCCAGGAATTCCTATGGCATTATGAACCGCAATAATTATTGATATTTCAGTGCATAAAGAACGATGTAGCCAAGCACAGGTGTACCCTTCTTCTGTACCACACTGATGGTTAATTGTTCTTGGCAATTGGTAATTGGTCTGCTGCTCAAGGTCTTTGGAATGGCATCTTTAGGGGGTTCACTTTGCTTCACCAGTATTTCTGGGACAGCTGTTTAGTTTAGAAGTCAATTGATTCTGTTGTTACAATGAACCATCCTCACTTTTTATGGGCTTGAATTGGGAGGGGCCAGCTATTCCCATTCACTATTACTTTATGCAAAATCAGCAAATGTTGAGAAATGCATTAGTTGAAGTATACCCCTTACAGATCTGCAATCATTTACATTTTGGTCATTGCCTATTCCTGATAAATATTTTTGTAGCCAGACTATATGGGAGATTTAAGTTCTTATTGTTAAAAATGGTGCTAATTTTCCCCCAACCAATAAGATCTATTTAACATTTGAAAGCTAACATCTGATTGGTTGGAGCAAAATTAGCACCATTTCTAATGAAAAGAACTTTTATTGAATCTCCCTGTTTGTTTTTTAATTACTGCCAGAATTATCTACTAATGGAGTTTACACACAGTGATATAGGGCTGCACAAATACCTGGACCTAAATAGCAAATTTGCCTAGAAATTTACAACTGTCTACTAAAGCTGGCCATACACATAACCAATAAACATAAAAGTGTGTCGGACCCAATGGGATTTGCTAAGTGTTGGCTGAAAATGACCAACCCCTGCCATTGACCACAGAATTGTTTGTTCCATACATAAATTTTCTGTTAGTCATTAAGGGCTAGGCCACACTGCTGCGTTTTTTGTGCGTTTGCGTTTGCGTTTTTTCAGGTCATTGAAAATGTGTCAACGTACTAAAAATGTGCGTTTTCGAGTACGGTGCGATTGCGATTTGCGTTCCGCATTTTTAATCGCAATTGCATGCGGTAATGAAGAAAACGCATGCGCAATTGCAACCAAATCGCACATTAAATCACATGCAATTCCGTCTGCGATTGCGTTCGCAGCACAGTGTGGCCATGCCCTAAGAGAGCAAATAATGATTGCAGCATATGTGGCAAACTGAACATACCCTATTCAAACTATTGGGAGTACAAGATATTGATCATACAAGAGTATTTGTGGATTGTGTATTTGAAATAAAATGTGCACGTGTATGGCCAGCTTAACTTTTAATAATCTAGATTGGCTCTTAGAATTGTAAGACTGACTCCTAATGTCAAAAATAATTTATTTAACCAACAATACATTTTCAGAAGAAAATTCTATTAGTTTATATTATGTAAACTCACTTAAAGGAACAGAAAAACAACTTTTGTAATGGAGACAGGAGCCCTTGCTCCTTGCTCCCATAATGTCCCTTAAGCCCTATGATAAATACTAATAAATACGTATTCCAGCAGTGCTGCTCTGTCATTCCTGGTAGTGCCCCTGTGTTCTCTCCTCCCCCTCATGCACATGTGTGTCTATTTTAAAGAAAGTCGAAAGAGTCGCGTAAAAGGGGAGGCGTCGGAGCAGAGCTGACAGGAGACACAGAGTAGCACCGCTGGATTGCATATTTGTATTTGATCTTAGGGCTTAGGGGGCATTAAGGGAGACTGGAACAAGTGCTCCTGTCTCCACTACAAATATACTTTTGATTAAAAAACAATTATTTTATGGGGTTAATTTTTCCTATAACCTAAATGAAAGGTTTGGAAAGCTCTTTATATAAATAGAAAGACAATATAAATCAATGTATCATTTACAAAAACAAAAGCCATAAAAAAGCAGCACATTTCTATAATGTTGTAGGGCAGGGGTGTCAAACTCACGTAAGGGGCCAACCCCCCCCCCAAAAAAAACAGGTTAAGTGGGGCGCCAACATTTTTCTGGGTCTCATAGTAATTAATTAAGGTTGAATAAAGACATATGTCCATCAAGTCCAACCTATTCACCCTTTTTTTTTTTTTTTTACCCTACCTAACAGTTGATCCAGAGGAAGGCAAAAAACCCAGCTAAAAAGGGGAAAAAAATTCCTTCCTGACTCCAAACGGCAATCGGAAAGTATCCCTAGCAGGCAGTGAAAGGGTGTGAAGTACACTGTTTTTGACTGGATCCTCTGCCAATGGCATGATCATGTGAGCCATAATGGAATGGCTCACTTCAGTGGAAGGCCTTTGTTACACCTCCCTCCTTCCACAGTGCCAGGCTAGATATGCAATCAGTTGTTACAAGCCTTATTATGCTGCTATCCATTTGTGCAAGTCATATTTGTGCAAAAGTCCAAAGCAGGATCATAACTATGTGTTTAAACAGCTAATCGCACCTATCTTAGTAAAGTTGCCCGTGACCAGCTGTTTAAAAAGAGCTGATCCGGGTATCTAGCAGGCAGATCTATAGTTACCCCATGGATAGCAGTGTAGTAAGTCTTGGGTGCTGTATAGCCATTAGGGGGGCGCAAAGAATGGCCATAATGCCGGATTTGGCCCGTGGGCCTTGAGTTTGACTCGTGTGTTGTAGAGAGCTGTGGTTCACATAGTGCTTGTTGGTAGAGAAGTTATTATTAGAAATACCTCTATCACAGTGTATGCCAAAACCATAAAGCTTGTGTGATTGCTTCTACAGCTGTAAATACAAAATTTGCCTGAGCTGTTAATTTGCCCAAACCAATCAGATCTATTTTTCTGGTCTACAACAGTTAGAAACATTTGATAACATCTAATTGGTTGCTGCAGATTGAGAACATGGGTAATAATTTGCTCCTCTTATTATATAAGCCCTAGTATATTTGGTTGTATGAAGAGAACCCTCAATATTTACAAAATAAGGCTAAGGTGGTTTTACAAATAAAATGCAACAGTGTTTTGAGGGAAAGGACTGCTGTGAACTTATGTGTTTTCCATTAATTGTGACTTATGTTAGATCTACCCCCTGGGACTCTCCATTGTTTACAATGGGAAAGGATTAGCAGCATTTTTCAGCTGTCCTATCATTGTTTTTCCTGTATAAAACACAACTATCTGGTAGCCACATGTGCCATGAGTCTAAACGTATGGTACGTTAAACTGCTTGATATTCTGGTGTTAAGGTGGCCATACACTATTACGACCTTAAACCGAACGATACTTTGATAGACAGATGTACAATCTTAATTGTACTAAGATGTACCAAAAATATTGTTCGACATTCAATTTGTTTTGTGATTAATGTCAAATGTCATCTATTGTAAGGTCACATTTAATCGGAGCTTTAGAAAACACTACAATCATTTTACCAATCGACTTTAAAAAAACAACTTTCTCGATCGTAATTACAAAAGATACTACGATCTAATGTTGCATAATACGAATGGGAAAACGTAAAATTTTTTGGCCAATACATGGAAATGTCGGATTGTACATAAAATCTCCGGTTATGTAGCAACTTTGCTACTGGGTGAAGTGGATTCACTGTTTCTTTAAGTTTGGGATTTGTGCTTAGTGAAGATGCTAGCACTTGAAAATAAACATTGATGTTTTTATGATGCAAAGCTGGTATTAATTAAGATCAGCATTTCACTCTTCTTCCTGCCTCAGGGAAAACCTTTGATCCATCCATTAGTGCCAGCAGGATCCCATCTGTCCTAAGTTCTGTCTTTAGTGGAATATAACCAAGGTGCTTGTAAATTTACTTGGATTCCAGAAGAGTGTAATGGAAAGAAATCATTAGCATGTATTCTATATTACATTAATACAGCTGATAACAGGAAACAGTTGTGGCAATACATTTTCCTAATATTAGGTAGCTTTTATGTTCAATTGTCGATTCAATCTAATATCAGCCTATATAATTGACTTGATTAAAATGTGCAGGGAAGTACAGCTTTCTAAAGATCCCGTAATATATGGCACAACCACATAAGGTAATTAAGCGCAAAATATAAATATATAGAAATGCAAAGCACCTACAACAGGAGGAGTTTAAAAGTGAGGAATATAAATAAAATCCAAAGTAGGACCGTAAGAAGCTTCTGAACATTAAGGTGGACACAACATCCTATAGTGGACTTCATGGGGACGATGCAATAAAGACCACTAACAGGCCAAATCAATGTAAAACCAACGCTATGTGTTATCGTGTTAACATGGGTTTTTCACTGAATTATGGGGGCCTGCACTATTTCCAAAACATTTCATGCAATAAATCTCGCAAAAGGATTATTGCATTGCAAGGTCTTGGGCAATTAAGTTGCGTGTCTTTAGGGTATTGCATCGACCTGCATGTCTGTATAGATCATAGGATACAGTACCCTTTATCTTAGATGGCCACTCTCTTCACTTGGTCTGTGGGTCCAATGTACTGGAAGACGAACACTGCAGATCAATCATCAGCCCTCCTTGATTTTACTGATCTTTGTACACCTGTTTGTAACTTAATCAAAGCTGGTTGCACACACTGACCACATAATGACAGGCATGTGTGTCACACTTTGTGTCTTCCACCTGGGCTTCCTAAGGGTCTCTCTGGGGTAGGAGTGTAACCAGCTTGGAGTTGTCTAACTACAGTATAGTTAGTCAAAAATGGGTATAAGCAGATTGGTTATATCAAGAATGGTGGATTATTGGAGCAGCAGTGTTCTTCCCTCGGTACAACAGACACATGGACTGGGTAAAGTGGGTGGCGAGGTTACTGGTACTGTATTCTATCATCTACACAGACTTGGCTTCTCACGTCTAGATTACTTTAGATATTTTGGAGATGTACGAACATTATGTATTTTATGTATATTCTACACTTTTGAACTCCTGATGGAGATGTTTTGCACTATATATATTAGCAGATCTTTAGAAAGCTGTACTCCATTTATTTATAATTGACCTACTAGACACCCTTCCAGCAATGGTCTCAGGCATGGACTATCTATTTCGTAATCTTATATTGATTGCAAAATGATCGTTCTAGATTGTTGCTGAAACATCGTAGAAAAATCAATAGCAAACAGGGTTATTCAATAAAAGTTCTTATCATTAAAAATGGTGATAATTTTGCCCCAAACAATCAGATGTTAGCTTTTAAATGTTAAATAAGATCTGATTGGTTGGGGCAAAATTAGCACCATTTTAAACGATAAGAACTATTATTGAATCTCCCTGCAAGTACTCAAAAAAGCACCTGATTGCAGCCTATGGGCTCTGTTTAGTTACTTACAATCCAGCTAGTGTCAGGATGTGTGCGTGTTAATTACACTATTACACTATGACTGACAGCAGTATTTCCTATGCTGTAAGTAAAATTATGGATTGGAGTTGCTGTAAGTCATATAAAGTATATTTCTCTATTTCTTGTACAATCTTGAAAAGGGATTAGAATATTTGCCTTCATTGCTCTAAAACAGTAATTCATGGGCAAATTGTACAAGATAGAGAACAGAAATTGTCTGATTGAATATTTTTAGATTTACAACTTTTCTCATTTCTTCCTAATGTGTTTCCTTATTACTTTTTGCTTAAACACTTTTTAAAGAGTCACATTGAAGTAGCAATGATCTGCACGGACAGTTCACATCTGACTAACACTACATATTGTTGCCACATGTATTTTCTTTTTGAAAACAATATATACAATGGTTTTTTAAACACAGGATATGTTCAAAGGGTACTCATTCAACAGTGGCTATTTTTAAACCCTTTACAGTATATTTGGAATAGTATTGTTCCTTAAAAGGTTTGATCAGTTGCAAAGAAAAACTTGAGATATTGGGAAACAACATCATCTTTTTACCTGCTCTGCTCAGCTTTTAAAATTTTCAAGATGTCTGGAGACCTGCCTGGCGCAATCTTTTTTGTGCATGATCTGCGATCACAGACTGAATGGGCAAGATGATAAAATAGCTGGAATGTCAGATAGTAAGAACCACAAGGCAGCAAACACACTCTAAAGACATTAGATAGATTTAACACTGAAACGTTAAATCTATCTAATGTCTTTTTAGTGTATGACCAGCATTGTTAAAATAATAGGTGCAGGGAGAACTGGGTTTAGTAAATACAGGGCCCTGGGCAATGCAGTCTGACACAATAATAGATAGGCACACTTTCACACCTACTAGTTATCTCCGGTGCTGCTCCGTTCAAACCCCATTCCAAAGGACCAATAGTCACTGCCGTACAGGAACCAGAACACTACACGGGTGAGCAGGTGATAAAGGGAGAGAACACCTATAGTTTATTCAGACATAATGCAATCCAACATTTCAGGGGGGCGTATCGACCCTTTCTCAGGAAGAAAGTATGGATACGTCCCCCTGAAATGTTGGATAATGCATAAATCATTCAGTCAAATATAAGGGAACCTATATCTGCAGCTAAAGGCTGCCATGTGTCTGCCCATGTGTACCAGGCTTAACTAACTTTAACACAATGTAAAAAGAAAAAGCACGAGACAGGCAACAAAAACAAGGCACTGAGGGTACAAAGGTCAGAGTAAGAAATAAAAACTTCCTCTCAATGAGACTCTAGTAAATTGCAGGCACAGCATGGAACCAAGCTCCTGTTTCCAATCGCAGCCCTTAATAATGTTTATAGGGTAACCCTTTTGAAATAAAAAATAACAAAAGTGGTATAAAGGTTATATACCTAAGCTTTCAGAACATTCTAGTTCCTTGAATGTTCTGAAAGCTTGCTATGATTATATTAGTTGGCCAAAAAAAGTATCACCTTTATACCACTTTTGTTATTTTTTTTATTTCAAAAGGGTTACCCTGTAAACATTTTGACTGGCTAACACAGTACACCACCTTTCCCTAGCCCTTAATAATAAAACACGTAAAGAGAAAATTAACAGTTTTAATTGGCCTGACCTAAACTCTGCCCTTTGGAGTAGCAGGAACAAAGTTAAGTAAAAAATGTTAAGTCACTGGTAGATTGCAAAACAGAAAATGTCACAGACAGTTTTCTTCAACTACTTTACCTATCAGATAGTATAATTCAAATAGCCATCATACATTGTCTTCGAGAAGAAGCATACTTGTAACAATTACTTTAGCACAGTTGTTGAAATATACTTCATGATTTATTTCATGATCACTACATTACTTGGAACTGTTAGAACAGGATATTCCACAGGTTTTTTTTCTAATCAAACAACAAATGTATTCCATTGAAACATGGAAATCATAAGTAGAAATAGTTCTATAATTTAGATGACAAAACAGTAATGTGCACGGTCCTTCAAACAAGAGTAGCCTGCTTAGAGTCAGTTTTGATCTGCACAAATATAAAATAATTCAAATTTGAGTTCAACTAAGAAAATTCTTTGAAAATTGCATGTTTACATATAGTTTTGTATGTGTGTGTGTAATTATGCGATGAATGTGATATATATATATATATATATATATATATATATATATATATATATATCAAATATCTAAAACAAGTAACCTAATTAAACACACATTTGTATCACCAGTTTGTTTTGTTGGGTCTAATAAATCAGCATTCATATCTTTAGTCTAAAGTCAAACAAAAAAAGAGATGATCAATGCTCATTCCTGGGCCCCACATATCATAATATCTATGCTAGTGCAAACTGTAAAAACATGGGGATTTTTAGTTACAATTTTTAGCCTTCCAACCACCTCAAGGTAACCCCAGTATGGAAGGTCCTAACAGTTTACCTTGGGTCATTTATCTGGACTGACACTCTCTGCTTGGTTGCATTTTCTTGGGAAGGTTGTATCCCTGACCTTGCATTGGATTAGTATTACAGGCTATCACTTCCCCCGCCTACTGGCTTCTAACAAGGAGGGAAGAGGCCTCTCATCCAATGCTTAGTATTCAAGACATAAGACCTCCAAATAAAGGGATGTGTTGGGGGTGCTACTACCACATGGAAGCTTGGTCAATCTTCCTGCAGAGAAACTCTGCTACAATATATACACAAAAGGGGGGTTGTGGGAGCACTCCTGTGGCAAAATTACTTAATAACAAATAGTGGAAGTGCTACTGATCTGACCAAAACATTAGAACAAACAAGAAAAGAGATGATCAATGCACATTCCTGGGCCCCATATATCATAATATCTAAGCTAGTGCAAACAGTAAAAACATGGGGGTTTTAGTTACAATTTTATGCATAAAATTGTAACTAAAAACATCTCTTTTCTTGTTTGTTCTAATGTTTTGGTCAGATCAGTAGCACTTCCACTATTTGTTATAAAGTAATTTTGCCACAGGAGTGCTCCCACAGCCTCCCTTTTGTGTTTAGTCTAAAGTCAAGTTAAATAATTCTGTTATACTTATTTCAGTTCAGTGTGTTTTTCATGGAAAAGTGTTGTATGCTGCTTGTCACACATGACACCTTTCAAAGGTGCACAAGTTGATAAATCCCAATAAAAAAAGACCCATTAATGACAGGCTTTACACAGTCAGGCATTTTTTTAGATCATATGCTGTTGAGAAAGTCTAACGAAGAAACGCTCCGGGCGTGTGATTCCAACTAGTGCAACTGGGTGCCACCCCAGAACCGAGCATGTGAGCTAAACATTGCTATTTTCGTTTATACTCTCCTGCCTGTTTGTTACAGTGATTATTAGACAGTGACTATTACTTGCACTAATAGACATGTACTGCCAAGTATTTAACCTATGAATAGGTCTATACTATACAATACAATAACATTTGTAAAGTGCTTTTCTCCTTAAGGATATGTCTCAGATACAGTCTGTGATACAGAGGAAATAGTCAGGTGTTCATAAATGCCAGACTAAACAGCTGGCTTTTCTGTTTGGATTTAAATGTTTCCAGGGATGGGGATGTCCTGATTGGGTGTGGCAGGGAGTTCCAAAGTGTAGGGGCAGCATGACAGAAGGCTCTGTCTCCAAACATTTTGAGGTGGACTCTGGGGATGACCAAGTTATTGGATCATTTTGATCTAAGATTGTGGGGTGTGTGATGCAGTAGCAGCAAGTCATTCAGGTATCCAGGGCCCAGATTGTGCAAGGATTTGAATGTCAATAAGCCGATCTTAAACAGAATTTTCCATTTTATCGGTAGCCAGAGCGAAGGGTTTGTGTTATGTGGCAATGGTGGGGTTGGCTTGTTAATAGCATCGCAGTGGCATTCTGTACTAGTTGCAGGCGGGGAGGTCTTTTTGTGTAAGGTCTGTATAGAGAACATTGCAGTAGTCCAAACATGATGTGATGAATGCATGGACTAGGGTTGGAAGATCTGCTGGAGGAATGAGGTGCTTTATTTTTGCAACGTTTCTTAAGTGATAAGGATTTATTCACAACAACTGAGATTTGGTTTATGAAGCTTAGTTCCCCATCAATCAGTACACCCAGGCTGCGCACAAATCTGAGGTTGTTCAGGTCTGAGCTTCTATTCTTAAAAACTATAATCCCCCCAACTACTGGCCCCATCATGTAGTGTAGTTTAATCCTTACCTCACATCCCAGCTCCATATGGTTCTCCTGTAGTCCCCCCCAAAGTCCCAAAAACTGCCCACCAGGAGGATAGCAGAGTCCATATAGGACTCTGCCTCCTACCTGGCCTCCGGGCGAAGTTTGGCATGCGTACTGCAGCCCTTCTCCCCCTCCCTCTCCCTCCCTCTCAGGATTCCCTCCCCCTAGCATAAATCCCTTAATATATAGTATTGCCCTTGCCAGCCCAGCCCCAACCACTATATTTATATGTTTAGAAAGCTCCCCAAACTTTACTTACCTCTCCTCTTTCCTCCGCCGTAATGAGCTGCCGGCAGCCGCGTCCGTGATTGGCTGCCGCTCAGTCAATCACAGACGCAACTGCCGGTCCCGCCCCTGTGCTTGCATTTTCTCGCAAGCAGAGGGCCGGGAGCGCGGCGGAGGAAAGAGGGGAGGTAAGTAGAGTTTGGGGAGCTTTCTAAACATATAAATATAGCGGTTGGGGCTGGGCTGGCAGGGGGAATCTTATATTAAAAAATTAATTTTAGGGTGGACATACCCTTTAATGGTACTGGCTGAGACTGGAGCTGCTTTTCTGTCAAGCACTGACCTCCAATAACTAGAACTTCAGTTTTGTCAGCATTTAGTTTTAGCCAGTTATCATTCATCCATTCCTAAAGTTCAGCTAAGCATTAGTTTATTTGTGGGTTAGGGTCTGTGACGCCAGGATTGAATGATAAATACTGTTGGGTGTCATCGGCATAGCAATGATATGCCAGGCCATGTTTTTGTACGTTTTTTTCCAGTGGCAACATGTATATGGTGAACATCAGAGGGGATAGTATTGCACCCTGGGGTACTCCATATTTCAGAGGTACAGGATTGGAGAGGAAGGGCCCCAAGGATACCCTTTGTTTTCTTCCAACCAGGAAGGAGTTAAACCACTGGAGAACTAAGCCATCTATGCCACAGAACTCTTGTATCCTGTTGAGCAAGATTTCATGATCAACTGTGTCAAAAGCTGCTGAGAGTTCGAGCAAAATTAGGATGGAACATTGGCCTCTGTTTCTTGCTATGAGCAGATCGTTGCAGACCTGAGTGAGGGCTGTTTCATAGCTGTGATGTTTTCTGAAGCCAGATTGGAGAGGGTCAAGGATGCTGTTTCCTGAGAGCCTTGCTTCAAGTTGGAGATAGACAGCCTTTTCAATAACTTTTCGCAGAAAGGGGAGGTTGGAGACAGGTCTGTAGTTGTTTAGATCTTCTGTGTCTACAGATGGTTTCTTGAGTAGTGGTCTGATGATTGCCTCTTTCAGACTGGTGGGAAACCTTCCCTCTAGTAGGGAACAGTTTACTATTTTGTGGAATGCTGGTCTAAATAGCTGGTCTAAATAGCTCAGGGCATTTTAACTCACTGGGGCCAGGGTCTAGGTCATAGGTGGTCTGACGAAGGTTTAAGAGGATGTCTGAGATACTGTGTTCAGTAATTGTCTTGAAATACTATGTAATTTGCCCATTATAGCTCGATCCTGTATGTAGGTGGTGAGGTATTGTGGGCACTGTTTTAATGATGCTTTTGTCCATCATCCCCATCTATTTGTGCAAAATATCCTTATCTATTTGTTTGAGTGTGCCCTATATCCTCTTTCTCTATCTGGTGTCACAGTCAGTCGAGCAATTTTCCTTAAAAACAATAATAGTGTTATAGTGAATACAACGGATATACCATGTCCTGGATGAATGAGAACCATCACAAGCTTATACTAGTGTTCTGAAGAAAGCATTGTTACCCCAGCCATCCAACCCTCACAGTTTATTTGCTTTAGGCTATACAGTATGTAAGCAATCAACAATCTTGCCAGAGGAATTTTCATCTTACCATATATGGATGTTTTTTTCTTTTGTTACAAAACCAAGGAATTATATTACACACAATGCACATTGTGTATTTTTTATGTTGTATATTTCAAGAGGTAAAAACAAAAAAAATAAATCAAATTGTCTAAGTCAGTGACAGGCAACACTGTAGATTCCAAGGACCTCACATGTGACCAGGGCTAAAAATTGATTTTGACATAAGGAGCCAATCACAGATCCCTGGCAGACAATTTAGCTTTGAACGCTGACCTTAAATGTTCAGGTTTCCTATAATCCTCCTATGACAAGAAAAGAAAGACATTTTTTTAAAATAAAAATTAAAGCAGCTCAGGTTACAATATGGTAGCAAACCACAAAGTTTAGTGAAAGGAAAACAAAATCTAAAATGTTACTTTCAGATTAGACAGCAACCCAGAACCCTGAATTGCTGCTCCCAAAGTTTTTTTGTTTTTTTTTTTAAAGCTGACATCACTTTCCCAGCTCTCTGGGGAAGCACATAGCAAACTAAAGCTGGTAACCATTACTAAAATTCCTAACTTTTGAAAAGCTTAGGACAGCAACCCGTATTACTGCCTTTGGTTCTCCTGTATCAAAAGGGTACACAATATGTGGCAGTGGATGACTGCAGTGTCACCAGTCTTAAATTGTAACCTGATTTCAAACTAAGATACAAGACAAATGAAGGCTAATTTCAAATAAATTGGGGACATTTTCATATAAAACAAATTGACAGAAACCCTAAATATGTAACATTGTAACTTTGACTTCATTCATCTTCTAACACTGCATTTCTTGCAAATCTTATTTATTTTTACTGGTTTTGTAATATCTAACGATCATGTAAGATTTTGACTTATTTAGTGATGATATTGTTGGATATTGCCTGGAATTTCCTTTCTGAATTTCTACAAGGGCTTAAAGCCAAGAAACATAAATTGCCCTTTGTCTTTTCTGAAAAGCTTTTTTGTAATTATTAGCAATGTGCAAGTTCTAGCAAACATTTTAAAACCAACCTTTTCAGAACATTACGTGTTAATAAACCGCTGCCTTAATTACAAAGTGGATTTAAGAAAACAAGTGGGTGTTCAGAGAGGTAAAGGATGAAAGGAATAGTATTTGGTTGGTACAAGAGTGAGACTGGATAAATATATTATCTCAGTGGGCAAGGAACGAACAAAATCTGTTCGAGCATGGACCCGGAAGAGCCACGAGAAGGGTCAGAAAGAGCGGCGCAGGACCAGAGGTGGGGTAAGGAGATTCAGGATCTGACATTACCCCCCTCTGAGGAGGGGCCTCTGGACCCCTGGAACCTGGTTTCTGAGGGAAGTCCCTGGGAAACTTAAGCCTCGTACACACGTGTGATCACGGGTCCCGACCCGGGATGTATGATGTGTCCAAACGTTAGTTTCAGACGATAATCGGCCCGTGTATGGGCCCTTTATCATCCGAAACGGCCGTTCGGTCGGGGGTTTTCTGAACTACTGGCCTTTTCGGCCAATAAAGAGCCCATACACAGGCCGATTATCGTCCGAAACGACTGTTTGGACACATCGCACGTGTGTACGAACCTTTAGAAATTAAATCCGAACCATGGACTCTATGGGACGACACCTAACATATTTCCTCAGGTCCATATCCTTTCCAGTTGAGAAGATATTGAAGAGATTTCTCAGAGGGCTGGAAAGTTTGAAGAGTGATCTGGAAAATAAGAGAGTTTGGGATACTGACCGTTATTGCACCAAAAAGTGGACACTTTGGTAGATTTATTAACTGCATTATTATAAGCAGATTTGGCAAATGTTAGGTATTCTGCCCATTTCTCCTGAGAATCTGAAACAAAACATGTCAAATATTACTCTAGTAACTGATTGGTCCTTTCAGTCTGGCCATTAAACTGAGGCCTGAGGAAAAAGATAAAGAAATACCGAGATGAGAACAAACTGAGAAACAAATTGTACGCCGCTGTCAGACACAATAACTACCA
This sequence comes from Hymenochirus boettgeri, assembly GCA_019447015.1. Classification (NCBI taxonomy): domain Eukaryota; kingdom Metazoa; phylum Chordata; class Amphibia; order Anura; family Pipidae; genus Hymenochirus; species Hymenochirus boettgeri. The sequence continues at coordinate 222,096,927 of CM033470.1, read as the reverse complement.
CTACCCAAACTACTGATGACCCTCAGGACATGGGCTCAACAATGAAGTGCATAGAGATATGAGACCAGAGTCTCTCTGGCATGGACAGCAGCATAAGATTACCTGATAGGCTTTTTTTAAACTTTACTGTGGGCACAGATGGCACAAGTTTTAATCTAAGACTTACAGGGAGAACTAATAAAAGTTCTTATCTTTAACAATGGTGCTTATTTTGCCCCAACCAATCAGATCTTATGTAACATTTTAAAGCTAACATCTGATTGGTTGGGGAAAAATTAGCACTGTTTTTAATGATAAGAACTTTTATTTATCCTCCCTGTAAGCCTTAGATTGAATCTCCCTGTTCTTTAAACATGGACCACCAGACGTGACGGATTAACAGAGACAGAGTTTTCCTGTCTCCAGGATGCCCTGAATGTTTGGAGTAGTGGAACTCTTATAAGACCTGTAGATGAAAGGTTAACGGTACAAATAGATGATTCCAAGGTTTGCCAGGTGGGAATTCTTCCTGGAAAAGTTCTAAGATTTTTAATAAATCAGGTGACAACTGAGCAGGAGTCAGATATAATCAGTTCATTGCCTATATGCTAATGATACCCAAATCTATGTGTCTACCCCCGCACTAACCCCTAAAGTTCAATCTCTATTACCTCCTGCATGGGACATTGTCGCCTTAAATTTAAAATCTAAAACTGAACTTAATCCCCCCCCTCAAACCTGGAACTAGTCTACCCTGCTCTATTTCTATTAATTACGTGGTCATTTAGGGTAATGAGGGTAATATAAAGATGAGCAGTAACAGTAACACGAGACTTTGTGCGGATGTCTTTTGATGCTTAATTTATTCACATGACATGTTTTGGGTTTAACAACCCTTTCTCGAATGGGTTTCACATTTGAGAAAGGGTTGTTTAACCCGAAACACGTCATGTGAATAAACTAAGCATCATCTTAAGTTTTTAATCTTATCTGAACGTTGGGGACAGAACGTTAGCAGTAAATAGGAGGAATCGGAAGTATAGGAGCTACAGTATCTTCATTAATGTTGAGGGTAATCTTTGACTCTTCTCTTTCGTTCTGTCAAAACATTCACAATGTCACCAGGATGTGTTGTTTTTTCCTTCACAACATTGCTAAGATCAATCCACTACTAAAATGCTCATGCATGCCCTTAAACTCTCCTGTCTTGACTACTGTAACATTCTTCTACTTGGTCTCCGAGACTGTCATTTGTCTCCTCTCGAGTCCTGAACTCAGCAGTTTGGATGATTTCACTCTCCAATCGAGAAGCTGCAACCCTGATATTGACCTTTTTTAATATATGTTTTTTTATGTGTCTTTATATGATTTAATAAGGGAATTTGTAATAGTTATTACAGAGAATGTACCATTATTTGGGTGTATGATTGATAGGAGCATATTTATCCTTCACATAATGTACGTCTATAGAAATAAGGGTAATTGTGGTCCAAAAATTACTTTAGTTAAATTGACAGGAATTGCTTTACTGAGTATTTTTGCAATATACCTTATTATTACATTATTTTATTTATATAGTTTTGAAGATATTTACATTTTTTATTTGTGTTATGGGGCAGCATCACCAAATGCTCTGCACTTCCTGCTTTGAAATCATGTGACAGTAGCAATCCTTTCTATTTGTAAAGTTCCCTGCACTGGGGTAATGTAGTATTCTCTGCCTCCGCCGGCTCCCCCCTTATGGGTCTGAAGAAGAAGTGGGCGAATAGCCACGAGGAAGAGGGCCCATGAGGAAGAGGGGACACAGGGGGCCATGGTGAGGGGGGCTGTAGATTTACTTACCTGTGTAAGCTGTGTATGAAGGAGCAGACAAAGGGAGAGAAGGCAGGGAAAGATGCAAACTGCACAGGAAGGATTGGGCATATAAAGTCACTGACCTGTCTGTCTATTGATGGGAGGGGAGGGATCCTACTACACTGATATTTGCAGCTGTGCTTGCCACTGGCAAGGGGGAGGAGCAGCCATTACAATGGCATCTGGCAGCCTCCCACCTCCTCAGTTTTTTAACAGTAATTGTCATGTATCATTTTTAATTTTTTTAGTTAAGTCAAGTTAATTTTTACAGTGGTGGTGTCTTTTAATTCTCTTGTTATGATGAGGTTACCATTCTTTTATTAATTAATGCATTGCATCTAAAGTAACTTTCTCTACATGCTTCTAGAATGGCAACAGTTAAATCAGTAATTATCATTCTGTTACTGTAGATCATCAGACCAACAATGTTAGCCAGCTTGCTGATTTTACACTAATTTGCATAATATCTGTCTGAGAGGAGTCAGAATAACCTAGCAAATAAAATGACATTTTCTAGGATTCCCATCTGATGTTTAGGCACTTCCATATACACCCTGGTACTTAGTCAGGGAATTTGTCTCTTTGTTGTACTTCTGAAAGTCTGCTCAGGGGGATTTCCTGAGAGCTACAGTTCCTCCCCATACAGCCACAGGATTGAATATTGCAGCTTTCATTAAAAAAGAAAAGGAAAAAGTGCCACTGACATTTCCATTGCTTGTTTTGAGATTATAGTAAAATAAAAATGTACGTTTTTATGGTTCTTCTGAATATAATCAGCCCTTGCTGAATCAAGAATTTTTTTTATCTCACGCAAAAGCCAAAGCTCAAATCAGACGCAACATTTCCCATTTTTTTGATAGACCAATTACTGATATTGATCAGTTTATAAAAAAAAAAACGTTCATAAGGCAAGGTGGAAAATTTTCTGTCAACCCATCTTCCACAACCCACCTCAATCTAAAATTCATGGAAGACGGCGCAAGGTGGGCAATTTCCATTGGTTCTCCTAATCGGATTTTCACTAGTTTAGCCGATCGAAAATCTGACTGGAAAACCAAAGAGATCTAATAGAGATCTATAATTTTTTGAATATGCATGCTAATATGTATGTACACACACGTAAACCCTAGTTTTCTAAATGCTGAATTCTTAGTGACAGTAAATAAATAATGCAGCTATTTGTACAGCAGACCGATTCTATAAACAGGAGGAACAAAATGGTAATCTGGGAAACAATCGCTGCCATTATTCTGATTGGGGGCATACCAGTAGCATGAATCAGAGATACAAATAATGCAACTTTTGTATGACAATATTGTAGAATCTCCCTTTCTCAAAACCTTTAACCTTTTAGGATAGTTTGAGTAACATTATATTGATGTGACTTTGCGTTATCTGCTATTAGCACTCACTAGCAAATATGGAAGTTAACCTACTGTATTAATTTGCAACCAAATGCATTAAAAAAGCCTGTGGACTCTGTCTTTACAGTTTTTTAGAAAATAAAATTGTAAAGACGGAGACAGCCTGCAAAGCATGACTAAACTAAAAGTTGTGGATTACTAATAATATTCACTTGTACCCTACGTGGCCTGGAGCCATGTTTTCCCTATGATGCTGATAATAACTATCTGTGTTCAGTATTTACCTCTAGCTCATTCAGAGTTAATATTATTACACTTTTTTAGAATTAACTTTTATTAATCTCGGTGTATCTGGTTTAAATCTGAACGTTCATGTTAAGTGTCTTCTACCTTTTAGTCCCATGTGAAAACTGCTAAGAAAAAAGTTGATGTTGCAATCTGTATGCATTTCAACTGACAGTAGTTATCTGCAATATTCGGTTTCTGGGTTTTCCTATTTTATATTTCATGAATGAAAATGTAAAACAAATAGATTGAAAATATCTTCCACTCCACACTTTCCGTGTGAATGCTTTATCAATGAAAATAGATGGTTTGCATAAAAGATCATTGAATTCTATTAATCTCAAAAAGTGTCTACAAAGGGCACCATTCATTGGCAAGGAATTTGTCTGCTTTAAACAGAACTTCATGTTGACCTTCATCTAGAATATTCACCCATGACCATTTTATGAGAATAGATGAAGTGCCATTAAGTCTGGTACATAAAGGATGCTGTTGTTTAATGAATTATCACAACATTCCAAAATGGATATCTTTAGATCAAGTAGCTGATTTGTGTGATTTAACAGTATACTTGATGTGACACCTGTTAAAAGAGAAAAAGTTGAAGGTTTATACCATTTAACATGTGTGATTTACTGCTGTGGTTAGCAGTAAATTTGTACATAGTGGTGTATTCCATAAATGTTTGTACATATATACTGATATGCTCTCAATTAGGGGAATATTGATCTTTCTTACAATAAATGAAATAAGTAGTTTGCAGTGATATGGTGCATTGGCATCATCAACGAAAGAAGAAACATCAGTGCAATTAGTAGTTGTGTTTTTGTCCACATTAAATTTAAAATAAAATAGGAAGTTAAATCTCTAAATAGATATGGGTAACATATCAACAACAGTTTCCCTTTAATATTTATTTCTATTTACTTGTGGATAAAGAATCCACATCCTGTTTGAGAAGCTATACTTTAACAGCCAGTTCAGTGGTCCCATGGCATATTTTCTACTTTTCCCTCAGTTGGTCTAAAGAGTCAAGGAAGCATCTATGTGTAAATGAATAGTAATTCCCACACATTTCGATACAATTACGGTTATATAAATGTTAAACATCTCTTCATGTTTTTGACCAAATATTCAATGTGAGAAATAACAAGATTTGCATTTTATCCACCTCCTGAATATATTAAAAAAAAAACAAAACCTAGCTAATTGATGAAGTCAAAATATTTATTGCTGTTTTGAAAACATGTCTAGTTTTTGTTGTTTATAGAGATACAGAGATATGTTTTCATAGTTTCACATGTTTACAATTGATTTATGTGGGAATGACAATGATTTTGATGCTTGTAGTTATAGAGGGAATCTACTAGGAATACATCTGGTGATGAGTCATGGATTGCCAAGTACAGAAGTTTAGAAAGAACACAGCGAACTTTTAAATTCTGTTAGGGAATTTTACAGATGCTTTTGCAAAAATGTAATATATTCTTTATTTATTTAATCTTTGTTCTTGTGTAAAAATTATTAGAAAACCCCAGAATCTTCTATTTTCAAATGTGTTAACAGATACAACATTTCTAGCCTGTTATAGAAATAGCTGTCTTTCCTATAATACTTGAAAATAGCATTAAAGGACAACTCCACTCCAGAAAGAATGGCCTCTTTAAAATATGTTGATATATTATAGTTTGTCCCAACTGTATGCCTGCTATGCTTCTGGAGGCCTTATGGAAACTGAGCAATATAGAAACCTGTACTGAGCCTGTACTGAGCCTGGACATGCTCAGAATAGACAGCTAGGGGATTAACATTCAGTCATTGGCTGTGATGTCAACTGTCAAATCCATAACTGACAGTTGCTAACTGGAAGAACCAGGAAGTGGGGGAACAGGACATTGTGCAGGATTTCAGGTTAGACTTATATATTTCAGATTTTAAACTATTACCATTTATGGTTTTGGAGGATAATTTACATGTATGTAAGTTTTAATTTTTGGGCTGGACTTGCCCTTTAAGTGATTTGACTGTGCTTTATGCAAAGAAAATAGCATACTTGACACAAACAGTTCTAATTGCATATGTGCTATAGGTTGCTGATTTAGAGCCTGCCATTAACTATTGCTAAATGAAAAGTGTAAAAATTGTGGGCAAAAAAGGTATATATATATATATTGAATTACTGTGAAAAGCTAAAATTGGTGTCATGAGTTCTTAAATTCATATTCCAGGATTGCCACATTGTTCCACATTTTCTACCACATGCTTAGGTCAACAATCACCCCACACTAAACGCCCCCACAAACCCCACTTCCGCAATATTTACCAGGTAGCAGCCATCAGTCAAGGTTGTGACGTGGCATGACAACAAATGAGAAAAAGGGCCATATTTAAAAAGGAGCGCTATTGGCTTTTTTTCTTTTCACCAAATATTGTGTAGCCCTCTATTTACACAGAATAGAAGTTTTGTATTTATAGTCTGGATTGACGCTACAGGAGTCCTGTGTCTCCGCTATATGAGAGAGCAGGAATAACATATTGACATGCCTCCACCCAGGATTAAGACAGGCCCCCTGGGAACTTTATTCCACTGAACAGAATGGAAATGTTTTTTTTAAGGCAGATATCGACTTTGTCTTCTTTCTGTTTACACCTCCACTTTTTATTATACTTGTTCTCCCTACTTCCCTCTCACTTCCTGGTTACTTCCTAGTTACCTGGCTCCTCCCCCTCACTTCCTCGTCTAGACATTTTAAAGTCTCTATGATACAGGATGAGTAGCAGGAAAGTATCCCCAGCTTCCCTACAATTGCAACAAACATTTTTTAATTTTTTAATGGTGAAATTTTCAGTAGCATCAACACAAAAACAGTTGAAAAATGTGGCAAAGGGTGAGTCTTTATATGTCAATACAAAAGGATTAAAACACCCAGAAGACAGTTCTGTACATATGGAAATGTGTCTTAAAGGGCAAGTCCAGCCCTAAAATGAAAACTTACATACAGGTAAATCACCCCCCAAAACCCTAAATGGTAATAGTTTGAAATGTGAAATATATAACTTAACCTGAAAATCCTGCACAATGTCCTGTTTCCCAATTCTGCTTCCTGGTTCTTCCAGTTAGTAACTGTCAGTTATGGATTTGACAGTTGACATCACAGCCAATGACTGAATGTTAATCCCCTATCTGCCTCTTCTGAGCATGCACAGGCTCAGTACCTGCTCAGTACAGGTTTCTAAATTCCTCAGTTTCCATGAAGCATCCAGAAACATAGCAGGCATACAGTAATGAATTCATAGGTCAAAGTTGGATATATCAACATATTTTAAAGAGGCTGTTCTTTCTAAAAGATGTTCTTATGAGGGTGGAGTTGTCCTTTAACACCCTTATTGGAATTTTCAGCAAACATATGTAGAATATGTTATTTTACCCAGGGTTGAAGACTTTTTCAGTCTTAGATGTTTTAGATCCTTATCCTGGGTACTACTAATAGGAGGAAGAAGCGGAGCAAGGGGGAGATGAGTATAATTGTCCTTCAAAACATTAGTTCACATTGATGATACCCCATTGATAACTATTCTGGGTAATGTGTTTTTTTTCAATTCTCTACCCTCTACAAATGTGTTTTGCACATCGAAAAGTCCCTAGTATGTACATTTATCACCTATGTCTCAAAAGAAATAGTAAAATCGAAGCATGTCAACTTCTGCTACACTACACTTTAATGCAAATTTTAATAAATAGACCCTATTCATAAGTACAATCCACAAGACATAATCCTAAATATGGCAACAGCCCTTCTTGTAACAATAATATTAAACCTCTTCTAAACACTGGACCTACAGCATATCAACTATTTTCCATCCAGAAGCAAACTACAAGGTATGTAGACTGGTTCAGTGCATTTGCATTTTCAGCATACTCTTTTAACCAACTTGGTCCCATTATTAATGACTTCACATTCTCCGCCATTCTCTCCCCTATGTGCCAGATTTTATTTTCACTTTAAAGGTGACCCTACATTAGGATGATTTTATGTACAATTCGACATACAATCCAACATTTCCATCGATTGGCTGAAAAATTTTACATTTTCCCGTTTTTATGCGACATTAGATCATAAAATCGTTCGTAATTATGATCGGGAAAGTAATTTTTTTAAGTTGATTGGTAAAATGATCGTAGTGTTTCCTGAAGTTCTGATTAAATGTTAATGTAATGTAACCTCACAATAGATGACATTCAATATTAATCACAAAACAATTTCAATGTCCAATAATATTTATGGTACACAATTATTCATTAAGTACACTAAAACAATTCACATTATAATACTTTTTTGATGTATATTACTTGTGTAATACCTTAAAATTGCACCATTTAACTTGAGATGATTATTTAAGGTAGATTGTCAGAAACCCAAACAAAAATGAAATGATAGCAAACACCAATATAAAAAAGTTACCGTACCTTGTTTTTTAATGTATATGTTGTAACCACAACTTTAGGTTACAATGAATTCTACTGGACTAGTTAGCATTATTTTGGTCTTTCTTATTACACTTGAAATAAAGATTAAAACAGAAAATAATCAAGTTTACAGGAAAAAAAGGTTTATTCAGGTTTCCTGTCTAGCCAAAGAGGATGGACAGCTCTGCTTCCTCGTATTCTCTGTTTTTTTTTCCTTTGGAACTACAAGGCCACAATTGGTTTCCTGGAAATATGGCTTAGTGAATTTAAAAATGTAAAATAGTGTAACAAATAACATGTTTTTGCTACTGAGTATGTTTGCTCTAATAGCTAATATAAAAATAAAGACAAATTTTTATTTCTTTATTTCATAATTTTATTTTAATATCTTAACTGTATCAGAATAATGGAATCAACAGAAACTTGTGCCAATATACTAAAACTTTCTTTCCTGTTGGACATTAGTAAAAGGTAAGACAGGAAATTAGGTTGTGTACAAAGATATTTATATAAAACTTTGTTAGTGTAAAATGACAACATTGGCACAATACGGCACAATCCTTATTTTACATGGAGAAAAAGGCCATGATTTACGATCATTACGAGGACTTAAAATAACAATGTATTTCATGTGTTTAGTTTTCGGCATTTGTACTGTTGCTTTGTTTTTAAGGTTAATTCCAGACCCAAAATTACTTAAGCTAGTTTGAAAGATTACTTTCACTTTTTTACTTTACAGACGATCCCTCGCCGCATCCTCCTTCTCTTCTGGGTAATGACTGTCAGTCATGGCCGTGACAGTAACGTCAAGGCCAAAGGCTGAAAGTCATTTCCGATTGAGCAGCTATGAGTGTGCTCGTCTCCTGACTGCGCTCGTGACCAGCTTGCAACAGGAGCAGAGGTGGAGGGACTGGCTAAGGATCATCTGTGTAAGTAGCCGTATCTTAGTGTAGGAGCATCTGAGAAGGGTAAGATTATAATGGAAGTGGGCTTTTGGGGGGTAATCTTTCAAACAAGCTCAAGTTATTTCAAGTTGTAGTCACCCTTTAACTTTGATCCTTATGGGGATAATACATACTGTTATACATACTGATAATACATACTATTTACCAGACACTGTGAGCAACTTGTATGTACCAGTTACTGTGCCATCGGTCGCATCCGGCCACAAAACACATCCAATAATTCGACCTGACTGACCGAAACACTGAGATGTTGGTTGGTCGGGCCGAATTATTGTATGGTGTGTACATAAATCTGCAAGATGTTTGTTAACACTCTGTGTGGGTTAACTCCAGTTTCTCTGATTTTACCCACATCATTCAGCTCATCATAAAGACATAACAAAGCATAGGTTTGGGGGTAGGAGGGATATGGGGAGACAGTGATGGAGACGGCATTAGTTTGTCGTCGTCACTTGTAAACATTTTCAGCCACCACAGGAAAAAATCCCCTCAGACCTGATTGGATTTGTTGGGTTTCTGTAATGTCTATGGCCAAGTTTAGAGCTCTCTTTGGGACAGGGCCTGATGTAACTGTATGAACTAATTGTAATGTTCTGTGTAGATTCCATATAAGAAAATATAAATACTAAAGACTATTGTTAAGTCTTTTATGTTTTCAAACTTAGAATGCACATTTATACAGGCTTTTTATAATGTAAAGTGCTCTGGAAGAGTCATTTATTGTAACCCTTATTAAAAAACCTACTGAGGGTCAGTCCTTACAAATAACGTTTTTACACGCTATCCGCTGGAGCCTGTTGCGTTGCCATATGCTTATCGGAGTATATGCAATCATAAGCAATCACACCGCAAACAGACATCAACTCAAACAAATCGCGTGCGCTCAGTGTGGCCTCGGCCTAAACTCTTAATTGTTTATTAAGAAGCACTAATGAAGAACATAAATGGCAGCCCATGGTAGGCACCACCAGACATTTTCTCTTTTAGCAAAATATTGTACAGTATTTAAACTTCATGATTGCCTTTAAAAGTAAAAATACTTTCCTGGACAAGAAATAAACGAATGCTTGTACTGGATCCTTTAAGTGAGTAAAAGAAAAGTTTATTTTGCATTCGGTATAACTGACAGCTCGTCTCAGCATGATAAGGATAAGAAAGCAAGTTTGGTGTAAATTGGAAGTAGTTCCAGTATTTCCTATAAAACAGTTTTTCTTTATCTGTTTACTGTACAGTGTTTACTAAATATTAAAGTTGATGCTTTTTTAATACCTATTTATAGAAAACAAAGTAGTGCTGGTACATTTTAGTTTTATGCTATTAAGTTTAAACATTAAAATAGTATGGCAGTATGCCTCTAACTAGGAAAATAACCAGGCCCAAGCTATTGAATAACTCCAGTGTACTGAGATAGAGCTAGGAATTCCTCAGATAAGTGCTGCTGTTCATCCAAACCTCCTTATTTGGTTGGATTGGCAGTTTAAGGAAGATGCAATGCATGCCATCTATGCAAGAAACGAATCCTAAGAAGGTATACACAACAGGAATGACTGTATTCTTTGAGAACCAGCTTGCAGAGATAATGAGAAATATATGGCCTGACTATGGAAACATTCATCAGCAACAGTTCATGACTTGAAATACTTTCTGAGGCAAAACTGCATATCAGCTGGTACCAAAGCCAAACACAAATTACTGTCTAAACTGCAATATTTGTACAGTGTAAAGCTGCTTCCAATGTGAGCTAATGGCAGAGGTTATAAAAAGTGTAAAACGAAAACAAATCTCGAATATTTGCCAAATATGATTTCATTTCTTGTAAAATTTTCAAAGCAGAGACTTTTTTTTATATTAGCCTTACAGTTGGTACAGTATTGTGACTCACTCTTATTAGATGAAATGATCATGTAATTCGGCACATGCAACATAATACATTTGTCAAGGCCACACCAAACTGTACAGAAACTCAACACACTTGTGCATGTTTCCTTGTTTTATCTGCGCTGTTTTGTCCAGTTCTACTTGCCTGAATTAAAATGTATGCGCTCTGCATCAAAAATAGTGATTACGTGCATTTTATTATCGGGGTGGAACACAAAGGTACAATGTAGCCAGACAGATTGAAATACACGACCACACAGATTGCAGGTGGATGAGGCCTGAAAAATGCTTTTTAACCTTTTAAAAGCAAATGCATTTTACAATCAACATTTAATTTAATATTTTTTTTTTTCTTAACAGGCTTGCAACGGATGTGGATCTAGCAAATGTGACTGCAGTGGAGTAAAAGGACAAAAAGTAAGTAGCCACAATTTATGGACATTATCTGGGTTATTTAATAAAAGTTTAAAAAAGTTTAAAATGGTGCTAATTTTGCCCCAACCAATCAGATCTTATTTAACATTTGAAAGCTATCATCTGATTGGTTGGGGCAAAATTAGCCCCATTTTGAACTTTTATTGAATCTTCCTGTTTGTTTTCTAGTTCCAATTAGGTTGGTAAATCCTACACAGAAAATCCTGTAAAAACTAGATTCCAGTTCCACCATTAACTCTGTAAAAGGATTAAATCTGAAAGTGTTCTCAGAACATACTAAGTCATGCGTTACAGTTCTGTGACCATTAGAATTGTCCCTCTGGATGAAACTATTAAACAGTGACAGCCTTGGCAAAGGTCAATTTGGTTTCAAAATCTATTGATGTTTTTTTATAAAACAACACTCAGCTGTTGTTTAAAGCTAGCAAGACCTTATTCATTATTCTGATATATCCTAACGCAGATGTTTTACATCATAGTATTTGACTTATGTGTGCCCTTGTGCACCCAAGACTATCAGTGTTGTGTAAAAAAAAAAGGTGCAAAAGACATTTAGAAAACATTAAAAGGATCAAACAATATATAATTTTATTTATAATTCCACCACCTTTCTCCTAATTGGGATCTCAAAGGATTTCTAAACTGGATTTCTTTACATGTTTTTTAATAGTTAAAGCCTGTCTATGCGCTCACACTGACAGCTCTCTCAATTACAGGCAGTCCTCCCAACCTTCCCTCTATTTGCGTATGCACTCCTGTGCCTGATGTAAAGGAAAGATTGGTTTTTTTTGGGTCAGCACCAGTGCACAGGCATACTTATTAATAATGCTACAAAAAATTTCAGTGGTTAATTCACAATTTATCGAAAACACTAATTTTTGGGGGTATTTATCTACTGAAACAAGGGAATTGGCTGCATGGAATAGAAAATGGTAGTTTATTGATAGGAGGCTGAGTACAACAAAAATCAAAAAAGTTATAGCACAAGTGTCAATCTGCAAATCAGCTCGTCTGAATGCATCATTGTTCTTCAAAAGGGCGACTGTACTAAATGTTTTTAACAGGGCTGCAGTCAGTCCATTTATCTTTACATTCAGGCAGCTCCGTTTAAGACACCTGTGACTCCCGCTATATGTTTAAAGGAGAACTAAACCCAATTTTTTGTACTCCAGAATCTAAAAACAACCCCCCTAAAAACACCAATAAGCTATAAAATCCCACTTCAGTAAATCTTATTATAGTAAATGTAAGCCTGTTAAAAACTGAATAAAGTAAATATGTGTATGTGCAGTGTCAGACCACACCTCCTGACCTCAGTCACATGCTTCCTTGCTTTACCTGTCTTGTATAAGGATTGGTTAGAGATTATTAATGGGTGTGACCAACTGTAACAAGGTTCTGCCATAGCTAAGGACTGAGCATGAGCAGAACATCGTCGTTGACCAAACTGTGTGATACTAGAATGCTGTGAAATAAAGCACAAACCATATGTTATTTAGGTAAATTTCCCAGTTCCCGTATTAAAATGAGAGGTAAGACACAGATTACTGGTTTTATATCAAGGTGTTCTGCCTTCTGGTTCAGTGTTGTTCTGCGGCTTTAGTTGTCCTTTAATGCACTATTGTATTTCCATGTTGAGTCCTTTCATTACTGCATGTACTCAATTTTAAAGCTATATATAGATAGGACCATAATTAAAAACCTGTGTTATCGCAAGTTTGCAATACCACGGGTTATCGGAAATGTACATTCACGGCTATAAATGTACTGACACGATCATACATGTATAAACAAATGTTTATACATGTATGAGCATAGGTTTGTACAATATCATGCCTCATTTTACAATACCATCTACGACAGTGATGTCCTTTTAGAGGCCAAGTGCCCAAACTGCAACCCAAAACCCCACTTTTTATTGCATAGTGCCAACATTATCATTTAACCTGAATACAGGGTGTTTTTACTTAAGAAAAAACAACTCAAATAGACACAGACCAATACAGTAGATAGAATTTATTATAGATTACCTATTAACCTCTACATTACCACACAGTGATTGAGATCTAAAACAGTGACCATTAACCCCTACATTATTAGACAGGAGTTTGAGATCCAAAACAGGGACTCAAGCAGAAGCTGAATGTAATAGCATGTGACCTCTCTCTGCTACAGACAGCTGCTACACTTTCTCTCTGGCTTTCTAGTAACAAATTCTGGTGAACTCTGCTGTGCATGAGTGCCCACAGAAAGGGCTCCATGTGCCACCTCTGGCATGCGTGCCATAGGTTCGCCATCACTGATCTACGATCACAAGCATAAATTTATGACCGCAATTGTTGATTTACGACAGCTATCATATATCTATGATAGCTGTCGTAAATCACTAATGTCACAGGATGCCCTTTGTGAGGTTGTCGCAAATAATGCAAACCAGACAATACAAGCTCTTTTGCAATTGGAGGAGCTTTAATATAAGGCACCATTATCAAGCACAGCATTCTTCTACAAAGCTAGCACTGTTCTTGGGATGCAGTCCCTGGGATCTCTGGGCTCCACTGCCTTGGCTTCAAACTGCTGGGCTGCTGCTGGTGTCTCCTGGGCTGCTGAGTCCTTGCTGGCTCCTCGATCCCTTGCTCTCAAGTTAATGGACAGGGCTACAGCTCTGAGCTGCTGGACACTGCCTACATATGTGTCCTAGTTCTGTTCTCCCTTGCTCAGCCCTAGTCTGCTTCCTCCTGCATACTAGCCTCCTGTATTCCTTGCTCTCAAGCTAAGGGGCAGAAGAGTGTTGATCAGCTCTTAGTTACAGGATACTGCCTCAGCATGTATCCTAGCTCTTCCTTTGTATATGTGCTTCCCCTGTGGATTAAAGCTGTTCTTTTTATTCCCACATTCCCTTTGAAGTGCAAATGCCAACCTTTAATAAGAAGCCAATAATCAGACTTGCTGAACAGCAGACCAATCAGCAATTACTTAACTCAATCCAGCCACATAGCCAAGCTGGCATCGTACTAATGACTTTACGACAGGCAGTCCCATGAGTTTTACCCACTGAGCCATCATGTGGACAAAGTACTAACTGCATATATTTTAGATATACATTATTTACATAAGATATAATACTGGGAGAGGTGGTGCCTGGATGAAACTATGTTGTATTATTTATTAAAGACTGGGCATATCATTATTTAATGGTATTACAAACCCCCTAGTGCTTCATCACAACCTCTCCCAGAAAAGGGAGCCTGCCACGTGGCCTACACTCCCATCTACTTCCATCCTTTGGAATTCTATTCCCCTTTCTCTACGTCAAGAAACCTCAATTAGCAGGTTTACGTCTAGCCTTACAGCCTACCTGTCTTATCCTCATCCTTACCTATCTGGTAACCTGCACATTATACGATTGTTTTATTTGCACTGCATACGTCTCACTCCAGTACTTATACCCATTCCATTTTATCTGTATGTTACCCACCTAACTAGATTGTAAGCTCTACGGGGCAGGGACCTCCTTTTCTCTTGTGGCAAAGCTCTAGCACTTCTATTTATATAATTTATATATTTATGTACTGAACTATCTATGTATTTATCCCCCTTGTATGACTTTATTGTATTTTGTTACTGTACAGCGCTGTGTCCCCAAGTGTCACTTCATAAATAAACTATACATACATACATGACTGTGGCGCGGCAACAATCGTTAAAGGGCAGCATCACAAAATAGCAATATCGCGCCATTATAAATATGGCGCGGTATCGCTGTGTTGTTATACATTTACACCGTACGTTTGTTAAAAAAGCGACACCTTTATGCCACACCTTTATAAACATGCTTTTTGGAGCAAACCAAGATTCAGCAATGTTCATCCAAGCCTGTCACTGCCAGAATAAATAAAGGTAACAACTACATTTTTAATTGGTGTCTATAGAACATTCTACCCAAAAAAAGCCAGATTGGCTCCTACTTGAGTACTTTTAAGGGTAATTGATGGTTCCTGTGGCAAAACACACACTATGAAGACCATATTAACAGAGACCATGGGACTTTCAGATTTTACATACAAAACACCGGAACTCAAGGTCTTCAATCCAACCTTAAGGAGGGCTCAATTGTGCGAGAAAGGTTACGTTTCCAAATTTTTATTCATATATTAATAAAGATTTGGAAAATCTGGTAGCGTTGTGAGTTCTGTGGTCCCTGCTAAATGAATAATGTTGTCTAAATGAGTAAGCAGCAAACAAACGAACATCGTCGCACACCGGAATAAACTTCGATCCGTGCAGAAGTTAAAAGCAAAAACAATCTTTATTTGGAATACCAATAAAACATCACGGCAGACATCCACGCCTGACGCGTTTTAAGCCGTAAACCGGCTCTTAGTCATAGGCATGCAGTATGGCGGTATAATCCCCCTTTATACATGTATCTGCTCCATATGTGCACAATAAAAGTAATTAACCACTAATTGCTAAAGTTACCCCATGCTGCATGAGGGGCACACCCCTCAGAATCTGACCAATGACGTATCTTTAATGGGACACAAACTATCCAACATTATCTCTCATAGTTAGATTAATGAAAGTATGCATACGTACATGTATATGTCCAGTACAAGCAACATATGCCCAAAAATGTACCAGAGGTTAGAACAACACCCTAAGGTGTATCAAGGAAATATTATCCAGAGGTGATTATCAAAAACAAAATAAAATAAAATAAGTATAAGTATCAAAGAACAGATAGAGCAAATAGATATGCAATAGACCACACTGTTCAATCGGCTACGACATCGATCCATTTAAGATATTACACAATATTAGGCAGGATAATACCCGATATTCTAATGATCGACATAACACAATATGTCATAGCGCAAATTAAGACCACCTGGGACTCTAGTATCAAGAAGGAAAATCCATTTCACTTCTGCCCGTCTAAGGGCTGCAGTGAGATCCATATATCTGCTACCTTTATGCAGAGTCTGTATAGCTTGCACCCTCAGATAACTCACATCCCCTGTCTAAATGAGCCCTAATTTTAAATATGATTTTGCTTGACAGGGTCATAGTAACATAGTAATTGAGGTTGAATAAAGACATACGTCAATGAAGTCCAACCTATTCACCCTCCTTTTTTTTTTTTTTTTTTTTAACCCTACCTAACAGTTGATTCAGAGGAAGGGAAAAAAAAACAGCTAGAAAGGAGGAAAAAATTCCTTCCTGACTCCAAACAGCAATCGGAAAGTATCCCTGGATAAACCAGATCTACAGTATATGTATTAATACCAGTAATTTTCAATATTGTTTAGTTTTAGAAACTTATCCAGGCCATTTTTAAAGCTATTCAGTGAACTTGCCATTTCCACAATTTCACCGTTCTCACTGTAAAGAAACCTTTCCTAAGCCTGAAGATGAAACTTCTTTTCATCCAATCAAAAAGAATATCCATGTGTCCTCTGATCTGACCTATTAGTGAACAATGCACAAGAGAGTTTATTGTATGTCCGATTAATATATTTGTATAAGGTTATCATATCCCCACGCAAACATCGCTTCTCCAATTTAAACAGCACTAACTTGTCTAATCTGCCTGCATAGTCAAGCCCCTCCATTCCTCTTATTATTTTAGTTGCCTTTCTCTGAACTGCTTCCATTTCCAAGATGTCCCTTTTGTATATGGGATTCCAAAACTGCACCTCATATTTCAAATGAGGCCTTACCAGTGCCTTACAAAGAGGGAAAATAATGTTTTCTCTCGTGAATCTATCCCCCCTCTTTATACAAGACAACAATATCATGACCTTGATTTCACTATCCTGGGTACAGTGAGGTGGGATAAAATAAACAAAATAAACAAAAAAGTTCAGGATTCTCTACGACCTCCTACTGCTACATTGTGAATGTTAAATCTGTGCTTCGTTTCCTTTTTATTAGCAGCAGCTAATTAGCGGTTGTTAGCAGCAACCCACAATCCCAACTCACAAGCACAACGTATGGCCATTTAGACGCCAATTGCACTTGTGTATGCATTTGGTTGGGGGTCGTTTATTGATCCTCCATGACGGATTGACGTTCCCCTGACAGATTGCATACACGGGTGCAATTACCATCTGAAACAGCTGTTTGTAGTGTGCATGAACTCGCTCGTGGGTCGCTGCTAACATAGTGCGTGTGTACGAAGCTTAAAGCTGGTCATACACTTATTGGTGGCAATTAATTCATACTTCCCAATCAAAATTCAGTAGGAAATGAACGCACCTTTAATCTTGAGCAGATTTCAGATTAAAACCGACAAGCAATCTGTTATAAAGGTACCTGTTCTGTCTTGACTACGAATCCTCACACACTTTTACTCTAGGCCAATCACCAAACAGTGAAATTGAAAACAAAGTTCCAAATAAGTCATAACCCACTTTGTAAGTGGCTAAAGTCATCACTGGTGACACATTATTTAATTAACAGCTACTGTACCTACTTTGATGGAGACACAAAGTCTCCCTCAGCGCTCCAATCCTCCTCTCTTCACTTGTTAGTGATAGATTGCGATGTAGCCAATGGAAAGACATGCTCTGAAAGGAGGCATGTCTTCCCATTGGCTGCACTGCAGACTGTCACTGACAGTGGAAGAGAGAAGGGATGAAGAATAGGTAAAAGGTGAGTATAATTGTCAAGGATCCCCCCATACCCAGAGACTGCAATACTTACCTTTCCTTGTACTCCCAATCTTTTCCCTGGTCCTTCCGGCAGTAGCAGCTTTCAGCCAAAACGTTAAGTCATAGCCTATGACTTATGGATGCTTTCCAAGGCACCTTCTCTGCAGCTGTGTAAGGTTGTAACAAGCTCATTAAAGGGTAACTATGGTCTCCATACTTAAAAGAGCTCTTTCATCCCTTTTAACAAGTCTAGAATAATGTATTTAGCTTACTGTATTTAGCTTAAGTTGCAGTTCCTGGTTCATCCTGTCTGTCTAAGACTGTGACAAGCACATGATGTTGCTGTGTAAGAAGCGCACCACCAAAAATGTATCTTTTCTGAAGCTAGTTAGAGACTTGCAACCATTAGCTGTCCTTTCCTCTACCAATGGACACCTTTGAACATCTTAGGGAAAGAAAATAGTTTATTAGTGCCCCTACACCAGGGATGTCCAACCTGTGGCCCTCCAGATGTTTAAAAATCACAACTCCCAGCATTCCTTGGTTTCTTCTGCAATGGAGGAATTGTAGTTTCCAAACATCTGGAGGGCCGCAGGTTGGATGTCCCTGCCAAACACCTTGCTAAAATATTAGATAATTAGGACTACGTGTATGCTCACCCAGCTGATTAGATTGTGTTTGAAAATCGTGATTTAAAATATGAAAATTGAAATGTAAAGTTTGAAAATTGCAATCAAAAATGTGAAAAAAATTTATAAAAACAAAGATAATCAATATACATTCCTTCGCCCCATACGATATCAAAATTATTGTATTATAAATTATTTGTTTATATACATTATAAACAAAGGTGTTTTATGAAACATTACTGTGATCATACAAATGAAAAGCCAACCACATCAAGGTAACCACCATCTGGAAGGTCCTAACTTCTAATCATTTTTACATTAATTACAACTAGCAAACTGTTGCATTCCTCATACTTACACACTGGATCAATATAGCAGGCTTTCTCACTTCCCCCCAGCCGTCCATCCAGTGCTTTATATTAAAGGTATAGGACCTTCCATTAAAGGGGCATGTTGGGGGTGCTATTACCACATGAAAGCTTGACCATGCTTCCTAATAAATAAATACATACATACAATAGAGGGATTGTGGAAGTACTCGTTAGGCTAAATTATAACTACATTTTGCGGAAGTGCTAATGATCTGGTCAAACATTAATACAAACATAAAAAAGCTAATCAATGCACATCCCTTAGCCCCATACAATATCATATTATCTGCACACTGGCATACATTATAAACAAAGGGGTTTTAGTGTACTTTACTGTGATCACATGAATGAAAAGCCTTCCAGTAACCCCAGTCTGGAAGGTCCTAACTTTTTTACATTAATTACAACTAGAAAACTTTTGCATTTACCATACTTGCACACTGGATCAAAGCACGCTCTCTCACTTCCCCCCTGCTGACTGTCTTTTTACAGTGATGGAAGAGGACATACATCCAG
Source organism: Hymenochirus boettgeri (assembly GCA_019447015.1). NCBI lineage: Eukaryota > Metazoa > Chordata > Amphibia > Anura > Pipidae > Hymenochirus > Hymenochirus boettgeri. The sequence continues at coordinate 222,077,527 of CM033470.1, read as the reverse complement.
TGCTTTATATTAAAGGCATAGGACCTCCAAATTAAAGGCCTGTGTTGGGGGTGCTATAGCCACATTATTCATTGCATTCAATGTGAATTTGTCTAAAAAGAACAGGAATTCACATACCCAGGGACGAATAAAAGTTATCAGATTAAAGAGCTATATACATGTGACACCAAGGGCCTCATTTACCCAGGCGTACTGTGCAAAAAAAGGGGGCTAAATGTGCGATAACCAATATTGTAAAGATTAGCGCAAGTTTAACTCCATAATTGCACTGTCTGCAAGAGTTTTGCAAAAGACAACCGGCACACTGTATTTAATAAAGGATTCACACCACTTTTAACTCCACAATTCAAGACCAACTCATGGCTGGTCTTAAAGTCGCGCTGTGGTAAAATTCCATTTGGTATTTAACCCCAAGGAGCAAATCCGGTATTAAATACTGGAAGCCACGTTTGCCCGGAGCAATTTGTGAATCTGGGTATGTGGCTTATGTGTTTTGGCGTCCATGTGAAGTGTTTTATATAGGAGAAACGAATAAGTCCCATATATCCCAACATCGTTCTGGTATTAGGACAAGGGATGTCAAGCTACCTGTTACCAAACATTTTCCTTAGAAGTGCCACATGGATAAACATTTTATGGTATTGGAACAAATATCCAAATCATGGAGAGGTGGGATAGGGTTACTGTTCTCAAGAAGAGGGAAACAATGTGAATTAAATGGCTTGACAGATCCTAACTGTCTCAATATGGACTATAACCTGTATCCATTCCTGTAGATTGGGAATATGGAGTTTGAATTGGTACATTCATTCTGCTTTAAATGGTGTATAAGTTTAAGTATAAGCATTGTTATAAAAGGTCTGGAATGCAGGGATTGTTAATAGTGAATTAGCCATGTATGTTTTTATATAGGATTGGGATTAATATGAGAACTTGTATATTGTATGTATATCCATGTAAAAAGGCAGTGATGTCATATTCTGTAGAAATGTTTAAAAGGGAATGTTTAAAAAAGGAAGTAGCAATAAACACATTTTTTTTGCAAGTATAGAGCTGGCTGTGCCTCACCGCATTGCAACTTTTGTTCCTGTTAAATCTCTATAGCGTGGTGTGGACACACTGCAGGATTTGGTACGCTTGAACTTGGGATTGTCTAGATGAGCAATTGTGTTGGAGTGGAGATTTCAAGATTTCATTTTGTTGCATTCATGAACTTCTGTGTGCGGTGTATATATATATATATATATATATATATATATATATATATATCCCTTATATTATATAAATAAATTTATAATTTCGTGGGGAATACATTGGTTTTTTTGGATGTACTATGTTGGTGGGGGTGGGTAAAAGTAATATACATAGGGACAGTGTTTATGTGTTGTTTAAGCACTAAACAAATAGTTATATCAATATTAACAAATATGTAGCAATGACATTAAAGTATATAGAAACGTAAATAAGGCAAAATCTATAATTAAATAAAAGTACTTGCATGTCCCCACTCTTCAAAATGGACTGTTAAGCCACAGCCCAGGAAGTTTTAGAGGGAGGCAATGGAAGCTTACAAAGGAACATATTTCTCACTTCCCTTTTAGTGTTGTAACTAATGGTGTGCTTAATATTAGATTGACAGCAGTGTTAGCGAATCAAAACATTTTCTGAGTGTTAGTAGGAAGTAGGAAGTTAGTAGGAAATTGCAAGACTTATATGTCACTTCCTTTGTAAAACACGTGACAGTCTTAGTAAAAACATTCTTCTCACTCTCACATAACTCCACCCCACCCCTCCCCTCTCAATAGAAATAAAGAAGAGCTGCTGTTTGTTGGACAGTAAGAGATATCAATTGATCAGCAATAGGCAACCAGTAGATATCCAGATGTTTGGAAACTACAACTCCCAGAATTCCCTAACTACACAGTGCTTGTAGAGGAATGCTGGGAGTTGTAGTTTGAATTCCCTAACTAGAGAGTTCTTGTAGAGGAATGCTGGGAGTTGTAGTTTTAATTTCCTAACTACAGAGTGCTTGAAGAGGAATGCTGGGAGTAGTAGTTTTAATTCCTTAACTACAGAGTGCTTGTAGAGGAATGCTGGGAGTTGTAGTTTTAAACATCTGGAGATCTACTGGTTGCTTATCCCTGCTCTATATGATAGGGGGACTGAAAGGAAAACATCTCCATGCCCATTTCTCTGAGACAATGAAGTGAGTTTGTTAATAGTTTATTACATTATTTAAGCAATAGACCCCATAGAAACCATGAACCTGTGTCCTGAACTGATAAATGTAATAAGATTGAAACATGACAGGATAGTCTGGGTTCTTTATAGGACCTCACATTTACCAATAGGGATCCCTCTGTAACACACTGACCAATAGTGATCCCTCTCTAACAGAATCCCTGGTGACAGCTGTGAGTTAATGTGGAGGGTGAGTATTGAAAGACAGACTGATAACTTTAATTATAGAATGAGCCAATGGATCTCCTATTGATCTATTATTGGTTGGAAATTTAAGGGGGAAGATTGATCCAAGCTCTGCACAACAGTTGTATTTCACTGTGGTGCTTCTACTGAACTATAACATTCTATTCAATGTTACAATAAATAGATCAAACTATTTATTTTAGGAGATGTGAGACTAATAGAACCAAAATTTCATAGGATTTCTTTTATTTTTAACATCTTGCCTTTATATTTTTTGTACAAATCCCTAAATTTTATAGTAGTGTGGACACCCATATTTCCCACTGTGCACCAACGGGCACACTTTTGCTGGAATATATATATATATATATTCATTGGTGCAGGCACTCTATCAAAGCCTTCACAACTGCCTGGGTGCTACTTGGAAGATACATATACCATATATACGAAAAATTCAGTGCACTCCAAGGTCTTCTTAACAATGGAACTTTTTATTAAAGTGCAATTTGCAACGTTTCAGTCGTGTTTCTCCAACCTTTATCAAGCCTAAAGGCCTAAAGGTTTGATAAAGGTTGGAGAAACACGACCGAAACATCGCAAATTGCACTTTAATAAAAAGTTCCATTGGAACTGCACTGAGTGCACTGAATTTTTCGTATATATGGTATATATATATATATATATATATATATATATATATATATAACAGCATAATATTGTATAAGCGGCACTCACGTAACACATCAGCATTGCCCGGGTGCTGCATCCAACAAACGATACATGTAGGTAGTAAACTTCGGAGGCACTCCTGGGACTTGTATCACATGGTAACTTTATTTCAAACACATCAACGCGTTTCAACCGTCCATCGCGGCCGTCATCAGGATAAAAGTGTCTAACCAAACAATCCTATTTGTAACAAACTATGTGCACCACGCCCCCCGTATTGCCCAATCACATTAATTGCAAACCCCTAGCGCAAACCATGCGGCATGTGCGCGTCATGTAAACAGCCAGCGAAAACACATCGCCACACATCGGCCCGTGAAATACAGACCCAAACACACCGCATCGTTTGTAGTGTAACATACGGATACATAACCTCCTAAAGTGACAAGTGCAATAATACATATAAAAACCACCGTGATCATATAAAATATAAAATATATATAAACGGTAAAAAAGTAAAACATCTAACCATAATACCACATCACCTTATAATATTATAAATTTACTCTCTAACTTCCGGGTATAAAAATGGCATATAATAGCTCTATACATCGCATACTCTATCGAAGAGAAAATAACATCCAGCCATATAGTAGAGCAACCCCACTTCGGGGAGAGTTTGTTATAATTCTTTCCGGAATCAACAAAGTATCTTTGCTAGATCACATATCTATGACGGAACATCACACAGTTTTAGGAAGGCGGCTACAATTGTAAGGCATACAATATCAGAACTCGTAACCTCGGAGCTCCATAGAAAAGGTACTGTCACACCCCAGTTGTGGGCTCCCTAGCACAGGGAGACATACCGCTCCCCATTAGTCCCCCTGCCTCAAGGCCCAGGAGACACAGAGGAGCCCCACAAAACAAAGGACCTGATCGTAGTAATAAATATATATAGGCAAGTCATGTCCCAACCAAGGCAAGGCTCAAGTCCTTTTATAAAAAACAGGCGAACGATATCTGTTCATTAAGACCATTAGGTGAGATGGTGTTCAATTTTTTAATCCACTTGACTTCCAATTTCAAAAGTTCTCTATCTCTATCACCTCCATATGTCATTGCTGGTAAATGATCAATAGCTCTCCATCTAAATGTTGCTAGATTGTGACCAGCCAGCTTGAAATGTTTTGCCACAGATTGTTCAAACCTGCTGCCACACTCTTTGTCCTTGTGTGTCACACCGTCAGTTTTAACTGCGTTCAAGGCCGCTCTGATGGACGCCCTGTGGTTGCCCATTCTCTCATGAAGGGTTGTAGTAGTCTTCCCTACATCCCCAAGTCCACACGGACAGGTGATCAAATAAATCGTGTGTGTGCTTGTACAAGTTAATCTGTATCGAATAGGTATCCGTCTCCCCGTTTGTGGGTGTGGAAAGTCCTTACCAACTAGCATGTACCTACAAGTCTGACACCCAGCACATTTGTAACAGCCATTCTTCACTTGAGTGAGCCACGTATCCTTGCTCTCTGATTTAGACTTATGTAGATCTGTCACCATGAGTAAGTCACGTAGATTGCGGCCCCTCCTATATGCGATTCTCAAATCAGATTGGCGGGTCACCAAAGACTCATCATTGCGGATGATATTCCAATGTTTGTAGGCATTCCTCTTCAGGATCGCTGACATAGGGGTATATGTGGTACATAAGGTCATTGTCGACTTAGACTTATCAACCTGCTTCGAAGGCTCAACAGCCCCGTACACAGTCCTCCTGGCATGCTCAAGATGTTGGTCTAAATCATGGGGATTATATCCCCTTTGTATAAACCTTACTCTCATTTCCTCGATTTGGTCAGCTGACAATGAGATATCGGTGTTGTTTCTCAACACACGGAGGAATTGAGAGTAAGGAATACTATTTTTCTGAGCCGGTGGGTGGTAACTGCTAGCATGCAGCACAGTATTACGGTCAGTGGCTTTCCTAAATAAGGTGGTTGCCAAGGATCCATTATGTTTATAGATCTGGAGATCCAAAAAGTCAACACATGTCAGGCTAGTGTGTATGCTGAATTTGATAGGTGAATCCATACCATTGAGACCCTCAATGAACGCATGGGCTCCAATGTGGTCCCCTCGCCACAGCATGAACACGTCATCGATGTATCTCTTGTACATCACCACCTCACTGCCCAACTTAGGGACAATGAATGCCTCCTCATACCACTCCATGTGTAAGTTAGCAAATGAGGGGGCCACATTGGAGCCCATCGCCGTCCCAGACACCTGCTGAAAGAAAATCTGTTCAAATCGGAAAAAATTATTATGCAGGATGAATGACAAAAGATCCATCAGGAATTCGATCGGAGGACTCACATGTCCTAGCTTCCTCAACGCCTCCCTACACACATTAACACCCTGGTCCTGTGGAATCACGGTGTACAAGCTATTTACGTCGCAGGTCACCAGGAGTAGCTTTTTTTTTTTTGATCACCTGTCCGTGTGGACTTGGGTATGTAGGGAAGACTACTACAACCCTTCGTGAGAGAATGGGCAACCACAGGGCGTCCATCAGAGCGGCCTTGAACGCAGTTAAAACTGACGGTGTGACACACAAGGACAAAGAGTGCGGCAGCAGGTTTGAACAATCTGTGGCAAAACATTTCAAGCTGGCTGGTCACAATCTAGCAACATTTAGATGGAGAGCTATTGATCATCTACCAGCAATGTTATATGGAGGTGATAGAGATAGAGAACTTTTGAAATTGGAAGTCAAGTGGATTAAAAAATTGAACACCATCTCACCTAATGGTCTTAATGAACAGATATCGTTCGCCTGTTTTTTATAAAAGGACTTGAGCCTTGCCTTGGTTGGGACATGACTTGCCTATATATATTTATTACTATGATCAGGTCCTTTGGTTTGTGGGGCTCCTCTGTGTCTCCTGGGCCTTGAGGCAGGGGGACTAATGGGGAGCGGTATGTCTCCCTGTGTTAGGGAGCCCACAACTGGGATATGACAGTATCTTTTCTAGAGAGCTCCGAGGTTACGAGTTCTGACATTGTATGCCTCACAATTGTAGTCGCCTTCCGAAAACTGTGTGATGTTCCGTCTTAGAGATGTGATCGAGCAAAGATACTTTGTGGATTCCGGAAAGAAATATAACAAATTCTTCCCGAAGTGGGGTTGTTTTACTATATGGCTGGATGTTATTGTCTCTTCAATAGAGTATGCGATGTATAGAGCTATTATATGCCATTTTTATACCCGGAAGTTAGAGAGTTAATTTATAATCTCAGCTGATATTGAAGAGCCCTGCGAGTGCATCATTGCAACAGTGTCTGTGGTGGTATGTGTGTATATATATAATATATATATATAATAATATATATATATATAAAATCGAAATCAAGGATGGAACAATCTTGGGACTTATCCATACAAAATTTTATTAGTGCATCAATGCATTTCGGCTATAGTACTAGGATCCTGAGGACAGCTAGCAGGGGTGTAACTACAGAGGAGCAGCGGGAGCAACCGAAGGGGGCCCTGGGAGCCAAGGGGGCCCCATCTTCCTATTTTTCCTATGACAGATATAGCCTCCTCCCAGAAAACCACTGTGGATGAAGCTCGGATAGGGGCCCCATCATTGTTTTGCTGGGGAGCCCAGTGATTCCTAGTTACGCCACTGACGGCTAGTACTATAGCCGAAACGAGTTAATGCACTAATATAGGTTTGTATGGATAAGTCCCATGAGTGCTCCATCCATTGATTTTGATAATTATTCTCCTGAGAAGCACCGGGGCATGGATTAAGACAGCGTGAGTGTGGGACAAATGGAACAGATATATATATATGTATATATAAACAGTTCAAAAGACTGGCTCCTGCCAAGGTGAAATAGTCAAATAGCCAGGGTGCTACTATAAGATGTGAGAAATACAGATATGTAGGGTATAGAGCACTCCCACATATATAAAGCACTGAAAGATCAGCACACGTTCCTTTCAGTAGAGTGCCCAGGTGCCAGACAAATAATCCAACATAATCAAATATACAACAGCACTTTCAGGACTTTTAAATAAAAAATGGTTGGTAAAAGTTACATTTTATTTAAAAGTCCTGTGAGTGCTGTCGTATATTTGATTTTATGCGTTCATTGAGGGTCTCAATGGTATGGATTCACCTATCAAATTCAGCATACACACTAGCCTGACATGTGTTGACTTTTTGGATCTCCGGATCTATAAACATAATGGATCCTTGGCAACCACCTTATTTAGGAAAGCCACTGACCGTAATACTGTGCTGCATGCTAGCAGTTACCACCCACCGGCTCAGAAAATAGTATTCCTTACTCTCAATTCCTCCGTGTGTGAGAAACAACACCGATATCTCATTGTCAGCTGACCAAATCGAGGAAAGAGGAATGGAGTAAGGTTTATACAAAGGGGATATAATCCCATGATTTAGACCCACATTTGAGCATGCCAGGAGGACGTGGTACGGGGCTGTTGAGTTCGAAGCAGGTTGATAAGTCTAAGTCGACAATGACCTTATGTACCACATATACCCCTATGTCAGCGATCCTGAAGAGGAATGCCTACAAACATTGGAATATCATCCGCAATGATGAGTCTTTGGTGACCCGCCAATCTGATTTGAGAATCGCATATAGGAGGGGCCGCAATCTACGTGACTTACTCATGGTGACAGATCTACATAAGTCTAAATCAGAGAGCAAGGATACGTGGCTCACTCAAGTGAAGAATGGCTGTTACAAATGTGCTGGGTGTCAGACTTGTAGGTACATGCTAGTTGGTAAGGACTTTCCACACCCACAAACGGGGAGACGGATACCTATTCGATACAGATTAACTTGTACAAGCACACACATGATTTATTTGATCACCTGTCCGTGTGGACTTGGGGATGTAGGGAAGACTACTACAACCCTTCATGAGAGAATGGGCAACCACAGGGCTCCATCAGAGCGGCCTTGAACGCAGTTAAAAACTGACGGTGTGACACACAAGGACAAAGAGTGTGGCAGCGGTTGAACAATCTGTGGCAAAACATTTCAAGCTGGCTGGTCACACATCTAGCAACATTTAGATGGAGAGCTATTGATCTTTACCAGCAATGACATATGGAGGTGATAGAGATAGAGAACTTTTGAAATTGGAAGTCAAGTGGATTAAAAAATTGAACACCATCTCACCTAATGGTCTTAATGAACAGATATCGTTCGCCTGTTTTTTTATAAAAGGACTTGAGCCTTGCCTGGTTGGGACCTGACTTGCCTATATATTTATTACTACGATCAGGTCCTTTGTGTTTGTGGGGCTCCTCTGTGTCTCCTGGGCCTTGAGGCAGGGGGACTAATGGGGAGCGGTATGTCTCCTGTGCTAGGGAGCCCACAACTGGGGTGTGACAGTACCTTTCTATGGAGCTCCGAGGTTACGAGTTCTGATATTGTATGCCTTACAATTGTAGCCGCCTTCCTAAAACTGTGTGATGTTCCGTCATAGATATGTGATCTAGCAAAGATACTTTGTTGATTCCGGAAAGAATTATAACAAACTCTCCCCGAAGTGGGGTTCGCTACTATATGGCTGGATGTTATTTTCTCTTCGATAGAGTATGCGATGTATAGAGCTATTATATGCCATTTTTATACCCGGAAGTTAGAGAGTAAATTTATAATATTATAAGGTGATGTGGTATTATGTGGTTAGATGTTTTACTTTTTACACGTTTTATATATATTTTATATTTTATGATCACGGTGGTTTTTATATGTATTATTGCACTTGTCACTTTAGGAGGTTATGTATCCGTATGTTACACTACAAACGATGCGGTGTGTTTGGGTCTGTATTTCACGGGCCGATGTGTGGCGATGTGTTTCGCGGCTGTTTACATGACGCGCACAGCCGCATGGTTTGCGCTGGGGTTTGCAATTAATGTGATTGGGCAATACGGGGGGGTGGTGCACATAGTTTGTTACAAATAGGATTGTTTGGTTAGACACTTTTATCCTGATGACGGCCGCGATGAGCGGTTGAAACGCGTTGATGTGTTTGAAATAAAGTTACCATGTGATACAAGTCCCAGGAGTGCCTCCGAAGTTTACTACCTACATGTATCGTTTTGTTGGATGCAGACCGGGCAATGCTGATGTGGTACGTGAGGCCGCTTATACAATATTTGGTTATATATTATATATATATTATATATATATATATATATATATATATATATATATGTATATACCTATATACGAAAAATTCAGTGCACTCAGTGCAGTTCCAATGGAACTTTTTATTAAAGTGCAATTGCGATGTTTCGGTCGTGTTTCTCCAACCTTTATCAAACCTTTAGGCCTTTAGGCTGATAAAGGTTGGAGAAACACGACTGAAACGTTGCAAATTGCACTTTAATAAAAGTTCCCTGTAAGAAGACCTTGGAGTGCACTGAATTTTTCGTATATATGGTATAGTATCTTCCAAGTAGCACCCAGGCAGTTGTGAAGGCTTTGATAGAGTGCCTGCACCAATGAATATAATATATATATATTCCAGCAAAAGTGTGCCGTTGGTGCACAGTGGGAAATATGGGTGTCCACACTACTATAAAAATTTAGGGATTTGTACAAAAAATATAAAGGCAAGATGTTAAAAATAAAAGAAATCCTATGAAATTTTGGTTCTATTAGTCTCACATCTCCTAAAATAAATAGTTTGATCTATTTATTGTAACATTGAATAGAATGTTATAGTTCAGTAGAAGCACCACAGTGAAATACAACTGTTGTGCAGAGCTTGGATCAATCTTCCCCCTTAAATTTCAACCAATAATAGATCAATAGGAGATCCATTGGCTCATTCATAATTAAAGTTATCAGTTGTCTTTCAATACTCACCCTCCCCATTACTCCACAGCTGTCACCAGGGATTCTGTTAGAGAGGGATCACTATTGGTCAGTGGTGTACAGAGGGATCCCTATTGGTAAATGTGAGGTCCATAAAGAACCCAGACTATCCTGTCATGTTTCAAATTATTACATTATCAGTTCAGGACACAGTTCATGGTTTCTATGGGGTCTATTGCTTAAATAATGAATAAAACTTTAACAAACTCACTTCATTGTCTCAGGAGAATGGGCATGGAGATGTTTTCCTTTCAGTCCCCTATCATATAGAGCAGGGATAAGCAACCAGTAGATCTCCAGATGTTAAAACTACAACTCCCAGCATTCCTCTACAAGCATCTTGTAGTTAAGGAATTAAAACTACTACTCCCAGCATCCTCTTCAAGCACTCTGTAGTTAGGAAATTAAAACTACAACTCCCAGCATTCCTCTACAAGAACTTCTAGTTAGGGAATTCAAACACAACTCCCAGCATTCTACAAGCACTGTGTAGTTAGGGAATTCTGGGAGTTGTAGTTCCAAACATCTGGATATCTACTGGTTGCCTATTGGGATCAATTGATATATCTATGTCCAACAAACAGCAGCTCTTCTTTATTTCTATTGAGAGGGGAGGGGTGGGGTGGAGTTATGTGAGAGTGAGAAGAATGTTTTTACTAAGACTGTCACGTGTTTTACAAAGGAAGTGACATATAAGTCTTGCAATTTCCTACAACTTCCTACTTCCTACAACACTCAGAAAATGTTTTGATTCGCTAACACTGCTGTCAATCTAATATTAAGCACACCATTAGTTACAACATAAAAGGGAAGTGAGAAATATGTTCCTTTGTAGCTTCCATTGCCTCCCTCAAACTTCCTGGGCTGTGGCTTAACAGTCCATTTTGAAGAGTGGGGACATGCAAGTACTTTTATTTAATTATAGATTTTGCCTTATTTACGTTTCTATATACTTTAATGTCATTGACATATTTGTTAATATGATATAAACTATTTGTTTAGTGCTTAAACAACAACATAAACACTGTCCTATGTATATTACTTTTACCCACCCCACCAACATAGTACACCAAAAAAAACCAATGTATTCCCCACGAAATTATAAATTTATTTATATAATATAGGAATATATATATATATATATATATATATTATATATATATACAACCGCACACAGAAGTTCATGAATGCAACAAAATGAAATCTTGAAATCTCCACTCCAACACAATTGCTCATCTAGACAATCCCAAGTTCAAGCGTACCAAATCCTGCAGTGTGTCCACACCACCTATAGAGATTTAACAGGAACAAAAGTTGCAATGCGGTGAGGCACAGCCAGCTCTAACTTGCAAAAAAAATGTGTTTATTGCTACTTCCTTTTTTTAAACATTCCCTTTTAAACATTTTACAGAATATGGACATCACGCCTTTTTACATGGATATACATACAATATACAAGTTCTCCTATTAATCCCAATCCTATATAAAAACATACATGGTTAATTCACTATTAACAATCCCTGCATTCCAGACCTTTTATAACAATGCTTATACTTAAACTTATACACCATTTAAAGCAGAATGAATGTACCAATTCAAACTCCATATTCCCAATCTACAGGAATGGATACAGGTTATAGTCCATATTGAGACAGTTAGGATCTGTCAAGCCATTTAATTACATTGTTTCCCTCTTCTTGAGAACAGTAACCCTATCCCACCTCTCCATGATTTGGATATTTGTTCCAATACCATAAAATGTTTATCCATGTGGCACTTTAAGGAAAATGTTTGGTAACAGGTAGCTTGACATCCCTTGTCCTAATACCAGAACGATGTTGGGATATATGGGACCTTATCGTTTCTCCTATTAAAAACACTTCACATGGACGCCAAAACACATAAGCCACATAACCCAGATTCACAAATTGCTCCGGGCAAACGTGGCTTCCAGTATTTAATACCGGATTGCTCCTTGGGGTTAAATACCAATGGAATTTTACCACAGCGCGACTTTAAGACCAGCCATGAGTTGGTCTTGAATTGTGGAGTTAAAAGTGGTGTGAATCCTTTATTAAATACAGTGTGCCGGTTGTCTTTGCAAAACTCTTGCAGACAGTGCATTATGGAGTTAAACTTGCGCTAATTTACAATATTGGTTATCGCACATTTAGCCCCCTTTTTTTGCACAGTACGCCTGGGTAAATGAGGCCCTGGTGGCACATGTATATAGCTCTTTAATCTGATAACTTTTATTCGTCCCTGGTATGTGAATTCCTGTTCTTTTAGACAAATCCATTGAATGCAATGAATAATGTGGCATAGCACCCCACACACAGGCCTTTAATTTGGAGGTCCTATGCCTTAATATAAAGCACTGGATGTTGTCCTCTTCCATCACTGTAAAAGACAGTCAGCAGGGGGGAAGTGAGAGAGCGTGTTTGCCAGTGTGCAAGTATGGTAAATGCAAAAGTTTTCTAGTTGTAATTAATGTAAAAAAGTTAGGACCTTCCAGACTGGGGTTACTGGAAGGCTTTTCTTCATGTGATCACAGTAAAGTACCACTAAAACCCCTTGTTTATAATGTATGCCAGTGTGCAGATAATATGATATTGTATGGGGCTAGGGATGTGCATTGATAGCTTTTTTATGTTTGTATTAATGTTTGACCAGATCATTAGCACTTCCGCCAAATGTAGTTATAATTTAGCCTAACGAGTACTTCCACAATCCCCTCTATGTATGTATGTATTTATTATTAGGAAGCAGTGTCAAGCTTTCATGTGGTAATAGCACCCCCAACATGCCCCTTTAATGGAAGGTCCTATACCTTTAATATAAAGCACTGGATGGACGGCTGGGGGGAAGTGAGAAAGCCTGCTATATTGATCCAGTGTGTAAGTATGAGGAATGCAACAGTTTGCTAGTTGTAATTAATGTAAAAATGATTAGAGTTAGGACCTTCCAGATGGTGGTTACCTTGATGTGGTTGGCTTTTCATTTGTATGATCACAGTAATGTTTCATAAAACACCTTTGTTATAATGTATATAACAAAATATTTATAATACAATAATTTTGATATCGTATGGGGCGAAGGAATGTATATTGTTATCTTTGTTTTTATAATTTTTTTTCAAATTTTTGATTGCAATTTTCAAACTTTACATTTCAATTTTCATATTTTAAATCACGATTCAAACACAATCTAATCAGCTGGGTGAGCATACACGTAGTCCTAATTATCTAATATTTTAGCAAGGTGTTTGGCAGGGACATCCAACTGCGGCCTCAGATGTTTGGAAACTACAATTCCTCCATTGCAGAAGAAACCAAGGAATGCTGGGAGTTGTGATTTTTAAACATCTGGAGGGCCCACGGTTGGACATCCTGGTGTAGGGGCACTAATAAACTATTTTCTTTCCCTAAGATGTTCAAAGGTGTCCATTGGTAGAGGAAAGGACAGCTATGGTTGCAAGTCTCTAACTAGCTCAGAAAAGATACATTTTTGGTGGTGCGCTTCTTACACAGCAACATCATGTGCTTGTCACAGTTTAGACAGACAGGATGAACCAGGAACTGCAACTTAAGCTAAATACAGTAAGCTAAATACATTATTCTAGACTTGTTAAAAGGGATGAAAGAGCTCTTTTAAGTATGGAGACCATAGTTACCCTTTAAGAGCGTGTACAACCTTACACAGCTGCAGAGAAGGTGCCTTGGAAAGCATCCATAAGTCATAGGCTAGACTTAACGTTTTGGCTGAAAGCTGCTACTGCCGGAAGGACCAGGGAAAAGATTGGGAGTACAAGGAAAGGTAAGTATTGCACGTCTCTGGGTATGGGGGGATCCTTGACAATTATACTCACCTTTTACCTATTCTTCATCCCTTCTCTCTTCCACTGTCAGTGACAGTCTGCAGTGCAGCCAATGGGAAGACATGCCTCCTTTCAGAGCATGTCTTTCCATTGGCTACATCGCAATCTATCACTAACAAGTGAAGAGAGGAGGATTGGAGCGTGAGGGGACTTTGTGTCTCCATCAAAGTAGGTACAGTAGCTTTAATTAATAATGTGTCACCAGTGAGACTTTAGCCACTTACAAAGTGGGTTTGACTTATTTGGAACTTGTTTTCAATTTCACTGTTTGGTGATTGGCCTAGAGTAAAAGTGTGTGAGGATTCGTAGTCAAGACAGAACAGGTACCTTTATAACAGATGCTTGTCGGTTTTAATCTGAAATCTGCTCAAGATTAAAGGTGCTTCATTTCCTACTGAATTTTGATTGGGAAGTATGAATTAATTGCCACCAATAAGTGTATGACCAGCTTTAAGCTTCGTACACACGCACTATGTTAGCAGCGACCCACGAGCGAGTTCATGCACACTACAAACAGCTGTTTCAGATGGTAATTGCACCCGTGTATGCAATCTGTCAGGGGAACGTCAATCCGTCATGGAGGACAATAAACGACCCCCAACCAAATGCATACACAAGTGCAATTGGCGTCTAAATGGCCATACGTTGTGCTTGTGAGTTGGGATTGTGGGTTGCTGCTAACAACCGCTAATTAGCTGCTGCTAATAAAAGGAAACAAGCACAGATTTAACATTCACAATGTAGCAGTAGGAGGTCGTAGAGAATCCTGAACTTTTTTGTTTATTTTGTTTATTTTATCCCACCTCACTGTACCAGGATAGTGAAATCAAGGTCATGAATTGTTGTCTTGTATAAAGAGGGGGATAGATTCACGAGAGAAAACATTATTTTCCCTCTTGTAAGGCACTGGTAGGCCTCATTTGAAATATGAGGTGCAGTTTTGGAATCCATATACAAAGGGACATCTTGGAAATGGAAGCAGTTCAGAGAAAGGCAACTAAAATAATAAGAGGAAGGGAGGGCTTGACTATGCAGGCAGATTAGAAAGTTAGTGTGTTTAAATTGGAGAAGCGATGTTTGCGTGGGGATAGATAACCTTATACAAATATATTAATCGGACATACAATAAACTCTCTTGTGGATTGTTCACTAATAGGTCAGATCAGAGGACACATGGATATTCTTTTTGATTGGATGAAAAGAAGTTCATCTTCAGGCTTAGGAAGGTTTCTTTACAGTGAGAACGGTGATGAATTGTGGAAATGGCAAGTTCACTGAATAGCTTTAAAAATGGCCTGGATAAGTTTCTAAAACTAAACAATATTGAAAATTACTGGTAGTAATACAATATACTGTAGATCTGGTTTATCCAGGGTACTTTCCGATTGCTGTTTGGAGTCAGGAAGGAATTTTTTCCTCCTTTCTAGCTGTTTTTTTTCCCCTTCTGAATCAACTGTTAGGTAGGGTTAAAAAAAAAAAAAAAAAAAAAGGAGGGTGAATAGGTTGGACTTCATTGACGTATGTCTTTATTCAACCTCAATACTATGTTACTATGACCCTGTCAAGCAAAATCATATTTAAAATTAGGGCTCATTTAGACAGGGGATGTGAGTTATCTGAGGGTGCAAGCTATACAGACTCTGCATAAAGGTAGCAGATATATGGATCTCACTGCAGCCCTTAGACGGGCAGAAGTGAAATGGATTTCCTTCTTGATACTAGAGTCCCAGGTGGTCTTAATTTGCGCTATGACATATTGGTTATGTCGATCATAGAATATCGGGTATTATCCTGCCTAATATTGTGTAATATCTTAAATGGATCGATGTCGTAGCCGATTGAACAGTGTGGTCTATTGCATATCTATTTGCTCTATCGTTCTTTGATACTTATACTTATTTTATTTTATTTTGTTTTTGATAATCACCTCTGGATAATATTTCCTCGATACACCTTAGGGTGTGTTCTAACCTCTGGTACATTTTTGGGCATATGTTGCTTGTACTGGACATATACATGTACGTAGCATACTTTTATTAATCTAACTATGAGAGATAATGTTGGATAGTTTGTGTCCCATTAAAGATACGTCATTGGTCAGATTCTGGGGGTGTGCCCCTCATGCAGCATGGGGTAACTTTAGCAATTAGTGGTTAATTACTTTTATTGTGCACATATGGAGCAGATACATGTATAAAGGGGGATTATACCGCCATACTGCATGCCTATGACTAAGAGCCGGTTTACGGTTAAAACGCGTCAGGCGTGGATGTTGCCGTGTGTTTATTGGTATTCCAAATAAAGATTGTTTTTGCTTTTAACTTCTGCACGGATCGAAGTTTATTCCGGTGTGCGACGATGTTCGTTTGTTTGCTGCTTACTCATTTAGACCACATTATTCATTTAGCAGGGACCACAGAACTCACAACGCTACCAGATTTTCCAAATCTTTATTAATATATGAATAAAAAATTTGGAAACGTAACCTTTCTCGCACAATTGAGCCCTCCTAAGGTTGGATTGAAGACCTTGAGTTCCGGTGTTTTGTATGTAAATCTGAAAGTCCCATGGTCTCTGTAATATGGTCTTCATAGTGTGTGTTTTGCCACAGGAACCATCAATTACCCTTAAAAGTACTCAAGTAGGAGCCAATTGGCTTTTTTTTGGGTAGAATGTTCTATAGACACCAATTAAAAATGTAGTTGTTACCTTTATTTATTCTGGCAGTGACAGGCTTGGATGAACATGCTGAATCTTGGTTTGCTCCAAAAAGCATGTTTATAAAGGGTGGGCATAAAGGTGTGCTTTTTTAACAAACGTACGTGTGTAAATGTAAACAACACAGCGATACCGCGCCATATTTATAATGGCGCGATTATGCTATTTTGTGATGCTGCCCTTTAACGATTGTTGCCGCGCCACAGTCATGTATGTATGTATAGTTTATTTATGAAGTGACACTTGGGGACACAGCGCTGTACAGTAACAAAATACAATAAAGTCATACAAGGGGGATAAATACATAGATAGGTTCGTACATAAATATATAAATTATATAATAGAAGTGCTAGAGCTTTGCCACAAGGAGGAAAGGAGGTCCCTGCCCCGTAGAGCTTACAATCTAGTTAGGTGGGTAACATACAGATAAATGGAATGGGTATAAGTACTGGAGTGAGACGTATGCAGTGCAAATAAAACAATCGTATAATTGCAGGTTACCGATAGGTAATGGATGAGGATAAGACAGGTAGGCTGTAAGGCTAGACGTAAACCTGCTAATTGAGGTTTCTTGACGTAGAGAAAGGGGAATGGAATTCCAAAGGATGGAAGTAGATGGGAGTGTAGGCCACGTGGCAGGCTCCCTTTTCTGGGAGAGGTTGTGATGAAGCACTAGGGGGTTTGTAATACCATAAATAATGATATGCCCAGTCTTTAATAAAATACAACATAGTTTCATCAGGCACCACCTCTCCCAGTATTATATCTTATGTAAATAATGTATATCTAAAATATATGCAGTTAGTACTTTGTCCACATGATGGCTCAGTGGGGAAAACTCATGGGACTGCCTGTCGTAAAGTCATTAGTACGATGCCAGCTTGGCTATGTGGCTGGATTGAGTTAAGTAATTGCTGATTGGGCTGTCCAGCAAGTCTGATTATTGGCTTCTTATTAAAGGTTGGCATTTACTTCCAAGGGAATGTGGGAATAAAAAGAACAGCTTTAATCCACAGGGGAAGCACAATATACAAAGGAAGAGCTAGGATACATGCTGAGGCAGTATCTGTAACTAAGAGCTGATCAACACTCTTCTGCCCCTTAGCTTGAGAGCAAGGAATCAGGAGGCTAGTATGCAGGAGGAAGCAGACTAGGGCTGAGCAAGGGAGAACAGAACTAGGACACATATGTAGGCAGTGTCCAGCAGCTCCGAGCTGTAGCCCTGTCCATTAACTTGAGAGCAAGGGATCGAGGAGCCAGCAGGACTCAGCAGCCCAGGAGACACCAGCAGCAGCCCAGCAGTTTGAAGCCAAGGCAGTGGAGCCCAGAGATCCCAGGGACTGCATCCCAAGAACAGTGCTAGCTTTGTAGAAGAATGCTGTGCTTGATAATGGTGCCTTATATTAAAGCTCCTCCAATTGCAAAAGAGCTTGTATTGTCTGGTTTGCATTATTTGCGACAACCTCACAAGGGCATCCTGTGACATTGGTGATTTACGACAGCTATCATAGATATTGATAGCTGTCGTAAATCAACAATTGCGGTCATAAATTTATGCTTGTGATCGTAGATCAGTGATGGCGAACCTATGGCACGCATGCCAGAGGTGGCACATGGAGGCCTTTCTGTGGGCACTCATGCACAGCAGAGTTCACCAGAATTTGTTAACTAGAAAGCCAGAGAGAAAGTGTAGCAGCTGTCTGTAGCAGAGAGAGGTCACATGCTATTACATTCAGCTTCTGCTTGAGTCCCTGTTTGGATCTCAAACTCCTGTCTAATAATGTAGGGGTTAATGGTCACTGTTTAGATCTCAATCACTGTTTGGTAATGTAGAGGTTAATAGGTAATCTATAATAAATTCTATCTACTGTATTGGTCTGTGTCTATTTGAGTTGTTTTTTCTTAAGTAAAAACACCCTGTATTCAGGTTAAATGATAATGTTGGCACTATGCAATAAAAGTGGGGTTTTGGGTTGCAGTTGGGCACTTGGCCTCTAAAAGGACATCACTGTCGTAGATGGTATTGTAAAATGAGGCATGATTGTCAAACCTATGCTCAACATGTATAAACATGTTGATACATGTATGATCGTGTCAGTACATTTATAGCCGTGAATGTACATTTCCGAATAACCGTGGTATTGCAAACTTGCGATAACACAGGTTTTTAATTATGGTCCTATCTATATATAGCTTTAAAATTGAGTACATGCAGTAATGAAAGGACTCAACATGGAAATACAAAGTGCATAAAGGACAACTAAAGCCGCAGAACAACACTGAACCAGAAGGCAGAACACCTTGATATAAAACCAGTAATCTGTGTCTTACCTCTCATTTTAATACGGGAACTGGGAAATTTACCTAAATCACATATGGTTTGGCTTTATTTCACAGCATTCTAGTATCACACAGTTTGGTCAACGACGAGTTCTGCTCATGCTCAGTCCTTAGCTATGGCAGAACCTTGTTACAGTTGGTCACACCCATTAATAATCTCTAACCAATCCTTATACAAGACAGGTAAAGCAAGGAAGCATGTGACTGAGGTCAGGAGGTGTGGTCTGACACTGCACATACACATATTTACTTTATCGTTTTAACAGGCTTACATTTACTATAATAAGATTTACTGAAGTGGGATTTTATAGCTTATTGGTGTTTTTAGGGGGGTTGTTTTTAGATTCTGGAGTACAAAAAATTGGGGTTTAGTTCTCCTTTAAACATATAGCGGGAGTCACAGGTGTCTTAAACGGAGCTGCCTGAATGTAAAGATAAATGGACTGAACTGCAGCCCTGTTAAAAACATTTAGTCAGTCGCCCTTTGAAGAACAATGATGCATTCAGACGAGCTGATTTGCAGATTGACACTTGTGCTATAACTTTTTTGATTTTTGTTGACTCAGCCTCTATCAATAAACTACCATTTTCTATTCCATGCAGCCAATTCCCTTGTTTCAGTAGATAAATCCCCCAAAAATTAGTGTTTTCGATAAATTGTGAATTAACCACTGAAATTTTTTGTAGCATATTAATAAGTATGCCTGTGCACTGGTGCTGACCCAAAAAAACCAATCTTTCCTTTACATCAGGCACAGGAGTGCATACGCAAATAGAGGGAAGGTTGGGAGGACTGCCTGTATTGAGAGAGTGTCAGTGTGAGCGCATAGACAGGCTTAACTATTAAAAAACATGTAAAGAAATCCAGTTTAGAAATCCTTTGAGATCCCATTAGGAGAAAGGTGGTGGAATTATAAATAAAATTATATATGTTTGATCCTTTTATGTTTTCTAAATGTCTTTTGCACCTTTTTTTTTTACCAACACTGATAGTCTTGGGTGCAACAGGGCACACATAAGTCAAATACTATGATGTAAAAATCTGCGTTAGGATATATCAGAATAATGAATAAGGTCTTGCTAGCTTTAAACAACAGCTGAGTGTTGTTTATAAAAAAACACAATAGATTTTGAAACCAAATTGACCTTTGCCAAGGCTGTCACTGTTTAATAGTTTCATCCAGAGGGACAATTCTAATGGTCACAGAACTGTAACGCATGACTTAGTATGTTCTGACACTTCTCAGATTTAATCTTTTACAGAGTTAATGGTGGAACTGGAATCTAGTTTTTACAGGATTTTCTGTGTAGGATTACCAACCTAATTGGAACTAGAAAACAAACAGGAAGATTCAATAAAAGTTCAAAAATGGGGCTAATTTTGCCCCAACCAATCAGATGATAGCTTTCAAATGTTAAATAAGATCTGATTGGTTGGGCAAATTAGCACCATTTTAAATTTTTTAAACTTTTATTAAATAACCCAGATAATGTCCATAAATTGTGGCTACTTACTTTTTGTCCTTTTACTCCCCCTGCAGTCACATTTGCTAGACCACATCCGTTGCAAGCCTGTTAAGAAAAAAAAAAAATATAAATTAAATGTTGATTGTAAAATGCATTTGCTTTTAAAAGGTTAAAAAGCATTTTCGGCCTCATCCACCTGCAATCTGTGTGGTCGTGTATTTCAATCTGTCTGGCTACATTGTACCTTTGTGTGTCACACCCGATAATAAAATGCACGTATCACTATTTTTGATGCAGAGCGTACATTTTAATTCAGGCAGTAGAGAACTGGACAAAACAGCGCAGATAAAACAAGGAAACATGCACAAGTGTGTTGAGTTTCTGTACAGTTGGTGTGGCCTTGACAAATGTATTATGTTGCATGTGCCGAATTACATGATCATTTCATCTAATAAGAGTGAGTCACAATACTGTACCAACTGTAAGGCTAATATAAAAAAAAGTCTCTGTTTGAAAATTTTACAAGAAATGAAATCATATTTGGCAAATATTCGAGATTTGTTTTCGTTTTACACTTTTTATACCTCTGCCATTAGCTCACATTGGAAGCAGCTTACACTGTACAATATTGCAGTTTAGACAGTAATTTGTGTTGGCTTTGGTACCAGCTGATATGCAGTTTTGCCTCAGAAAGTATTTCAAGTCATGAACTGTTGCTGATGAATGTTTCCATAGTCAGGCATATATTTCTCATTATCGCAAGCTGGTTCTCAAAGAATACAGTCATTCCTGTTGTGTATACCTTCTTAGGATTCGTTTCTTGCATAGATGGCATGCATTGCATCTTCCTTAAACTGCCAATCCAACCAAATAAGGAGGTTTGGATGAACAGCGACTTATCTGAGGAATTCCTAGCTCTATCTCAGTACACTGGAGTTATTCAATAGCTTGGGCCTGGTTATTTTCCTAGTTAGAGGCATACTGCCATACTATTTTAATGTTTAAACTTAATAGCATAAAACTAAAATGTACCAGCATACTTTGTTTTCTATAAATAGGTATTAAAAAAGCATCAACTTTAATATTTAGTAACACGTACCTACAGTAAACAGATAAAGAAAAACTGTTTTATAGGAAATACTGGAACTACCTCCATTTACACCAAACTTGCTTTCTTATCCTATCATGCTGAGACGAGCTGTCAGTTATAACGAATGCAAAATAAACTTTCTTTTTACTCACTTAAAGGATCCAGTACAAGCATTCGTTTATTCTTGTCCAGGAAAGTATTTTTACTTTTAAAGGCAATCATGAAGTTTAAATACTGTACAATATTTTGCTAAAAGAGAAAATGTCTGGTGGTGCTACCATGGGCTGCCATTTATTTCTTCATTAGTGCTTCTAATAAACAATTAAGAGTTTAGGCGAGGCCACACTGAGCGCACGCGATTTGTTTGAGTTGATGTCGTTTGCGCGTGTGATTGCTTATGATTGCATATACTCCGATAAGCATATGGCAACGCAACAGGCTCCAGCGGTGAGTGGAAAAACGTTATTGTAAGGACTGACCCTCAGTAGGTTTTTTAATAGGGTTACAATAAATGACTCTTCCAGAGCACTTTACATATAAAAAGCCTGTATAAATGTGCATTCTAAGTTTGAAAACATAAAGACTTAACAATAGTCTTTAGTATTTATATTTTCTATATGGAATCTACACAGAACATTACAATTAGTTCATACAGTTACATCAGGCCCTGTCCCAAAGAGAGCTCTAAACTTGGCCATAGACATTACAGAAACCAACAAATCCAATCAGGTCGTGAGGGATTTTTTCCTGTGGTGGCTGAAAATGTTTACAAGTGACGACGACAAAATAATGCCGTCTCCATCACTGTCTCCCCATATCCTCCTACCCCCAAACCTTGCTTTGTTATGTTTATGATGAGCTGAATGATGTGGGTAAAATCAGAGAAATGGAGTTAACCCACACAGAGTGTTAACAAACATCTTGCAGATTTATGTACACACCAACAATAATTCGGCCCGACCAACAACATCTCAGTGTTTCGGTCAGTCAGGTCGAATTATTGGATGTGTTTTGTGGCCGGATGCGACCGATGGCACAGTAACTGGTACATACAAGTTGTCACGTGTCTGGTAAATAGTAGTATTATCAGATGTATAACAGTAGTATATCCCATAAGGATCAAAGTTAAAGGTGGACTACAAATTGAAATAACTTGAGCTTGTTTGAAAGATTACCCCCAAAAGCCCACTTCCATTATAATCTTACCCTTCTCAGATGCTCCTACACTAAGATACGGCTACTACACAGATGATCCTTAGCCAGTCCCTCCACTCTGCTCGTGCAAGCTGGTCACGAGCGCAGTCAGGAGACGAGCACACTCATAGCTGCTCAATCGGAAATGACTTTCAGCCTTTGGCCTTGAAGTTACGTACGGCCATGACTGACCGTCATTACCCAGAAGAGAAGGAGGATGCGGCGAGGGATCGTCGTAAGTAAAAAAGTGAAAGTAATCTTTCAAACTAGCTTAAGTAATTTTGGGTCTGGAATTAACCTTAAAAACAAAGCAACAGTACAAATGCCGAAAAACTAAACACATGAAATACATTGTATTTTAAGTCCTCGTAATGATCGAAATCATGGCCTTTTTCTCCATGTAAAATAAGGATTGTGCCGTATTGTGCCAATGTTGTCATTTACACTAACAAAGTTTTATATAAATATCTTGTACACAACCTAATTTCCTGTCTTCCTTTTACTAATGTCAACAGGAAAGAAAGTTTAGTATATTGGCACAAGTTTCTGTTGATTCCATTATTCTGATACAGTTAAGATATTAAATATAAATTATGAATAAAGAAATAAAAATTTGTCTTTATTTTATATTAGCTATTAGAGCAAACATACTCAGTAGCAAAAACATGTATTTGTTACACTATTACATTTTTAAATTCACTAAGCCATATTCCAGGAAACCAATGTGGCCTTGTAGTTCCAAAGGAAAAAAAAACAGGATACGAGGAAGCAGAGCTGTCAATCCTCTTTGGCTAGAAGGAAACCTGAATAAAACCTTTTTTTCCTGTAAACTTGATTATTTTCGTTTAATCTTTATTTCAAGTGTAATAAGAAAGACCAAATAATGCTAACTAGTCCAGTAGAATTCATTGTAACCTAAAGTTGTGGTTACACATATACATTAAAAAACAAGTACGGTAACTTTTTATATGGTGTTTGCATCATTTCATTTTTGTTTGGGTTTCTGACAATCTACCTTAAATAATCATCTTAAGTTAAATGGTGCAATTTTAAGGTATTCACACGTAATATACATCAAGAAAGTATTTAATGTGAATGTGTTTAGTTTACTTAATGAATAATTGTGTACCATAAATATTATTGGACATTGAAATGTTTTTGTGATTAATATTGAATGTCATCTATTGTGAGGTTACATTACATTAACATTTAATCAGAACTTCGGAAACACTACGATCATTTTACCAACAACAATTAAAAAAATTACTTTCCCGATCATAATTAAGAACGATTTTGATCTAATGTGCAATATAAAAACGGGAAAAATGTAAAATTTTTGCCAATCGATGGAAATGTTGGATGTATGTCGAATTGTACATAAAATCATCCTAATGTAGGGTCACCTTTAAAGTGAAAATAAAATCTGGCACATAGGGGAGAGAATGGCGGAGAATGTGAAGTCATTAATAATGGGACCAAGTTGGTTTAAAAGAGTATGCTGAAAATGCAAATGCACTGAACCAGTCTACATACCTTGTAGTTTGCTTTGGATGAAAATAGTTGATATGCTGTAGGTCCAGTGTTTAGAAGAGGTTTAAATTATTGTTACAAGAAGGGCTGTTGCCATATTAGGATTATGTCTGTGGATTGTACTTATGAATAGGGTCTATTTATTAAAATTTGCATTAAAGTGTAGTGTAGCAGAAGTTGACATGCTTCGATTTTACTATTCTTTTGAGACATAGGTGATAAATGTACATATAGGGACTTTTCGATGTGCAAAACACATTTGTAGAGGGTAGAGAATTGAAAAAAAAAAACACATTACCCAGAATAGTTATCAAGATGGGTATCATCAATGTGAACTAAGTGTTGAAGGACAATTATACTCATCTCCCCCTTGCTCCGCTTCTTCTCCTATTAGTAGTACCCAGGATAAGGATTAAAACATCTAAGACTGAAAAAGTCTTCAACCCTGGGTAAAATAACATATTCTACATATGTTTGCTGAAAATTCCAAAAGGGTGTTAAAGGACAACTCCACCCTCATAAGAACATCTTTTAGAAAGAACAGCCTCTTTAAAATATGTTGATATATCCAACTTTGACCTATGAATTCATTACTGTATGCCTGCTATGTTTCTGGATGCTTCATGGAAACTGAGGAATTAGAAACCTGTACTGAGCAGGTACTGAGCCTGTGCATGCTCAGAAGAGGCAGATAGGGGATTAACATTCAGTCATTGGCTGTGATGTCAACTGTCAAATCCATAACTGACAGGTTACAACTGGAAGAACCAGGAAGCAGAATTGGGAAACAGGACATTTGTGCAGGATTTTCAGGTTAAGTTAATATTTCACATTTCAAACTATTACCTATGTGTTTTGGGGGGTGATTTACCTGTATGTAAGTTTTTATTAGGGCTGGACTTGCCCTTTAAGACACATTTCTATGTCAGAAGTCCTTCTGGGTTGTTTTAATCCTTTTGATTGACATATAAGACTCACCCTTTGCACAATTTTTCAACTGTTTTTGTGTTGATGCTACTGAAAATTTCACCATTAAAAAATTAAAAAAGTTTTGTTGCAATGAGGGAAGCTGGGGATACTTTCCTGCTACTCATCCTGTATCATAGAGACTTTAAAATGTCTAGACGAGGAAGTGAGGGGGAGGAGCCAGGTAATAGGAAGTAACCAGGAAGTGAGAGGGAGTAGGGAGAACAAAAGTATAATAAAAAGTGGAGGTTGTAAACAGAAAGAAGACAAAGTCGATATCTGCCTTAAAAAAACATTTCCATTCTGTTCAGGGAATAAAGTTCCCAGGGGGGGCTGTCTTAATCCTGGTGGAGGCATGTCAATGTTATTCCTGCTCTCTCATATAGCGGAGACACGGACTCCTGTAGCGTCAATCCAGACTATAAATACAAAACTTCATCTTGTGTAAATAGAGGGCTACACAATATTTGGTGAAAAGAAAAAAAAGCCAATAGCGCTCCTTTTTAAATATGGCCCTTTTTCTCATTTGTTGCATGCCACGTCACAACCTGACTGATGGCTGCTACACTGGTAATATTGCGGAAGTGGGGTTTGTGGGGGCGTTTAGTGTGGGGTGATTGTTGACCTAAGCATGTGGTAGAAAATGTGGAACAATGTGGCAACTGGAATATGAATTTAAGAACTCATGCACACCAATTTTAGCTTTTCACAGTAATTCAATATATATATATATACTTTTTGCCCACAATTTTTACACTTTTCATTTAGCAATAGTTAATGGCAGCTCTAAATCAGCAACCTATAGCACATATGCAATTAGAACTGTTTGTGTCAAGTATGCTATTTTCTTTGCATAAGCACAGTCAAATCACTTAAAGGGCAAGTCCAGCCCAAAAATTAAAACTTACATACATGTAAAATGATCTCCTCCAAAACCATAAATGGTAATAGTTTAAAATGTAAATATATAGTCAACCTGAAATCTGCACAATGTCCTGTTCCCCACCTTCCTGGTTCTTCCAGTTAGCAACTGTCAGTTATGGATTTGACAGTTGACATCACAGCCAATGACTGAATGTTAATTATCCCCTAGCTGTTATTGAGCATGTCCAAGGCTCAGTACAGGCTCAGTACAGGTTTCTAGTATTGCTCAGTTTCCATAAGGCCTCCAGAGTAAGAGCAGGCATACAGTTGGGACAAACTATAATATATCAAATATTTTAAAGAGGCCATTCTTTCTGGAGTGGAGTTGTCCTTTAATGCTATTTTCAAGTATTATAGGAAAGACAGCTATTTCTATAACAGGCTAGAAATGTTTGTATCTGTTAACACATTTGAAAATAGAAGATTCTGGGGTTTCTAATAATTTTTACACAAGAAAAAGATTAATAAATAAGAATATATTTACATTTTTGCAAAAGCATCTGTAAAATTCCCTAACAGAATTTAAAAGTTCGCTGTGTCTTTCTAAACTCTTGTACTTGGCAATCCATGACTCATCACCAGATGTATTCCTAGTAGATTCCTCTATAAAATACAAGCATCAGAAAATCATTTGTCATTCCCACATAAATCAATTGTAAACATGTGAAACTATGAAAACACTATCTCTGTATCTCTATAAACATACAAACAACTAGACATGTTTTCAAAACAATAAATATTTTGACTTCATCAATTAGCTAGGTTTTGTTTTTTTTTAATATATTCAGAGGTGGATAAAATGCAAATCTTTGTTATTCTACATTGAATATTTGGTCAAAAACATGAAGAGATGTTTAACATTTATATAACCGTAATTGTATCGAAATGTGTGGAATTACTATTCATTTACACATAGATGCTTCCTTGACTCTTTAGACCAACTGAGGGAAAAGTAGAAAATATGCCATGGGACCACTAACTGCTGTTAAAGTTAAGCTTCTCAAACAGGATGTGGATTCTTATCCACAAGAAATAGAAATAAATATTAAAGGGAAACTGTTGTTGATATGTTACCCATATCTATTTAGAGATTTAACTTCTCATTTTATTTTTAAATTTAATGTGGACAAAAACACACTACTAATTGCACTGATGTTTCTTCTTCTTTGATGATGCCAATGCACCATATCACTGCAAACTACTTATTTCATTTATTGAGAAAGATCAATATTCCCCTAATTGAGAGCATATCAGTATATATGTACAAACATTTATGGAATACACCACTATGTACAAATTTACTGCTAACCACAGCAGTAAATCACACATGTTAAATGGTATAAACCTTCAACTTTTTCTCTTTTAACGGTGTCACTCAAGTATACTGTTAAATCACACAAATCAGCTACTTGATCTAAAGATATCCATTTTGGAATGTTGTGATAATTCATTAAACAACAGCATCCTTTATGTACAGACTAATGGCACTCATCATTCTCATAAAATGGTCAGGGTGAATATTCTAGATGAAGGTCAACATGAAGTTCTGTTTAAGCAGACAAATTCCTTGCCAATGAATGGTGCCTTTGTAGACACTTTTTGAGATTAATAGAATTCATGATCTTTATGCAAACCATCTATTTTCATTGATAAAGCATTCACACGACATAGTTTATTGTGTCTACGATGGCCTGCTTAGGTTGAAACATGTAGACTCAATAAACTATGTTTCAGCTGATATTGAAGTGTCTTGAGAGTGCATCATTTGCAACATTGTGTCTGTATTTCTGGGACAGCACCCGGGCAAGTAAACTGGCAAGGAAATGGAAAATATGAATAATCTCTCATGATAACTAATTACCGAAATCACTAATGACAACAAGAAATACATAAGCCAACAACTCCCAGCATACCTTGTTGGCAGATTGTAGTTTCTAATCAAGAAAAGGTTTGACATCCCTGTCCTATGATATGCTGGAAGGTGTGATATGTGTTGTCTGTTTCTTACACATATCAACTCTGGGAACAGCTGTGATAACCCAATGATTATGCAGTTTGCGTCCAACAGGCTCAGGAGGACATATATATTGAAGGGCATCTATAATGAACAATAGGTTATTTTTAATTGACCATAACTGGAAACTCTAATTCTTCCCAACCACCACTGTATAATTTTTTTGTTGATCTGCCCCCTATTTCTTTAGATATCCAATCTAAAACTTCTTATATATCAGCTGTCAAGTTCCTTGCTCTCAAAAGCGATTTTTCTGTGAGTAGTTTTCTGTAGCTGGAATGGAGACAGAGTTTTGACAGTTGGAATGCTGTGTGCAGGCTTGACAGTTGGTTTGTGGGAAAAAAGTCAGGTCGGATGGAAGTGGGAGTGGCTAAAAGAGGGAGTGGGGATACTGCTCCTAAACAAAATGTGTGCTGGATTGAAGGCATGCAGCAACACACGCAAATCAGAGTAAGTGCTACTTACATGTATTCAATTATAGATTAAGATGAGGCAAAGTAATTTTTTCAGTATAGTTTTTTATTCCTTATTTAAAACAATACATTGTAAATTGTTAGTAATAAAAAGTATTGGACTGTAAAATCTGAACAAATGTTCAAATTATCCCAACAAACATCTTTGCAGAAAATGGGAACATTGGTAAGCAAAAGCTGGAATTGATGTGGTTTAAAGGGTATCAACGAACAACGCCTGAATGAATGCATACAAACTGCTGTCAAAACAGCCGTTCGTTGCGTGTGAATCTTGCTCTCAGGAGTCCTACATCATCCGTCTTATCGGACGTGTGTACGGACCTTAAGCTTTTTTCAGTTTAATTGAGAAACAGGAGGTAAGCTCCTGTTCTAATTTTTTTTAAAAATGAAACTGAAAAAACGTAGTGTATTTTATGAGGGGAGATACCGTTAAGAATAAAGATATGTTTCAAGGAAAAACTATGTTTAAGGAGGTTTTAGACATCTATTAAAGTTTCTTTTTTCAGATGCATTTTGCAAAAAAAACATGTAAAATCTTTCTTTTTTGTTTCATGAATTCTTGGTGGTAAAATGTAAATGTTCTGTAACGTTTGGATGATTTGTTTAAAAAAATATTTACCTACCTCCCTTACAATTATAGAATAAAGGGGTAAGTTTTGGATTTTCAGTACAGTGGTCTGGTAATATGATGTGCAGGAGTGTTCAAAGACTTGCCAAACATTGCAGAGCTTGTTGGCATTTAAATGAAATGGACCAGGATGCCCTTATATATACACCACATCTGAAAAAATGCAAAAATACAATAAATTATTCCTAAAACTAGACTAAGAATGTTTATGGATACTGGAGGGCTAGAGTCAAGATACTGGCGGAAAACAGTAAATTATATAAAAGGAAATAAGAAACCCAGCAAGTAGCTAGAAAACCTTATTGTATTTATAAAACCACTAATCATGCTACAAATCATTTAGATAAGCTAACTTCCTATAACTAAATTTAATCTGCCAAGAAAAACAACTATTCATTGCTCATCCTATTCTATGCACAGAGATTCTGGTCCCATTTTATTATAGCTACTCTACTTAGAAATTACTATTAATGATGGTGTTTTGTTTGGGTCCATCTTTACATACAAGTGATGGGATTATAAAACAGGGTTTTTGCACAGGCAAAAACCTTGTGGCACCAAAGGAACACAAATGAAACAAACAATACATTTACTGTATATATCACCTCCCATACACCATCCTATTTTCTTACCAAGGTCAGCGAATAAACTTGCTTTAGCTCACATGCAAATAATTTTACATGTAAGGGCTAGCTTTTAGAAAGGGGTACATATAAACATTATTTGACAGGAAAGCTTTCTTATCCTTATATACAGCTAACCTATCCAGCCCATAGCTGGATTAAAATCAAATGGGGCAATGGCAGGACTGTCTTTTGAGTCCCTCTTGTTCTATATACTTTTATTACATAGGCTTTAATAATAAAGCTGTGCGGCCTGATGTTTACTGAGCCCTAGACCACGGTTTCTCAAAAGGTGTGCCTCCAGATGTTTTAAAACTACTACTCCCCGCATTCCCTGGCTTCCTTCTGTAGTCGAGGCACCTGTTTGAGAAACCCTGCCCATGACAGCTGCTTAGGTTGTCTTTTTGAAAATTATTATTATTGTGGATTTATATAGGGCCAACATCTTCCGTAGCACATTACAGTTACATGTATACATTCAGGCCCTACCACGAAGAGCTTGCAATCTATCACATTTATTTGACACATACATCCTATCAGTATGTCTTTATGATTGTAGGGGAAACCAGGGTGCCTGGAGGAAACCCACACAAGCACAGGGAGAACATACAAACTCCTTGCAGATGTGTCCAAGGGTGTAATCAAACTCAGGAATTCAGCATTGCAAGGCATCAGTACTAACCACTGAGCCACCCTGCTCTGATCCACTCCTCTCTTGGAGTTATCCAATGATATGATATACCACTACTACATCCAATGGAAAACAGTTCCACATTTTCCCTGTTCTCACAAAAAAAAATGACATACCCTGAAGATAAAATATTTTTTTCTAATCCTATAGGATGTCTACGTCCTCTGAAATTATCTATTGGTAATCAAAGCACCAGAGAGCTTATTGTACAGCCAATTAATATATTTGTATAAAATGATCACATGCATGCAATCTGTCTGCATAGTCAAGGCCCCTTATATCTATACACCTCTTTATACAGGGTAACTTTAGCCATTGTTGCCAGGCAATGTTTGCTACAGCTACAGTAAGTCTGCTATCAACTAGAACTTAAAGGGCATGTCCATCCCCAAAACTATAATTCCCCCCACCACTGGCCCCACTCCCACCTCACATCCTAGCTCCATATGGTTCTCCTGTAGTCCCCCCCAAAGTCCCAAAAGCTGCCCACCAGGAGGATGCCAGAGACCATATAGGACTCTGCCTCCTGTCTCCCCTCCGGGAGAAGTTTGGCATGTGCACTGCAGCCATTTTCCCCCTTCCTCTCCCTCCCGTTTTGGACTCCCACCCCCTAGCTACAAATCCATTTTATATAGTGTAGGGCTTAGTCCCCCATCCCCAACCGCTATATTTTTAATGTAAGAAACTTCCCTGATCTTTACTTATCTTCCCTCTTTCCTACGCCATTCAGATCTACCGGTAGCCACGTCCATGTTTGGCTGCCTTTCAGCCAATCACAGACGCGGCTGACGGTCCCCCCCTCTGCTTGCATTTTCGTGCAAGCAGAGGGCCGGGCAGTGTGGCAGAGGTAAGAGGGAAGGTAAGTAATGTTTGGGGAAGTTTCTTATATTTCTAAAAATATAGCGGTTGGGGCTGGGGGACTAAGCCCACACTATATAAAAAATTAAAAAGAAGGTTGGACATACCCTTTAAAAATTACCTATAAGGCGCAGTCTCTTTCCAACCACTCTGTGCTGTAAAAAACTGAATGGCTTGGCACACTTTCCGACCACTGTTGTTAAAGGTGCCCATACACTACTTAGATAGTGAATAATATGATAAATTAGATGTTCGTATATAGACAAACTTCTAATTAATCTAATTTAGTGTGAGTGGTTACTTTACGACATTCCTGTGACATTCCCATTAAATTTTAGATTGCAAATAGGTTCGGTTGCAAACAAGCAAGAGTAAGCCGGTTCTTTCTGAATTGCTCGAAAGTTGCGGGAACGTCAGAATGTGACTTCTAATGCAGGGTTGCTCAAAGGGCGTTGCGGAGCACACTGGTGTGCCTTCAGAGAGCCAGAGGTGTGCCTCAGAATTTTTATATTGGAAAATATTTTCAACAGTATAACATACATTTTGTTATGGTACTCTTAAAATATAGATTATAACAAAAAAAGTATTGTAACCTACTACATTGATTTTAATTACATTTTATTACAATATAAACTGTAATGTGCACAAAATATAGGTATTACAACATTAAGTCCAGCATTAAAAACACATGTGTGCCAAGAGAAAAAATTGCATTGCCAAGTGTGCTATTGTCTGGAAATGTTTGAGAACCACTGTTTTATTGTACAGGTATATTTACAGGCCTTTAATAACCATGCTGTGAATGACTACCCTTTTTAGTATTATATTAGCTTTTCTCCCAATCCAGAGGCACATCTCTAGACAAAAGAGAATCTGAAAAGTAACAATAATCAAACTAAAACCGAACTTTGTCTAATTGTTTTCTGTTATGCATTTTTAGGTATCTTTTTGTATGACTGAACCTATATAATTCACTCTTCAATCATATATATATATACCTTATATTATATAAATAAATGTATATTTT
This sequence comes from Hymenochirus boettgeri, assembly GCA_019447015.1. Taxonomy (NCBI): domain Eukaryota; kingdom Metazoa; phylum Chordata; class Amphibia; order Anura; family Pipidae; genus Hymenochirus; species Hymenochirus boettgeri. Next base: position 222,045,075 of record CM033470.1, on the reverse strand, counting down.
TACGGAGAATGCACAGAGTTTTTAGGAGCAACAAATTAGGTGGGGATATATATAACACTATTACATATAGGAAAGGTCTATGTATGTGTGTAATTATCACTATTTAATTAAAATCACCATAACAAATAACACTATACAAAGTACCGTATAGTACTACTACCTACTACTGAATTACAAAACAAATGATATACAATTAATACCTTTACTGGGGGAGACCAAACAGCAACTGCATCAAAGTATGGCCCAGCACAAAAGAGCCAATTCCTCGGGTCAGGACTCAGCCGTGTACCTGCATGTTAAGGATAAAGGACATACCTTTGAAGATTGTAATGTTAACATATTGGCAAAGGAACGTGACTGGTTCAAGAGAGGTGTTAATTTATGTGAAAATAAATGTATTTAAATAAATTTTGTTTATGTGAAAATAAAGAAACCAAGCCTAAATAGAGGTGGGGGGGGTTCGACACCAACTGTCTGCAATGTACAATGCTGTTTTGACACCTTACTCTGGGCGTTCCTATAACACCTCTTAGCCACTATCCAATCACGCCCTTAACACTTGGCTGTGATATGCTATTGGGATTTTCTAGGGTACATAATTGCCACAGATTCTTGTACAAGTCATTCCGAATTGAGAAAGCCAGTCGGATAACTAGCGAAACGTCTTCATGAACTAAACTTCAAGTCCAGTTGATCTAATTGAATACAACAGATATACTGGACACCCCTAAGTTTGAATGGAAAACTGAAAATGGTAGGTTTAGCCACACCTCTAGGATTTCTACATGGGTCTCCATGTAGACACTTAAACGAAGTGGAATTTTACTAACATCCAATGAGGTTCTAATCTTAAGCTAGGTACACACCTAGCGATTTTTCCTCCTGACCGACCATTCGATACTTTCGGCCAGGAGGAAGGACTGTCGGTCACGGCAAAAGCAGCCGCGTGTGATAGTTACCGCGACTGATCGTGCGGTCCATAGAGGACCGCACGATCGGACGAGGTTTTCCACCATGTCCGATCGTCCTTTCGTCCGATTCGGACGAACGGTCGGTCGGACATGGGTGCATTTGGATGCGATAATTTCGGTCCGATCGACCAATACACTGAACTATCGGTCGATCAGACAGAAATATCTTATCGTGTGTACCCAGCTGTACACTGTTAGCAAATCAAAAAATTCTCTTACTCATTGTACATGACAAGACAGGAAGTGTAAGGAAGTTCCTGTATTACATCCAATTATGTGCTGTTTGTAAAACATGTGACAGTCTTAGCCAATTAGAAAAATTTTCAGACTCTCACATTTACCCCTTCCCTCTCCACAGAGAGTACAATGCAGTGTCTTTTGGCTAGAAGGGAAGTGATGACTGTATGTGATAAAATTACTTTGCATGTCTCTGAAACTACCCAGCATTCTTACAGAAATGTCCAATTTCAATAGGTCTGTGGTATCCCACCAGGTAAGTTCAAGAGGTGCACCCCCTGATGCCTGAGCCACATCAGGTAAGTATCACAATCGGTATAAAGTTGCAGGCAGGCACACTTAGTAATTAATTAACACATTTTAATTTATTTAGGCGCTGAAAACAAAAAGCCAGGTACACTGGCTTTTTGTTTTCAGCACCTAAATAAATCAAAATTAATTAATTTCTGCCTCCCTGCAACTTTATACTCTTTCTTACAGAAATGGCCAGTTTTACCCCCCCCCTTTTTTTTTTACAATATTAATATATTAACAACATGAGGCTGTGAGGTACCATCTGTTATAAGAAGGCTCTATTTCATTTTATACTCTATGGGGAGCTTTTAGCTCCTTTAACAACATCTCTCCCTAATCCTTATAGCCAATCACTATTATGTGCTGTCCTAATCCCATAGTGGTTGTAAATGTGGAACTTGCTGTGGTAAATACTGATTAGTATGAACATAGCATGTTTACCTAGCCTTCTTCTCAGCCTTTTGGCTAAGATCAAGTGCAGTATCTGGTCTTACCAGTTGATGGTCGAGGGGGAGTATGTAGTCTCGGATACATCTTCCCTACCTCCCGCCTGGTAGGAATGGGTCTGCACACTACACTTGGTCGAGGTCAAGGGTCGAGGAGTGGCTTGGAAGCCTGGCTTACCCTGTGCACTATGTACACACGGACACCGTGGTTTTACTCCTCGCACATCCTGGTTCCCCGTTAAAGGGGACCGGATATTTTTTTTTCAGCTGAGGCTTAGGTCCTATTTGGCACCCCTATTAATTTGCCTGAATTAATTGGCACCCTTATTTATTGCACTTTAGCACTTATCCCCACCCCCCACAAATTTTTTTTTGTTGGTTTGTACACTGTACTGTGGCGGGACAGGCTGGTTCCTTTTTAGGATGTTCAGCTTTCCCAATTGAACCCTCCCTGGAGACTTCCTGGTGGCAGCAGGGAGTCGAAAGGGGGGGCAGTATTGGTGGACCTCCCATAGCCTTATGGCGTCAGGAAACCCTAATATCCCCTCCTTGGTGGCTCCAGTTGCAGACAGCAGAGAGGAGAAGTTGGTCCTGACCACCACTCAAGCACTTGCGTGTTCACTTGTGGTGTGAGAAACGAAAGCATGTACCGGGCTTTCAATAAGTTGCGGACAACCGAGAGGAGAAGTTGGTCCTGACCACCACTCAAGCACTTGCGTGTTCACTTGTGGTGTGAGGAACAAAAGCACGTACCGGGCTTTCAATAAATAAAAAAAATAGCATGTTTATCTGGATACTGTATGGCGTTTCATGTTGACCAATGGTGCTGTTTGGTTTGAACTGCATATTGTGACAGAATTTCCTGGGTCTATTCTCAAACCTGCAGGTTTATTCTACTTATATTCCATGGATTATAGCTGTAAGGTAGGTGGTAGGATGTGTGACATCATTAATCCTTCCCTAAACCAATAGTGTAATAGCTATGGATGTAAGGGAAGGGCAGATGAATCACTTACATGTTCAAACCCTTGGGTAGGAATCGCTAAAGCATGACCACAGCATTCTGTGCAGCCAGTGAATGCTGGGAGTTGTAGTTTTTAAACATGTGAAAAGTTCAACACCCATGCTCTATATCATTACCTATATCTATATCTATTGCTTGCGTGGGGATATGATTACCATGTATAAATACATAAACGGGCCATACAATAAACTATCTGGGGCATTGTTCACCAATAGAGCATGTCAGAGGACACAAGGACATCCCTAAAGACTTGAAGAAAAAAGGTTTAGGCTTCAAGTTTGGAAAGGTTTTTCACTGTGAGAACGGTAAAGCTATGGAACTGTCTTCCAGTGGACGTTGTTATGGCAGGTTCATTGGTCAGTTTCAAAAAAACGCTGGATGAGATTCTGCAAACAAGGAATGTTGGAAGTTACTGGTATTGATACATAAAGTAGAGTTGATCCAGGGAAATTTCCGACTGCCACATCAACAGTTAGGCAGAAAATGAGGATATTGCTGGTTGGACTGGATGGACATATGTCTTTATTCAACCTCAAATACTATAAAAGGTTTGTCACAAAAAAAGGGGTTTAGGCTTTCAAAGGGTTAACCCTCAGCTAAGATAATTTGGTGATCATGTGATCATTACACTTTATTGCATCTTAATACATTCATTAGCCAATGGAAATATAGAAGAAACTTACTGCAAACAGAGAATGCTGGGAGTTGTAGTTTTCAAACATGTGAAAGGCCCCAAGTTCAACACCCCTGTTCTATACCATTAGGCTGTATTACATCTGGACACATGGCTTACTTAAAGGACATTAACAAAAAACTTACTACAAACAGAGAATGCTGGGATTTGTACTTTTCAAACATGTGAACAGTCACAAGTTCAACACCCCTGCTTTATACCATTAGGATGAATTACATCTAGATACATGCCCTTAGCTACAGGCAATAAATGAGAAACTTTAAATGTCCCCAACCATTTCTTTGAAAGTGAGAAATATGTGTTTATAGGTTACATTATTAGGGCAATGCTATTATAATAACATGAGTCTGTGAGGTACCTATCGCTATAAGAAGGCTCTACTTAATTTTATACTCTGTGGGTAGCTTTTAGCTCCTTTAAAAACATATCTCCCTAATCTTTATAGCTAATCACTATCCTGTGCTGTCCTAACCCCATAGTGATTGTAGATGTGGAACCTGCTGTGGTAAATACTAATAAGTATGAGCCTAGCATGTTCATCTGGATCCTGTATAGGGTCTCAGGTTGTCCAATGGTGCTGTCTAGTTTGAACTGCGCATTGTAGCAGAATTGCCTGTGTCCGCCTGGCATGTCAGATAAGGTAGGGTATGTGTGTGTTTGCTCATGTTATGTGGTGGGATTGCCTGGGTCCTTTTTAGGACTTTCAGACTTATACCATTTGAGCCTTTCCATTTGGAAAGAGAGAGCAAGTTTGGAATAGCTCCTGATGCCTACTGGATGAAGGGATGTATGTAGCCTCTCTTTGGCCCTAAAACTTAACAGCTATGGCCATAAGGGAGAGGCAGACAGATCCCGATTAACTTGCTTGTTTGTGCACTTTGTGTTGGTATCACAGAGAGCATGATCCCAAGCTTTTAATAAAAATAATAAATAAAAATGGTGCTGTTTAGGTTGAACTGCACATTTTGGCAGGATTACCTGGCAAAACATACACACATAATTTCCACTGTGCACCAATGAGCACACTTTTGCTAAAATATATATAAATGTATATATTTATTTATTACAGTATATATTCAATATAGTTTAGCAGTATTTCTGTATTTCTATTGCACCATATTACACACTGTAATGTTTTGTTAGCATGGAACAGCTGTATGATATATAGAACAATATACTGTAGAGCGGTCTAATTGCAATTTGCTACACATTGCATTGCCTGAATAAGTTAATAGATGCACAAAACTTCTTAGTTTCCCAAATGTTGAAGACCAGTGGCAAAAAGTCTAAATGATAAATAAAAATCTCTTTGCTTAAAGAAACTTCATAAAATGTAGTTAATTTCTTTTCTAAAAATGTAAATGTATTTTAAGAGAAATCTGAGAAATGTATTCTTACACAGGAAAAAGAAAAACATGGGGGTGTGGGAGTGTAGTTTCCTTTTTTGTGAACAATGTTGGTGGGAATGTTGTTTTAAGAAACCCATATGTTCCTTGAGACTGAATCGTGAAATTGATTTAACCTGAAAAAATTCCAAAAGAGTGGAATTCCTTGTATGATAACAGGGAGAAATTATCCCAACAGCTGGTCTGCTGAGATCATAAATTAATTCTTGATCTTTGAGCACCAGCTGCATTTTCTTCCAAGGGGATTTACAAATGTTTTGGTTTCCAACTTAAAATTAATACCATTTGGAGAGCTGATTTATTTAAGTTTACTGTGGTAAAACTTTAAATAATCTAATTGAGAAATATGTTGTTTAGCCAAGGTTCCTCCCAATAACCACTGATTTGCATATTAGAGTATACACAGCATCATTTTATTTCAATATGAACTATAAACTGTAACTTATAACTGAATATCTGTTGTACAGTTAGATCAAATGGACTTAAAGTTTAGTTCTTGAAGATGTTTCGCTAGTCATCTGACTGGCTTTCTCAATTCAGAATGAATGAATAATTACCCTTGAAAGTCCCAATTATCATATCACAGCCAGGTGTTAGGGACCTTCTGAATGCAAGGTGTGGATGCATTGAGGCTAAGGGTTATCGAAGTTATCGAAACTGCCCAGGGTAAGGTGTCAAAACAGCATTGTGCATGGCAGACAGTTGGTGTCGAACCCTCCACCTCTATTTAGGTTTCTTTATTTTCACATAAATGGCCTCCTTGACACCTCTCTTGAGCCAGTCATGTTCCTTTGCCTGATCTGAGGAATTGGCACAAGTCCAGTAGAGAACACACCTGTCTTGGTCTAGCCATTTTCTCACCATATCAACAGTCACCATATCAACAATGTACAGGTGATGAGAGATGTTACATCATAGGACACCATAGTTTCATCTGCACCGAGTACTACATCTTTAATTTTGTTTGTGCATCCACACCTTGCATTCAGAAGGTCCCTAACACCTGGCTGTGATACGCTAAATAGGACTTTCAAGGGTACTTATATTGCCAACAGATACTTGTACAAGTCATTCTGAATTGAGAAAGCCAGTCGGATGACTAGCGAAACGTCTTCAAGAACTAAACTTTAAGTTTTATTCAGTTTGTATTCAGTTTATATTAACTGAATACAACAGATATACCATGACCTGAATAAATGAGAACCTTCACAAGCATATTATAACTGTGTAATTTTGTCTGAACCTCAAAGCCTATGTCCATTCAGTACATATTGCAGCAGGGCAGTGCTTTCTAATGTTTTCTACAGGTGAGGAAAACACAAATATAATTTGTTAAAAACGTAGTTTATGAGTGCCAGACGAAAGGTCAATAGAAAGCATCAACTAAGTTATATAGATGCTCCAAAACAAACAAAATGCAATTTTTGCACTAGTTTACCAACTTTAGAATAGATTGTTTGGATAGTTTGCTGATCAATAAATAAAGTAGAGCAAAGAGTTTCATGTGAAAAAGAAAGTTTTTTTTTGGTTGGGAGCTTGAAGTTAAAAGGGCATGTTCACCCCCCCAAATCCATTTGCTGAATTTCAGCCAATCACTGACGCAGCTGCTTGTCCAGACCATTTTCGCAGCTGCTTGTCCAGACCATTCCCCCTTCCATGATTGGAGACTGCAGCGGAAGGCCGCCGATGGATTGAAGGCTGGTAAGTATATTTAGTATTGGATTTAAACACATTTAAACATAGTGAAGTGTAGGAATGGGGCATTTCAGCAACATTTTAGTTTTTGACAGTATTAATGTTCTGTGCGTGGAAGGCAGCCAGAGGGTATATGCAGCAAAAAAAGAAAGGTAGGGGTCATTTAACAACATTAGGGTCAATTTTCAGTTGGGGGTGGTGGAAATACCCTTTAAAAGCGGTAGAACAAGGACTACAGGATTCAGGTGAGTGCACAATATATTGTATATAAAATAGTGGTTATTGTATATAATTTTGGTGTAGGATAAAATAAAAATTAGACCAGTGGCCTGTCAGTTACTGTCATACAGTTTAATGCCATATGAAGTTGTAGGAAATTATGGGGTATGGGTGGTGCCAGCTGAGCCTTTATAAATAGTAAGAACTAAAGAAGTTAGGTGTGAGTGCTGGGTTTCGGGTGCTGCGCACACTTTTTAAATGGGGGGTTTCAGGTTTTTGTGCCACAGCACAAACATTCAAGAAACGGGGTTAACCAGCATGAAATGGGGGGGGGGGTAATGTTGGCTATAATAGAGTGGTGGTAAGATAGGTGGATGGGGCTTCAGAGGAATGTGTTGGCTGTGAATCTGGCTGTGTGTTGGATGTGTATTGGAGGGACCCCATGAATGTGTATGAACAAGGACATTAAAGCTAGGTTCCATAGAAAGTTCACAAGATGTTCTGCAAATCTTGTTGAAATTAACACCTATATTAGATCTAGGGCCATATTTATAAACGGTCGATATTAGCGGTGTAAAATTACTGCCGCACATCGCTGCGGAAAAAATACCGCTATCGACCGTTGCTAGGGCGAGGTGGTACGCCCACCCCGCCCTTGCCCCCCACGATGGATGCGGGGAAGGGGAGGGAAGGGCCTGCTGGGGGGTGGAGGGACCCTCCAGCGGGGGCACAGAAAAGTGCCTTTTGGGGCTTAAGGGGTCCCGCAGCTCGAGCCTGGACCCCCCTCCCCGGCCCTATAGGGGCCTTTGCGGCACTTACAAGTGCCCTTGCGGCTCTAACAAGAGCACTTTGGGGCTTAGGGGTCCCACAGCTCGAACTGGACCCCCCTTCCCTGGCCCTATCAAGGCCCTTGCGGCACTTACAAGTGCCCTTGCGGCCCTGAGAATGGCCTTTGGGGCTTTCAGATTAGGGTTTTCTGCAAACCTCTATAAAGAGCTGTCATCCACCTCAGAAAGAAGCGGCTAGCAACATCGGCTCTGCTGAGGCTGGCGGTGCCAGCGGGCTCACTGGCGGGCGCAGTGATTGCCAGTGGGCTCACTGGCGGCCGCAGTGAGCCTGCCTGGCATCGGCAACCTCAGTGGGGTTGGTGTCGCTAGCCCGAAGACGTTGTGGAGGATCAAGGCGCCGGCAACATTGGCCTCGTCGAGGCCGCTGGCGCCCTCCGGGGGTACCCCTGGCGGCTGCAGGGGTACCTCTCAGGGGTTGGCGGCCTCAGCGGAGCTGGTGTCACCGGATGGAACAAATAAGACGTCGTCAAAGGGCTCTTTTAAGAGCCGCTCACTGGGGGTCCCGGTTCGAGCTGCGGGACCCCCGCCAAAGTCACTTCTCAGTGCCTCAAAGGCCCTTATAAGGGTCGGGGAGGGGGGTCCCTGTTTGAGCTGTGGGACCCCTAACCCCAAAGGGCTCTTGTTAGAGCCACAAGGGCACTTGTAAGGGCATACCACCCCGCTGCACCCCTCTGAGGAATGTGGCCACCCGCGGCGAGATTAACGCGGCGCTTTATAAATAGAAGTGAGCAGTAACTGATGCGAAGTTAACGAGGCGTTAAATTTTCACGGCTGGGTTTCGCGCATTTATAAATATGCCCCCTAGTATAGGACTTCTGTTCCAAGTCTTGATTTATCATTGTAGAACTTCTTAGTAAATATTAATAATATAATTTGTGGTTTATGTAAAAAACATTTTCTTATGTCATGGAGAGTTCCTGATAGCTAAGTACATACATTAAACAGACTGTGGAAGCTAAATTCATTCAGCATGAATGTACTACTGATTACTACTGATTACGATCATAATTAACATCAAATAGGAATTAATATGATCTAAAATAATGGAATCAACAAAAGGATTTGCTTCTGTTGTGTGTAACTGTAAACAATGAGACAATCTAAAAATAAGATAAGTAAGGAGGAAGCATCAATAAGTGTGTTAATTCATGTGATAATTTAACCATCTGTGGTGGTGGAACACAATGTTCTGTGAAACCATGAAAAGAAGATTTGGAATTTATTTTTTATCTTAGGGAAATTGTAAAAACACATTGAAAGCGAATTTTGGGCAAGGGACCAAAAGATTTTGTTATTCATGAAAATGAGGCTTAGAATTCAACTATAAATATTAAATTATGTAGCTGTTTGTTTGTGCTGTGACTAAACTAGGTTGAAGAACAAAGCAAGACCATGGTACACCACTAGGGGGAATATTTATAAAGAGCACTATGAGTTCCTTTTTTAACACCAGACTTAGATTTTTGCACAATGTTCATAAAACGACAAATCTGGATCAAATTCATTTCTGGTGGGAAAAATGTCAAACTTTTTGTGTTAGGCTGAAACAAAATGTGGCAAAATAGAATATGAAACCAGAACTGATCCCAATATCAGATCAGGGCTTTTAGTGTTAATTGGGGAAAATAGCAAGTGGGGCTTGACAAGTCAATAGGTGTCAAACTCTCAGGAGGCCTTTCAGTGCAAATGTAAAACAGTCTAACACCCTCTGGACACTAAAGCATGGTACACACAATACAACTTTTCCTCCTGACTATCTGTTCGGCTTTTCCGACTGGTCGGCCAGTAGGACAGACTGTCGGTCGCGGCAGGCTAGGTACACACCTGCAGATATTTCTGGCTGACCTGCCGATAGTGACATGTATCGGTCGGTCGGCTGAAAATATCTGATGGTGTGGGGCGGCTAGCCGCGACCAAGCTCGATCGCCTGTTCTTCCGTATCATCGGAACTGTCGGTAAATCACGGGTGATCGTTCGGTTCCCTATGGGACCGCGCAATCAGATATGAGAACTGACGACAGTCATTTGTCCCGACTGAGCACTTGCTGCCAGCGAATGCTCGGTCGGGGCAAAAAGTCCTACCGTGTGTTCCCAGCCCTTTTTGTTATTTTGTGTATTGGGAAATTCACAATGTGGAATTTTTAACAATAGTAATGTAATGACACCATCCAGTTAGGCTAGGCCACCTGTAATGCGCTCCCGCATGCACGGAAGCGCGAGCGTAAACGCTCTTGCAATTTGTGCACCAAAAAATGCGGATCACAAAATTTCTAGATAAGGTTTTTGCTCATTTTTACCATTTTATAAATGCGGCTAAGGTTTTTAATTAGCAGAAATTTTCACTGCAATGTCTGGCAATTAAAAAGTAGCTAGTAGTAAACTTCTAGTCCTTTTGTTATTCAAAAATTGTGAGGTCAAGTTCTTATTAGTAACATAACAGACACTGCGTTCTGTCTATAGCACACCAAACATATTATTGTGCATCTTATTGCCTAGTACACTTTACTAAACTTTACTAAATGTTAGCCAAGCAAGATTGTAAAATGTAAGCAAGGATCAATTATTTCTTCAACAACAAACTACTAAGAAATGAAGGCATTGTTAACACAAACCTAACTGTAATACACTTTAAATTGTATTTTTATTGCCCCCGAAGGACAGTAGAAAGACACATATGTCTGTCTGTCATCATCTATAAATTCCCCTATACACATCAAAGCTCTCCCTATAGTTTGTATAGAGGGATTGTCTATCAGGAACACTCTTTTAAAACAAGGTAGGAAATATTGATCTTAGAACTATAAAGGGAGATTTAATAAAAGTTCTTATCGTTTAAAATGGTGCTAATTTTGCCCCAACCAATCAGATCTTATTTAACATTTAAAAGCTAACATCGGATTGGTTAGGGCAAAATTAGCACCATTTTAAACAATAAGAACTTTTATTGAATAACCCTGTATGTCTCTAAAAGAACCAACAGCAGGTTGGTACTGCTAATGGGCCAGGGAAATATTAACTCCCCAGATCTATCAGCATTTCAGATCGAGAGAGAAATATATTATAATATCTACAGTTTTGAGAAGCAGTGACCCCGGATCTGGATCTGTGCATTATCCTCTTCTTAGCTGCATATTTAAAAATGTTCAGATTTTTTTTCAACCAGTTGTCTGATTTCAATGGGAATTGTATTGTTTGTAAACAACATGGGCCATTATTTTCATTTTTATTTAGATTAAAATAAAATGTTAATTTTCAGGGACTTTTTGAAACAGGCAAAATACTCCCTCTTGTGGTTAAAATGAATACATATTTAAAGGAGAATTACAATTACACTGAAGTTTTTTTTAACTGGTTGTAAGCATGATCAAGAAAAACAACAGGACATAGTAAAATGTATTGTAATATATAGTATATGTAAACAAACAATGAATATGAAGTACCATATAAAATAGTTTAGTTAAGGGCTGGTTTTATAATAACTGGGTTCCAAATCATCATTTTATACTGTACATGTTTGGGATTTCTGACAATGCTTTTCAGAGAAATAATGTATCTGAAATAGTATCTCTACTCTGCATAGGGTTCTGTCATCTTGGGCCTGAGCCTTTGTGTCCTTTCCCCAAATCTTTGCCTGAGGGACTTAAGCCTAATCTTTAAACTTTCATTAGTGCGCTACACTCAAAAAAATGTTTTGGACACTTTTTTGATAACTCTAGGTATTAAAAATCAATGTGTTATGGCTATGCTAGTAAGAAAAGTTTTAAATATGGATTACAATAACTTGTAGACAATAAGTGTATTATATGAAAAGTACTTTTGCTCAAAATAACCTTTGTTTGAACAGGAAATTCCATACTATTGGGGTTAGTGCACATGGGTTCATAATTTGTCCACAGTAGCTGTGATCTAAGTTATCTAGATATCTAAGTTGATTATATAATTATCTATTATTTCGTGCCTTAGTGAACAGAATATCATGGCTGATTCTGCAGGCTTCAGTGGACCACAGAAATGGTCAAAATATCATTAGTACTAGAAAAATAGATAATCAAAATAGTCGCATCCAAGGAGAAAAAAGTTTCCTAATAAAACTCCCTTTTTGTGGAGTGTGACTGGATTATATATTATTCATTCAACAGTTATACTCTTAGGGTGGAGATGTTTGCACCTGTACAGGTCACGGCACATCTCAAACCTTTTGTTTGCTATCAATTTTAAACCAATCATATTTCCCTGCCCCATATACTTTTCATTTTAAAAACTGTTCCCATCAGCTGCAGGGACCTCCTCCCAATAAATATACCAAACGTGAGGAGCTAAACCACAAGTCCTACCTTGGGTTTACCAGTCTTACATTAAAGCTCTAACTGCAGGTCATGTCTTACTCTATTGCATTTATACTGTTTATTTAATTAAAAGCAATGAGGTCTGCAAGTTGTATGGGTATAAATCAGAGTGTGTACAAGAGAAGAGGCTGTCTACATTTATAATGAGCAAACAGATTATACTTAAAGGGACACTATACTGAAAAAAAGACTAAAAAATATTGAGAATTACTGGTATTAATGCATATAGATCTGGTTGATCCAGGGATACTTTCCGATTGCCGTTTGGAGTCAGGAAGGAATTTTTTCCCCCCTTTTTTAGCTGGGTTTTTTTGCCTTCCTCTGGATCAACTGTTAGGTAGGGTTAAAAAAAAAAAAAAAAAAAGTGAATAGGTTGGACTTGATGGACGAATGTCTTTATTCAACCTTAATTACTATGTTACTATGTTACTATGTTACTATGTTACTTTGCCTCATCTTGAATACATGCAAGTAGCACTTACTCTGATTTGCATGTGTTGCTGCATGCCTTCAATTCAGCGCACATTTTGTTTAGGAGCAGTATCCCTCCTCCCTCTTTTAACCACTCCCACCTCCATCTGACCTGACTTTTTCCCCACAAACCAAATGTCAAGCCTGCACAGAGCATACAGCTTTCCAACTGTCAAAACTCTGTCACCATTCCAGCTACAGAAAACTATTCACAGAAGAATATTTTTTGAGAGCAAGGAACTTGATTTACAGCTGAAATATAAGAATTAGATTGGATATCTAAAGAAATAGGGGGCAGATCAACAAAAAAATGATACAGTGGTGGTTGGTAAGAATTATAGTTTCCAGTTATGGTCAATTTAAAATAACCTATTTTTCGGTATAGATGCCCTTTAAAACCAAGACCAAATTTTAATGACCCTTTTCAAATTTTGGGGGGTATTTTATTAAGATGGCTGTTCTAATTCAGAGGAAATAGACTTGCTTTAAACCAAAATGTACAAGTTAGGTTTATAGATTCCATAGAATTGCTTAATTATAATGTTTGCATCCTATGTGTTAACCAGTGGAGTACATATTGCAAAGGTCCTATATTTAATACAAAGTCGATGGAACATAAAGCTGTCATTTTTTTCTATTCGACAGGGAGAGAGAGGTCTATCTGGCTTACCTGGAGTAATTGGCTTTCCTGGACTTCAAGGACCCGAAGGCCCCACAGGACCATTTGGTCAAAAGGTGCTTAACATAGAGTTGTAGCTTATTTCATTGAAGCTCTGCGATATTGTATACTTTGTTTTTTATGTTTTAAAATTTTGTTATAGGGTGACACTGGAGAACCGGGTCTTCCTGGCACCAAAGGAACCAGAGTAAGCATTTTGCATCCAATTTTATATCATTAGAGTTGCTTATTGGGCTAGTTTACCTCAATAACAGGTTACATCAAAGTGGTACAATACCATTTTTGGACTTCTACTGTTTCCCGGTAAACACCAGGCAGCACTGCGTCAACATATTTTCAATAAGTATAAGCAGCAAACAAACAAACATCGGCGCACACCGGAATAAACCTCGATCCGTGCAGAAGTTAAAAGCAAAAACAATCTTTATTCGGAATACCAATAAAACATCACGGCAGACATCCACGCCTGACGCGTTTAAAGCCGTAAACTGGCTCTTGTTTGTTTGTTTATTTTGTTTATTGTATAAAGAACTTAGTCTGCTCACTGAATAGAGGAAGCATAGCCTTCTCACTACTATATATTTTCAATAAGTAAGATTTTAAAATAACTTTCAAAATAACTTGCATATAGCTTTTTACAGACAAAAAGTACAGATCTTGTTTCAATTAATGTTGGCAATTTTAATTTCCTGCTTTCTACTTAAAATACCATTAACCCCCAAATTCTTTGTACCCCAAAGAAAACGACATAGAAGAAGAGCATGTATTTCCCACTTCCTATTTTATGCTAATAAAAGAGATATTAGTGTTCAGACTCAGTGTTAAGAGCAATATGAGCACTCACAGAAAACCTCCCCAACATCAGTCACAAATAAAGAACAAGTTCCCTATCTGACTACCAAACTTGTGATTGAATTTAAATATGAATCTCTCTTTCATTACCATAATACAGGAGTTAGAAATATTTACTCCTACCTCCCATATTAATATAGGTTTGTTCTGTTCATCAGAGTTTAGATCTCCTTAAAAAGGCCAAAAACTACTAATTAGGTTTTATTCATTTTGGTTTTCATTTTAGGGTCCACCAGGTCCTCATGGATTTCCAGGCAACCCAGGTCTTCCTGTAAGTGTAGCAAAATACATAAATCTTTATTTTTTATGTGATGCTACTGTACATTTTACATTTTCAACCACTTTTTTAATAGGGTATACCTGGACAAGATGGTCCCCCAGGTCCCTCTGGGATTCCAGGGTGTAATGGCACAAAGGTACCAGCATCTCTTTAATTAAAAAAGTATAAACAACCTCAATTACCCACTATTTTGAAGATCTATCATATATTATAGCGTGATGGTAACTATAGTAAGGTTAATAATTGCTAACATGACTACAAATACTATCAGAAATAGTATTTGCTTGGTAGGGCTCAGAACAATCTAATTTGTATGTTGGTATGTTTCTATTTATTATAGGGTGAAGGTGGCCCACACGGACCCCCTGGGATTCCCGGAATAAGTGGATTTCCTGTAAGTCATATATTTAAATTATGCAGGGGATTAAATTCTAGAAATTATCTTTTATAATTTCAACTTCTGCTTGCAATCTGTATAGTTAAGGTACACTAGCCCCAACAGCTAAGTCCAATAAAATTGACTTATCATTGGAAAACAGAAAGAGTAAAGCTTAAAGCTGATGACAAACAGACTCCATTGGAAGATGTCTGTCGTCAGCTATAAAGAGTCCTACACAGATTGCTGGTGCTATCCTTACACAATGTATAGGGAATGCCTTTGGTTAGCCAGCTGATGCTATTTGCTTTATCTACTAAAATTTTTACTAGCGGCTGTGTCGGTAATGTGTAAACAAAGCATTTTTGTCAAACTATAAATCACTGATTTGTCATCCTATCAATAAATGACTACTCTTACTAAGATTCAGAGTTTGGAAAATACCCAATGCTTTAAACAATTGACCTAATCTATTTCAGCCATATTTTTCTTGTTTGGAATGTGATCTACAGCAGCAAAGTCTAGAAAACTGTCAGTAAAATAAATCTTTTATGAATGGAAATTATGTCTGTTTGCTCTGCCGTTTGTACATGGCATGTTTTAGACTGATATTTATCAACATGTATGACTGGTAGCTAAATAACCAAAGATGGAAAAATAAATTTGCATTTATCAATTAGCTGTTTGTCTTGGAAATTAAAAGTTATTGGATTGGGCACTGATTGAAAAAAAAGTCCTTAGTTTTCCTAATCCTACTTAACCAGCAGTAAACTACATATGTTATTAAAATTTCCTGTGGTCCTTGTGTGCCTATAACAATGAAATTACCTGAACATTTACTTGTTTTTAGCTTGTATTTTTTTTTAAAGGTTTGTTTTTAACCAAGCTTGGCTTTTACATAAATAAAGCTTCAAGCATTTTCTCTGGTAGGGCAATATTTTTTTGCGATAAACTTGGAAGAAAGGTATTTGTTTCAGTTTTCTGTTTCAGGACAGAAATATTTTTGTTCATCAATTAATGAAAGCTAACAAATCACACATCTCTTTATGTAGGGAGCACCTGGACAACCAGGACCCAAGGTAAGTTTATTTCCCTTGAATTATATTAAGCATGTTTAGTTAGCTGTATTGCATGTTCAGTTTTTCTGTGAGAAAATGAGATTGTGATGGATTAGCAATTGCACAAAATTTGAAAATAATTTAGCGCTAATTCTTACTTTTCTTTAATGTGCTGGGTTCAAGATTTGATTGTTGTTAAAATGTATAAATGCATAAAACATTTTAAGGTGATTAGATATCCCCTTTCTACACAGAAACAGCTTTATATATCACTAACCACACCTAAGAAATTTTGCTGGGAGGGACATTAGACACTTATTCAGCTCTTTGTTGGAATTTATTAATAAAATTGTGAAACTGCAAAGGAATGCTGCACAGTGTCATGCTATACCTTTTTTGCTTCCTAGTTCTTCCATTTAGCAACTGCTTATCATGGATATGACTGTTTACATCACAGCCAATGACAATGTTTTTCCCCTCTTTTCCTCCTCTAAGCACGTGCAAGCTCATAACAGCACTTTCTTTGACCACTTCTCTGCTTGGTTGTCCCACTTTCTATCCACTGACATCCCCTCAATTATCTTAGGGGATTTCAATATCCCGATCAATACCAACACCTCTGCTGCCATTAAACTTCTCTCTCCTACCTCCTCCCTTGGCCTTACCCAATGGTCCTCTGCCCAGACCCATTGTAATGGGCACACACTGGATCTGGTCTTTACCTGTCTCTGCTCCGTATCTAACTTCTCCAACACTCCCTTCCCTCTGTCTGATCATCATCTTATCAAATTTAATCTTGTGTCATCTGTCCCGACCGTAACCCCTAACAAACAAACATACAGATGCAGGGACCTGCGTAATCTCGACCCCCATTCGCTCTCTATCTCCAACAACTTAACTCTATGCCCTCCTTCTCTGACCCTAACCTTGCAGCTGTCCACTACCATAGCGCTGTTTCCAATGCCCTTGACTCCGTTGCTCCCTTATCCACCCGTCGCCTTAGACGCAAGAACCCACAACCGTGGCTTACGGACCAGATTAAAAAGTTGAAAAGGCAATCTCGTATAGCTGAGCGACGCTGGCGCAAGAGTAACAAAAATATTGACTTTCTCGAATTTAAAAGTTCCCTTTGTTGGATCAGAGGTGCTTTGTCCCTAGCCAAACAAAACTACTTCTCTTCACTCATATCCTCCCAATCCCATAACCCCAAACAGCTCTTCAAAGTATTCAACTCCCTGCTCTGTTCGCCACCTCCTCTGCCTACCCCCTGTCTATAGGCTGATGAAATAGCCTCATATTTTACAGAGAAAATTGAAAACATCTGAAGTGGTTTTCGTGTGCGCCCTAGCTCCTCCCTATAGCTTCCAACCGCTACCATTGCTCTGCCCAATCTCCCTTCCATGCTCACCCCCTCCATCTCTACCCCTACCACTGCAATGCCTAGCCTCCCTTCATTGGTTAATCCCTTTACTTTCCCCCTAACGAGCTTCACCACTATAACAAAACAGGGTCTTTCATCTCTCCTATCCAGGCCACGTCTCACCACCTGCCCCCTCGACCCCATTCCCTCTCATCTTATTCCCCCGCTCTCCTCTTCCTTCATTCCAGCTCTAACCTCTCTCTTTAACTTGTCCCTATCCACTGGTATTTTTCCTCTATATTTAAACATGCTGTTGTATCCCCTATACCTAATAACCCCTTCCTTGACCCGTCTGCTCTTTCCAGCTACTGGCCTGTCTCCCTTCTCCCTTTTGCTTCCAAACTACTGGAAAGACATATCTATGCTGACCTGGTTAATCACCTGTCTGCTAACTCTCTCTTTGACCACCTCCAGTCAGGCTTACGTCCTAACCACTCCATGGAAACTGCCCTCACTGAAGTGACCAATGATTTACTTAGTGCTAAATCTAAAGGCCACTACTCTTTGCTCATTCTTCTTGATCTGTCCTCTGCTTTTGATACTGTTGGTCACCCTCTACTTCTTCAGATCCTGGCCTCCTTAGGTATCCAGGACACTGCACTTTCTTGGCTATCCTTCTATCTCTCTGGTAGGACCATTAGTGTTTTTCACTCTGAAACTAGCTCCACTCCTCGCCCCCTCCCTGTGGGAGTCCTGCAAGGCTCGGTACTCGGTCCTCTTATTTTCTCCATCTACACTTATGGCCTTGGACAACTCATTAGTTCATTTGGGTTCCAGTATCACCTTTATGCGGACGATACCCAAATTTATATCTCTGCCCCGAATCTCCCTACACTAACATCCCAGGTGCCCGGCTGCCTTAGTGCCATCTCTGTCTTCATGTCCTCCCGCTTCCTTAAACTAAACATGGACAAGACTGAACTTGTCCTTTTCCCACCCTCACGATCTGTTCCCCTCCCTACCCTTACTATTAAAATTAACAACACACCCATCTCCCCATCTCCTCATGTCCGTTGCCTGGGAATAATGCTAGATTCCGATCTTTCCTTCAAACCTCATGTCAATTTGCTTGCCAACTCCTGTCAGCTCCAACTCAAAAACATCTCCCGCATTCTACCCTTCCTCTCGAAGGAAGCTACAAAAATCCTAGTCCATGCCCTAATCATATCCCGGCTAGACTACTGCAACACACTCCTGTGTGGTTTACCAAACAACCACCTGGCACCGCTTCAGTCCATTCTCAACTCTGCTGCCCAGCTCATTCATTTCTATTCTCGCTTCTCTAATGCCTCTCCTCTCTGCCAGTCCCTCCGCTGGTTGCCTATCATGCAAAGGATCCAGTTCAAACTTCTTACCTTATCCTATAAAGCTCTATCCAACATAGCCCCTCCATATATCTCAGAGCTGAGTGATACTGTCCCAGGCGCAACCTCCGCTCTGCAAATGATACCCTCCTCTCATCCACTTTGGTCACCTCTTCCCATGCCTGCATTCAGGACTTTACTCATGCTGCCCCTCTGCTCTGGAGCTCCCTTCCTCCGTCTGTCCGTCACTCACCATCCCTTAACACCTTCAAACGTAACCTTAAAACCCACCTCTTTAGGGAAGCATATAACCTGGCCTAAACATTACCCCCTTACTACCTAATATGATCCAACCCGCCTTTCACGCTCCATTGCCAATCTATTTACAGCTTACCAATTCCCGCAACCTAATGTCTCACCCCCATATCCTCTAGTCTGTAAGCTTTTTGGGCAGGGTCCTCTCTCCTATCGTATCATGGTAATGCTGTAAAACTCCTCACTCTGTTTACTTATATTATGTATTACCTGTGTAATATGTATGACTTTGTATATCATGTATTACCCTGTATGTAATGTGTGACAATGTAATTGTAAAGCGCCACAGAAGATGTTGGCGCTATATAAATCAATAATAATAATAATAATAATAACAAACTCAGCAAGCTTGGAGAGAAGGCAGAAACCTTTTGAGGAACCAATGAGAGTGGGGTACTGCACAGCTCCATTCCAGGGACCTGTGGAACACTTAAGTACAGTAGTGCACAAGGGGGTAAAAGTAGCAGACACAACTGCAATAGGGATGAAAAATAAGACACCCAATAACGGCACAACCACTTGTTATCCCAAAAAGAAAATCAGATGGTTTATTGATCACACACAACCCTAATATATAGTACCCCCCCCCATACAACAGTAGCAGCTCAACATGTACAAAATACAAAAAAGCTGCTGAAATAGCAATCTTGATAAAATACTCTCCCCCCACACCGGGCGTCCCCGGTACTAAAAAGAAAGTAGCGTAGGGAATTCCTTAACAGACACATGGATCTCCTCTTCCAATACAGGAGTGTTAATGTAATAAAATACAGTAACACCGTCACAAAATAAACAGTATTTGGGGACTTTATGTGAGAAGCCAGGTCCAACTAAAATGCTAACATACAGCTTTTCACAGACGACCACACTCTTCACCCAGATAGTCCAAACCAATAGCTGCATCCCACCCTGAGCTATTTTCAGTGACTTGACTGTTTAGCATCCGCATCCTGAACGTCATTCACCAACTGCGTTTCACCCTCTCGTAATTTCTGCTTGGGCTTCAACAGGTGGTGACTTGAAGAAACGTATTCTATAATGTGAATTACATTGCATATATAGGTTGAAAACATGGGCGCCTTTTGGTCTTAATGATGAGATGCAGTTTTCATGTTTTTTATAGAGAATTGGGGGCATTGAGATTGGCATTTGCCTTCTTATAAAAAGTGGGTTGAAAGCAGGGGGAGACTATAGCTAATTTTTCATTCCCTCTGTTCTTAATTCTCTAGCCCTTTATGGTTGTCTTTATAATTTAGGACTAGCTTCTGAGCTTTTAAGTGTTTAGCCTGTATATATTAATGGTTTGCCATGGTGACGAGATGTACCCTTGGTTCATATATAGTGAAATGTGTCCCCCATACCATTTAAGACCGTTTAAGCGAAGTATGGGTAGGAGTGTAAATATGAACTTTTTGTACCAGTTTGGATGGGTGATAGTGGGGGAATTTTTATTGTTGGAGTTTCACACATCCCTTTAATAAACTTACCTTTAAGAACATTCAAGAGTAGATGTGCCTTTAAAATTAGTCTGTATAAGGACGCATCAAAGCACCGCCCCAGATGTCCTGAATGAAGCCCAAGTGGAAATTATGAGAGGGTGAAACATGTGTCGGTTGGTGAGTGACGTGGAGTTCAGGATGCAGATCCTAAACCGCAGAGTCACCGAAATTAGCTCAAGATAGTATGCAGCTATTGGTTTGGACTATCTGGGTGAAGAGTGTGACCATCTGGGAAGAGTGGTATGTTAGTATTTAGTTGGACCTGGCTTCTCACGTTAAGTCCCAGGATACTGTTTATTTTGTGACAGTGTTACTGTATTTTCGTTACTTAGTGGCTAACACTTTTGTATTGGAAGAGGAGATCCGTGTGCCAGTTTTTCTTTTTAGGATAACAAGAGGTTGTGCCATGATTGGGGATCTTTTCTTTGGAGGGATCTATCATCCCTATTGCAGTTGTATCGGAAACCTTTTGAAGAGCAGTAGGAAGGGGGAGAAGCACACTGGACCAAACACTAACGCATTTGAAAAGTGCAAGCACATTGTGTATCTGAGTGCAATCAATTCACAAAAAAGTTATAATCACACTTGCTCCAAAGCATGCACTGCAATGCATTTCACACAGGCTAACGGATCGCGATTGTAGGCACATGAGAAACATGCTACTGTGGCGTAGCCCTTAAAGAACTAAAGATATGGAGCAAAGCTCTGTAAAAAGAATGCTAAAAAACAAACTATTTCCACAAAAAAAGGGAAAGAAAGATAAATGGAGGTCAAGGCCCCTGTTATAGTTCACTGGTAGACCAGCCAAATAAATCTGAAATTCTAAATGAATTTATGTACTATACTGAGACCCTATATGTGAAGGTATATTATAGACAGTAGATTTATATGCACAGTAAAGGGGCATCATGTAGCTGTACGTAAATAAATTCTAGCTTAGAAATACGGCATTTTATAGCACAACTGCCTGGTAAAGACATTGGGAGTCCCAGGCCCTTCAGCTCAATACACCTAATATATGCAAAGTCATAAACAATACTCTGTTATTCCAAAGTTTATAATTTTATTAAAACTAGTTATACTACTCATTGTAACACATCCAGTAGTTTGGCTATTTTCATACTTGATTAACAATTAAAGAAAGGTTAATGCTCTGCATACCTGGAAGAGAAGCACTTTCTTGGATTAACACTGAAGAACTTCTCACTTCTCACTACTAGAATCAGTCTCTAGTAATTAATGTGCTACTGCCACCAACTGTACTGTACATGCAAACAGGATTTAGCCTTTCATAAAAATAATTTAGTAAGGTTTGTAGATTCCAAATGTGCACATGCTGCCCATTATAAAAGCATAGGCCAAATACCAATACACTACAAAATTTGCATGTGACACTTATGGAAATTGAATTCCCTTTCTTTTTTTAGGGAGAACCTGGAGATATTACTGGAATTGATGTAACTATGATAAAAGGAGAAAAAGGATTTCCTGGAATTAACGGGTTGCCGGTAAATTATGACATTATTTACATTTTGTTAACTGATACTTTTTTGTTTGATACTATTCATAAATCTGTTTGTTAATTCATTTTAACCAGGGTACCCCTGGGCTTCCAGGACTGCCAGGTTCCAATGGACCAATTGGGCCATCAGGTCCTTCAGTAAGTGACTATATATCCAACAATTACAGCAGTAAAAGTATAGCATATATTTGCCTGTAGGGTTTTCACTTACATACAGTAGGCCCTCAAACTATGATTTCAAATTGAACTAAACACAATAAGCAAAGGGAGGAGCTTATTGGAAAGTATATCTGTAACCACCAGTAAAGGTCAGATGAAATACAAACTTAAGCCTACTGAAGGGTGAGATCAGTGCATTGAACTAAACACATTGCAATAGAATGATACCACTTTTTATTTATTATGTATAAAGGCACACAATATAGGGTCAGATGAAAGGTTAGGAAATAACTGATGGACCGCGGCCGTACATTAACGATAACCCGCAGTTTCGCAAATTTAAGTTTTTAAATATGGTACTTTGTCTTAATGTACAAATCATTTAGTAAGTGAAGCATTTTTAATCTTTACATTTTGGACTATTATTCAGGAAACTGTAGTTTAGCTTTAGTTCTCTTTTGTTTTTCTTATGTTTATAGTTTTACAAATGAACGTGTGTTTATTTTAATGCGGGCGATGGGAAGTTAACTTATTAACATGGGGTGTGTGCTTTATTTCCCAGCATTATGCAATCAGACAATTTGGTCACTGACAATTATGTTCTTTGCTTATGACCGTTTACTAAGCTTCTGCAGGAACTTGTTACAGCTGCTCACACCCACAAATAGTGTCTAGCTAGTCCTGTTACAGATCTCTACAAGAAAAGAAGCATGTGACAGGTCAAGGTGTGGCCAACAGTACACTAACACACTGCTAACTAATCAAATGCACATTTACATTCATTACATTTACAGCTTATGGGGGTTTTGGATGGAAGTTTTCTGATTATAAAATATAACAATTGGGGTTTAGTTATCATTGAAATATTTTTTTAAACTATTCATATAAAGTAAGTGGGAACAAGAATATAGTGGCTTTGCTCACTGTGCCCTCATCATTATGTCATTATCATCATGTCCTTTGATATACCATAAAAGTTCCAAACTGTTCTAAAGTATAAAAAAAAAAAAAAGAGGGTGGACTACAACATTTTTTCATCCATTCCAGGCTGTATTTGTGCTAATTAAAATACCTTATTCCTTACAGGGACCTCCAGGTCCACCTGGACTCCCAGGAGCAAAGGTAGGCGAAGATGTTTATGTCATGAAAACTGTACTTAAGTATTTTTAAAACATGCATTTCTTTAAAATAATATTGTAGACAATGCCATTGTATTCATTCTTTTCTTTGATATAGTTTACTTCTCATCTCTTTTTTGTAATTGTTTCAGTTTTCTCTATATGACCTCTTTTTACTCTGTCCCTCTTTTGTACCAAATAAGAAACAGATACTTGTGGGTAATTTCCATGTTTTCAACAGCAGAGGAAAGTGGGCCCTCTTACCTCCCAGGCCCCCCACAGTCACTGGGGTGGCAGGGGTGGTATTTACGCCACTGGCTTACAGACAAGTATAGTTAATGTTGCCGGTGCATGGCAAATACACAGTTAGTTAGTTAAACTAGGTACATTAAGCAAAGATAGTAATATAACTGTGATGTTTTTTCTATCTCACATAATGTTGTTTTCCCTAGGGTGAAATGGGACTAGGTTTCCAAGGACCAAAGGGTGAAAAAGTAAGTACCCGTTCTTTCTGATGTAATTAGGAGAAATATAGTAAAACCTATTGGAGAAATATACATAAAAATGCAACCAATAAGGACAGACTTTAGAATATGTAGCACTCTTTGGGAATTAGCCTGGTTCAAGATGAAATGGTTAGGATGGTTTGAGAATGGTTAAAGCATCGCCCGCAAATGGCCTTCTCTTTTTAAGTGTTACACACCCTTAATAATGGTAAAAAAAATTTATACGATTAAATTAAAAAAGAAGTGTGTTTAACATAGGATCCAGCAAGACACACATTTCAGGTGCCCCCCCCCTTGAACTATCACTAGGTTCTCTTCCACATAAGGATACAGCAAATGTAATCAAATGCAAAATATTTACACAGGGTGATCTAGGACCTCCAGGACCTCCATGTAAGCCTTCTACAAATGGAGAAGAACACAAAGAACCACATACACAGTTTCTTCAAGGACAAAAGGTAATTGCAGTGACAAGACCTTTTTTGATTTTAATTAATGTGCCATTGTTATCAACTTTTAAAAAATAAAAAGTACCTTAGAATTGTTTTTTTATACCTTCCAATATTGTTTTGTTGAGGAGCACCAACACATTCAGTTTTTATTTTTGCCAGGTTAGTGTCATGGGCCTTCCTGTAATAAAAAAAAAGGAGGAAGACTGGCAGAAGCAGTTTTCCTTCTGCTGGCGTTCCTCACAGAAACAATATTGGTAGGTAGGATTTATTAATAATTAAAAAAAAAAAAAACTTATATGTACTATAGTCCTACTTTAAGATGTCATTATTATGGTTTCTGAGTAATAAACAATTACAGAATTTAATAAAACTGTGTGAGACTGGGGCACAGCTGTGTATGACATGGCAAAATGTTCTGAAGGGACATGTTTGATTAAAACCCCTATGGTACTTGCCCAGTAGCATTTATTCATTCACACTCCAGAATGGAAATGTCAAGAAAGTGAAAGTGGATACTGGTTACTGTTAGCTTTATGTCCCACTATGTGCCTACCTTTCCATTTTGTGATTCGCAATGTAATTTATAATGGAAATTGTGAGGTTCAGTTCCCACTGTATGGTTTGCTTTACGAATCTATGTGGCCCATTTTGTATCTGCATGCGTGCATGACTTTTGGTCGGTATGTGTCAAAATTGCACTTTAATAATAGTCTATGGGAACGGAAAAAAAATGCTGACACACATAGACAAACTTTTGTGTTTTGTTTTGCGTTTTTTTGCGTTTTATCCAGTATTTACTGTTGATTTTCCAAAAACTGCACCGGACGCAAAAGGACCGGAAACACAGACAAATGCAAAGAAAAATGCATGTCTGTTAACCTGCAAACGGACCGAAATGCAGACAAATTGCATTTTCCTAAACACGCTCAAAACGGACAGCACAATGCAATGCACATAGTGGGACCTTGCCCTTAAAGGGCATGTAAACTTTGCCAAATCAGTTTCCAGCTAATCACACAGTAAAAGGAATTAATTACCACCAATATTAAATCTGCCTTTTTTTTAAAAAGCTGGTCAGTAAATTACTGTCAATCACCCACTACCAGACCCTCCTCCTGGCACACTACATTTAGAAACTATCCATTCTATAAAAGCAAAGCTTATTATTTCTCTGTCTTAAGATAGCTAATTGATTCAGCATTAAGTTAATGAAAGGAGTAAGCATTATCTGTAGTTCTTTCTGTGCCTGTGGCTAACACACAATCCAAAGCTAAAAGAAAATCTTATTTACTTCAAGCAATTATTACAGCTGCCAGTGCTGCTTACCTTCCCATAGCAAAGCATTTTTACTTTCACTATAACACAAAATCACTGGGTGAATGCTATTGGCTGTTTGAAGGCACAGATCGTCTCCACTGCACATGCTCCCCACTCTAGCTTTGCCTCAGAATTTGGGAGGGGGTGGACACAGGAAGAGGAAAAAACGCATACTAATTAAAAGTGAGCTAAACAGGACATGAGGAGATCTAGTGACAGGGAGCACTGAGAGCAAAAAGGGATCAAGTTCCTGTCAGCACCAAAAATATAGAAAATGATAAAGGCAATTTTATTTTCACTTTAGTATCCCTTTAAATAATGACAGTAATTTCCAGTTTTACAGTTTAGTACACATTAGCGGAGGAGTGCTAGTGCTGTTTGGTAGCATTAAGATATGTTGTAGTGTTTTATTTATGCATACAAAATACAAATAATCTTTTGCAAAATACATGGTATTGTATTGTCAATCTTCCATCCTTTGCTGGCAGGATCTATACAGTTCTCAGCAACTTATGCTGTCACTTTTAGCTAGACACGGTGCTCTAAATTCAGCATAAGGACCACTCCCTGAGTGAACAGTTAGTTTCTTTTATTGCTTAATTTGCAGTCAGGTCTTTTAATTATAGTACTGGAGAGACGTCAGGAGTTTGAATCTCCCAACCTAATCAAAGTGTGATTACCGTATATACTTGAGTATAAGCAAGTGAAGGAAACTCAGAGTATACTACATTGTGGAACACCAAGGTGCAAAGCAGCAGCCAGAGAGCTTTGAAGTTATTAGGACCCAAGGGGAAATTTCCCCTCTGCCTACTGGCCCAGTTCCCAGATACACATTAATACATCCAGTATTGCAGTAAGTAGTTTTATTGCTTGCATGCATGTTATAATTAAATCTATCTCTTTTGTGTAATTCATTTTCACAGGGAGAGAAGGGAATGACAGGTGAAAAAGGCGAACCTGGATATCAAGTAGGTGAAATCAATTTCATCTTTTTTTTTTTACAGAATGAATTTCGAGAGATCATATATGGAATGAGTTTTATTGCTTAGCTGGATATGACAACTGTAGTGTAAGACCCTTAACTTGTAGCAAGCAGGTTTCAATATCTAGTTGCCCGAAACCTTAAATTATAAGGAGACCACAATGGACAAAAATGAGTAATGCATCTTGGATTTTGCTTTAGGACAGAAAAAAACTCACAGAGCTGGAAACTGAGGAATTGGGTTTTCTGGTGGTTTCATGTACTTGTAACAAACATTAGTTTTTTTTGACAACTTGGTTTGTTAGACCTTTAAACCTTCTAGTGCTTACAAATAGGATATTACAGAATTTAAAACCTTCTAAAAGAATGCTTAATACAAGATTTTGTCGTCTGTGCGCAGTATTCAAAGAAAGAGACCTTGTAAACAATTTAGCCTAAAATCCATAGTATGTCATTTTTAGTTGAAAGCATGGTCATATAAAATGTTATTAATAATTCCTTAAAAGGCTTTAATAGACCAAGATAGAATTTCTTATTACAGTTAGGAATAGGCCTCACTATGTTGAAAAAGTGCATGATGCGATCCGCTTTTCGGATCAGATCCGCCTTACTCATTGCATGGACACCACGATTACATGGAAATTGCAGTGTCCATGCCCTGCTGTCTGCATTGCGCTGCACTATGTTTTACCAACACATGCAATCACCATGGCCTACAGTTTGCAGAGACTGAGCATGCAGTCCATAGCGTGAGGACCGCACGATCAGTCATGGTTTTCAGACGTGTCCGATCGCCCGAAACAGATGATCAGCCGCTCGCGGCTGAAAAAACATGCGATTACTTCAGCCCGATCGACCGATGCACTGAACTATTGGTTGATTGTGCCAAAATATTGCATGGTTTATACCATGCATTACTGAGTGGCAAAAAAAATATAGGGACAGATGGCAGTCAAAAACACAAAGAAGCGCAGTCAGGAACAAGCAAGGTCATTGGTGAAAATCCTCCTAAACAAACAAAAGAGTATCAGACCTGTTATGCAACTGGGATTAACATTAATCTCTCCATGAAAATTTTGAAACAAAAAGTAATAATCTACCAAGAATTGCTTTTTTTTTGTCCTTCTTCATTTCCTTTGCACCTTCTAATCAAATAAATCCTTGTGAGTACAGTATCTTTAACTCTCAATTGTTATGATGACTTTTACTTTACAATCAGAAGTGTTAGTGCTGTCTCCATTGGGCGTGTGTGTGTGCGCACACTAGCAGGAGAGGCCTCCCCCACCTCCACAGGCAGGGACTCCGCACCCCACCAGGGGCCATTAAAAGATCCTCCCCCACTACCCGTCACTTATAAGTGCCCTTGTGACACTGACAAGGGCCTTTGGGGATTAAGGGGCCCTGCAGCTCGAGACTGGGACCCCCTACCTGGCACTGAGAAGTGCCTATGGGGGACTAGCAAGTATTTTTGGGGCTTAAGGTGTCCAGCAGCTTGAAACCAGGACCCCCCTCTCAGGAACTTATACATAAACTTGTAGCACTGACAAGTGCCTTTGTTTGGGGTCCTGCAGCTCAAAAAAACAGTCCATTGGCCATTGTGTGGTCCTATAGTTTGAAACCAGGACCCCTAGTTCTCAAGGGAGCCATTGTGGCTCTAATAAGAGCCTTTAATATAATGGGGTCCTGCAGCTCGAAACCTGGACCACCCCTGGTCCTAAAAAGGACCTCAGCCATCTTATTTCTTGCCGCCCTGATGACACTGCCAGCACGGCCGCCGATGTCACTGTGGCTGCCAGTGACACTGCTGTTACTGATTTCAACGTCGCCACCTATGTTGCCACCACCATCTTGTTGTCACACCTAAGACTTGGCATTTTGAAACAGATAAACTTACATCGGCATTATCGCCGCATTATAAATATGATCATGCAGTAATGGCAGTAATGAGCGAAACAGAGGTAATGACTTTTCGCCATCGGTTAATGCTGCTTTATAAATAGTGCTTAGT
The DNA here is from genome assembly GCA_019447015.1 of Hymenochirus boettgeri. NCBI lineage: Eukaryota > Metazoa > Chordata > Amphibia > Anura > Pipidae > Hymenochirus > Hymenochirus boettgeri. The sequence continues at coordinate 222,016,577 of CM033470.1, read as the reverse complement.
CCGATTATGGCAATAATGGACCCGAAAAGTTAACGCACCTTTATAAATATGAGTATGCAATAGTCTGCCTCTCAGGCACTGAAAAAGATTTTAAAAAAGCAGAATATTAGCATTCTGAACTACCATAGCTAATGCAAAAAAGTCCATTTAGATGCTTTTTAGCTTATTTGCCCAAAGATGCAGAGCTCTTTAATGGAGTTGAAATCAGTTAGGGTGTCTTTTGCCATACCTGTGCAGCCGCCACAGAATTGAAACAAAGGCAATAAATTCAGCTGCCTAATTTGTATTGTTCCTGGTTGGTTGTCAACAATTCAGACTGGTAAATTAATCGCAGGATACCAAGCAGGTTTCAATATCTTATCAGGGATATGTGCATAGAGATAGAGAATAGTGGGGTTTGGGGGCGTGGCTCAAAGGCTGTTTGAAGACTACATGGGGTGGGAGTTGCACTGGCAACAGCATGGAAGCCTTCTTAGCTAAATAATCTACTTCTTACATGTACGTAAATGTGACTTACGAGTATCTTACAATATATAGGTGTTCTAGGGAGAAAAGCTTTCATGGTAGGATTAAAAGAAAATAAGTTAAGTTCTCCTTTAATTTACTTGTATTTTTCTAGGGTGTAAGCTCTAAAGGAGAAAAAGGACACCCTGGACCACCAGGTCCAAGAGTAAGTATTTTCCATATTTTCATACAGTAATGCTAAATGCTAAGCTAATCCTACAACAGAGAAGATATTTTCACCCATGAGGAAAACAAAAAAAGGCCAAGTAATTAATTAATGTCAATTTGGTTTGTTAGATTTCCCTAGCAAATTTGCATGCAAATGATATAGTGAAAATGATGTACTGTATGTGATCTGCTAACTAATAGTAACCAATCAGCTTTTACTGTTCTACTGCAGTCTATTTTGTACCACAAGCAAACTTGTGTTAAATAGTAACTGTGAGGGATGTGTTAAATGCCATCAACAAAGTAGGCTAGATGTTTAAAAAAAATGCTATGACTACTTGTTATTTTGCAGTGCTGAACAAAACACCTACATCACTATACATAACAATAATCACCTTTTATCTTTAAAGGGAAAACCTGGAAAAGACGGTAGCCAGGGTGAGAGGGGATTTGATGTAAGTATTGGCAATGTTGGTCTGACACTACAGAACTATTTGTACTGTAAAACCTTCCACTTTTCAACTACATACAAATGTTTTTGGTACTTTGTTAGTTAAAGGTTGGCTGGCTGATGAAAAAGAGCATGGTGGACCAGTAATCTCTCATAGACTGAGAATGAGATCTATGTCCCTGGGTAATATTTCTAGAATTGCAGAGTAAAAATAATTAAATAAAGGCAAATGTGCAACAAGATAAATAAGCAAATAGTAAGCATGCGAAATTGACTAAATGACTCAATAAATTATTTAATATTTATATAATAAATATTATTTATATAATAATGTTACAAATTGCCCCATGTGTTTAGATCTAATAAAAAAACAATGATTGGCCTTTTAATTACAAATAATAAAATGACACTGCCTATCAGGTGTCAGGTTAGGTACCATGTTGGCTACTTTTATGTGTACACTATAATGTATGTATATGTCTATAATCTAATGAACAATAAAATAAAGTATTTTCCAGCCTTTTGTCTACTTTAATGGGATGTTCCCTTCTTTATAATGTGCGGTCAAAGCAAACAACACGCATATTTCGGCCTTCAGGCCCATGATAATGACCTGGAAGTTGAAAAGTTGTGTGTCGTTTGCTGTGTCTGCACATTATAAAGTTGGGAAAAACCCATTGGGGACAATTGTAACATCCTGAATTAGGAAGATAGCCGTATTAGATTACAGTGAATGCTCTTTACCCAATTTGACAATTTAATTTAATAATATTGTCACAACCATGTGAATAATGTAAGTTTATATGGGTAAATTTATGTTATAATCTGTATGAATGTACATGATTCTGCAATGTTTTTAACTGTATAATTGTATGTGATTTTTCAGTTCCCTGTCTGTTAAATGAATTATTTTCTGTTGGCAAAAGGTATTTTGTGTATTCGGTTAATGTGGATAATGTACATAACTTAATTATGTATAGTTAGCAGGATGAAAGGACATCCTGTGGTCCCAGACTCTAGTCTCTGAAATTAGTAGGGGGTAATTACAAGATATCTCAGGTACTTTATCCCAGTTCATATCCACGTTAGAAAGCAAAACATATATCAGGATTCATATCTCTTTCTGTGACCATAATTTAGGTGAACTGTTTTTAAAGTGGACTCAGGATTTTATGTGAATCCAAACACCCATAGTCTACTTTGTATGGAAAGCGACAGAGACACTTTTGTTTGGTTTATGGATCAATACGCAATAACCAGATTGAACTTGGTATGTATAAATCCGTCTTACCGCCCTGGATATGGATTTATGAGTTGGCGTGCTATGGCGCGTTACCCCATCGCAATACGGGATTTGGCAGGGATAGCCACCTTGTGGGTGTGTCAGGGAGCCCACCTGGAGTGTGTTACTCCTCTTGCTCAACCCACACCTTTCTCTGATTGGGTGTGGTGGTCTGGTTACACCCCTGTCCAGTGGCATTAAAATGTCTCTGAAACCCAAATAGCAGGCTCTCCATTTACCATCTAATATCGGACTAATAAGAGTTATTTTTAAGGGCCAATAACTCTGGACCCCTTACACGGAATTACCTTCTTCATTTTATCCTGGTACATTAAGGACTGACATTAAGTATTATTTTCACTTTTCATCCCATTTTGTTTTACTGTTGCTTATGTTGTGTTTTGTCTGTTATATTTTTCTGTAGTTTATTGTTTTTGTTTATATTAAACAATATTCAAATTGTTAGTTGAATCTCTTATTGCTCTAATTGGAACTAAGAACTCTGCCTGTGAGACTCTACGTTTTACCAGTATATTATATTCAATTGTATTCTGTTATATTCCTATCTGTACATGGTAGCGAATTAACGGTCATTATTATTAGTTTTAATGTACAGCTGTGCATGCTGGGTAGGTTGGTGTACCTTTTAACACACCTGGTGGCAGATACCGATGGTTTATGGTAAATATATGTGACGGGCAACTCTCTGTAGGGTTTTCCCAGTGAGCTAAGCGTGCTCAGTACCCTTGGGCTGAGGGTTGTAGTGTCCCCATCACATATAAATATATTTTCTTCCAAAAGCTTAGCTTTTTTGTCTCAAAATCAAGACGATTGAGTTTGTAAAGCTAGTGTTTATTCTGTATATTTTTGAATTTTATAGACAATTTTTAATACACGTTTTGCTATTGAATAAAGATCTATGTCCCTCTAGTTTAGTGTGTCCTACTCACAGTGCCATACTACCAGTTGACATAGAGGAGGCAAAAAAACTAAATTTCAATGTTTCTTTTTATTTCATTAAATAGGGACTCACCGGTAGCCCAGGTATTCCAGGACATCCAGGATCACAAGGGGAAAAAGTAAGCAATGTATTCTGTGCACTAATTAAAATGAAAAAAGCCATGTTTTATGAAAGAAGCAATAAATTATGTTGCCATATTAAAGCACCACATGCAATTTCTGTAATATAACCTCTTATATAAAGTCAAGGATTCTTTTCAATTGAAGGTAAAAACGAGGAATCAATTTAAGTTAATGCAGATGATGACATTGACATTCAAAGGATCAGCAGCTCCAGGTAAATTAACTACTGCGGTAGTATCTAATCCCAGCTATTAGCTAGTGTTAAATACTCACGCAGGAAAAGTCGCAAAGTGCAGGTGTTTTGCAATACCCAAGCAGCAGCTTTAAGTAAGGTGTTAAAGCCACACAAATGGAATGGAATTCACCTACTAATTATTATGCAGATTTATGATTACTTATAAAAAAAATTTAAAACATATTTTTCTATTTCGTGTTTAAATCGTGTGACAGACTAAACCAATCTATACACGTCGCTATAATATTGGGAAATGTTATGCTGGACATCAAAGATGTGTATAGAGCTATGTACCAATAGCCTTTATCTTGTAATAGATGTTTTTTGCAATGACCCTGACCCTTGTTACTCGTTTAAGGGTCTTATTGTTATCCTATTAATTATGAATTAATGGGCATTACCTGTTGACAACTGCAGAGGTTAATAAAATATTTGACACTCTAAACTTTGGACTTACATTAAATAACTATAGGCGTGTCAAATGAAAATTTTTAATTCCTAACAAGTAGGGAAAAGCTATAAAAATGTTGCTTTATTCAGCTTACAATTTATGTGGTGCCATTAAGAAAGTGCATTTTTTTTAAAGTAGAAAGCATTTAGAGAACACAAGAGAGGTATTAATTAGAGGAAGAAGAAGAATTAGGGCAACCAGCGAGAACCGGGATCTTGTGGAGTGAGTTGTCCCTTTTATAGTAGACCAAGCATACACAAAGGCCTTTTGTTGCATGCAAATGTGGTTTAGATATCAGGTAGCATAAAGATTGGAGTTTTATTCATGCATACAAAATACAAGTACTCTTAAGCATAATACATTTTATTATTATTTGTCAATCTTCCAACTCCTACAAACATTTGCTGGCAGGACCCATAAGGTTCTCTGCAACTTATGCTGCCACCACTGCTAGCTAGACACAGGACATCATAGGGGCAACTCCCTCAGTGAACATGTAGTTTCATTTATTGCTTTATTTGCACTCACAGATCTGATTCCTATTTACACCACTGAAGCAAGTTAAAGGTTTAAGAATAGCCTTTGCAGAACACAGAATTAAACATCATTGAAAATCTGTAAGAAGATATTTAACATGCTGTGATCTGCAAGGAAGTGAGGGCACATAGCGCAGTTACTTTTTACTTTATTCCTGATTTAAAGTTTTGAAATGTAAAGAGACTAACATTTACATAAAACACTCTTTACTTACAAAATCATGCAAAGATGCAACTTAGCCAGGAATGCTCAGCTTTTACATATGACAATAATAATAATATTTATTGTCATTGTGTACCAGACACAACAAAATTTGTCACAAAACACACATAATATAACAGTGTTTAAGATTTAAACAACATAACACACTTAAACCCACATTAAGACCAATAAACAGTAATTTTAAACTGACCGTGACATTTGGAATAACTATAAAAGGAATATATACAGTTGTGCTTATAGTGGGTAATGTACTACCAAATAGAATTTATAAGCATATTAGCAGTGTCCTCAAGGATTTTTAGGGCTGTGAAAGTAGTAACAATAAAGTTCCTGATACCTTTGAGGAAGACAAACGTCGAGGGTCGCACTCCAAAGAATAATTTATTGATTAGTGACCACACATCATATCACAACGTTTCGGGGGGTATAAATGTGCCCCCTTCCTCAGGTGATGTTTTAACAACAGTGCTACACACATAAATAGTCTAACCAATATGCTTGTGAAGGTTCTCATTCTCACTTTCTGAATTGAGAAAGCCAGTTGGATGATTAGCGAAATGTCTTCAAGAACTAAACTTCAAGTCCAGTTGATCTAATTGAATACAACAGATAGTCTAACCAATACTTAGGACGGCCCCCAATGGGTTGTCCCAACCACATCATTGGTTAAAACATAAAGTGACATCAGTGCATACAATAAGTGCAAATCAGTGCTAATTTTGTTATACATAAATATCTAAAATCATCAAGTGTATAAAAGATACCGAATTAAGAATATAATAAAATAAAGTGATTCATCATAAAAACGTCTCATCTAGTGTGTGTACTTGAAATATATCAATAAAACTAAAAATAAAAATATGGTACTAAAATACAGTGCAGAGGACTATATATTTCCTGATACCTCCCCCTCCTACTACTTTCACAGCTGAAAACTTGAAAATTAGTAGAGCGACCAATGAATAGGCAACCCCAAAGGTATTGCATTTAACGAAAGTGCATTTATTGTGCACACGACATGTTTCGGAAAGTCTAGGTCCTTTCTCAAGTGTGAACACCTCAATACTAAACCAAAATGTTTGAATAAAAGGTGGTTTAGTATTGAAGTGTTCACACTTGAGAAAGGACCTAGACTGTCTGAAACATGTCGTGTGCACAATAAATGCACTTTCGTTAAATTCATTGGTTGCTCTACTAATTTTCATATTTTCTGCTGTGAAAGTAGTAATCATTATTTTAACTGGCATAAACTTAAAATGTATTTGTATCAAGATCTCCTCCTAATGCTGGGTATACACGACACGGCCCGATCGACTTCTTGTCACTAGCGGCTGGTCAGCCAGGATGAATCACTGTCAGACACTGTGAATGTCGCCACGGTTGACAGTTCTCCGTGACCGATCGTGTGGCCCACAGGAAACCGCATGATCGGCTGTGATTTTCTAACATCTGACCATGGCGAACATTGGTCGCCACTGCTGCTAGTGAAATCACCTCAGATATTTTGTCCCACCTAAAGCTGGGTACACACAGTAACGAGAAATGAATCATGCCTTTCTCGTTGCTGTGTATAGTGAATTTCCAAGCGCTACCAAGACCGACAAACTTATACCGTCAGCCTCGGGATTATTCGGAAATGCCCCAAAATTTCCTTCGACTTATGAATGGCCGAAAACCCATACAATGTTTATGGCCCAATTGACCAATGCACTGAACTATCGGTCGTTCTGGCCTAAAAGTAGCATTGTGTGTACCCAGCCTTCAATGCATTGAATTTACACTTTTTATATGTGATTTCACTTATCTTATCCTGAACTAATGCTCAGATAAATGCTTTAATGAATCAGGAAACCATTTACATGTATATTACCCTTAAGCTTTCATGTTTTTGATGCCATTTACGGCACTGCTGATACTGTTTGAAATCTTAATTTTACAAAGCTAAAACTTTAAGAGCAATCATGGTCAAGTCTGGCTGCATTGTACCATATGTGAACAATTTTGCACATATCATTCCATTTCCACTGCCTACAAGTGACTAATTCTCTGCTGTAGGAATTTAGCACATAAGGTCTAATGGCTAGGCTACTGCAGCATCATGGGATTTGAACAGCTGAACTCCGAAGGCCCTCACACATCTTCATTTTTTATATGGGTGAGGGTGGATCAACGAACAACCACTGACTAAGAGTCCAAACATGCCCGATCCTCGTCCAGAACCCGCGATCGGTCCTCAGGCATCTCTACCAAGGAAAATTTTAGCCACTTAATTAAGTTATATGTCCACATATGCTTTTATTCAACATAGTGTGTATGCTATTTTCCATTCACTTCTTATTTCATTTATATCTTTTTAGGGAGACAAAGGTGTCACTGGTCTGCAGGGTCCTCCAGGAATTGTAAGTAAAATATCCCTGTCTTTCAGACTATATACAATTAAAGAACCATATGACATTAAAAAGTCCAGGAACAAAAATTCAGAATGGAAAAAGACACATATTTTGACATTATCCCTCCCAGTTTACGAGTAATGCAATTTAATTCCAATTTGACTTGGTGAGTTCATCGCTGCATCTGAAAATGTATATGATGTAAATTGTGACATGAAATTACAGTGCAGCTGCAGATCACAGTAAAAGAAATCATTTAGTGATAAATTATTTCCCATCACTCAGAAATACAAGTGTATACTGGCTGTTAATTTAATGACCCAGCAACGATATTGCTTTCATCTGTTTTTCTTGAAATTCTTATGGATTTAGGTAATAAGTGATGGAGAGGAAGTTTTTGGTGAAAAAGGAGATCCAGGGCCACCCGGGTTTCCTGGCAGTAAAGGAGAAAAGGGATTCAAAGGTATACATCCTATATGTAAAATAATTTCAGATATAAAAAGCTATTTGGATTGGCCAATTATAAAAAATAAAGATAAAGAAAACCTAAAAAGCAGTAAGGCTGCCCAAAATTTTACAGAAAATTCTTACCCATTTAAATTATTTATTGGGGGACCAAGCGGTATTAGGAGGCAAGAGACTTAAGACCACTGCTTTATATCTTGCAAGCCTCTTTTCACCTCTCTCACTTTTTTTTTTTAATGCTTATGCTTGTAAAACGTGTCAAAATTGTTGTTGTTTAGCAACCAGTAGACATAATTTCCCGTTGCACTGAAGAACAAGAGTATAGTAAAAAATTATGTGATTTTTCTAAAGACTAACATTTGACTAAAGATGGCCGAACTTGATAATTTGGTAGTTCGGACTGTTTTCGAGTTTTCGAACTTCTAAAAAGTTTGAAAGTTCGAAAACGGAACCATTAAAGTCAACGGTGGGTAAATAGTTCGGAAATTTCATTTTGAATATAACAATGTAAACTTACCGTACAGGCCTCTGGGACCTGGGAGATGATCTGTGGAACACGTCCGTGTGGGGTAACAGCTAAAAAAACAGACATAGTGCTACTTCCGGTTCCACTGGTCGCTTTGTTCGGTAAAAATTCCTGAAATCGGCCACTCGAGGATTGCAGAAAGTCCGACAATCCCACGGCACTTCAAAGTACTTTTGCGGCACTTAGAAGTGCCTTTCTGGCTCTGAGAAGGGCTCTTTGGGGCTTAAGGGGTCTTGCAGCTCAAACCAGGACCCCCTTCCCCGGCACTTATAAGTGCCTTTGTAGCACTAAGAAGTGCCCTTGTGGTCCTGACAAGGGCCCTTTGGGGCTTAAGGGGTCCTGCAGCTCGCATGTGCATGTGCACGCATGTCACCAATAAAACAGTAAAATGAACGAAGTCTTCTAGAGTGCGTTCTTCAAACAAATATAAGCTACTGGAAAAGTAACTGCTAGTGGTTAGCAGTAAAGAGGAACAGCACCAAGAAGAAGAGGAACAGCACCAATAAGACAATCTAAGGAGTGCGGGGAATATTACCAAAATTGCTTATTATTTATTTAATTACATGTCCATGTTGGTTATCATATGTGGGCAAAACTGATTTTACAGTACAATTGTGTATTGATGGGCAAGACCTTATGTTACTTTAATAAAATTATATATGATACACAGGAGTGCATCTACTGTACCTGTTATGGTACACGTTTTGGCTGGGCACAGCCGTCTTCAGGATACCTGAGCCCATCTGAATATGATAAGTCCACTGAGTGCGCTGTGTTACTTCAAATGCATATATAACACTATAAAACAATGGGATTTGCAATTCATGGCATTAGAATTGCTCACAGAGGGAGGTCTGGTGGGTACATAAACTGAATACCTTGGCACCACATGGCCTCAACATGTCACTGCAGCCACCAGTAATACCGCTGGCGTTGGTGACATCAACGTCGCCAGTGTAACCAGCGTCCTCATCCGAATTCTTTTTTCTTCTCAGCCGGCAACACCAACTCGACTTATGTTGCTCACACTGGGCGATGTCACTGCAGCCACCATATTTAAAAAAATCACTGCTGTACTTTGACAATGTGCAGAAGAAATGTATATCTGATATACTCATCTGTTCTGTTGTAATGCTTGTTTATAAAGATGAAATTAAAATAACCATGTTACAGTCTTGAGAAAGCTGCCAAGGCAGAAAGCAGCAAAACCCATAGACAAATCATACATTTTGGCCCCTGTGGACATACAGTGTTCAAGGGGATTCTAAGCATAACACTGTACAGAGTTTTTATGGTTTTTACTTCTATATTTCTGGTACTTGGCACTTTATATTTGTGTTAAAGTGTAGCTAAATAGTTTGTCTTTGAAAATCCTATTACTGGCTGGACATTCGCCCTTACTTGAGAAGTAAGTGTATTTTATCTATAGAATGTATGTTATATCAGATTTTATATTTGTTAAGAACTTAAAACAACTTGTTCTATTTTTAGACTTATTTATCTTTTATATATGAGTGCAACCAATCTTTACTAAGTGGACCATAAAATAACTATATGTGAAAAAAATGCACACAAACACATCACTTACACATCTAAAGAGTAAAAGACCTTTTGTCACTTTTTTAGGTACACAGGGAATACCAGGAAAACAAGGACCTCCAGGTACACTATTTATTAATTAAACAACTGCATAACAAGTAAAGTAATAATAATAAATATATGTTACATTTTATACACTGGAAGTTGAAGAAGATTATGTATTTCTGCCTATAAACAATTTGACCACAATCTGCTGTACAAGTTTGTTTGTATTACATCTGTATTTTTTGCAGGCACAAGTTTTTTTTATGGAATTATTTTATTATTACAAAGTGCTGTACAAAGTCTTCTGCACTTTCTAAGGGCCCCTCATCACTCATCTTAATGTCACTGTGCCCTAAGAGGCCCATACACGCATTACTAGTACACTTCGAATATAGTATATTCCGATAAAAAAATTTGAGGGCAAATAATCATACCAACATTGGATAATCACCCATTCTGACAATTTTAAAATACGATACATGGGCCCCTTTAAAGTCACTGTCCCTTTAACTATAAGATTAATTCTGGCTTGTCTATTTTTCATTTATTGTAAGCCACCAACCTATAAACAGTAGAGAGATGCACACTACATATGAATGCTTAATACATTTATTTGTTAATCACATAGTTTGTAATTCGCAAATAAATTTATTAAGCATTCATATGTAGTGTGCATCTCTTTACTATTTATTGGATGTTCTATAACTACGGTCCTGGGGTAGAGGGCTTTTAAGAGATGCACCTACTAATTTCTTTTTAAATTGCCACTTGGTGCGCCTAGGCCTCTACAACTAGTGTGATTTATTATTTATATTATTTATATTTATTATTTAAGTCACCACCCTCCCTTTTGCCTGTCCTGGATCAGCCAAAAAGGGCTCATGCATAACTTATGTTCTATAGACTGTGGCAATATGGGTCAGTTAATTGAACAGAAGCAGATTTGACCAGTCAGAAAATATTTCAGTAATACCACCCACGACTGCATAATCTTAAGCAGCGTTGAAGCGAATATCTGCTCAAGATCGACAGTTCAAGGAGGTGTAGTTCAATTTCTTACTTAGATTATAGGGTACCAATTGGCTTTACAGCTTTAAAGCTACAGCTTTAAATTATTTGCTAAATAATAGACATTTCTTATACTGTATGATGAAAAAAAATATTATTATGATAATCATTGGTTGCAATCACATTATTATATACAATGTGTAAAATATTGTAATTATTCTTAGTTTATGTTTATTTGTTTTCATGCTTCTTAAGGCTAAAGGTAACATTTTTACAATTTAATTCTGAAAATATATTTGGTGTCACACTACAATTATCATGGATTTCAATTTATTTCTGTTATAATTTTGGTTAACTTTTTTTTTTTGTTTCAGAGTGTAATAATGTATGTTCTTTTATTCAAGGTTTGCCTACTCCTGGACCTGTTGGCTCACCAGGGTTTCCAGGAGACAGAGGTGAAAAGGGTGAACGTGGTATTCCAGGGCTAGTCCTTGTAGGACAAAAAGGCAGAGATGGGATCCCCGGTTCTCCCGGATTACCTGGTCCCCCAGGTATAATAGGTAAGAAATGGACTAAAATTGTCTTCTGTACCACCTAATATTATTAGCTATTCGAGGACATTCAGGGGACTTTCTGGTTTTGTGAATTCCAGACCACAGTTTGACCCCAGAAACCTTATCCAAATATTAATATATTGCAGATAAAAATACAGTATTGTGGATATTTAGTTGTTTAGCTGTATGACATTAATGCAAAGATCCACCCTTTCCATTATCACTCCACTACTAAAATGTATCATGCATGCCCTTATAATCTCCTGTCTTGACTTCTGTAACATTTTGCTACTTGGTCTCCTGGCCTGTCATCTCTCTCCTCTCCAGTCTATCTTAAACTCAGCAGCTCGGATCATCTCACTGTCTTCCAAAAGAGAACCCGCAACCCCGATACTGCAGACCATAGGATGGCTTACTATGAAACAAAGAATCATATTCAATACCCTTCTTTTAACCTTTAAATCACTTCACTCTACTGCACCTCCCTACTTATCTTCTCTCTTGGTCCCTTATGTTCCTGGCCATGCCCTCTGTTCCTCACAAGGAAATCTTCTCCACAAACCCCCAATGAACACTCCCTCCTCCCGTCTTAAACCATTCTCTATTGCTTCTCCCTACCTTTGGAACCTTCTCCCTCTCTCACTTTGCCAGGTGAAATCCATTAGCTCTTTTAAATCTAAACTGTTATCCTACTGAAAAACAGCACTATTAAGGATCGTTAGCTGTCTGAGCATTTTGTATCCCTCTCCCCACTTGTATCTGTATGCTGTCTCTCCCACTCTTTGGGACGGGGATCTCTTTCCTAATATGTCAAGGCACACCATATAATGTACAGTGCTGCGTACCAAAGTGACGCAACATAAATAAAATTATACATGCATACATTTATTTAATTGCCTTGAATTTTAAATGTCTTTTTGACATGTCAGTATAACCTGTGACTTTTGTATATTTATATACTTAGATACAAGCCAGGAATGTGTGCCAGGATTGCCAGGTGACCCTGGTTTGCATGGAAATCCTGGAGAGGTTGGATTCCCAGGGGAAAGAGGACAGAAAGGTATGGTTTTGCTCAAACCAAAATGCTAGTATATCTATGAACATGACTATGTGCATTATGTAAATGCTAATGATGGAGATCTACATGACATTGAATTGCTACTTTAACATTTTGTTCCAAATACACTGCAAATATTTTTAAATCTGAACACAAAATCCTCATGATTATTTTACAAATGGGATTTGATGCAATCTGCCGTATGAATTTAAATTATCTGCCAATAAGTTTAGAAGTTTAGCAGCTTGCAAACTGTCCACCACTGATATCCCCTGTTCCTTGTAGAAGTAGCTCTATTGCTAATTACTAATTAATGAAGAAAGATGCTGAAGAAAAAAGTAGTTTCTCCAAAAATATGTGCAACTGCAATGTTATATTTTTTTTAAAAATAGAGCAGACCTAAAATATTCATTTTTCCAGGTCATGTCCATTTGAATATATGTATCAGGACGCTCAGTTTTGCATGAAAATGTGCAAGCAAGCAAGTTAACGAATTACTACTTTAACCATTTGAATTTGTGCCTCTGATGAAGTGCCCCTTGTAGGCATGAAACACGTCAGGCTAGTAGTGATCTGAGTGATCCTGCAAATGGACTTACCACCATCAGTTATGATATTTTTAATACTATGAATAATTGTTAAGTGTCTGGCTCCTGATCGATGTCCTTGGAGGAGGAAGACTTGCACTTTCATTTCATTTGAATTTGTGTGCCTGGGTTTACAAGGTATGTCCAACCTAAATATACAATTTTTCTGTAGAGTAGGGTACCCCACCCCACCCCCAACTGCTGTGTTGGTTTTTTAAAGTAAGCAGAAGAAACCTACTTACGCTCATTTGTTCCTTCAGCACTCTTCTCCCAGCTTTCTGCTCGCTGGAAGCAGCAGAGAGGGTCTGGAGCGGCTGCTGTGGCTGTGATTGGCTGTGAAGCGTCAGCCAATCACAGAAGCGGCTGCCAGCTATGCAGACAACCAAGGGAACAAAGGAGTGGAAGAAGAAGGCATCGGATGACACACAGACAGCTCCTACTCTTCACTTTTTCTAATTTTTAACAGGCACTGCAGGAGAAACATAAGGAACAGAGATGTAAGGTTCTGCCTGTGGCTTCGCTGAACTTATTAAAATCTGATTTGAACCCAATCTAGTGAATTATTTCATTTTTTTCGGCCGCTATTATCTACTTCAGCTTTCTAATTTACAACCGCATTTACGACTTTTTGGCGAAAATTATTACCGAAATTTCAAGATTTTGATTTTGCAATTTTGGAAATTCAGAAACCCAACATATGTAAATAATTATTTATTGGAAGAAATGTATTGCAAAATTAAAACTTAAATCTAGTTTATTGATATATAACCTCTACTGAGAATAGGAACAATATAATTGCAGAAGTTATTATGTCATCAGAAACATCAATATTGTGTAATTTTTCAGGTGATAAAGGTGATGCCTGCCCCTCTTGTGAGTTTATTCCACCTGGACTTCCTGGACCAACAGGTCCACAAGGACCACCCGGAGAACAAGGTGAGGCCAGAGTACATAGAAGATATAAGGGAAAGTATAACAGTCACTGTGTAATACAAATATATTTTTAATCACTGAGGAGTTCCATGACCAAATAAAAGCACCAAGGTGACTGACACTGGCACTCCAGCCCAATACAGACATAAACAGACACATGTCTTCCCTATGATAACATAAACCAGTTATTTTCTTAAAGGATTATACACAGTAGTACACATTTTAGGAAAGCTGTTTAACTGTTTGGGAATGGAATTTTTTCTTATAATAATCACTCATCTATCTAAATAGTCCACTGCAGCTGCCATTAGAATCCAGGACACTTATGTAATATAAGAAAACAATCCAATGTTGTTCTCCATAATAAAATGCACACTTGTATAAAATAATTTAAAGGGCATTTCCCCCTAAAATAAAAAAAAACTGGTCACTTGTCAGTTCACTGCCCCAACCCCAACTGATGAGGGGAGGAGCAGAGGATGATGTCACTCAAGCTACTGGAAGCAAAAAGCTTAAACATAATCACCAATATATTTTTTCACAGACTGCAGCTCATTTTTAAGAAATACTGCAGGCTTATTAAACCCTAATTTGTTCAGAGACTATAATTGCCCTTTAAGGATAATAATTGTCTCCATTTCAGCAAAAAAGCTGCATCTTACCTCCATGTAATTAATCAAGGCTGCTGCCATCACAGCCAATGATTGGCAGACATTTTTTCTGCTGCCACCTATGCACATGCTCAAGCTTTAAAAAAAAGTAGCGATAGGGCAACATCAAACGAAGCGCAGCACAAGCAGACAGTAGCGCACACTAATCATGCAACATCGTTTCCATGAGCTGGAATGATTGCATGGGAGAGCCGATAGCGCCTCTCCGTGCATCGCCCTGATAGCGTTTTATATGCCCCAAATATGATTACATTTAAAGATATTATAAACAGTGACTGGGTGATTATATGAAAGGGTGATTGAAATCGTTTTTAATATTAATAAAAAAATATGTTACCATATTGCTTGTAATGTTTTAAAGTCATAGTCTCTTTTTACATTTTAAGGTGCTCCAGGCCAACCTGGAATTAAAGGAGACAGAGGTTTTGCAGGGTTTGATGGGTTACCTGGAGTCCCTGTGAGTATTTTTTCCACTTTAAAATATGCATACATATATTAATTTTTAAAAGGCATGTCAACCCTTAAAACAAAAAACTTATGACTTGTCTGTCATCTGACCACAACCTGCAACTGCTAATGGTTTATTACATGCATTTGTAACCAGATATCTAATAAGTTCTCTTTTGTTGTGGCACCAGTATCTGTCTCCTTCCTCAATGAGCTTTTTATAAGCTTGAGCATGTGCAGAGAAGGCAAAAAGGGGAAAGGGGTAAAATTATTCTGTGCTGTCAGCAGTCACAGTGTTGATTGACTGCATGTTGGGAGGATCCAGC
The DNA here is from genome assembly GCA_019447015.1 of Hymenochirus boettgeri. Lineage (NCBI taxonomy): Eukaryota > Metazoa > Chordata > Amphibia > Anura > Pipidae > Hymenochirus > Hymenochirus boettgeri. Next base: position 222,001,096 of record CM033470.1, on the reverse strand, counting down.
TTACTCTGCCATAATGTGGCTAGTAATACATCTAATAATTTGTTGAACTTATCAGTTGAGTATGGGAGCGGGTGACTGACAAGAGGCCAGTCTTTTTGTTTTAAGAGTGGACAACAAACTCATTTCTATCTGAGGATGCAGCCAGCAAATAACTATAAAAAGGGGGTTCACTTTGGACATGCTGTACCGTAATAAGCAATCCAGTATGCAATTTTTTCAGGTGTTTTGTTTTTATTTAACCATTTTTTTAAATGGGGAAAAGACGCAGGTATACTTTCCACAAGCTTTGATATTAGATAAAATGCTTCCTTTCAATATCTGGGCAAAGTAAGTGAATCCATTAAAGAAGGACTAAGATTCTCTTTATGTTTCGAGCTGGATTGTTGTCTTATAAATTAATATAGATTAATAGTTAAACTTCTGTTCTAAAGACCAACCTTGTGAATCTCACTTGTGCAGTTGGGGCATATTTATAAACGATCGCTATTTTCGGCATCGCTATCGCTGGACATCGCAATGACAAATAGCGATATTTTCGCCTTATTTATAAAAATGCTTATTTTTAGCTTTTGCCTGTGCAGAAAAGTATCGCTTTGGCGATGTGTGGCGATAGTTTTCGCCTTATTCATTGCGTTAAGTGTGGTATCACTGCAAAAAGAGAGATTGCTCTCTAGTGTAATTTTAGAGCAATTTTTGTCATTTTTTTTTATTTAAAGTTATTTATAAATAGGTGAAATTTCACCTTTTCTCCCTTTTGTTGCATTTTTGCAGTTTTACCAGAATTTTCGCCAAACATCATTACTTACTGGAATGTTCCATTAACATGACTATTTCTTACACAGCAGTATGGGATGTTCCCATATTAATGCAACTGGTTTGGTAATTAGCTGCAGTTTGCTGAAAATAAGCAATACTAAAGAATTTGTTCGCTTAATAAAATAGAGAAAATTCGCCTTTTGAGTTTTACACTATCATATCCAGTTAACTACTTTGAAAAAACCACCAGGGAGTATTACCTATTTACCATCATATGTACTGAGCTTTTTCAGCATTATTAGTGCTACTTTTTGCTAGATAATTTTCACTTTTGATGAAAATTCGCCTTTTTAATAACTTTGATGATAAGAAAAGTTGAAAGTTTAAAAAATTGTGGTAAAGGCTGGTGGGGAAAAAAAGCAAATATAATGCCCCTTTATAAATATGTCCCTCAGCTCCCCATTTGACTTTATTGGTAAATAACGAAAATCGGAACCTTTAAAAAAAAAAAAATCTTAAAAAAAGCAAAAAATAAACCTTAAAAAGCGAAATCTCAGATCGTATTACAGTAAATGCTGGAAAATAGTCTAACACCCCCCTGGGTACTTATTAGTATTAAGAAACACTCCACAATGTACTGACACCTTCCATGGACCCATTGGCAGGCTAAATAAATGGCCACTTATGTGTTTTCGCCACCTCAGACGATTTGGCGATTTGGAATGGCTGAACTTAACACAAATATACACTTTCCTCGATTTGATATATGCTTGAGCGGTTACCGCTGTACACTGCTAAATATTCTTGCCTAGTACAAATGTGCAATATGGGCACCCAACACCTAATGAACCAAGTGGCTGGCAAACGACCATTCTAGGCAACATTCTCATGTGCATGGGTGCTTGTTTGAGTAAAAAATTCTTTAAAAATACTTTTATTTCTATATTATACATACATTTATATCCTTAAATTCTATAAAATACTTTTTTTCTTTAACAGGGACCTCAAGGTAGTCCAGGTCTAATAGGACTACCTGGAGCAAAAGGAGAACCTGGAGAAGTCTTCTTTGAACCACGACTAAAAGGAGATAAAGGTGATCCAGGATTCTCTGGACAGCCAGGGACACCTGGAAGAGATGGAAGACCAGGCAAAGATGGACAGCAAGGACAACCAGGCCCAAAAGGTGTATCAGTAAGTTTGAAATAAATCACATTTTGGGGTTTACATTTTAATGTTTTGTTAAGTTAGAAATGCTATGATCAATATTCATTTATGTTTTCAGCAGCCTGTCCTAAACATGTTGCTTTCAAATGAATTAATATGATGGAAGAAATCAGAATTATTATTGTTAAAATATATTCAACTAGCAGTCTACCCGGCTTTGCAGTTTTTTTCCAATCAAAACCTTGTCAGGCTCAGATATTTCTCAGTGGGAAATCAAGTTTCTAACCTGACAAATCTCAGTTCTAACCTGACAAAGCTAAAAACAGACTAAAGCTATACCAATCGTTCAAAGGTGACAGACAGAATCTTACAGATTCTGTCGGGTTAACTTTGAAAGATGTGGCTACAGAAATAAATTATTGGGCGAATGCTCGTGACTACAATACACCTAACGATCACGGCTGGCTGCCTATACCTTAGTACATGAGGGAAATTTTCCATTTGATGCCCAATGTTCATCAGCATTGGAAACACTGTTTACAGACATATACACATTAGCGTTAAAGGGCTAATGTGTGTACCCAGCTTTGTGAAAAAAAATTTTTTGTAGAAAATTGATACTTAATATCAAATTTGGTCCACAATATGTTTTATTGACTTCAAACTTAGGGGTTATGTTGTAAATCTTAATTCATATGTAAGAGACACAATTGATGTTTTTGGGAAAATAGACTCCTTACTGGTAACTGACACTACAATATTGGTCATTGCAGATGTTGAATCATTCTATACTTCTAAAAACCACCAAAATGGTTTGAAAGAGGTGGAATATATTTTTGGAAAGGGATTGAGTTAATAATAATCAAAAAAACTGTTGCAAAATTTTCTGACTCATAACCACTTTTTATTTTATTCAATTTAATTCCCCAATGGTTAGGAACCGCAATGGGTACTGCCTGTGCGCCCACCTAAGCTAATCTATTTTTGGGGTGGTAGGAAGAGACAGTGGTTTCTGACAATAATCTTGCAGACATTTATCAGTATATATATATATGTATGCGTTACATGTATGCATTACATAGATGCGTTACATAGATGATCTGTTCTTTTAATGGGATGGCCCTTTTATTAAATTACAGTCATTTCTGAAATTTCTGAATAATAACAATCTTAATATTTAATTGACCAAAGTGTGAATTTTCTAGATATTACAATTGAAAAAATTAATGGACATTTGTACACAGATTTGTTTCAGAAAGAAACGGACAATAATAGTACATTGCACTGTAGGAGCTTCTATCATTCAAATGTAATGTGATCTATTTCTATCATATAATCTTTAATTCTTAAGATTATACAGAAACTGTTCAGATAGTACTATCTTTTAATATGGGTGAATTGAAATGAAGTACTGCTTTTTGGAGCGTGGTTACAGCTCTAATCAGATTAAGAAAGCATGTACATGAGCATTAAAAACTAAAAGGCAGACTTTACTATCTCAGAAACCTCAAAGAAAAACAAACAGCAGTGAAGTAAGGTATACTACTCAATTTAACACTAGTTACAAAGAGGTTGACCAGACAATTGAACGACACTGGGAAATCTTAAAAAGTGATAGGATAATTGGTAACAAAAGCCTAATCAAATAAGCTAGTATGCAGCCACTTTGCAGAAGAAACAAAAGTGTGGGCATTGCTGTGTATGCAATATGGCAGTGGTGTGAAACCTATGGCACGTGTGCCAAAGGTGGCACTCAAAGCCCACTCATACACAGCAGAGTTCACAAGAGTTTTCTTTACCAGAAAACCAGAGAGATACGGCCAGGTCTGCTCCCCCTTTTAAAACCCAGCTCTTGAGAAAGTGAAGCAGCTGTCCATAGTAGAGAAAGGTCAAGTGAACATTAGTCTCTCTCTCTCTGCTTCTGCACATTCCAGCACACAAGGATGGTGAGTGCAGTAAGAAACTGCTGTGCATGAGCTCTCTGTCCTTCTCTAACCCGTGGCGACCACAGCATGGTGAGGATGTCAAATTACTTGATTTACTGTACTGGTGTCTCTATCTGCTCTGCAGACGTCTTACCTGCGGTTATTCAGTAAAACTTGCAGTAGGAAGTACTTACTGCTGATCGCTCCAGCACTGGCTTCTCGGACAGTCTCCAACACAACCATGCCCCTTTATACTGTGTGCACATGCGCGCACAATGCTAAGTACTGTGGATGTGTTGGAGATTGTCAGTGGCGTCAGAGACTGTCAGCAGCGCTGGATCTATGTACGGTAAGTTCTTCCTCCTCTCCTGCAAGTTTTCCTGCAAAACGGGAGTAAGACATAGCTCATTTACCTCCCGTTCTTCAGTTAAACAGAAAAAAAGAAATCAGTGGACATAGCCTTTAATAGGTAACCTATGATCGATTATATCTATTGTATCTGTTCTTGTCAGTTTGAATTGTTTTTTTAAGTAAATTCTCAACATTCAAGTTAAATTTTCGTGTTGGCTCTATGCAATAAATAAGTGGGTTTTGGGTTGCAGTTTGGGCACTCAGTCTCTAAAAGGTTTGCCATCACTTCAATATGGTATCCCCAAAGAAATATGTGAAGAACCGGTTTGGGAGAGAACACAAGATAAATGGTTTTCTACTGAATTCCCTTGCACTTAAGGTCTGAATGAAAAGATTCAATTTAATGCGTATATATAAATATCATATACATAATTTGGGATAGTAGTGTCTTATGGGTGTTTAAGTATACATTTAACATAAGAGAAGGGAAGATCTGCCCTGTCCCCATGTAATGTGGACCCTATAACAATGTAAGGTCTAGGAATGGAGGGATCGGACAGGATACAGCATAGTGGGAATAACAACATATACCCGGCGCTACCAGTCTTCTTCCTGATCTGGTAAGGATAGCATAGTAGGAAAAAGTTCTTATCATGCCCCAGAGTCAGTGTTGAGGCTTGTGGCCATAAAAAGTTCATGGAGGTCGTATTTGTCCAAGCACTGCATATCATACAGCTAACAGCTGTTTATTTGCATATTTATTACATTCATATCTTAACTGACACTTGGCAGCATGCTTAAACTTGTCTTTAACGATTACCTTATACATTTTGAGAAGACATTTATGTTGTATTATTAAAAATTCAAGAAACCAATATACTTTCTTTTTCATGTTTTCAGGCAACAATAGGTGCAAAAGGTGAACGTGGGCCTCCTGGTGACATTGGATTACCTGGTATACCTGGTGACCGTGGGTTTCCAGGACCAGCAAGCACAGGCCTGCCTGGTGCAACTGGTGTGAAGGGAGAACCGGGCGTACCTGGATTTGTAGGCATACCTGGAACTCCAGGTAAACAAATTTCCTTTTTAAATTGATGGATTCTACAATTTTTATGATAGGCTTCGAGAGGTATACAGTAGCTCTTTATCTACCATTCTTCAATTAATGCAAAAAAGGAATAGTTCACTTTCTGAGTGATTTATTCATTTAAGAGCAATTATTACTGTTCCTATACATTTGCATATTTGTCAAAATATAAGCAGGAATTATGTGTCTTTAGTTATGATGCTCTTCAAGTGACCACTGGTTCATTTCCCAAATCATAGCTTTTTTAAAAAAATAGATCCAAAGAGATTTTGAGTTACATATTATAACTACTAGACATTAAGCCTGTTACAATAACAATAGCCCAGAGTGCCCCATTAGTGTCCCAAGGCCATAGCCCCACTCCTCCATGTCCCAAGGCCATAGCCCCACTCATCCATGTCCCAAGTCCAGAGTCCCCCCTCTGTCCCAAATCAGGGGTCCCCCCTGATTTGTGACCCAAATCCAGGGTACCTCCTCTGTCCCAAATACACCCCCCTCTGTCCCAAATCCAGGCCCCCCTCTGTTCCAAATCCAGCCCACGCTTCTATCCCAAACCCAGGGTCACCCCCTCTGTCCCAAACCCAGGGTCAACCCCTCTGCCCAAAATCCAGGGTCACCCGCTCTGTCCCAAATCCAGGGTCACTCCCTCTGTCCCAAATCCAGGGTCACCCCCTCTGTCCCAAATCCAGGGTCCCCCCTCTGTTCCAAATACAGGGTCACCCCCTCTGTCCCTAATCCAGGGTCCCCCCTCTGTCCCAAATCCAGGGTCCCTCCTCTGTCCCAAATCCAGCCCCCACTCTATCCCAAGTCCAGGGTCACCCCCCCTGTCCCAAATCCAGGGGCACCCACTCTGTCCCAAATCCAGGGTCCCCCCTCTGTCCCAAATCCTGGGTCCCTCCTCTGTCCCAAATACAGCCCCCACTCTATCCCAAATCCAGGGTCACCCCCTCTGTCCCAAATCCAGGGGCACCACCTCTGTCCCAAATCCAGGGTCACCCCCTCTGTCCCAAATCCACACACCCCTGTCCCAAATCCAGGGTCCCCCCTCGGTCCTAAACCCAGGGTCCCCCACTCTGTCCCAAATCCAGCCCCCCCTTCTGTCCCAAGCAACCTTACCTGCAGTCTGTGTAATTGTTGTGTTCTGCCTCCGTGTGTGTATCCTGTTTTTCTCCCTCTAGTGGTGAGTCAATAGGAACTGCAGAGACAATTTTACCATCTCCCTTTATTGGCGAGTTCATTGGAACTGCAGAGACAAGCTTACCATCTCCCTCTAGTGGTGAGTCAATAGGAACTGCAGAGACACACACGGACTACAGCACGGACGCAGCAGTTAGGCTTTTATTATATAGGATATATATATAATAATATGACACCCGCACCTCCAGTCAAATAGAAATCCCACCTTAAAGCATTTAATTTGCAGACAATATGGATATATGCCAAAAGAAACATTAAAACTTTGGGGGAAAACAAAAAACAAATCAAACAATAGAATATCTTTTATATTGTACCATAAGAATGATAACAGATTTGGTTAACTACACCAAGCCCTTTTATTTACTTTCTTAAACCTACCATGAGCATTTCACTGTATACATTAATGTTTAAGCTATTTTAAGTCTGTGGAAACACCCAAATATTCATTATAATCAACTTTACAGCTGAAAATCAGTAAAATACACGTTTTTTTAAAATGTATTTTATGCTCCCCACCCCCTTTCTAGGTGCTAAAGGAGAACCTGGAAGAGTTATTGTAAAAACAGGAGCACCAGGACCAATGGGCAGTGCAGGTGCTCCTGGCTTACCAGGAGATCAAGGTATTGTATAATGAATTTATGTTGCTTTTCTCAGCACTGGAAATACAGGGACATTAATAGTCGGCAATATATGGTCTTCCAACAGGTGAAAAGGGGTCTCCAGGTCTTCCTGGAAGACTCGGATTCCCTGGAGAAAAAGGAGAACCTGGTTTACCAGGTGTGGGATATCCTGGTCCCCCTGGTGAAAAAGGTAAGACCCTTAAAGAGAACTATAGTGTGTATAAAGTTGTTTAAAAAAAAACTGTTAAAATTAAAAGTACTTGGGACAGGGATATAGGACTGGTAATTCCTACCTCCCAATATTCTTTCTATGAGGAGCACCAACCCAAAGAAAACGGATTCTGCCAGTCTTCCTCTTGGCTTCAGCACTATCTTTACTGGATCACCCCCTTTATGTTTTGGGGGCATTTTGTCACAACATATCACACAAAAGTGTTGCTGCTAGGTCAATCTACCATATTTCTCAAAAAAAATTCAAAGTGATTAACTGAGGTAATGCCAATAATTGCATTTTCTGGCTTAGACATTAGCACAACTGCATTACAGCAAGGTTAATGGAAGGACATTGACTCTAGGATTTGTCTGGATGAAGTGTGAAGGTCTACCTTTCTATGTGTGGGTCTTCTCTAGGATGCTTTCTAAAATGCAATTTTTTTGAGCTTTCGTCATTACATCAGCCTCCTACTGATTGATTTATTGTTTGGTAGTGTATCTAAAAGGAGTATTTGACCAAGTTTGGCCACTCTTTATTCAGAGTAAGACTGTAGTATAGTTGGCCCTCTTTTGACCCCTAGGCAATTATTGTCCCCCCTTTATAGTCCCGTTGACCCATTCAGCTCAATATTGACATTTTAGGGACTCCTGGATTAAACTGATCAGGAACTTAAATTTAGGGCTAATCTAAAGATGCTGTGTTTTTTTCCGTTTTTTTGCATACAATGTATAATAAAAACACTTCTATTTCTATATCATCTGCAATGTTGCCTGATTTTTGTTAAAATGCAATTCAGAAGATCATGTTTTTTATTCTCTCATCAACCAACCTAAATTTTGGACAATACCACTTTGTACTGGATAGTGATGCTTTATTTTTTACATGATTTTGTAGGTTACCAAGGTATGTCTGGTTCACCAGGTCAAGCTGGGACTCCTGGTCTGCAGGGGAATGATGGGTTGCCTGGCTTGCAAGGTGATCCTGGTCAAAAAGTAAGCATAATATTTACAACTTGTTATATGAAATGAAAATATTTTTATACTGTAGCTAGTGGTGGTAGAAGTGGTAGAGAATAGAGATGGAAACTTCCAACAGCGGTTTCGCATAACCTATTCAGAAAATCCATTTCAAACTCAATTGAATTAGACTTTTCTAATTTTTAATTGCAAATTTCAAGTACTGTATTCAATAGCATTTTTTAAAATTTAGATTTTTTTGATAGGAATTTTCAATTGTAATTTTCGATTTGTTTTATGAAAACGTCAGAGATTTGAACATTTTTAAAAATCTATATGATTTGAGGATTTTTCGAAACTGAAAGTTACAAATCTGAAACAGGTTTGTTTTGAAACGGGATTCAGCAATAATAGTAGGGACATTCCTCATCATATTTAAAGATGCTTATGTTGTTGTGCATTAAAAGTTCAAATAACATAATTGAGTTACCATATTATGTAAAATGTGTTAAATTGCTCACATATAGATATATTACATGGCACACTCTATCCCCATTCAGTTAACAACTATGCTTCAGACAAAAGACTGGACACATGGGGCTGTCATTCATGGAGAGTTCTTATCGCTAAGATCGATTTCTCCCGAAAACTGTATTCACCAATAGGATTCAACAATAAACAAAAAGACCAGGGGGCATATTTATAAACTATCGTTATTTTCGCAAGGACATCCCAATGACAAATAGCGCTATTTCAGCCATATTTATAAAACCGCTCCTTTTCGCTGTATCGCTGTGGCGATGTGTGGCGATAGTTTTTGCCTTATTCATTGCGTTAAGTGTGGTATCACTGCGAAAAGAGAGATTGCTCTCTAGTGTAATTTCAGAGATATTTTTGTCACTTTTTTATTTAAAGCTATTTATAAATAGGTGAATTTTCGACTTTTTGCCCCTTATCTCCCTTTTGTTGCATTTTTTTGCAGTGTTACCAGAATTTTCGCCAAACATCATTATTTACTGGAATGTTCCATTAACATGACTATTTCTTACACAGCAGTATGGTATGTTCCCATATTAATGGGACTGGTTTGATAATTAGCTGAAGTTTGCTGAAAATAAGCAATACTATAAAATGTCCTACTAAGAAAATAGAGAAAATTCGCCTTTTGAGTTTTACACTATTTACCATGTCCTATAAGCAAAATCGAGAAAATTCGCCTTTTAAGTTTTACACTTTTATCATCCTATTAATGAAATAGAGAAAATTAGCTTTTTGAGTTTTATACTATTTATATCTTTGGCTGAAAAAATTACCAAATGTGTTAGGCTATTTGTAAATAGATCAGTATGTATTAAGCAATTTGATAATTTAATATTAAATTGCTTAATATAATACTCCCACCAGAGAGTATTACCTATTTTCCATCATATGTACTGAGCTTATTCAGCATTTTTAGTGCTACTTTTTGCTACATAATTTTGCTTTTGATGAAAATTTGCCTTTTTAATAACTTTGATGAAAGGAAAAGTTGAAAGTTTAAAAAATTGTGGTAAAGGCTGGTGGGGAAAAAAGCTAAAATAATGCCCTTTATAAATATGACCCTCAGACCCCCATTTGACTTTATTGGTAAACAAAAAACCTTAAAAAAAAAAAAATCTTTAAAAAGCGAATAATTTACCTTAAAAAAGCAAAATCTCAGATCGTATTACAGTAAATGATGGAAAATAGTCTAACACCCCCTGGGTACTTATTAATACTGAGAAACACTCCACAATGTACTGACACCTTACATGGACCCATTGGCAGGCTAAATAAATGGCCACTTATGTGTTTTCGCCACCTCAGACGTGGCGAATTGGAATGGCTGAACTTAACGCAAAAGTACACTTTTTCGTCATTTTATAAATATGCTTGAGCGGTTACCGTTACCGCATCGATGTATGGCGAAAAGCGAAATGTAGCGGTAATGACCTTTCGCCACTGGTTATCACTGCTTTATAAATAGCGAAAAGTCCAAATAGGCTGCGTTAAAGAAGGCGAAAAGTTTAACAAACCTTTATAAACATGCCCCCAGGTCTCCAGTAAACATTAAATGAAATGGCATTGGAATTGATGCAGCCCGAAAAAAATTTTTTGGAACAGTATTATAATGTCACTGAAATACTGGTGCAAAGTTGTTTACACGTCCTTTTCACAATACTTCATGATACGAACTCGGTGGATAACCTCCAGGATTCCTAAATCTAAGGTTTCTTAACTTGTTAATTTAAGAACTGTCAAAGAGATTTAATAAAAGTTCTTATCGAACTTTTATTAAATGTCCCTGTAAATGTTTTGTGCCATCCCTTCGTCTAGTCAACCTTTTTTAGGGCCACAAAAGCTAAAATGGAAATGTGCTTTACCACATGTCTGCATAAAATTGGAATATCTTTTTTTTTGTTAATCTTCTGAAGAAATGTAATTTTTAGTAAGGATGTATGTTGTTAAAAAAAGCAGAACAAGGCCAAATTAAAGCCTGTTAAGCAAGTATTTTTCTGACAAACAAATAGCAAAAAGACCCTGGATTTATTGCATTATTTTTGTTTACAAAACATGTTAAAATCAATAGTATAATAATGCATATTCAGCATTTTTTTGTATTTGCATAATAAAGTTATTTTTGTTTGTATAATCATTAGGGTGAACCAGGTTTGGGTCTTCCAGGTCCAAAAGGGTTACCGGGACCACCAGGACCCTATGGGATTCATGGGGAAAAAGGAAATCAAGGGGTGCCTGGAGTTTCAGGGGAACAAGGATTTTCAGGGGTTCCTGGACAACCAGGTGCCAAAGGTAAAATCATGAATTGATTATAATGTAATCTAGTAATTTCCGTAACTGTACCTTCAATGAGCATTGCTTAGTATTTATGATAAAGCATTATACTGACAAGGTATTTTGTTTGTTTTTTTTATTAGGGGAGCCTGGTCCTCTAGGTGCTCAAGGATTACAAGGCCCACCAGGTGTCCCTGGCATTGGATTAAAAGGTCAACAAGGACCTACAGGACCTCAAGGTCCTCCAGGATTTCCAGGTATATAAATATACATATACAATACACATACCTAGTTATTTTGGGTTAAAAAAAGTCCATTAAATTCAACCCCTCCATCCGAAAAACAGCACCCCAACCCAACAAAAATAACATCCTCCAAAAACCTATTTTATGCCCCCACCAAGCTAAGACACAACCAATTACTTGTGCACAAACATGGATACAGTTACAAGATGTAAGCCAGGATATTTTTACTAAATCTCCTTTGAATGTGTTCCAAGTTTCAACCAACATATTTCCAGGCATAGGCAGAGCATATTCCATTAAAGTTCATAGGGAAGCACACTCAAATAGAATATTAATACAACAATTCCATTTATTAAGTGCTCAACACACAGGTTGGAAGGGGGTTGGACCCCCGAAACATTGTGTACCTGGTTTATGTGTTGAACACTTAATAAATGGAATTGTTGTATTAATATTCTATTTGAGTGTGTTTCCCTACGACTTTTAATAGAATTGATACTTACCTGATGTGGCACAGGCTAAAGGGAGTGCACCTCACAAATCTACCTGGCGGGATTTCACTGAACAATCGAATATATGCAGAGCATACCATACACATACTACCCCCCAGAGTGAAAAATCATTTATGTTGCTTAAGCAGAGTTCTATGGCTGTAGCCATTTGTAGTTTGTTCTTCCCTATTAAAGAAAATATCACCTACTAATTGCTTGTAGAGCTCTCAGCCACGTAAGAAAAGGGCTCGCGACTGCAACTTCCCCAGATGATCCACGATCAGCTGTTTTTAATACTTCCGAACTGGAAGTTTGGTTCTGGTCAACAGCTGATGGCACGTATCTTTACCTCAAGTGCGGTTAGCTGTTTAAAAACAGCTGGTTGCTAAGCCTCAGGGGAGGGTATGTGTCAGGGGCCTGGCCTCTAATTTTGTGGGGGGCCCAGGCCCCTGCAGTTACGAACCTGAGTGCTAACTTATTTGCAAAGGGTTAGAAAATCCCCTCACAAACACATCTTTTCCAGGTAAAACAAACCCAACTTTTATCATCCTTCTTCAAAACACAAATTCTACATTCCTCTTATCAGTTTATTTACAGTAGAATTTACAATTTGTTGATATTTTTTTGTGTACTGGTGCCCAAAACTGCTCAACATGCTCAGGATGAGAACACTATTTACACTATTCTCCTTCTTATACAGGGAAGTATTTTATTTAATTCAGCAAATATTGCCTGGCACTGCTTAGAGTTACGAATTCTATTATCCTCAATAAGTCCTAAATCCTTCTCTGTTAAATGCATACATCATTTTGTAAGGTGAAAACATCTTGCACCCAACAAATAGTCCAGTGTAATTTAATTTCATGGGCAGAGAACCCAGAGATTGTATACACAATGCCCAACTCCTAAACAGAACAGACCCCTGAGGAACACCCCATGTCCAGCTAGAAATGTCTCCATTTATAACCTTTGTAATAATTTTGATCAGTTTAACCATCCACTGGCCCCTCAAAATCTAAATTACGATTCACCTCTCCATATAAGGCAATCAGATTGGTTTTCCAGGATCTAATTTGCATAAATTATGATGGACATACTTATTATGTTGTGATCTAAATTTTATTACAATATATTATGCCTTATATTCCTTCTAAAAGCTTTCCTGCCACAGATCAACATATCAACATGACAACTGTGTTTTCTTCTTACCTACCAAGTCTATTTAGGCAAGAATTTTATAAACTGAATTATTAATCTATGCACATTTGAATATTGCTTTAAATTACAGGGCCAGCAGGTTTGAAAGGAGAACGTGGATATGCTGGCTTCCCAGGCTTAGATATGCCAGGACCAAAGGGAGACAAAGGCATTGTAGGATTACCCGGTCCAACTGGCGCAACTGGGATTCCAGGCCAGCCAGGTGCCCCAGGGAAAGAAGGCCTTCCAGGATTACTAGGTAAAGAAACAATATTCAAGTAAAATACATTTCTTTTATATTTATGAATATAATACAATAAAATATCTGTAAGAGAAACTAAATAAAATGAGCTGTAAGTGACAACTGAGTCATTATTTATTTTAGTTGAGAAAATTAAATTTTTATAAAAATATGGATGGTAAACAAATGCAAGGTAACATATCACTTTCTAAGGGGCATATTTATAAAAGAGCGAAAAGTAGCGAAATGTTTTCGCATTCGCTTTTCGCATGGGTTTTCACCAAAAAGACAGTTAACGCTATTTATAAAGGTAGCGTTAACGAATGGCGAAACCGTTTCCGCGAGCTATCGCTAAACCCTTTTCGCCTTACTTCGCAATGGTAATTTTAGCGAAAAGGGAGCGAAAAGGCATAACGCGATTTATAAAAGAGCGAAAGGTGGTTTTTGCGTTAAAAAGAGCGAAAGATTAGCGCGACCCTGAAGGTGGTGAAAAGTCATTGTTTGAGCGAAAAGGCATTCTAATGGGTAATATGCCTTGAAAAAGCGAACGCGCATTAGAAGGGCGATCGCGCATTAGAATGTAATATGCCTTGAAAAAGCGACATTAGAAAGGCGATCGTGCATTAGAATGTAATATGCCTTGGAAAAGCGAACGTGCATTAGAAAGGCGAACGCACATTAGAAAGGCGACCGTGCATTATAATGGAATATGCCTTGGAAAAGCGAACGCGCATTAGAAAGGCGAATGTGCAGTGCAAAAGAAAATTGTATTCCAATTGAGAAATTCTAAGAAGATTGACTAAATAAGACATGGCTGACTTCTTGGTAAATGTGAGGTGGCCATTTTGAACTTGACATCATTTTCTAGTGGGCTTTTCTGGTTTCGAATGGTTTTCGCAATGCAGTATTCTTAGATGCGTTAAGTTTTCGCTGCGATACTTTTTCGCTCTTTATCGCGCCTGTTCGCCTTTTTCAGCCGCGAAGTGTGTTTTTTTCGCTTTTTTATAAATAAGGCGAAACGAAGCCCCAAATGGCGCTATTTTCGCTGCGATGTGCTGCGCTAATTATTTAGCAAAAAAGACAATCCTTTATAAATATGCCCCATAGTGATATAAAGCTATTTAGTCACCAAGGCAACAGGCTGAATGCTTTATTGCAGGGCAGGGAACACCATAAACCACACCTAGCCTCTGATCATATGAGGCCACAAATAATATCTTTAGAATTGGTATGACGATGATAAACTCAGGTCCACAGCTGCTGCCTACTATGCACGTCATACTGTGCACCCTACTGGAAAATAAGTTGTCCTGAACATGCATAAACTTGCTAGCAGTTTGTTTTAAATCTGTTAATAGGTGTCGCCTGTTAGCTGTGCAGATTCTGTGTGCTATTCATTCTTACATCGATTTAGTACTTGGCCAATCACAAAACTTCCTTGTGACTGTTGTCCATTGGTTGTGCTGGCTATTTTAGGTTCACTTTCTGTACTGATATTTTACACTTTAATTCCTGGGGGCAACTGTGTCTGGTGGGGCATTATCGGTGTAGATAGCAGTGAAGATTTGGGTATCTAAATTATTAGTATTTGGGTTCTAAAATATACTGTAACTTGGGGATATCTGGAGCATTACAAGCAGGGAAAAAAACACTGTTCCTCCAAAATTTAATTTGACTTATAATATCAAAAATTAAAAAAAGGTTTATAATTTTTGCCTTGTAAAAGTATTCAGCCATTTAACCAGTCTTCTTATTTTTTAAAAGAAATCCACCTCTTTTTCAAATTACCCTAATATAACGGTAATTCTTACCTTCTAATACTACTTTTTCACGTTTTTTTATTTTTGCATGTAGTAGTTTTAAACAGTTTTTCCAGACATCCTCATATCTTTGCAAACACTTTGGTAATTTAGGATTACTTCATAAACTGCCAACAACGGCATAAAATACTGATACCGTGCAGTAATTCACTACTGTATGGTATTGTCCTTTGACTGCTACCATCGTAAAATTCTGATAGTGATCAGTATTTTATGAGCATCGTATTTTCACATAAATGTCCTTCTTGACACATAAAGAAACCAAGTCTAAATAGAGGTAGGGGGGGGTCTGCCATGTACAATGATGTTTTGACACCTTACTCTGGGCGTTCCTATAACACCTCTTAGCCACTATCCAATCATGCCCTTAACACTTGGCTGTGATATGCTAATTGGGATTTTCCAGGGTACATAATTGCCACAGATTCTTGTACAAATCATTCTGAATTGAGAAAGCCAGTCGGATGACTAGCGAAAAGTTTTCAAGAACTAAACTTCAAGTCCAGTTGATCTAATTGAATACAACAGATATACCATGACCTGGATGAATTAGAACATTCACAAGCATATCTGCTGGTGTGTACCCAGCCTAATGTGAACTCTCCAGACAAATCAAGCAGTATTTATTAAGGATCAATATCAGAGTCTTGGTTTCTTTAACGATGCTCAGGTCGCCCGTTCGTCAGAATCAGACGTGCCGGTAAAGCTCATGGCCGAATTATGTGATTTATTGGAGAGCTGTGAATCAGGGACTTTGATTAAGAACTGTGCTCCACCATTCTTTGGGATGATACAAAATTGCAGTGCTGTCTTTATCTGCTCTTTCATATTCAGATTTCATATGTATATGCCAGTTAATGTCTGCACAAAAACGCAAAAAAACAATACGCACCAGTTTTTTTAAAACACTAACAGGGTTATTCAATAAAAGTTCTTATTGTTTAAAATGGTGCTAATTTTGCCAACCAATCAGATGTTAGCTTTCAAATGTTACATAAGTTCTGATTGGTTGGGGCAAAATTAGCACCATTTTAAACGATAAGAACTTTTATTGAATCTCCTTGGAAAACTGAAATCTGTGAGAAACTGTGTATTTATAAACTGGCACATTTTTCCTGTGCTATTTTTTGCCATGATAGTTAAAAATAGCGAAAATATTCTAAAAAGTTAGACTGGTGATACTGTATTTATTTACCACTAATTTTCAGCAATAGTACTGTTATGACAACTTCCAGTAATAAAAGAAACCTAGCTCCAGGCTAGAAAAGTCTCCAAAAATCTATAAGAGCCACATCAGCCTTAAAGAGTAACTGTGGTCTCAAATTCTTCCAAACTAGTAAGAATTATATAAAAATCCTTCCATCATACCTGTAAAATAAAACATAAATCACATCTCTAGATAAAATTTGTGAGAAGCTATTGCCAGAAATGTTCAGCAATATTACTTCCTGCTTGAACACTTCCTTTTTTCAGCCATATGACCAGCGTGTAGTCATGTGACCAGCCTCTCTGCATTAATAGACTTCCCGTCTCAACTGACAATTTTCCCCCAGGTAATTCCTGATTTCCCCAGCATTAAGTCTTTACTGAGCATGCTTCTCCCCCGGGGCAGAGGGGCGGACAGAGGTAAGGGGATGTCACTCAACCTACTGGAAGCAGAAAGTTGAAACATTCACCTCAATATCATTTCTCACAGGGTGAAGCCAGAGATGTGATTGTAAGCTCATTATAAAGGAAATACTGCAAGCTTTCATTCAACCCTAACTTGTTTGGAGACCACAGTTGCCCTTTAAGGCTCAAACATACATGCAATCGCAAGGCCAACCTGCTACTCGTGATGGGGTAACCAAAGGCTGTTATTATTGACGCGCCGCTTCAATACTAAATTCTCTATTCCCAGAACAAACTAAATCTGGACCTTAGGCATAATAGATGATAACTGCAAAATTAAGAATCATATTCCTTCCCCCAGCATTCTTGTTTTCCCATCTCCTCCATTCCCTACCAGGCAAACTCATTCCTCCTCCCTCCCTTTTTTCTATTTTTCTACAGTAGGCCTGGATCTCTGCAATGCTTTAATGTTGATATTGTATATTTGATATTCCTACCATTAAACAAACAAAAATAAATTCTAGTTAACTGTCAGTTGAACTGGAATGTTTATTCTTATAGGGTCAAAAGGAGAAATGGGTGTTATGGGAACACCAGGAAGTGTTGGACAACCAGGACTTTCCGGCAATCCAGGAATACCCGGCGAGAAAGGTAACAATTATTGGTTACAATGTTGGTGCATATTATAAGTTACTATGTTGGTGCATATTATTAGTTAATACAGTATGTTGGTGCATATTATTGGTTACTATGTTGGTGCATATTATTAGTTACTATGTTGGTGCATGTTATTAGTTACTATATTGGTGCATATATGCTTGTACAAAGGTCTTAGCTTTCTGACACATTTCATTCAATTAGTCAAGTAATACATTATTTTGTGAATAGAAATTAGGCTTAATCCTTTATTAGCACTGTGGTTTGGCAGCTAAAAAAAAATATACAGTTGCAGAAGAATTTATGTTTTTACATATGTGAATATGTTACATTTTATATTTAAGAGAACTTACAAAGTGCATTTGTCAAATATTTGATATATAAAATCTTGTGCATACATTGTACTGTACATTAAGTAACAATTATTGAGTATTTTTGAGTGAATCAGTTATTGACATTAAAGGACAACAATATAAAAAAAACCAAAATCCCCCCTATTACATGTCCACTCTTCCAGCAGCTGAAATCACTTACTCACATTTACAGCTGTGCTGCCCTTGCTTAGATATCACACAGCAAAGATGAGTGCTAAAAGCCCGCCTCCTAGATGGCCCGGGTCCATGATTAACATAGCACTTGTCATTGGCTGGTGGGGATGTCAGTTACTACCTCTCTCCTCCTCCTCTGCCAGTTAAACAAACTTGAAATGTCCTTTTGCTAGGATATAGCCTACATAATCAAGCTGATCAAGGGCGGGTGAAGTAGTGTTTTCTTACATGTTAGCTTTGAATAACAGTTAGAGGTAGAAAGAATTGTTACACCCCCTTCACACCATGGCTAATTGAAGGCAGACAAAGGCTCGAAATCAGAAAAAAAAATGTATGGGGAGGGCTGCGTACCTTTACTCTTTTTAATGCAATTAAAAACAAAAAATGCATTGAGGCAATACAGTTATCCTTTAAGGGCTAGGTGTTGTGCATGCGATCGTGTGTGCAATTCCAGTGCGTTGTGTGGCCATGCACTAAATTTAGTTTGGTAAACTATACACATTTATTAAATTTTAACAGTGTGCTATTCTGTATGTATCAACATTTTGTCTGTTGTACTTGCATATTTGTATTCTCAGTTAGGTGGTTAATGGATACTAAGAAGTGTAAGCCCAGTGGTTAAGAAGAAGAGAGGGAGGGAAAGGCGGGCTGGATCATATTGGGTAGTCAGATGGGTAATGTCTAGACCAGGTTATATGTTTGCCTGAAGAGGGGGGTTTTAATGTTACGTTTGAAGGTATTAAAGGATGGTGAGTGATGGACAGATGGAGGAAGGGAGTTCCAGAGCAGAGGGGCAGCACGAGCAAAGTCCTGAATATGGGCATGTGTAGAGGCAACAAGGGTGGATGAGAGGAGGAGATCATATGCGGAGCGGAGGCTGCATCTGGGACGGTGTCGGTGGATCAGCTCTGAGA
The DNA here is from genome assembly GCA_019447015.1 of Hymenochirus boettgeri. Classification (NCBI taxonomy): domain Eukaryota; kingdom Metazoa; phylum Chordata; class Amphibia; order Anura; family Pipidae; genus Hymenochirus; species Hymenochirus boettgeri. The sequence continues at coordinate 221,982,291 of CM033470.1, read as the reverse complement.
TATATGGAGGGGCTGTATTGGATAGTGCTTTATAGGATAAGGTAAGCAGCTTGAACTGGATCCTTTGCATGATGAACCAGTGGAGGGACTGACAGATAGGAGAGGCAGCTTGAACTGGATCCTAGGCATAATGAGCCGGGCAGCAGAGCTGAGAATGGATTGAAGCGGTGCCAGACTGTTGTTTGGTAAACCACACAGGAGTGTGTTACAGTAGTCTAGCTGTGATGTGATTAGGACATGGACTAGGATTTTTGTAGCTTCATTCGAAGCTTAGGAAGCTTAGGAAGGGTCGAATTCGGGAGATGTTTTTGAGTTGGAGCCGACAGGAGTTGGCAAGTGAATTGACATGGGTTTGAAGGAAAGTTCGGAATCTAGCATTATTCCCAGGCAGCAGACATGAGGAGATGGAGATATAGGTGCATTGTTAATATTAATAGGAGGGGAACAGATTGTGAGGGTGGGAAAAGAAAAAAGTTCAGTCTTGTCCATGTTGACTTTGAGGATGCAGGAGGACATAAAGGCAGAGATGGCACTAAGGCAGTCGGGGACCCAGGATGTCAGTGTAGGGAGATTTGGGGCAGAGATGTAAATTTGGGTATCATCCGCATACAAGTGATACTGAAATCCAAATGAACTAATGAGTTGTCCAAGGCCATAGGTGTAGATGGAGAAAAGAAAGGGGCCAAGTACTGAGCCTTGCAGGAGGTGAGGGGTGGAGCTAATTCCGGAGTGGAAAACACTAAAGGTCCTACCAGAGAAGAGAGATAGGAGGATAGCCAAGGAGGCCAGGATCTGAAGAAGTATTCAGTTAGATCAACTAGACTTAGAGTTTATCTGTAGAATTGTATTGCTCATACGTTGTTGGTTGATCATATAAGCCAGCAGTTTGGCAGATTGATTGCGAGATGGATGTTGGATATTTACATTTCTTATTTTTACAGGTGACATTGGTCCTGTTGGACCCCCTGGTGCAAACGGAGTTTCAGGAATAAAAGGTGAAAAGGGTGAAGAGGGGTTGCCTGGTCCTCCAGGAAAAATTACAGATACAGACATGGAAGTGATGAAAGGTGACAAAGGTGATCAAGGACAAAAAGGTAAATAGTTTTCAATTGAGAAATGTGTATCATTGTATGTATGTATGTATAATTCTTTTTATATAGCGCCACTTGGGTATGCAGCACTGTACATTCTAAAATACAGAGTATACAAACAGGGGACCTTTGGCTTTTAAAAATGAGGGAAGAGGCCTTCCATCCAGTGCTTTATATTAAAAAGCGGAGGACCTCCCATAAAAGGGGCGTGTTGGGGGTGCTATAATCACATGCAAGCTTGACCTGGCTTCCCAATAAATACATACAATACAAGGATTGTGGAAGCACTCCAATTAGGCTAATTTACAACTACATTTAGCGGAAGTGCTACTGATCTGGTCAAACATTTATACAAACATAGAAATAATAATAATCAATGCACATTCCTAGACCCCATGCAATATCATCATTATCTGCACACTGTCATACTTTATAAACAAAGGGGTTTTAGTATACATTACTGTGATCACATGAATGAAAAGCCTTCCAACCACGTCAAGGTAACCCCAGTCTAAAAAAGGTTAGAAGTTAGGACCTTCCAGACTGGGGTTACTTTGAACCAGTGTTCGTAGGGGGTTTGTAGAGAAGATTGCCTTGTGCGGCGCGCAGGGCACTTCAAGGAACATAAAGGACCAAGAAGATAAAAAGGGAGGTGCAGTGGAGTAAAGGGATTTAAAGGTTAAAAGAAGGGTATTGACTATGATTCTTTGCTTGATAGAAAGCCACAATATGGACTGAAGTATCTGGGTTGTGGGCTCTCTTTTAGAGGAGAGTGAGATGATCCGAGTTTAAGACTGGAGAGGAGAGAGATGATGGGCCATGAGACCAAGAAGCAGAATGTTACAGTAGTCAAGACGAGAGATTAAAAGTAGTGGAACTAGAGAGGGAAGGGCAGATCTTCTCAATATTGTGAAGGAAAAAATGACATTGTTAATGTGATGATGGAAGTAAAGAGAGGAGTCAAAGACAGCGTGCAGATTAAACTGGGTTATAAACCATATTGTCAATAGAGATGGAGAAGGATGGACTAGGTCCTAGTTAAGAGGGGGAAAAATAGAAAACAGACATTTTGATATTTGGGATTTTGGTGGACAAGTAAATTTGTGTTTCACATGTTAAAAATTAATTGAAAGTGCGAGGGTAGGGTAGGATAGAAGCAATCCTTTTTATTCCTCTTACATATAGGTGATACTTAAAGCCCAAAGAGGAAGTCTTATTAGCAAAAGAGACATAAAAAGATCTGTTAGAAAGATAAGAAAACAACCACACCGCAGCTTGATTTCGGATGCCCAGAGAATTTAGAATTTGGATAAGAAGAGAATGATCCACAGTATGAAAGGCAGCCTAGAGGTCGAAGACAATGAGAACCGAGAACTGGCACTTGGCTTTCGCAGTTTGTAGGTCATTTGAGACTTTGCAGAGGGCCCTTTCAATTGAATGACCCGGTCAGGGTCCTGACTGCAATGGGTCCAATAGTTTGTTAGCATGGAGATAATTAGTAATGTGTATAAAGACAAGACATTCTAAGAGTTTTGACACAAATGGTAAAAGGGAGAAAGACAAAATGGGTGACGGGTAAAAGAACTGCAGGTGGTGGGGCAGGCAGAAGAAAGTGTAAGTTGTCCTGGGGTGAAGGGATTAGAATGTGCATATCATCAATAAAAGTGAGAGTCGCACTTCAATAAAGCGTGATTATTTTATTTGTGACCACACATCCACTCACAATGTTTCAGGGGGATATTTGCCCCCTTCATGTTCCCAAGGGAGGAACCCTGAGGTGTCTGCACCCTGGTTGGTTTAGAGTGCACCCATAGTTGATAAGCAATTAAGTAATCACACAGATAAGTTGCAATCCAATCGAAATGGTCTGGTGGTCTTTCTAAATACCACCCACGTATGAAAATATCTTGCACCCATACTGGTGCTTTTAAGGGGACATTATTACGCTATATTACACAGTGAATCACACTATTTTAGTAGTATATGTCTCCCCACTCACTTTGCTTCATGGGGATGTCCGGATGTAACGACCCCAAACCTAACGTATCCACTTGTCAACAAAAATTTTTTGCCATAAAAATCGGACTCATCTGTCTTCAAAGGTGGTCTGGGTGCAGATTCGCCCCGGACCCTTTGTTTCAGGAGCCATACGCTCCCTTAGTCATAGGTTTACTATGCCTATGACTAAGGGAGTGGATGGCTCCTGAAACGCATCAGGCAGATCGTTTTTAACTATGTTCCAATAAAGACTAAAGTTTTTTTATCGCACTACTGCAGCATAGAATGGTAACATTGTGTATAGGACCCCCTTCACTTCTGTGAGCAGCTGACACTTTTAGAGTGCAACCATACCCTTGTTTTTTGTTTTATTAAAGGGAGAGCAACCATGTGCTCAGCCTCTTTCTACTTCCTGGAGTTTCCCCAGAGGGTAGGGGAAGAGCCCAGGATCTTAGATAACAGGTAGGCCCAGTTTAAAGTGCGATTAGATTCTGCTTAAGATCACTCCAGCAGGGTTATTCAAAAAAAGTTGTTATTGTTTAAAATGGTGCTAATTTTGCCCCAACCAATCAGATGCTAGCTTTCAAATGTTAAATAAGATATGACTGGTTTGGGCAAAATTAGCACCATTTGAAACTATAAGAACTTTTATTGAATCTCCCTGCAGGAGTGATAGATAGGAGTAGGGCAGCTAGTGAGCAGCCTGAGCCCCAACAAGCAGATTTAGTAAGGACTAGAGTCCTGAGTATACCACCCAAGAATAGGGAAATAGTGCCAGACATAAGGGTAAAGGATTCCACTACAGTGACCTGAGAGCTCAGGTGGCATTTACAAGCTGATTGTTAATTATGCTGTTTCTGATTCCTCTGGTTTGTGAGTATGTATGTTAAATCTATGCCATGCTTTGCCACTTCTATTGTTCTAATTGAAATGCTTTATTAATATTGTTCTTTTAATAAATAAGATACTGTTTAAGTTCAAGAACCACTGGCGCCCATTTATTGTATTCTACCTAAAGTGGTAGTTTAGCAACACCCTGCCTCCAACATATGCGAGGGCCGACTCTTAATGCATAGAATTTGGGTAAGGCTGACAGTCTCTAGAGTAATTAAGTACCCCCATTTTACTATCGTCTTACAATTATATCAATATAACAACAACTTACTAAACAAATATGGTAATTATTTTAGAGCAAAACCACATTTGTGGACAATGTGCTGAGTTCGAATCCACCCTTGGACACATCTGCAAGGAGTTTGTATGTTTTCCCTGTGCTTAAGTGGGTTTCCTATGGGCACCCCGGTTTCTCCCACAATCACAAAGAAATACTGAGGTTGTATGTGTTAATAAATGTGCTTAGATTGTAAGGGCCTGGGCAGGGCGTGATGTGAATGAATAAATGTAATTGTAAAGCCCGCAGTAATATTATCTATCTGCTCTTACAGAACATCCTTTAATGACCACAGATGGATAACCTCTGTCTCTGTGATATCAGGGAAAAAAAGCCCCGACAGATTAACTTCCCGATACACTTCAAGCCCCTAATGAAGTCCCTGCCCTCCTGCCTGCAGTGTCTGTTGTATCGGGAAGTTAATCTGTCAGGGTAAAAGGAATGGGATTTTTTCCGGTTTACAGCGGTTAACCAGCTGTGATCATAAAAGGATGTTCGGCCAATAGATAATATTTCTGGAGGCAGGGAGAGTGGACAGTCAGTGTGTGCACACGGAATGGGGAGGTGCAGTGGATGAATATTCACGCAGTGACGTCACTGAGCTGATAATCCAAAGCTCTTATGTATTATACAGTTATTCTCTTATCAGTCTCTCTATTCATTTATTGCAGTAAAAATATAAAGGCAGCTTGGTGGCTCAGTCAGGAGTTTTAATCCACACTTGGACACATCTGCAAGGAGTTTGTATGTTCTGATAGGTGGTATATGTCAAATAAATGTGCTTAGATTGTAAGCTCTTTGGGGCAGGACCTGATGGGAATGTGTCCATGTAATTGTAAAGCGCTATGGAAGATGTTGCCGTTATATAAATCCACAATAATAATAATGTTTTTTCTAGGTGCAATTGGTCTTATAGGATCCCAAGGACCTCAGGGTGAGTTTGGCAGAAAAGGAGATCCAGGAAAAGATGGCTTACAGGGGGAACCAGGAGAGCCAGGTAAGGAAATTCTATTTAAGAAAAATAGCAAAACAGTTGCCACTATTGCAGGCAAAATGTATCATTTACCTTTTCCGGGTTTTTGCTTTTTTATATAGGAACCAAGGGGGAAAAGGGTATACAGGGGCATCCTGGAGTCCCAGGAGTCTCAGGGCAAAAAGGATCTATGGGAGATATGGGTGTACCAGGTAATGATTCTGTTTTGCTATGACAAATTTGCATAACAAAAGAGTATTGGTAATGCATTTAAACAAGGTTCTGATTTTTATGTAACTTTTGGAGACGTCTATTTAAAAGCTATTTAAAGATCATTTGACTGAAAATCCAGCAGGAAATTAGTCTTTTGTAACCTATGAGTATAATGAGACATACTGTATATACTCGAGTATAAGCCGAGGTTTTTAGGTTTAAAAATTAACCTAAAAACCTTGACTCGGCTTATACTCGACGTCACGCAGCACGCAACTTACCTTCAATCCAGAGGCAGCCGCGAGTCCGGCCGGCAGTTCCAGTAGTCTTCGCGGTTGCGCGATGACGTCATCACGCACGCTGGCGGGATGACGTCATCGCGCAGCGCGAAGCAGTAATGGGAACTGCCGGCCGGAATCGCGGCTGCTTCTGGATTGCAGAGAGAGGAAGAATGAAGACCAGGTATGGGTAAGTGAGCTGGGGGGGGACTGGGGGGAGGGCTGGGGGTACTGGGGGAGGGCTGGGGGGACAGTATGCCATGCAGACACCCACATTTTCTTTTACTATAGGTGGTTGGAAACTACAACTCCCAGCAACCAAGCATGCTGGGAGTTGTAGTTTCCAAACATCTACAGTGGAAAGGTATTAGGATGGGGGACAGTATGCCATACAGTAACCCCCAATACCTTTTTACTATAGGTGGTTGGAAACTACAACTCCCAGCAACCAAGCATGCTGGGAGTTGTAGTTTCCAAACATACAGTGGAAAGGTATTAGGGGTACTGTATGGCATACTGTCCCCCACCCTAATACCTTTCCACTGTAGATGTTTGGAAAAATACAACTCCCAGCATGCTTGGATGTGGAGTTGTAGTTTCCAACCACCTATAGTAAAAAGGTAATGTGGGTGTCTGCATGGCATACTGTCCCCCCAGCCCTCAGCTTATAATCGGGTCAATCATTTTTTCTAATTTTGAGGCAAAAATGGGTGCTCGGCTTATACTCGAGTCGGCTTATACTCGAGTATATACGGTAAGAGATTTTCTGGTTGCTTCGCTTTTCAATTTACAATCAAAAGTTCATTATAGCAGTACCTTGGTGGGAATCTGTGGCTAGTACATTCTTAGATCAAGTAGATCAACTAGTGTATATAAAATACAAATAAATGACTCAGAATTCATTTTTGAATTATTGCATGCAAAGTTATGTATGTTATGTTAGCAGCAAATTCACACATTGCCAAGGGATCTTGCAAATAGAATTTCCAGATTAGTAAACGTAGACTTTTTATACTAATTACCAAGTATCTCTTAATATAGGGCCCCCTGGATCAAAAGGTCATCATGGCATTCCGGGAACACCAGGGCTTAAAGGTCTTGAAGGAGCAAAAGGAGAAAAGGGATTGAAAGGTGAATTAGGACTTCCAGGTATTGGCATCCCAGGGACACCTGGCATTAAGGTAAATTAGTAATATTTGTCTATATTTTTAACCCTTTTGGTGCTAGAAAAATTACCCCCTTTCTGTGTGTTCTGTGCCAGAAATTTTTTTAGGATTTTGCACACGATTTACTTTTTTCTTCTCTTCCTCATATTTTTCCTGCCAAATGTGACCTTCCTCAGAGGAAGAATAAAAAACAATGCAAATTTGAAAAGACTAATTGTGCATGAGATTCGAGTGCGTTGATGCCCACTTGCCTTGTGGTAATTTTTTAGCATCAGCGTGGTTGCGAATTGCACCAAAAACGGCAGTTGCATGAGATCCAATAAGCAGATCGCAGTGCAACGGGCCCCAGCACACCTAGTGTGGCCAGACCAAACAAGAAAATAAATGATCAATGCACATTCCTGGGCCCGATATATCATAATATCTATGCTAGTGCAAACAGTAAAAACATGGGGGGTTTTAGTTACAATTTTATGCATAAAAGTGAAAAGCCTTCCAACCACCTCAAGGTAACCCCAGTATGGAAGGTCCTAACAGTTTACCTTGGGTCATTTATCTGGACTGACACCACCTGCTTGTTGCATTTTCTTGGGAAGGTTGTCTCCCTGACCTTGCATTGGATTAGTATTACAGGCTATCACTTCCCCCTGCCTACTGGCTTTTAACAAGGAGGGAAGAGGCCAGACCAATTGCTTAACACTAGTGTGCGCTTTTTAACATGTTAAAATGTATTGGTGTGCACAAAATGTGAATAGTGAATTCCATTCTTTCATGATCTTTTCTTTAAAAAACTCTTTCCATGCTTTCAAATAAATATGTTTCCTCTAATCTCCTGAAATGCCCTTAAATCCACTGATCCTGTCACTACACATCTTAATCACTAATCAGCACAGTGATCTATGGACTTTGCATGCATTAAATGTAAAGGAATTCGATGGCCAGTTTCATCAATTTGAATGGGACATGCTGCAAAGTCTATATAAGTATTTAAAGGGTATCTCCAATGATAAAACACCCTTTTTTCTATTCAGTTTTATTGAAGAACGGGAGGTAAAGGATCTGTGTGTTGCCTCTCGTTCTTCAATAAAACCTTCAGGAGCCGTGAGCAAAGCTAAGGAACTTACAGATTGCTCGCTCCTCCGCCACTTCATCTGACAGGTCCCAACAGACTTAGTAGTCTATGCACGCGCATAGACTACTACGTTTTACCGGGGATGAATCTCCTGAAACTTCGTGTTGTGTGTGGGCATTATGTGTTTTTGTTAAAACTTTTGGAATTGGCAAAAATTGTGGTGCTTTTCTTTTTCAGGAGGGTTTGGATGGCCCTCCACTTGGAGTTCAGCACACTATACGATTTGAATGAAGCACTACAGATTCTCCATAGCTATATAGATATATATATATTATGATATATATATATATATACACATCCAAAGGGCCGCACTCCTCAAAACTAAGCGAATGCCCTGGTGCTATCCCCAAACCAATATGTAATAACGTCCGTATGGGAAGCACTCGCAAGGGACTAGATACATCAGTAATGAAAAAGTTTATTTACTGTAAACTACAATAAACTTTTTCATTACTGATGTATCTAGTCCCTTGCGAGTGCTTCCCATACGGACGTTATATATATATTATATATATATATATATATATATAATATAATAATAATTATATACATGTATATTATAGAATTTTATATGGAGATGCCTGCACTCAGTCCTGCTTTTTCGTTTTGTGATTTTGGGTTCTTCAAAGAACAGGTCATATCTGATAATTCTAGTTTGAATAAAGATGAATATGTATCGGGTTAATTTGACACTAACATGTAATTGATAAAGGGAGTGGCACTGCGGGTGTGGTCATGGCTATAAAGGTTTTGAGTCACTGCGTGTCACACTATATTCTGATGATGGTGTTCTGTGTAGCACCAAAACAAAGTTTTACACTGATTAAGGTGTTCGGAACAGATTTTTATGACTGAAAATCTGGAGCTTGCAGTGGTAAATACCAATAATTATGAACCTTGCATGTTAATCTGAATCCTGTAAAGGATTTCACATTGCCCACTGGTGCTGTTTAGCTTAAACTGCAAATTGTGGTTGGATTAACTGGGTCTATTCCCAGACCTGCAGGTTTATTCCACTTAAACCCTCTAGATTCTAGCTGGCAGGCAGGTGGAATAGGCAAGGGAGGGAAAGTTTAGTAAGGTACATGAATCGTGCTACCTAAAGTAACCTATATAATCCTTCTCTATTCCAGTGGTGTAATAGGTAAGGATGGAAGTGCAGACCTCTTAAATGTTTGAGTCCTTAGGTAGTAATCACTAAAGCATGACCATGGGTTTTGTCTGTATGTCAGAAAAATGGCTTAATTCCAGGATGTATGGAAACTAAATTTTCCAGCATCCTGTGTGCGGTCAGGGAATGCTGGGAGTTGTAGTTTTTAAACATGTGAAAAGTTAAACACAAATGCTCTATATCATTAGGCTGTATTTCATTTTTATATATTAATTAACCAATGGACATAATGAAGAAACTTACTGCTAACAGAGAATGCTGGGAGTTGTAGTTTTCAAACATGTGAAAGTTCACAAGTTCAACACCTCTGCTCTATATCATTAGGCTGTATTACATCTGGACACATGCCTTAGCTACAGGATATAAATGAGATACTTTGCATGTCCCCGTCCATTTCTCTTGGAATGAGAAATATGTGTTGTATGTTAGATTATTAGGGCAATGCTACTATAATAACATGAGGCTGTGAGGTAGCTTCTGTTATAAGAAGACTCTATTTAATTTTATACTCCATGGGGAGCTTTTAGCTCCTTTGACCACACCTCACCGTGACCTATACAGCTTATCAGTATCCTGTGCTCCCAAGTCCTAACCCCTTAGTGACGGTAAATCTGGAACTTATTGTGGTAAATACTAATAAGTATGAAAGCATGATAATCATGGATACTGGTTAGGGTCTTGGGTTGTCCAATGGTGCTGTTTAGCTTGAACTGCACATTGTGGCATGATTGCCAGGGTCTGTTCTCCGGCCTGCAGGTTTATTCCACATAGACCCTCTAGAATGCAGCTGGCAGGCAGGTGGAATAGGTAAGGAAGTGTATGTGTGTCTGTTTGCTATGTAATGTGGAGGGATTGCCTTGGTCTTTTTTAGGACCTACAGGCTTATCCCATTAGGGCCTACCCCTGGATGCTTTCTGGGAGCATAAGGGAGGGAAAGCTGATGAAAGCAGGAGGTATTCAGGAAGTTATATTGCTTAAAATTCCAGTATTATATGTTCTCACAAGTTTTACCTAGAAATGTGATCCAGTGTTCACTTTAAAGGTATGCCAGAAGGCTTTTACTTTACCCTAACTTGTTCGGAGAGCAAAGGTTTGTTTTGCTCAAATTCACATACTATAAATATAATGGATGGATTTTCTGAAATTCATAAAAATCCACGGCATGGTCAATTAATGTTAAACTACATATTTTGTATAACAGAAATGTCAACTTTTGGGCTCATACCATGTTATATTATTCCTAAGATAGTAACCATCTAGGTCAATCTAGAATTAACAGACATGTCGACTCTTGGGTTTAACAAAAATAATTTTTTGGGCCCTAAAGAATGTTTTCAGGATCATTAAACCCCTGTGTTTAGAATGATTTATATAAGATTATGCATATGATATATTTCTTCCAGTCTCAATCGTATTGTCATGCTGAACTTCTCTGTTAATAATGTGCAGGTCCAAATGCTTGAGTAATAGGCCCATGGTACAAACCAAGTTCTGCAATACCATAGTTAAAAGATTTTAGAGAAGTTTATACAGTAAGATTGGATATCTAAACTGGAATTAGAAAATTGCAGTCACAATGACTAATCTGATATCTCAAATAACTATTAATCAGCTCCCAGCTTTTAAAGGTTCGTACACACGTGCGATCGCGGGTCCCGACCCACGATAATCGGCCCATGTATGGGCCCTTTATCGGCCAAAATGGACGTTCGTTTGGAGATTCGCCAGGTCGAACCGTCCATTTAGGCTTATAAAGGGCCCACACACGGGCCGATTATCGGCCAAAATGTTCGTACACACCATGCGTCGTGGGGCGGGCCTGCGGTAGCACGTGTATACGAACCTTGACACCCTGTTTCAGGAACCACACTTAAAGATTATAACAAACTGTATTTAGATACACATAACAGGACATAGTCTTATTAGTGCAATACTTAAAAGAGATAACAGAGGTCATACCACACATAATTCTCTATCAGGGAGATTCAATAAAAGTTCTTATCGTTTAAAATGGTGCTAATTTTGTCCCAACCAATCAGAACTTATTTAACATTTGAAAGCTAACATCTGATTGGTTTGGAGAAAACTAGCACCATTTTAAACGATAAGAAATTTTATTGAATAACCCTGAATATCTCATAACAGGGAGCACATCAACAAACAAAATGGTACAATGATAGTTGGGATGAATTATAGTTTCATAATGTGTAGTATCCACAGCCCTCAATGCAAGGTACCTATACCATCCATTGAGGGCTTTTGACTGTACTTTTGATACAGGGATGTCTTTGAATCATATTTTAAATACTATTTCCAGTGCAGGATCTTTATAGGGAAATTATAGTTTTTGTACCATTGTAAGCAGTGCAATAACTAAATACAGTTTCCATTTGTTTTTGAATTTATTTTTCTAAAAATATTTCTTATAGGGTGATACAGGAAGAGAAGGACTTCAAGGCTTACCAGGAGAAAGAGGTGAAAAGGGAAACATTGGTATTACAGGAGTCCCAGGATTCCCTGGTTCCAAAGGGGTTCCTGGCCAAGCAGGTTTCCCAGGTAGGTACATTTATATTCAACTTTAATGGATATGTTTAAATAATTGTGGCCATGTTTTGTAAGAGTATTTTTTAAATATTTAGGTAGCCCCGGGCTGCCAGGTGAGAAAGGGGTAATAGGACTCCCTGGATTAGATGGACTCCCAGGCTTGAAAGGAAAGCCAGGTAAGAAATCATTATGTATAATGTGATTCACATACATACTGAAATCCCTTTAGATTCTCATCTCTCAATGTTATTTTGTTATTCAGGAATCACACAAATATGTAAAGCATAACATACCATAATAAACAGTACCATCTTTAATCTATTTAATTACATAAATAATGAGGGATTTTATAAAAAAACAGCCACATGTAACCCAGGGAATGATTATTAATCTGATGATGGTAGCAGTCTCTGTTCTTGCTATGAAACTATTGCATTATTTATTAAAAAAAAACATAATATTAACCACTTTATCTGTAAAGGAAACAGGCTTGTGGTAGCAGTACTAGAAAATACTAGAAGCCCCCCCAGACCTCCTGTATTTCTAATTCAACAGGGTAGTAGCATACACAAGACCAAAGGTTTCTTAAATTGTCTTGCCTGTATATATGAAAACCATGAGTACTGCATGCTTGGTAATTTATGACAAGATTACCTGGGTCCATTCTAGGACCTGCAGGTTTATTACACTCAGACTCACTGGATTCTAGCTGGCAGGTAGAGGCAATAGGAAAGGGAGGGCAAGTTTGGTAAGTCATGACTCTTACTGCCTGAAGTGACCTAAATATTCTTTCCCTACACCAATAGTGTAATAGCTAAAGATGAAAGGGAAGGGCATATTGGTTACTTGCATATTTGAGCCCTTGGGTAGGAATTGCTAAAGCATGAAAAATGGCTTTATTGTAGGATATATGAAAACAAGTTCAACACCCATAATCTATATCATTAGGCTGTATTGAATCTGTATACATTCATTAGCCAATGGACATAAAGCAGAAACTTACTGCTAACAGAAAATGTTGTAGTTTTCAAACATGTGAAAGATCAGTGAGAAATACGTGTTTAGATGTTACATTATTAGGGAAATGCTATTATAATAACATGAGGTTGTGAGGTACCTTGGTTATAAGAAGGCTGTTTAATTTTATACTTTTTATACTAATCGGTATCCTGTGCTCCCAAGTTGTAACATAAGCAGCTATAAATGTGAAACTTGCCGTGGTGAATACTAATGTATGAACATAGCATGTATGCCTAGATCATGCTTACGTTCTCAGGTGACCCAATGGAACTGTTTGGTTTGAGCCACACAGTGTGGCAGGATTGCCTGGGTCTATTCTCAGACCTGCTGAATTTGGTTCCCCTGGATGCTGGTGACTTTCTGAGTAACAGTTTAAAATATACCCGTGTAAAGATTCTATATTCACTGTATCCACACATAGCAAAACATACATACACATAATTTATAAACAAAGGGGTTTTAGTATACATTACTGTGATCACATGAATGAAAAGCCTTCCAACCACAACAAGGTAACCCCAGTCTGGAAGGTCCTAACTTCTAACGTTTTTTACTTTTGATCAGCAAACTTTTGCATTCCTCATACTTGTGCACTGGGTTAGTATAGCAGGCTTTCTCACTTCCCCCCAGCCCTTTGGCATTTTAAAAAGCTTTTTAAAATGTGTCTCCATAGACACTGCTCAGCTTAAACATCTTCTCCTCCCTCCCCCTGCATTATTTTCTTTTAATTGTGCTAGCAGGCAGTTGAAGATTCTAGTAAGAGGTCAGGGTTGAGGCACATATTATAATTTCTCTTTTTTGACGGACAGGTCTTTCCTAGTAAATGCTGTGAGTAGTGGATATTGGTATACTAGATTATTTGTTTATAGAAAGTAATCATACCCTTTAAAGTCTCATACTGTATAAATAATATTTCCTAGAAATCAGTGTACACAGGTACAATTTGAAATGCTTGTAAAGAGGATTTCCTACCCAAAGAAAAATACTCAGTTATGGTTTATGGTTTGTTTTACCCATTCTTGTAGGCTTAGATACCTTTAAATAGGCTTTTACATTTTAATAACATACATTTTAATATTAGTGGCTTAAAAGAATATTATTGGTTGATTTATTTAATCTTATGTTAGGTGACCCCGGTGTCCAAGGTTCTCCTGGATCCATTGGAGAAAAAGGTGAACACGGTTATGATGGAATCCCAGGATCACCAGGAGAGAAGGGAGAGCCAGGTAAGCCAGTATAAGGCAATGTATCTTGCTACCTTTAGAAGACAAGCTGTGACTCACTTCTCCCTTTGTTGGTTAATTAAGAAAGTAACCTGTGGGTGCTAGGGGTCAGTTCTTTTCCATTATCTGACTATTTTGTATTGTTCATGGAAGGCTAGAAGATTATCTGGGGAGAAAAGCTTTTACAATTTTAAGGCAAATGTGTACCTTTTTGATGGATATTTATTGCAAATTTCTAATGATACATTTTTTAATTTTTAAGGTTTACCTGGCAGAGGTCTTCCGGGATTTCCTGGGGAACAGGGAGAAAAAGGTATAGTCAATATTAAATGCTCAGGACATTTGCATTATGATTTCCTTCTTTAAGCTGTGTGAAGCATTATAACTTTAAATCACAAGGTTCTCTCATGAAACACTGATGGCCCCCACTCCCCCCCCCTGGCAGTCCTTTACACTGCCAGGGAAATGCCAGGATCTGGCCTCATCTATGCCTGCCCCCCTGATCCTACCCCACTGTTTGTTCAGTCCTCTAGTTCACCAGCCACTGTTAGGTCAGCCCTCCAGTTTAGCAGATGCTGTTAGGTCAGCCCTCCAGTTCAGCAGATACTGTCCATTCATTCTTCCAGTTTAGCAGATACTGTCTGTTCAGCCTTCCAGTTCAAGACACTGTCTGGTTAGCCCTTCAGTTCAGCGTGTACTGTTAGGTCAGCAGCCACTGTTTGGTCAGCCCTCCAGTTCAGCAGCCACTGTAAGGTCAGCCATTCAGTTCTGCAGCCACTATTAAGTCAGCCCCCCAGTTCAGCAGCCACTGTTAGGTCAGCCCTCCAGTTCAGCATGCACTGTTCGCCCAGCCCTTCAGTTCACCAGGCACTGTTAGGTGAGCCCTCCAGTTCCCCAGACATTGTTAGGTCAGCCCTTCAGCTAACCAGACACTGCCAAGTCAACCCTTCAGTCCACAGCCACTGTCAGGTCAGCCATTCTGTTCACCAGACACTGTCAGTTCAACCCTATAGTTGACCAGAAACTGGTAGATCAGCCCTCCAGTTCAGCAGACACTAGTAGGTCAGCCCTCCAGATCAGCAGACAGTGGTAGGTCAGCCCTCCAGATCAGCAGACACTGCTAGGTCAGTCTTCCAGTTCAGCAGATACTGGTAGGTCAGTCCTCCAGTTCAGCAGACACTGATACTAGCCACTGTTAGGTCAGCCCTCCAGTCCACCAGCCACTGCTTGGTCAGTTCTTCTGTTCACCAGCCACTATTAGATCAGCCCTCCAGTACACCAGCCACAGTTAGGTCTGCCCTTCAGATCACCAGCCACTGTTAGGTCAGCCCTCCAGTGCACCATCCATTGTTTACTTAGCAGTGGCTGATGAACTGGAGGTATGACTTAACGGTGTCTGTTGAAATTGAGGGCTGACCAAAAAGTGGCTGCTGAACCCTCCAGCCCTCGAGTTCAGCAGACACATTAAGGTCAGCTCTCTAGTTCAGGAGACACTGTTAGGTTATTGGTCCAGTTCAGAAAACACTGTTAGGTCAGCTAAACAAACAAATCAAAAGCATGTGTAGCGGCACTCAAAAGACTCCTCCTCGGTGCGTACTATTAGGGCAGATAACCCCCCAGGTACGGGTATAGTACAATATCAGCATAGAACAGCAAACCACAGCGCTACACACGGAGGTGTAGTTGAATTTGAAATCAATATTTATTCACATCTTTTAAAAGCAAGGAGGCATGATACTACTCCACCTGCCTGATGCGTTTCGTGGGCGTGCCCCACTTCATCAGAGGCCTGTTAGGTCAGCTCACCAGTTTGACTGGTACATGTAAGTTTTCCCATTGTGACTGGTACATGTAAGTTTTCCCATTGTGACTGGCACATACAAGTTTTCCCACTGTGACTGGCACATACAAGTTTGCCCACTGTGACTGGTATATACAAGTTTTCCCACTGTGACTGGTACATACAAGTTTGCCCACTGTAACTGGTACATACAAGTTAGCCCACTGTGACTGATACACATGCAAGTTTGCCCACCATGTGGCTGGTATATGCAAGTCTGCCCACCATGTGACTGGTACACTCATGTTTTTCCACTGTGACTGGCACATGCAAGTTTGCCTACTGTGACTGGTACATGCAGGTTGCCCACAGTGTGACTGGTACAATCAACTCTGCTCACCATGTGCCTGGTACATGCATGCAAGTCTGCCCACCTTGTGACTGGTACATGCAAGTCTGCCCACCATGTGACTTGTGCATGCCAGTTTTCCCACTGTGACTGGCATATACAAGTTTGCCCACTGAGAATGGCACATACAAGTTTTCCTTCTGTGACTGGCACTTAAAGTTTAGCCACTGTGACTGGCACATGCAAGTTTGCCCACTGAGACTGGCATATATAAGTCTGCCCACTGTGACTGGCACTTAAAAGTTTGCTCACTGTGACTGGCACTTACAAGTTTGCCCACTGTGACTGGCACATTCAAGTTTTCCCACTGCGACTGGCACATACAAGTTTGACCACTTACTTTGGTAGAAGGCAGTGGCAGGCAGAGGCAAGATGAGGTGGAAACAGCAGAGGCACACTGTCCAGAAACAGTTTTTTTTGCACTGGTGCGCATGCACACGCAATCATGTTTTTTTCCTGCTGCTTCTGGCTGCCTATCCTCTGAATTGCAGGAGTGCCATCTGAGCCAAAAGGCTCACTCTGCCTTGTGGTAGAGGCAGTCCTGGGAATATCGTCCCCTAGAATCAAAAATTCTACATAGGTAAAATATACCCTTGATGAAAGACAATCATTCTTTTCACTGCAGTGTTGTGCTCACAGCTTTCTCCCTCTTGTTACTCCTCTAGGTAGTAGCAGTAAGTCATGGCTGTAACAACTAACATCATGGCCAATGACTGATTGGTGTTGCCTCCTCTGTGCATTTGCAAGCTCGTTGAGAGCTTTTGCAGTCAGCAGTTAGAGAAAGTAAAGAAAGCTGGGAGCAGAACTTAACTGAGAAAAGAAGGCTTGTCTTTTATCTATGAGCAGTGAAACTTTAGCATTTGGAGGTTTGTTACCTATAGAGAATCAGATTTTAGGGGTTGAGATGCCATTTCAGAAAGTAGCATTTTAAGCATCATTGACTCCCCAAAACACCACTTGCCTTTCAATCTTACCTTTCTCTGACGCTGAGTTATAAGCGTTAAACAGCCGATACCTTGTCGGAAGTCCCAACTCCTCTGTTCCTGTGGCGAGCTGGTTACAACCACGTTCTTAACCACTTGTTCGGTAATGGCTGTCAGCTATTGGCCGTGACCTCACAGTCGCAGACATGATTGATAGCCATTAACAGGAAGAAGAGGAGGACACTGCGAGGGATCCGCTGTGTGTAAGTTGTTATAACTCGAGGAAAGGTAAGATTAAAACGCAAGTGGGGTTTTAGGGGGTAATGAGGCTAAAAAATTTTTTGGCTGAAGTTACCCTTTGAAGTTACATAAGTTTAAATACAGCAGCTATGGTGTAAAAAGTGCAACATGTAAAACGGTGTTTTAGAGCCGTTATATATTTTAAACATGGTATAACACTATTAGAAAAAACATCTCTAGAGCATAAAAAGGTCATGCAATATTGCAGTAACTACATTGCTGCGGTTACAACATCTCAGGAACGAGGAAGGTGCACTCATTTTTAGGTGTTTTACTCCCAATTCAACCACTAAATAGTAGTTCAAAATATAACCCATTATTGTAAAATCAGTGCTTAAAAATGTACTTTGTAGATAATATATAAAGAGCAGGCTGGGCTAAATCTCGGTTACAAATAACCTTCTAAAACTGAAATAAATCTTCTGTTTATGTAACTGACATGTCTTCATTAGACTCATAGCTCTCTCTCTGCGCAGTGCATCAGCGGGGCCAGGTGAACTGTTGGTGGAAGATTTATTTAGTTCTCAGAAGAATCTGTGTAGAGGACAGTTAGGGTTACCTTGCTTTATTGGGTTAATTTAAAAGTTCAGTACCAGAAATGTTTTAGTTAGTTCCTTACATTGAGAATACATTTATCTTTAATATAAAACACATTACAATATACATTACACCTTGAAGGAGAACTAAAGTCTCCAGACAACATTTTCCCAATAGACACAGCACATTCACAAACATGCAACAAGCTGTATGATGATGTATGAAATTAACCTTTTGGTACTAGGGGTCAGCACCCATAAGATTAAGTGTACGCAGATTAAAAAAAGGACATTGCAGCCTTGATTCTGAGAAGTTAACAGCCAATCACATAACAGCACAGGGATCCTACCTCACTGACACAGAACATTTATTTTTCAAACACATTCAATGTTCCGGTCCTAACAATGATATAATCCTTTACTTTTCATACAAAAAAAGAAAAGTTTTATTTTTAGTGTATTTCTAAGCTAGCATGGATGTAAGAAATAGAATATTAAGATTTTAGTAAAAATCAGTAAAAGGGCAATTAAACCTGCCACCACATGTAAAAGCAAAGCTTCTACTCCTATCCTAAACAGAGACACTATATAAAACACTACTACATGTAGGAACTTTATGTTTTACTAGGAACATAATGGATACCATAAAAAAGTGTGGGGATTTAAATCCATGAAATTTATAAAACATGTATTTTACCAGTACAGCAACCACTTCAGATACAAATAACATTTAGAAACTTTATCTTTTGCTAGGAACAGAATTATAATAAATAAAAATATGCTTGTAAAATGAGCTGGCAGTTTTGTACTGCCCCATGTAGGCTGTATGTACTTTATACTGACTAGTAAATAAACCGCAGGGCAACAAGCAGCTTTCAAAGTCTTACTAGGAACTTCCATATTGGTGTGAAGATATCTGTATAGAAAATGTGCATAGACAGTGAATACCAGGGTCAGTGGGCATGGACAGTGAATACCAGGGTCAGTGGGCATGGCTCTTTGATAACTACATAGGCGGTGGGTTGTACTGGTAACAACATGGAAGCCTTCTTAGTTACAGAATCTATTACTTAGATGTACAAAATGCAACTTACTAGAGAAGAATCTTTGTATAGGTGTTTTAGGGAGAATAGGTTTGAAATTAGAATTTAAAAAACAAATTTTGTTTAATTAAACACACAAGGTTTTGTTTCTTAGAAATGTAATAATTATGATGCATAACCTTATGTATTATAAGAAATAATATACACATAATAATATAAGGATATTACTTAACCTCAGAGTTTCCTGACATGGGTAAAAGCATGGTCAGGGAACTCCCTTATATAATAGATACTGGTAACCCTGCTTGCGGTTTAAAATCTATGGACTGTTTATTGCTATTGGTGTTCTAAACTACTGTAAATACTGAGAAATTGTACATTCGAGATTTTAAATTGTTTAAATTTCATTAAATATTTTTCTGCATTGTGACTGCTT
Organism: Hymenochirus boettgeri; assembly: GCA_019447015.1. Classification (NCBI taxonomy): domain Eukaryota; kingdom Metazoa; phylum Chordata; class Amphibia; order Anura; family Pipidae; genus Hymenochirus; species Hymenochirus boettgeri. The sequence goes on along the minus strand of CM033470.1, from coordinate 221,962,884 downwards.
TCTTTGTACAAATCCTGTAGGTAAAGTTGGTTTTATTAGGTATTATGACTAAAAGCAATATACTGACAGTTCTGCCTGATTTTTTTATTGTAGGTTCAAAAGGTGATATTGGATTTCCTGGCTCTCCTGGGACTCCTGGTTTTCCTGGGATTAAAGGTGATCAGGGATTACCAGGATTACAAGGTCCCCACGGGACACCAGGGCTTCCTGGACCTCCGGGAATACCTATGGAAGGACCAAAAGGTGACAAAGGTCAGCATGGTATACCAGGATTTCCAGGTAAGGGTAACATTAATCTACCATAGTCATTTAGATTGATATACACTTTATACAGATGATAATGGTTAACGTTCAACTGTAGATACCTAATGGGGCTGTAAAGTTACCTGCAGTTCTAATCAAAATAAACAATAAATACGTTATTTCTAATCACTGTCTGTAGCAGAGGACAACTTCACAGTAAAAATCAACTTTTTCAAAATGAAAATTACCTGGGACAGGGAGTAAATAGGATAGATTATTCCTACCTCCCATTATAATTTAAATTATAGCGCATACAGTTTTCATTCCTGGAAAGTCCTGGACTTTCCTGTATTAAAGCCAGGAGGAAGCCTGGCAGAAGCAGATTTTTTCCATGCTGGCTGGTACTTTTCATTTAACTGTTTAAATGTTCAAGAAAAATGTATAGGAGGGTGAAAATGCCCTTTAAAGATTCTTACATTTTTATTTATATATCCCATTGCAGTACAATGTATATAAACTGAAAAGCAGTTTATCACATATACATTTATATATATAAAGAGTTTTTGTTCTAAGGAAAATTTATTGGATAGAGAGCTAGCTAATATTTCTCCTTCACAATCTAAACAGGGGAAGCAATATCCCCGCTATTGTCTAAATGAGTATAAAACCCATGCTATCAGTTGTAATATCAATTCAGTGTGGGTTTTACACTCAATGCAGTATTCATTTAATTACGATTTGTGCTACATATAAGTGTATAACACTAAACCCCCACGCCAGGTGTATCACACGCAGGGAGTGATACATTGCCCCCCTCTGTCTTTAAGTATGATTATAGCTGTAGTCAATTACAGCCGTTTGGAACTTCTCTAACTTTCACTGTGATGCAACATTTTGAAGCAATGATGAAAGGGTTTCGTTAGTAAATAAGATGTAGTAGTCATTCTAATCTGATACTTTGATCTTCAATTACAAAAGGTTGGTTCATAATGTATGTTGCCGTTCTTACTAATCCTTAAGTCAGAAATGACAGGTTATTTTAACATCTTTTATAGGTTCTCCAGGCCCAGTTGGACTTCCAGGAATTCCAGGACAAGAGGGTGAAAAAGGACATAAAGGAGACAGAGGGTTTCCAGGTGCTCCTGGTTTTCAAGGCGTCAAAGGGGAACCTGGTATCCAAGGACCACAAGTAAGGAGAGATGGCCGAACTTTGGAAAGTCTGGTCTGTTTTCAAACTTTCGAACTATATGGACAGTTCGAAAGTTCAAAAACGGACCCATTAAAGTCAATGGGAGTCAAATAGTTCGAAAAGTTCGAATGAAATACAATTAAAATATCAATGGTAACTTAATGTAAATGGCTGTGGGACCTGGGAAATGGTCTGGGGAACTTGTTCGAATATACAGGACTTTCGAAAACTCAATTTTACTTTCACACACTCTACTTTCGAGCTCTCACATTTGAACATTCGATAATTATCCCATGAATGGCTCGCGGATTCGAAAATTTGATATTTACTTGTGTATAGGAACAATAGACATTTTACTTGCGGATTCGATATTTACTCGCGTATAGGCATAATAGACATTTTACTCGCGGATTCGAGAATTTGATATTTACCTGCATATAGGTTTAATAGACATTTTACTTGCGGATTCAATATTCGATATTTACTTGTTTATAGGTATAATAGACATTTTATCCGCGGATTCCAGAATTCGATATTTACTCGCGAATTAGTATAATAGACATTTTACTCAAATATTCGCATGCCTCGAACATTCAAACATTCGATAATTATCGAAAGTCCGGAAAATATCGAAAATCGGGGGCCGGGATCATTTGAGAAGTCTGAGTCCGTTTGAACTCGGGTTCGAGTTCTAGTCCATTTCTACAAGTAATCAGTATACTGTCTAATTTCCTTTTAGACATTTCTTTGTTAAAGGGCATGTCCACCCCCAAAACAAAAATGTAACCCATTACTGACCCCACTGTGTAGTTTTGCAAAATGATTACCCCTTCCCACCCCTCCTTCCAGATCCTTTCTGGCTGCTTCTATCCATAACGTTAAAATACCACCAATTTAGTTTTGTAAAACAAGCCCCAGAAAGATGGGTGGGATAGGGTGCCCTACAGTATGGAAAATGTTTATTTTAGAAGTGGACATACCCTTTAAATGTTTTAATAATTTAAAAAATGGTAGTAAGCAAAAGGAAAAGACTGAAAGGTACTTAATACTCATCAGCATCAAATTTCATGTTTTCAAAGGGAGATGCTGGTTCTCCAGGTATAACTGGGCAGAAGGGGGATGGAGGACCTCCAGGACTTCCAGGGTTTCCAGGTAAAAAGAAATCATATAATAATAAATTCATTTTAACCACACATTCACAAATACAGCAAGATCACACTGCTTCAAAACTTTTTTCAGATTTTAAATCTGGGCTGTAGATCCTGAGAAATCATCATTTTAATCACTGCATTTACAGGGATAGACCTGTCACTCCAGAAACAGAGATTGTAATATGTGACCCATTAATGACTTTTACCAGGATCTTTAGCTGCCTGCCAGCACACTTTCTGCAACAATTAAGAGAATCAGCAGAGAAAAGAAGGCAGGGGGAGGGAGATGTGTAAGCAGAGCAGGGTCTGTGGTGAGGCTGTGCAGAACTTATGAGTGTCGCAGAAACTAAAAGAAGGCAGTGAGTAAGGGAGGGTGGGGGGAATTAGGAACACTCACTAAACATTAATAATTTAATAACAAAGCAAGCACAGATAAATATGTGAATACCACCATTTTACTTCTCTCAATTTATAGTTTCAGATAATGTAAAGTTGTTTGAGTGAGTATAGAGACCCTTTAAGCTATCAATTTACCACTTGTACAACTTTGGGAGTTAAATTATTATTGTAGTTAATGGCCAACATGCAATATTGCTGTTACTTATATCAGTAGATATTCTCCCTCCATTATCTCTTTATCTTCCTAATTCCTTAACACTCAATCTACCCCAGTGTAGTCCGAAATACCCTCCCCCATACCCCCTCATACTCCAACCCTCTAGCTATCCTCTCCTCGTAAACAGCTGCCTCATTGTCAGTCAGGTGCAACCCATCCCTACTAAATTGCCTGTAGCCAACAGAAAAGTCAGTCCAGTTCTGTAAAAACTCAAACACCATCTCCTTACACCAACCTCTTAGCCACACATTAATATTTTTAAGCTCCTGTTGCCTCCCTAACATAGCCTGTGGCTGTGTTAGTATTTCTAAAAATACTAGCCCAGAGATCCTTATTTTTAACTTGGCCCCTTAATTTTTAAGGACCTCCCCTCCTTTGTGATTGGAAAACTGATTTGTTATTTCTACTGGCCAAGGTTCTATCTGTTTGTATATGAAATAGGTTATATCAACAATTATATATATCCTTTATATTTAAATATATTTATATCTTCATAGTAGATTGCATCGAGTTTTTAGGAGCTACCAATAAGGTGGGGGTGTATAGGATATTACATATAGGAAAGGTATTTATGTATGTCTGTACTATCTCACTATTACCAGTTAAATGACCATCAAAAAAAATGTATATAAAGTATAGCACTGACTTATATTAGGTACAAGACAAAATATACAACTTATACAAAATACATAAAGTTACTTACAGAGCTGAGATTCCTATTTTAATATGGGATAGTCAGAATTGGAGGTTAAATCACACCCCTGTGACTGCTAAGGGGTCTCCATGTGACTACTGAAAAGAAGCAGTAATGTCAGTATAACATCCAATGATGTGCTGTTTGTAAAACATGTGACAATCTTAGCCAATCAAAAGAAAAAACTTTCTGTATTCTACACAGTAAATGATGTGTATGTAGGAAAGAGGATATAAAGGATGATACTTTGCATGTTTCTCTAGGTAACCTGGGAGGGAGAAATGTGTGTTTATATGTTAGAAAATTAGGGCAATGCTATTATAATAGCATGAGTCTGTGAGGTACCTTCTGTTATAAAGTTATAAGGAGCTTTTAGCGCCTTTAACCCCCACCTATCATTAAACTATAGAGCAAATCAGTATCTTGTGCTGTCCTAACCCCATAGTGACTGTAAATCTGGAATCTGCTGTGGTAAATTGTAATAATTATGAAGCTAGCATGTAAATCTGGATCCTGTAAAGGGTCTCAGGTTGCCCAATGTTGCTGTTACGCTTGAACTGCACATTATGGCTGGATTACCTGGATCTATTCTCAGACCTGCAGATTTATTCCACTTAAACCCTCTAGATTCTAGCTGACAGGCAGGTGGAATACGCAAGGGAGGGAAGTTTAGTAAGGTTCATGAATCCTGCTGCCTAAAGTATCCTATATAATCCTGCTTTATTCCAATAGTGTAATAGGTAAGAATGCAAGGGCAGATGGATCTCTTGCATGTTTAAGTCCTTGGGTAGTAATTGCTAAAGCATGACCATGGGTTTTTAATGTCTGTATGTCAGAAAAATGGCTTTATTCCAGGGTGTAATGAAAACTAAAATTTTCAGCAATCTGTGCAGCCAGGGAGTGCTGGGAGTTGTAGATTTTAAACATGTGAAAAGTTAAACACATATGCTATATATAATTAGGCTGTAATGGATCTGTATGTATTCATGAACCAATGGACATAAAGTCCATTACTTACTGCTAACAGAGATTGCTGGGAGTTGTAGTTTTCAAACATGTGAAAGGTGTCACAAGTTTAACACCCCTGCACTATACCATTAGGCTGTATTGCCTCTTGACACATGAATTAGCTACAGGACATTAAGAAGAAATTTACTGCAAACAGAGTATCCTGGGAGTTGTAGTTTTCAAACATGTGAAAGGTCCCAAATTTAACACCCCTGCTCTATACCATTAGGCTGTATTACATCTGGGCACATGCTTTAGCTACAGGGTATTAAAAAAAACTGCAAACAGGATTCAGGATTGCTTGGGTCTGTTCTTAGTTTCCTTAGAAGTTCCCCTGGAAGCTGATGACTGTTTGAATAACAATTTAAAATATCCCTGTAGAAAGATTTTATAGACACTGTATCTACACATAGCAAAACATACACACATAATTTCCACTCTGCACCAAGGGCACACTTTTGCTAGTAGTGTGTATATATATATGTGTGTGTGTGTAAGTGTGTGTATTAATAGGTAACTAATCATTTGTTTACTTTACTGCTTATTTCATGATGTTGTGATTATTGTATCAACAAAAAAGCCTTTCATAGACTAGAATATAATGCTTATTCCCTGATTATTGCTCCAACATCCCTTTTAGATCTTTAGTTGTATGCACATACATTAGCATAGCTGGACTCCATTAATATGTGCATATTATAACTAAAAAACATTTCCTAAGATGCCATTAAAAGCTAGATATTTATGAATAAACCAGTCTTCAGAACTGGATTTACCCTGTTTCAGGTGAAAACATTGATAAGCTTACGGCCCACTTTAAGTGGTTTTGGCTTGTAGGGAGCACAAATATATTTGTGTTAATTTAAATAAAAAAAACACATTTATTTGTACTTATTTTAGGTTTAAAGGGAACATCTGGTTTAGAAGGAGAGAAAGGAGACCATGGGGAAAGAGGATTTCCTGGATCACAAGGTAATCGTGTTATCTATCTATTTATCTATCTATCTACAACACTAATAATATGTGCACTCTACCAACAGTTCCAATTGCCTGAGTGCTGCTGTATATGATTCATGTAAATCCAACAAAGTAAAACTCCAGAGCGCTCACAGGACCTTCTCAGACCTTTCTCAAGTCATAATCTGAGAAGGAGACAGAAACGTTGCTATCTGTTCTTTTGTCTACACATGAAATAAAAGTTTTGCTTATATTTGAGTACTCTGGAGTTTTACTTCTTTGTATCAATCTATCATGGACTATTTATCTTTCTATCTATATCTATCCATCCATCAAATGGGACAACAGCTTTCTTAAACACACATAATATATTACATCAGAATCTTATTTTAATAAACACATAAATCAATACAAAATGGAAACAAAGTCATACCACAAATTAACATATTTCATGTTTTAAAGGTGAACAGGGACCGCCTGGACCTGCTGGAAGCATCCAGATCTTTAAAGGAGCACCTGGAGAACCTGGACCACCAGGCCCCATTGGTCCTAAAGGAGCTTATGGATTCCCTGGTCCTAAAGGAGACAGTGGTATGGCTATGGACATTACTGGTGTTGTAAAACAACACAAAACAGGAGATGTGTAAATACATATTATATATTTCTTTTCAAGGTGTAACTGGTGCTGTTGGCCTGCCAGGACCAAGTGGTATTCCAGGAAAAAATGGCATCCCAGGACAAAAAGGAGAGGTGGGCCACAGTGGCCCTGCAGGTATGTTACACTTCTGGGAATAAATGTTAACCTTTCAACATGCTTATGCTGCCAATAATAAAATTAATTCCCTCTCCTTCCATAGCGTTATAATGTATTCACACATAAAAACCTGCATAAACCTATACCTCTCTTAAAAAAAACCCAACACAATTCTTTATACACATAAGCAGTACAGATGCATTAGGTGCTGTGTCATTGAATAAGGTCTTCAATAAATGTTAATGTTTTCCTTGCGCATGCTTATGTTTACACTGGGTACTCCAGTTTCTTCCTACAATCCTTATGATATTTGTGATATACTTAAACTGTACAACAAATAAGTAGAGCACAATAGAATCCTCACTTTTTAAAACAAGGTTAACTCATCCTAATAAATTTGTGTAAAGACAATGTGGCTTATGTTATATTGATTGTTATGGACCATGGATTTCATAAAAACTCACCTTCAGCTATATAAAATTCATATGTTTACATTATGGAAGTTGCACTGTTATTAGACATTCTATTCTATTGTAGTAAAATTGATTGACAACAGTCTTATCCTGTTACACCATTTTTCATATAATTAATACTCTTTTTTTCTGTAATTAGGTCCAAGAGGATATCCAGGGCCACCTGGCATAGATGGCTTACCTGGTCCAATAGGTTTACCTGGTCCGTCATCTATGGCACATGGTTTCCTAGTAACGAGGCACAGCCAAACATCTGAAGAACCACAGTGTCCTTATGGGACAGTCTCTGTTTATAGTGGCTATTCACTTCTTTATGTGCAAGGAAATGAACGAGCACATGGTCAGGACTTAGGTAAGATAAATATTGTATTTTACACTGCTCCATTACAAAAAAAATACACGCTAACAATTTAATTTTAAGTGCTATTACTAGAAATAAAAGAAGCCAACTGTAGGCTTTTTTCAAGAAATCTGTTGATCCCTGTAGTGTGAATTACCAGATCTGTACTTTTACCCTAGAATTACAGTATGTAAGTCCAAATTATTAGAATTTGTATTGAAATGGTAACTGTGGTCTCTGGTCTGCTAGTGATGAGCTGGAAACACCACCCTTTATACTGCTATACATTTGCATAGATTGCAGGTAGAAGCATGATCCTAGAATCATTTTAAATGTAGAAATGTGCCCTTTCCATAATAAAAGGGCACTTCAATGGAAACCACAGTTCACCTTTAAAGATGCAATAAACACTGTTTTCTAATGCTGAATGAATTTATGTAATAGTAACATAAGAGTTATAAAATGTTATCTTACTTTGCTTACTTACTAATTTAAATTTGATATTATTCAAAATAAGTGCAAAGATGCCAATATTCCTGGGCAATTAAACTGTAGAATTATTTATTGAATGTTTTGTCCACAAAATATTTTTCTAAAAGACCAATAAACCAATAAAAATGCAATATCTCTCAAAAATTTTTAGGTGCTGCTGGAAGTTGCCTTCGTAAATTCAGCACAATGCCTTTTCTCTTCTGCAATATTAATAACGTCTGCAACTTTGCTTCAAGGAATGACTATTCCTATTGGCTTTCTACACCTGAACCAATGCCAATGAGTATGGCTCCTGTTACAGGGGACAGTATTAAACCTTTTATTAGTAGGTAAGCAGGTAAAAGCCAACGAAGATGTAATAGTAATAAAAGTTTTTAAAGTGAAATCATTTTCTAAAAAAAAATAAGCCTGCTTCACATCTGTTATGGACCTCCCCTTATCCCAGCATCTGTGCTGTATGTCATTCACAATTACAAATATTATCTGGAGTGGGTCATGGGGCCACCACTAATCATTCTTAAATAATGTATTTGAACAGTACTGTATTTTCCATTATGTCCTTTTCTTAAACACAGATAAGTGCAGAGAAATATTTCTGGCACCTCCTTTACAATGATATATGCTGAGCAATGCTGCTGCAAGGTGGACTGGTGTCTGCAGCAAAATGCCTCTGCAAGTGCAGGCAGGGGTACCACCACCCTGAGCAAGTTTTCAACTCAGCTTATGGGTGCAGCACCCCTGGTGCTAAGTGTGTAAGCACAAAGCTTAATAATTAGCTTACATCATTTTATGCCTTTGTTTTACTAGCATATGCTTTTTATTTAATTTTATTTTTCTATATTTTTATTGTTTCTTCTATAATTACACATTTTCTACTTATTGAAATGTCCTAGTCCATTATTTTTCTCACAATCTGACAATGGTTGCATTTTATCCAAATATGTTTTGCAGGTGCACTGTTTGTGAGGCTCCTGCCATAGTGATAGCAATTCATAGTCAAACAATTCAGATACCTTCTTGCCCAGATGGATGGATTTCATTGTGGATTGGCTATTCATTTGTCATGGTAAGTGGTTCCCATCAGGGCATTTCAACATCCTTATGATGACCAGCTTTAGCAATTGTATAAATATCTGCTTAAATTAAATCAATCCTAAAACAAATAAAATTAATTCACATTATTGACATAGTTTTAGCCACATGGGGTGGCCGTGCTACAGGACAGTGCAAAAAAGTCAACATAAATTGCATTGGGAGCACCCCATAGGGCCGCCACCATTCTGAGTATCTGGGATATGGAACATATTAATGGTAGACTTCACAGTATGTGAAATACATTGTCAGTAGTTCCATTAGGCATCTTTGTGCACAATTCAGCAGTAACACTCCTTTGCCATTGCCTCCACATAATCAAATTATTCAACAAACCGTTTTATTTAACAAAAATGATGTTATTATAGGCTTGTGAAGGTTCTCATTCATCCAGGTCATGGTATATCTGTTGTATTCAATTAGATCAACTGGACTTGAAATGTAGTTCTTGAAGACGTTTCGCTAGTCATCCGACTGGCTTTCTCAATTCAGAATGATTTTCTGAATGATGTTATTATAGGTTTTATTGACAGGAACATATGGACAGTCAATTTAGGGAGAAGCAAAACAACTTAGAATTTCCCTGCTTAGGAGGATGTAGTTCTATTGGATAAAAAGGGAAGCAGAAAATGCAGATCATTTAATTATGTTAGATTGTGAGTAGATGGGGATAACATGGGTTTCATTGAACATTTCCAAGTATTTTGATTTCATTGATTTCCTATTACATTAATAATGTTACAGTGCTTTCCCTAAATCAAAGTCTCTGTTCCTTATTTGCATATGCTGACAGGAAGCTGTAATGCCTTATATTCTCCCTATCATATTTGATTTATCAGTGATGTTTTCCTAATCAAGTATTTCTGAAATACTGTATGTTTTGTCATTTTGAATAATTGTTTGGCTTAGTTTTAGCAGCTAATAACGAGTGTTCACTTTTTAGCAAACCAGTTCTGGTGCTGAAGGTTCAGGACAAGCTCTTGCATCACCAGGCTCCTGTCTAGAGGAATTCAGGAGTGTTCCATTTATTGAGTGCCATGGAAGGGGAACCTGTAATTACTATGCAAACACATACAGCTTTTGGCTTGCAACAATAGAGAAGAATGAAATGTTCAAGTGAGTTTTTGTTTGCAATCTATAAACATAGTAAATAAAAATAAATAGGAATACAATAGTAAAACATTTCATTAAAAGTTTAAGATGTTGCATACCCAAAAAGAGAAATCGTATAAACGTGTCACTTTACGATGCATTAGCCAATTAAATTTACATCTGTGTGCATGTGATTAGGAAAGATAATGATGCATATTTATAAAGTTGCAATGTTGATTTTCCGGCACTGTTTTCAATGGCGATTAATTATCACACTTTATAAAAGGTGAAAATGTATCTTTTTGACTCTCTTCTACTTGGCTGAAAATAGTTTTTAAAAATCAATATTTGTTTAGAAGTTTTCCATAGTATGTTTCCATATCAATATAATTTAAAAAATTGTTTTTAAAAGATTTTTCATATTTTAGATAGATTTTGCCGTGGTGGAAAAGTAATTCCACGAAAACTAGCCTTTTATAAATATGGGACAATGTCACTAATAGAGAACACAGAGTTACACATAGGGGCATATTTATAAATGGGCAGAGTTTCCCGCCGTTTTCGGCAAAAATTATTAAGCGAAACCCGGCTGTGAAAAGTTAACGCTGCGAAGTGTTTTAACAAGTTTTGGTGATAGTGAGATGTTCCTCTGACCATTTCCCAGGTGCCACAGCCATTTACAGTAAGTTACCATTGTTAGTTTAGCTGTAAATCATCAGAACTTTTCTAATTGTCACTCACCCATTGACTTTAATGGGTCCGAATTTGAACTTTCGAACTTTTACTGAAGTTGGAAAGTTGGAAAACAGACTGAACTTTATGAAGTTCGGCCACCTCTAATAATGACAAAAAGAAAGACATTCAGAAGAAGGACTTAATAATATATAGCACTATTATCTGATATCCATCACACACTACCAGCTTTGATCGTTTAATTTAGGGAAATCCAAATTCTGATTGTTTGCTCTTTATTTAACTTTAGTTACTATTAGTACTCTTGGTCCATCACTTGACTACCCTTTGGAAACCCTGTCATGTACCTTATGTATATATTTTTTTCATGTTTACAGAAAACCAAATCCTTCAACACTAAAGGCCGGAGACCTCCGCACACACATCAGCCGCTGCCAAGTTTGCATGAGAAGGACTTCATGATGGATTTCCATTCCTTTACATATGGTGCTATTCCTTTATTGTGAAAAAGTCTACAAGTACTATATACATATGTACCTCACTATTGTTCAATACAAAAGGAAGTAAAGTGCATTATAAGAACTTTCAAAATATACCTTGTCTTACTGATCTCTGCCTGACACAACGAGACAAGCCTCTGTGATGACATGCAAATAGCACTTTTGCTATATTCATTTGTATACAGTATATAATTTAAAACACTGATAAAATAAATGAAACAACAAGAGCTGAGTTTGATGTAATAAGGTGCTAGGAGATGTGCAGTACCGTTAGGCTGACTGACTCCTCTGTTTTGTATTACAGTATTATGTTCCAAAATATATGTTGAAATGATTGTTTAATTGTTTTAGTAAGTCTGTTTAAGCTTTGTGATTAAGCAAATGTTTATTTGGTAAAATAGACTTTCATATAGTCTTAAAATGAAAACAACATAAAATTAACTTTTGTAAATAAAAATAATCAATGCTTATTACATTTGCTATATGAGCAAATCTTAATGTTCAAATGATATTTAATAGATCCTGATAATTTAATAAGGGATTCTGTAAAAATAGATAAATAAAATTGCCTTTAAAAAAAAAGTAATTAATGCAAGGAATGCAGGGAGTTGTATTTTTCAAAAATCTGGAGGGCTGCAGGTTTATACTGTATATCCCTGAATTAGATTGCAGTTAGTAGTCCAAAAAGGAGTGAAAAGTGCACAGCAAAATGGTTAAAGGTAATGCCCACCCCCAAAACAAAATTTTGTATGGTGACAAAACACACCCCAAAACCTAGAAACTGTTACACTTACAAACCCCTTCTAGAAAGAGATATGGTGGGTAATCCCTCCTCCTTTACTTCTGAAGCTCCTGGCTCTTCTGTGTATATGCAGCAGTCATGGCCATGTCAGGTGACATCATGACCATTAACTGCAGCGTATTCAAAGAGCTTTCTCGTCTGAACATTGCAAAAGCTTAGTGAGCCTGTCTATAACATTTTTAGGTTTCAAGTTTCTGTCAGCATTAAAAAGTTATTTTGGGGGTGGAAATGCCCTTTAAGTAAATACATGATATTGTAAAATGTTATTTAATTATCAATGCCAAAGATAAATATAATTTGAAAGATATTTTCCTGTTACTTACTGTACATATTATATGTATTCAAAACATCACAATTTTTATGTTTTCTAATGTTTATGATATTAAAGGGAAATTTCAGTACAAATACATATGCCTTCAGAAACAAAAATTAGTATTTTCTCATTCCAATAACAAATTTCCAATGATGTTCACGAAGAAACGCTTCTAAATTACTGATTTCCTCTTTGGTGGATACCTAATAGGATCTATGGCAGTGATGTCCAAAGTGCAGCCCTCCAAATATTTAAAAAACTTCAACTCCCAGCATTCCCTAGCTTTGAGGTTCTCACATTGGGCATCTCTGGCTATGGTCTTGACCTTGACCCATGACTTTTGGTGGCCATAATGTTACGACCCCAGACGTACAATCCTGGTATTGTATGATCGCCGACCCTTTTATGGTTACTCGGTTGACGATTGTACGGTAATCGGAAAGTTTCATTTTTTTTATTGCCCAATCATATCACCTGTTGCATCTATGACCACATTTAGCTCCCTGGGGTTGATTAGTTGCTCAGTAGAAATCTGAACATGTTTGTTCCACTCTACAGCCAATGAGGTAAGAATGACTGTTAGGAAATAAGCACCTGGAAAGATGGACTGTTGCAAAACTTGAAATGGCAGCTCACTATTAACCACATCAGAAAATAGCAAGGGAAATTAAATCAATAATTTTCCAAAAATGAAGAGAAAATCTAGGATTACTGAGATATATGTACAATAAATAACATTTTGAAAATAATGGTATTTTCCACTGATCTTTCCCTTTAAATATTTGCTAATTTTTTACTGATACACAGTGATGCCCACAGTGAGCTTATGTGAGAAACAGTTTGTGTATAATGAATACTACTGATTCTGTAAATGGAAGGATTTAAAAAAAAAAATGTAGGTCACATTTGTATTTTAGATCCTATTTTTCACATTGGTAGTGATGTTTTGCATCTCTGCACTTTTCTAACTGAATTTAATTTTAGCTACTATCCAAACAATGGTGGAATAAGATTATTATTATTAGAGAAAAACATGATAGATACCAGTGTCTGCATAGTCAGTTTATAATTTAGTCAATATAAAAAGTTACTCAGAATGATAGAAAAAAACCATACAGTTGAATAGGCATTATCTCTTACCATTCTATAGTGATTGCTATTATTAGGTTCTGCATTTTTAACAAATAGTTTAAATACAGTATTGATCAATATGGATTCCTATATATATATATATGCAGTTAAGGAAATTTGTATTATGACACACAAGAAGACCAACCTCTACATTCCAAGGAATTTAAATAAGATTAACAGGAAAATGTGAAATTCTTTCACTTGGGGCGAGCTGAAATATCTATCCACCTAAGCCAAACAACAGTAGATTGGAATTGTTGATAGTTTCAGTAGCAAAACAAATAATGTATGTAAAGGTCTAGGACAAGATTTAGTTGTATCACTAAATTTCCTATTGCTCCTTTCATTGCAAATGCAAATTACCGCTATCATCAGTAATTTATGACTGTGCATAAAAGTATGTTATGGTCATAAATTACTGAAAGTGATCAGTATCTTAAGACTGCTGTATTATTTTTAACTGCTGCGTTGAAACCAACGCCCACTGTGTTCCGATATCGTTGCTTTATAATATACAACACTTAAACAGTTTTCTCTGATATTGGAAACCCGGCCAACTAAAAACTTTGTTTAGATGTTTTTTGTTAATGGAACAAAATCTTGGAAGTCTGTAGTTATTCACCTTTCACCAGAAACATCTAAACGCTGGAAACACATAAGTCAAGTGGCAAATCAAAGTAATTCTGGGCAGTACCTAATCAAATACCCACAATTGAATACTAGAACTAAATTGGGTCAACTGTTATATTAGTGCTAAATTTTAAAATTGACTGCCTCTAAACTGAAACTAAAGTCTAAATCTAAAGTTTGGGTGAACCGCTACATTTTTTTCTCCCCTCCAAATGGAGCAAACATTTAATTAAATCCATGTAAAACAAAAAAAGTCCTATGAACTCTTTCCAACAGTGGGTGCAGACTCCTCTTAGTCTCCACACTCACTGGAATACATATATCAAATAAAGAAAAAATTTAGGGTTGCACTCCAAGAATAAATATCCAAATTCATTGGTGACCACACATAGAAAAATCACAACATTTGCCCCCTTCATCAGGTCATCACCTGATGAAGGGGGCAGATTTACCCCCCGAAACGCTGTGATTTTTCTATGTATGGTCACCAATGAATTTGGATATTTATTTGTGACCCACAATTTTTAATTTTTTTTTTCTTTATTTCAATTTATAAATGTTATATATGAGATATATGATAAAAGCAAAGTACAGGAGTAAATATATAATACATACAGTTTGGAGTAGTAATGTAATAACTAAACATAATAACGCGATTAAACGAAACTATTCAGAACCTCTATATATTTTCATTTAAAAGTTGATAAGCAATAGCATTTTTAAAGTTAGAAATATTAGTTCAGGTTCTTACTGAATGGGGAAAACAAAGACTTAATTAGACGTGTCAATCTGTTTTCTGTGTGCACTACAGAAATGGAGAGGTGTAATACAGATTTCATCATAGAAAACCTTTAACATTTATTTCCTTTGATGGACATTTATACATTTGTATCATTACAGAAAACTTCAAACCATTTTTAGTGGAAGCAGAGAAGACAAACTACCTCTTATTATGTTTGTCTATGCTACTTTTTTTATTCTGAATCCAATATTTTGGTCAGTATAGTAATGTGCATTTTCTGTGCTGGTATAAGCTGTTTTTAGTCTTCAAACCAAAGTCATTCCTCCCCCCAGAAATGAAATAATTGGAGCTCTGAATTTCTTTAGAATATTAATATAAATGTGGAAGATTTTTTTCTAACATGTCTGTAGGTTTTTGTATTTTGTTATGTAATATGCTAATCATGCAATGCATTACTTTACTTGACAAACAAACACTTATTTTTTCAAAACAGGATTTACATCAAAACACTGCTAAAATGATAATGTTTATTCTAATGAATTTTACATGTCCAATGCAATTTTCAAAAAAATGCCCTTCCAGCTCTGTGAGAATGTAAAGGCTTTTTGTGGAATTGTTCATTGTTTAAAGCATAAATATGACACTGTGTAATAAAAAATGGTTTCTGTATTTTTTTAGGTTATATTTTATTCACAAATGTTTACTAAGTACAGCTGATTTAAAGGCCCAGGGAACACTGCTGCAAATGTATTTGTCTTTTTAGACCATGAGACTGGAAGCCTTGTGTGGTTCCTTTTTAGAAAGGATCATTATTATATATATATTTAACACCCCTCTTTCTTTTCAACTTAAACACCTACCTTTAATTTTTACTCTAGACATAGTGTAGCATTGAATGCCTACTGGCAAAATACTATATGGCAAACTGTGTTTTTTCAATAACTACATTTTTCACCTAGGCTAAACTAGGCCATTTTAAAACAAAATGTAGCAGATAAAATCACACAAGACATTCATGAAGCCATCTTGTAGTTATCCCTGGATAACATCAACAAGCATTGTAAGCCAATTGTACAATGAACGTGAAATGTTTTGCACCACCCCAGGAAACATAATGTCAGAAATATTCAAGCTCACCTGCCTTTCCTCCACTCAAACATTTCTCTGTCCTCTTCTTCATCCTCGCGATTCTCTTCCACATAGTTTTGTCTTTCTCTGTTCATGCGCACGCATGTTCGTTCATTTCCAGGGACCTTCGTTGGTTTCCAGAAATGATCAGGCCCTTTTTTGCCTCCTATTGGTTGATTAGTTACCAGGGGAAAATTTGAATCTCCTTCTTCCATTCTTTTTCTTAATTTCATTTCCTCTCTTTTCTGATTGGACTGCTCTGCCTTTTTTAGTTCCAGTTTTTCCTTGCTCCAGTACCCATTATAGCTTTGTGATTCTTCCTGCTCATGGTGTGTTGTATTGTTTGATACAGTTTTTAATTCCTGCATTGTCCTACGTTCATGATTAGAGATGGAATCCGGGTCCTTTTGGGACCCGGATCCGACACAAAACCCCTCGGTTCTGAAATCCAAACGTTCCGTCCAACACTGGGCAGATCGTTCGGATTTCAGGAATTCTGACTACATTTTCAAGAGTTACCGAATGTACAAGAACATTTTCGGTAACCCTTGAAAATAACCTTGAACATTTGTTAACCGTCCGATTGGAAACTTGAAAGTATTTTCCTATCGTATTTTTAAGGGTTATCGAACGTTCGAGGTTATTTTCAAGCTTTACTGAGAATAATATTGTACATTCAGTAACCCTCAAAAATGCAGTCCGAACCCTCGAAAGTACACTCTGTTTTTGGATCTTCGGGTTTTTTCAGAGATCTGTAAATCCGAAAAAGGAACTAAACAAATGAGTTTTGTTCATCTCTATTCACAATCCTTTACTGTATGTTTTGACCTCTGCCCACCTCTTGACCATAGCTACTCTTTATCCCTGGAACCATGCTCTGCTGATTAACAGTTTGTGATTGACTCTTGCCCTCGTCCCTGTCTTCAATTTGCTGTCATGTTCTCTTGCCAGCTGCTTGTGCCCAGTCTGCCTGTTGTACTTCAGTCTACTCGAGCATCCCCAGTATCAGCATAGATACCCTGCACTTCATGTCCTGGGGGGGGCAACCATGTCTGGGTAGGCGCTTCAAGCCTCCTGGGGGCTTGTCTATAGGTGAAGCAACTGGTTGCAGATTGGGGTATCTGTATCATAGTAATTGAAATTGAATAAAGATATACGTCCATCTATTCCAACCTTTATACCCCCGCTCTCTTTAACCCTAGAGAGCTTTAAACAAAATTGTGGGTGGATGGTGGGATGGATGTGGAAATTCCTTTATTGACTCCAAATGTATCCGTGAACTACAGTATATGTATTAATGCCAATAATTCTCAATTTTCAAAAGCTATTCAATAAAAATTGCCATTACCACATCTGCTGGAAGACATTTTCACCATTCTTACAGTAAAGAAACATTTCCTAACCTGAAGCTTCTTTAAGGGACACTATACTGAAAAAAATACTTTGCCTCATCTTAATCTATAATTGAATACATGTAAATATCACTAACTCCTGATTTGCGTGTGTTGCTGCATGCCTTCAGTCCAGCACACATTTTGTTTAGGAGCAGTATCCCCCCTCCCTACTTTAACCACTCCCACTTCCATCCGACGTGATTTTTTTTCCCCACAAACCAACTGTCAAGCCTGCACACAGCATACAGCATTCTAACTGTAAAAACTCACCATTCCAACTACAGCAAAACTGCTCACAAAAGAATAGTTTATGATAGAAAGGCACTTGATTTACAGCTGAAATATAAGAAGTTTTAAATTGGCTACCGAAAGAAATGGGGCAGATCAAAAAAAAAATGATACAGTGGTGGTTGGGAAGAATTATAGCTTCCAGTTATGGTCAATTTAAAATAACCTATTTTTCAGTATAGATGCCCTTTAAAGGATATTCACGAGCCCTCTGATATGACCAATTAGTGAACAATGCACCAGAGAGTTTATTATATTTGTATAAAGTATTCATATCCCTGTGCAAATGTCGCTTCTCCAACGTAAACAGCCCTTAATTGTCTAATCTGCCTGCATAGTCAAGCCCTTCCATTCCCCTTATTATTTTAGTTGCCCTTCTCTGAACTTTCTAGAATGTCCCTTTTTTATATGGAATTCCAAAACTGCACTGCATAGTCCAAATGAGGCCTTACCAGTGCCTTGTAAAGAGGAAGAATTATATTTTTCTCCCTTGAATCTATTCCCCTCTTTATACAAGACAATATCTTGCAAGCTCTAGAGGTTGCTGCCTGGCATTGTTTACTACAGCTAAGTCTGTTATTTATTAGAACCCCCACTACTTGGATTTTGCCAAAGCTTTTGATGCTGTGCCACATAGGCAACTAATGTATAAACTAAGGACTGTTGGCCTAGAAAAAAACACTTGCACATGGATAAAAAATTGGTTATTGGATTGTGTACAGAGAGTGGTGGTCAATGGAGCTACATCCATGTGGGCTAAAGATCTAAGTGGAGTGCCTCAGGGTTCTCTACAGGGGCCACCTCTTTTTTATCTGTTCATAAATGACTTAGAAGGGGGCATTGAGGGCACGGTCTCTATGTTTGCTGATGACACTAAACTATGTCAAAACAGAAATGTTCATGGAAGACAAATGTTAACACCTTGCATTTATAAGTTGATTGGAACCTTCCAGGATATTTATTGCCAACAGATTCTTGTACAGGTCATTCTGAATTGATAGAGCCAGTCAGATGATTAGCAAAATGTAACAGGAACAGCAAAATTGACAGGGAGACACAGGCAAACCACAGTCTGCAATTCAAAGTGAATTTTAATGCTGCTTCAACAAGGTCACAACATGTTTCGAACGTACAAGCGTTCTTTCTCAAGTGTATAATTACAATACTCCCAGTGAACAATTAAGTCCTTACTTAACCCCACCCCTCTGTCCCAATAGGTGCTTCAGTTAAGGTGCTTTCAATGAATACTTCACGTTGTCAATGTCTCAAATCCAAAATGTGCAAATCCAAAGTCATGGCTGTTCATTCGGATGTCATCTGCAAATAAAATGCCTAATAAACATCCATATAAATTGCCAATATATAATAGTGCATATGCTTGTACGTTCGAAACATGTTGTGACCTTGTTGAAGCAGCATTAAAATTCACTTTGAATTGCAGACTGTGGTTTGCCTGTGTCTCCCTGTCAATTTTGCTGTTCCTGTTGGATTATTTAGTGTGTGAGCGGACACGCTGCAGGGATCGATACTACTGAAAATGTAGCCACACTTAACAAACTCTTGACTTTCTGGTACAGACTAGCAAAATGTCTTCACGAACCATGTTGATCTAACTGAATACAACAGATATACCATGACCTGGATTAATGAGAACCTTCACAAGCATAGTATTGTATTTGAGGTTGCCTTACAGTTGATCCAGAGGAATGCAAAAAAAAAAAAGCATGAAGGGGAAAAAATTCCTTCATAAATATCAATGGATCAACTCCACTTTAATGTATCTATACCAGTAACATGCAACATTCATACAGTTTTTTTCTTTTAACTATCCATTGAATCTGATCCGTCAAACGAAAGACAGTTCCATAGCTTTACCATTCTCACAGTGAAAAGTCTTAAGGGATGTTCCATGTGTCCTCTGACATGTTCTATTGGTGAACAATGCCTTAGATGGTTTATTATATGGCCCATATAATAATGTATTAATACACAGTGATCATATCCCTATGCAATGCTTTATTCTAGTGTGCATAATTGTAATTTATCTAATCTATCTTCATATTCAAGCTCCCCCATTCTCCTTATTTGTTTAGTTGCCCTTCTCTGAACTCTTTTCATTTCCAAGAAGTCCTTTTTATATACAGAAGTCCAAAACTGCACTGCATATTCCAAATGAGGCTTTACTAGTGCTTTGTAAAAAAAAAAAAAAAAATTTTTTCAACATTAGTTGGTTTCAGTGTTTAATCAGACATTAAAGGGCATCTATAGAGAAAAAAACACATTGCCCCTTTGCAAAGTTAAATTCATGTACTCTGTGCTGCCTTAATCCTATCTCTGTCAGTGACTCTGTTTAACCATGGTGTCAGATCTCTGTGCAACACTCCCCCCCTTCCCCCTCCCCTCTGTTACCTCCTTCATGTCTCAACTCCGGCTAACCGACAAGCTTATCATGTGCAGTAGGAGTTAAAAGTTCAACATCCTGAAAAACACACCCACGCACAGTGGCCAATAGAAAGCAAGCTGTCCTGGAGACACGGAAGAAGAAGGAGAACAGTACAGTTTACGATCTCTCACTTTGTGACCCATCATCAATCAGTGAAAACTATTAAGAAGGGGGGTCAAGTGCAGCCTTATATCTACCATCAAAGCTACCTCTCTCCCCCTGCTTATACTATTATCTCTGTGTTTATTACAGAGCAGGGAGGGGGGATCACATCACAGAGATTTGATTGACAGTCCAAGTAGGAGTAGAGGAATGCAATCACGTATTCTTCTAACTGGTGTATCTCAGGACAGAGAGGAAATCTAAAAAACGTAAAGACTCTGGGGGTTGTGGGGAATTATAGAACTCATGGAAAGAAAGAAAAAAAAGTTCATTTTCCCACTATAGATGCCCTTTAAGGTCAAATTAATTCTAATTTGGCTTGAAGAGACTCCCCACCCCCCTTTCTTGTCTTTTATTGGACTATATCTCCTCCAACAGTTTTCCAGCTAGAGACATGAAATTCAGTACAGACGTGCGAAACACATTAAAGAAGTGAATAAGTGTACTGTCTTAAGGAATCCATGGAAGCCTTATTGGTGAATTTTGGGACTTTTTTCCCCATTGACTATAATGGGCACAATTCTCAAACATGAACATTCCGGGTATTCAGAATCATGTGATCAAATCATAACTATCATTTTCCAGGAAGTGCACATGGGTCCGAGCCTACACTAGGTACACACTGTGTCTGACACTTACAGAAAAACATGCAACTATACAAACACACAATTACAAATCCTAAAGTCCTAAAATGTATACAATAAAAGCACAATAACGAGAAAATGAACGTTTAAGTATAAACTTTGGCTTGAAAGGCTGCATTTTAAAAGGAAATGTGTGTGTATGTGTTGCAGGTTTTAAAACTCAATAACAATGCTTATAAAAGCTGTTTATATATTCAAGCTCCCCAGTGCACTTATTAATTTAGTTGCCCTTCTCTGAATGGTTCTGACTTTTCAGTTAACACTTTTGAAGACAAACCTGTTGTCACAGGTTTGGATAGTAACTCTAATGATGATGTTGATAATAACATTGTTACTTTACTACAACTATTGGAACAACAAGATTCATCAATACACAGGGAAGTTGTACATCCAGTAAGAATATGTATATAAATATGTTTCAGCAATCAATGTATAATGATATTATAAAACTGCAATCTAAGAGGTACAATAGAAATAACAGATTGCAAGACAGGAATATCTATATGGCTATGAAAAGCTTATCTAACAACCACGACATTGTCATCCACCCCTCAGATAAGGGAGGGTCGGTTGTGGTATTGGATACCAGCTATTATCGCTGGGAAGCCCACAAACAGTTGTCTGATATGAATTCATATATCCGTCTAGATAGGATATCTAGATATAGGATATATTCTGCTAAACTATTTGGAATTGTGGACCATGGCAGGGAAATTGGTGTTTTGAATAACGCGTATAATTATATGAGGGTTTCCAACCCGGCTATACCTATATTCCACATGTTAAAGTCCACAAGTCTTTAGAAAATGTATATCTGTTGTATTCAATTAGATCAACTAGACTTGAAGTTTAGTTCTTGAAGACGTTTCGCTAGTCATCCGACTGGCTTTCTCAATTCAGAATGTACAAGAATCTTTGGCAACGAAGAAAAAGAACACAAATACCAACAGTGAAGGAGAAAGAACATGGTCATCCCATATGTAGCAGGGGTCTCCGAGAAATTACGAAGAATTTTCAAAAAACACAGTATGCCTGTCTGCTTTAAACCGAACAACACACTGAGGCAGCAATTGGTACATCCGAAAGACCCAATACCGAAACACAAGAAAAGCGACATCATATATGCAGTGCAGTGCAGTGAAGAATACTCTGATTTGTATGTGGGGGAGACCAAACAGCAACTGCATCAACGTATGGCCTAGCACAGAAGAGCCAATTCCTCGGGTTAGGACTCAGTCGTGTACCTGCATCTTAAGGATAAAGGACATACCTTTGAAGATTGTAATGTTAACATATTGGCAAAGGAATGTGACTGGTTCAAGAGAGGTGTTAAGGAGGCCATTTATGTGAAATAAAGAAACCAAGCCTAAATAGAGGTGGGGGGGTTCGACACCAACTGTCTTCCATGTACAATGCTGTTTTGACACCTTACTCTGGGCGTTCCTATAACACCTCTTAGCCACTATCCAATCACGCCCTTAACACTTGGCTGTGATATGCTAATTGGGATTTTCCAGAGTACACAATTGCCAAAGATTCTTGTACAAGTCATTCTGAATTGAGAAAGCCAGTCGAATGACTAGTGAAATGTCTTCAAGAACTAAACTTCAAGTCCAGTTGATCTAATTGAATACAACAGATATACCATGACCTGGATGAATGAGAACCTTCACAAGCATATTTAGAAAATGTACAATGTAGACCGATAGTATCGGAAATAGGATCACTTAATGAACATGCTGCTGAATATACAGACAAATGTTAATACCCATGGTCATAGATCTGCCATCTTACATAAAAGATTCCACAGATATCATTAATAAACTTTGTGGTACACAATAGGAATGTGACTATAGATGGTTAACAACGGATGTCAGTGCTTTATATACGTCAATTAGACACGATAAAGGTATAGAGGCTGTTGATTTTTGGTTAAAACAGTATGATCGCTACCCGACCTTCCAAAATGACTATTGTGGAGCTATTATCGCCTTGTCTGTTAAACTCCTATTATTTTCTGTTTGACAACACATTCTATACCCAGAGGAGGGGGGCTGCGATGGGGGTGAAGTACGCCCCCTAATATGCCAACCTCCTCATGGGATATTGGGAGGCTACTTTTATATTCTCCCCTAACAATCTATTTTGCCAACAGATTAAATATTACAGATACATAGATGATTTGATCATTATCTGGCGGGCGGATGACCAATCAGCAGATTAATTTGTTAAATATTGTAATCATAATACATGGGGTCTAAACTTTACCTACAATATAAATAAATGCACTGTTGACTATTTGGATATCAAATTCTTGGTCGATAACAATACTATTCACACAAACTTATTCCGTAAGCCTATAACTAGAAACACCCTTTTGAAGGCGGGCTCAAATCACCCCAGATCCACCATACGTGGGATACCCTATGGACAATTCCTGCACCTGAGACGCATATATTCTTCTTGGCAACATTTCAATAATAATGCGATGGAGCTGTGGGACAGATTAACGGAGAGGGGCTATGATATTAGAACTATTAAGCAGGCTTATGATAAAGCGGTTTTGAGAAATTGCCATGATCTTTTAAAATATAAGCCCAAAGATAAGATGTCTAGCCAAAAAAGTACTATGAACAAGTGTTAAGGGGACTCTCCATATCTCACCTTCACATATACTGGAGGCATAGATAATGTCTGCCGTATGGTTAGAAAACATTGGCACCTACTCCACATGGATCCCATTTTGAATGAGACGTTGGGTCACTCTCCCAAGTTTTCTTTCAGAAAGGGGAAAACAATAGCAACTACGGTTGCTCCCAGTATGTTTAACACCAAAGAGCAGACGGGTAAGATAATCAAAAATACATGGCTCACATGTATGGGCAGCTATCCATGTAATAGACCTAGATGCAATATGTGTAAATTTATGAGTCTCAGTAAAACTTTAGCTCTAATACTAAATACACATATAACATTAAGATCTTTGCCAATTGCCGCACTACTGGCATCATCTATTTGGCCACATATATTTGTGGGCCCCAATATAAAGGAAAAACGATAAGACCCGCACATAAACGTCTATCAGAACATCTTTATGCTCTAAATAAAAGGGATGGGTCTTCGGCTATTGCGAAACATGCATTGGAGACTCACAATGGAGACTTCAAGTTACCATTATTGATAGAATTATACAGAAATCAATAGGGGGTGATAAGAACAAGGGTCTTCTAAGATTAGAGGCTTTCTGGATGTTTAAACTTCGTACTGTTCATCCGGAGGGTCTAAATAGAGAGTGGGAGCTAAATTGCTTTTTAGACATATAATGCCCTCCCAGACATATATCTAATTTATAACTTTTAATATCCCGATGAACAGCACATTATTTACTGTTATGGTACTTATCGTCACACCTTGGGATTTTGTGAACCTGTAAATACTTTTGTGTCATTGCAATTTGTTATAACTTTATAATAATTTATAATAATTAATTAGATTAAATTTTCATATAAAATATATATATATGATTCATATTTGAATATCTATTTACAAGTATGGTACAGTTATCTGCATCTCTCCTTATCAGTCTCTATTATAATATTTATATTATCTGCTTATCCTGTATCATTTGAGTCTGTGTATAGATATTTCTTTATTTCCCTATTATTATTTTTTTGTTTTTAACTTTACCCTTAAAAACTTACCTTTAAACCTTCCCTTTAAGATATGGGAGTTATCTATAAATACTTACCTTAGGTAGATACACCTGGCCTCTGATGAAGTGGGACACTCCCACGAAACGCGTCAGGCGGGTGAAACAGACTGATGTGTCTCCATGTTTTTAGAATGTACTAAATAAAGGACTGTTTTTATCTTCATATCAACCTCCGTGAGTAGTGCTGTTTATTCCTGTATCAACATGCCCTTCTCTGAACCCCTTTCCATTTCCAAGGTGTCCCTTTTTTTACACAGGATTCCAAAATTGCACTGCATATTTCAAATCAGGATAAAAAAAGAGCAATCTGTATATAAAACCCTCTAAGTAATGCACAACATAAAATACATAAACCACCAATTTATTCCTATAATAAAAGGACTTCGCAGTCTATCCACACAAATATTACACAGTGTAGCTGGCCAGCTACAAAACTAAAAAAGGATATATAAATATATAAAAAGAGATAAAAATAGAATATATCTATAAAAATAACAAGTTTTAGATATAAGTCCAATCAAAGATCCACAGTATAAAACACCAAGCAAAAGGTTCAAATAGAGGAAGAGGAGACTTGAGGTGTAAATAATTTGCTACAATTCCATCCACAGAAAATATTGTAATCCACTAGAATGGCCAAAATATGAAGCCTGTGTGTATTCATACTATCTCATTTATCACAACAGTGGTGCATACATCATCAATCCTATAGGAGAGCAGAAGAAGCCGAATCCGTGTCCCCGGTATCCCCCACAATGCCTAGGTCCGTGGCCGCAGCTCTTGGGAAACAGTATGGTACTTTGCTTGGCTGTAATAGTATACCAGCGTATAATAAAAAATGACTCTACCAGGAGCTCTCTCTATCTCCCAGTAGAGTCACGTGACTGAAAAATATAGTTATGGGTTTCCGGATGATGACGTCAGCACAACGCTTTTCATTCTGACGAGCCTCCTCAGGTAGTGTCATGCATCTGTATCCATTGCTTTTTATGTAAACCTCAAATAACTTTATTGACAATCTTGAATAGCATAACTTTATTGAAAAGAGGCAGAGCCACATAACAGAAGAAGTCATGCTTCCATCCAGTCACCCCAATATATTGAGACCAAGTCACATAAAGACCCATTTTATTATAGTATAACCAATTACATGATTATTAGATTATGAAGGGGACTTTTAATAAATGGACCTTTCTTTTTATTAACTTAACATTCCTATCACCAAACCCATAATAAAACACACACCTTTACCGTATATACTCGAGTATAAACCGAGTTTTTCAGGCTGAAAAATCAGCCTGAAAACTCGGACTCGGTTTATACTCGAGTCAACCGCTTACCTGGGCATTCCGGCAGCCACGCAATCTTTTTCTGCACTGGCGCGCCGGCCTGACGTCACTGGTACAGGAATGGGCGCGCGGCTGCCAGAATGCCGATACCGTACCTGCCAGGAAGCCCTTGGATGGAGGAAGAGCCCACAGGAGAAGAGCCCACAGGAGAAGAGTCGTCCACAGGGAGAAGAGTCCACAGGGAGAAGAGTCCACAGGGAGAAGAGTCCACAGGGAGACGAGTCCAGGAGAAGAGTCCACAGGGAGAAGAGTCCACAGGGAGAAGAGTCCACAGGAGTCCACAGGGAGAAGAGTCCACAGGGAGAAGAGCCCACAGGTACAAACTGAACTGAGGGGGAGGGGGGCATTCAAGATGTTTGGGAACTACAACTCCCAGCATGCTTTATTAGCTGGGAGTTGTAGTTTCCAAACATCTTGAATGCCAAGTTTCTACCCTCGGTTTATACTCGGGTCAATAACTTTTATTAGGATTTTTAGCTGAAATTGGGTACCTCGGTTTATACTCGGGTCGGTTTATACTCGAGTATATACGGTAAGTGCCAAGAAGTTTTTAAATAGTTTTCCCAATATACCATTTACCACAAGTGCATCGAATCCCACATACAACCCTAGATAATTTACAATTAAAAAATGTGTCCCATTTGTGTTTACTTTTCCCTTCCATAGTGAAATCCCCAGACATACATATTTACAGTTAATACAGTTTAAAGGGCAGGTCCACCCCCAAAACTATATTGTAACCCACTACTGGCCCCACTCTGTAGTGTAATAAAATCCTTACCTTACATCCCAGATCCAAATGGCTGCCCTGCTATGCCCCTCCAAAGTCTAGAAAACTGGCCACCAGGAGCCTGGCAGTGTCCATATAGGACTCTGCCTCCTGTCTCTCCTCTGGGAGAATTTTGTCATGTGCACTCCCCCACTCCCTCCCTCTCCCAGCCCCAACCGCTATAATAGTTTTTACAGAAACTCCCACCAACTCTACTTACCTTACCTCTCTCCCCCGGTGTTCTCCACTGCCGGCAACCGCGTCCATGATTGGCTGCCTCTCAGCCAATCACGGACGTGGCTGCCGGTCTGACCCCCTGCTTACAGTTTCATTCAAGTCATTTATGCACTTAGATGTAGCTGCCCGATGTTTTACATTGGTAAAACCATAAGGGAACTACGTGTACGTGTTTTGGAACACGTATGTCACATCAAAAATTGTAGCGAAGTCAGTAGTGTTGCCATACATTTTAGGGATAAACACGGGTCCACAGGGTCTCTCCACATGATATGGTTTCAGAGCAGAAAGTGCAGGGGACCTGGTGATGCTGCTGACATATCACACACAAAAATGTAAATATATTCAGAACTATGCAAAACAAACATTCTCAGGAAAGCAATTGCTATCAATTTACTGAAAGTAATTTTTGGACCACAGTTCTCCTTTAAAAATGGTGCTAATTTTGCCCCAACAAATCAGATGTTAGCTTTCAAATGTTAAATAATATTTGATTGGTTGGGACAAATTTAGCACTATTTTTAACAATAAGAACTTTTTTTGAATCTCCCTCTAAGTTTTTTAGCAGGGGTTTCCCAACCTGTGGTCCTCCAGGTGTTTTAAACTACAACTTCCAGCCATCTTCTGTTGAATTGTAGTTTTCAAACATCTGAAGGGCCACAGGAAAAACATCTCTCTTTTATGGTCACAAACACAAAAACAATGCACAACCCATACAGCAGATGGTGCTGCCACGCTATATTTGTTTTGCCGAATCAGAATTCAAAAGGCAAGGTATCTATATAAAGAATTTTAAAAATGTAGACTTAAGCTGGGTACACACAGTAACGATAAAGCCCTGATACCGTTGGATCTGACGGTATCAGGGCTTTATTGGTACTGTGTGTTCCTTCGTTTCCTGAATGAGCGCATGGCTGCTGAATGATCGGGTGGGCCAAACGCTCATTCGGGGAAAGACCGAAAATTTCCATCGGCTGCGCTACACTCCCTATAGAGGAATCTGCTGGGCTGAGGAAAACACACAGTCCCGAGTGTTCTCCCTATAATATGTATTGGGAGAATGCTCAGGACTGTGTGTATGCAGATATTTGAAAGATGACAGACAGGATCTTGCAGATCTTGTCTGTCATCTTTCACTGATCTGTACTGTGTGTACCCAGCTTTAGGGACATATTTAGAAAATATTGTTAACTTATTGGTTACTATTTTCGACCATTTACTGTAATATGATTGTCAATTTGCAACGTTCTAGGTTTTTTGGGGGGATTTTCAATTTTCTGATGTCTGCTTTTGGAGTTTTTGATTTTCATTATTTCACTAAAAAGTCAAATGGGGGTCTTACAATACCAGCCCTGGTCTGGTATTGTAGACATTCTGGTGCTATTTCTCTTTTTCGTGAGCAATATTAGACTTACATGGCAACTGTGGCATCTGAACAAATTAGGGTTAAATAAAAGTCTGTAGATTTTCCTTTACAATAAGCTCTGAAACACATCTATAGCTGCAGCCTTATAATAATGCTGTGAATGTTCAACTTTCCAGCTTCCAGTGGGTTAAGTGGTATCACCTGATCCTATATGCTCCTCCCCTTTGTCCCAGGGGAAAAGCATGGTCAAAAAAAAAATTGAGAAAAGAAGCCTATTAATGCAGGCAGGCACTGGTCACACGATTAATTTCTCAAAAATTTTATTTAGAGATGTGATTTAGGGTTTATTTCAAAAGTACGATGGTAGGATTTTATATATAACCCTAACTTGTTTGGAAAAAATAGAGACAACGGTTACCCTTTAATGCAAAGAATATGACAATATTACAGCAATAAATCTTAATTTAAAAACAACACAGCTTATAAATACAGGGCAAAAATAGCTCTCTTTATATATATACCCCTTAATAGCATTTTACCAGAATTACAGATCATAGAAATGATGAACTGATATCTCCTACTTAAAGATACATCTCCCTGTTTCAGCACAGCAAGCCCCCCATTATTTCTTCATACTTCCCTTCCATAGAAGGATACAAAGAGATGATGAATGACTTCCAATCTAGAAATGGATCATGTTTACTGCAATCTTACTACTGCCAATGCCGCTCCTTTATCACCACAATAGTTTAAGTTATGGTGGGTGTAAAAAATAATGTTGCATTGTAAAATAAGCAAAAATTCATGTGAGGGGCACACTAAAGTTCAAACGAATTATTAAATTACATACACAATGTTTCAGGGATCTCTATGTCCCTTTCATCAGGTGTAACCCAAACACAATCTCAATCCCCTTAAATAGACCAAATCGTGAGAAGCCCCTCCTTCCCCTCAACCGTGTGTGTGTGTGTGGGGGGGCAACTTTACAAGTGGGGAATAAAACGTGTCCATTTAGTGTCCATTCCAAACTTCAATAAGTGTCCATTGACTAAATATCATGTCCAAATAATAGTTCAATGATTGTCCATGTGAATTATTTGTGGTTCCCGTGTCATCTTCTTTTAGAGATGAGGTCTCTGTAAAGTGAATAAAAGAAGAAAACCTTTTTGGATACAAAAGTGCAATGCTTACTGTGCAATTTTACAATAAACAATATAACCTATTAACACAAAGTCTCAAATTTTCATACTTATGTCTTTATAATTTTTTTAGCACTTGATGGCAGTATATTTCACTTTATAAAGATTGTCATTGTACAGTATCTATTAGATTGCTACTAAGTAAAAGTTCAACTGATTAGTTATAAATGTTAATTTGATACAAATTACAGTTCTAATGTAGCAACCAAGAGTTACATAAACTAGAAAGAGTTCATCTTAACCTATAAAAAGCTGTTTGAGCATGAATCCTCGTTCAGGCCCCAAGGGTTCAAAGTATTGAGTTTGTCAATCCACATAGCTTCCTTTTTTAATAGGGTTTTGTTTGGGTCACCCCCTCTACTGTGTTCTTTCACCACTTCCAATGTTTGCCACTTCATCTGGCTTACCTGGTGTTTGCATTGAAAGAAATGTATGTCTGCTGATAGGTTTTTCATATCTGGAGCTGGTTCCATTATAGTTTTTAATATCTCTTTTATGTTCACTTACCCTAGTTTTTATTTCCCTTTTTGTTTTGCCCACATACCCCTTTCCACACGGGCACTTAAGAAGGTAGATCACACCTTTAGTATTACATGTGGCAAAGTATTTTATCTGTATTTTAGTCCCTTTGCTGGGATGATATACACAGTCCCCTTTATTATGAAGTTACAGTTACCACAATTCAAACAGGGAAATGTCCCCTTCTGAGGTGTTCCCAAGGAGGACTGCCTGTTCTTAATTGAGGGTATCAAATCTTCTCTGACTAGGTGATTCCCTAGATTAGCTGCTCTCTTATACAACAAAAGAGGCAGATTTGTAAAAAGTTTTCCAAATTCTGAACCAGCTTGTAACATTTTCCAGTACTTCTTAACAATTTTTCCTATCTCTTTGGAATGTACGTTATATGTAGTGACAAATGGAATCCTTTCCCATTTTGTTTATAATTGTTTTGTTTTTTCTGTTAACAATTTGTATCTAGCTTTAAATTTATCAATGTGAAAGAAATGTGTGACAAATTTAAAGCTAGGGGATATGACAGTCGCTACCTAGCGGAACAAAGTGAAAAAGTTATGAAGATAGAAACACACAAATTGTTAACAGAAAAAACAAAACAATTACAAACAAAAGGGGAAAGGATTACATTTGTCACTACATATAATGTGACTTGGCCCAAAACCCATTTTGCTGCATTGTAAAATAACATCTATTAATAAATTAATGATGTGGCTATATGGAACAGTACCATTGTTATTTTGCATCCACAATTCAAGATTTGTATAACAATTTATCTATACTGCTCCTTTATCAACATGGCCC
Source organism: Hymenochirus boettgeri (assembly GCA_019447015.1). Lineage (NCBI taxonomy): Eukaryota > Metazoa > Chordata > Amphibia > Anura > Pipidae > Hymenochirus > Hymenochirus boettgeri. The sequence goes on along the minus strand of CM033470.1, from coordinate 221,931,964 downwards.
TAGCATAAATATAAGATCTCGCCCTACATTATCGATAACACGTGGTATCGTTAAATTGCGATACCGTGCGTTTACAAATAGGGCCCTATGTGAGATGTGTAGGAGGTAGATACAATATTTTTCTAATGTAGAATCCTTTCAGTCATCTGATATTAAAGGATAAGTGCACTGTAAAATCAAGTTATGTTCATTTGGAAGCTGCAGCTTTAAAAATACCGTGCTTGAGCCTCAAACAGTAATGCCGGTGAGTTCCGTGCATGTGCGTGTGCACAGAACTCACAGGCATTTCTGCTTGAGGCTCAAGCAGGAGAGTGCACGGAACTCACAGGCATTACTGTTTGAGGCTCAAGCAGGAGAAAGAAGAGGAAATCTCAGAGGGGTGGAGCTTAACTTTCAGCAAACCAGTAACAAGATGTCAGCAACTTTCAAGGCACAAAGCTAGGCTCTGGAGGAGCATAGAGAAAAAAAAATATGGCAACGGTATTTTTAAAGCTGCAGCTTCCAAATGAACATAACTTGATTTTACAGTGCACTTATACTTTAAGGAAGAGAGTGCTCAGGTACAAATAGCAAAGAAGGCCCAATGCACTCTATCCAACCTGTGGGGGCTTACTCCTCTAATATCCAACCTCCATGAATAATAGTCCGATAATAGAAAAAAAGAGTTGAGGGTCGCACTCCAAGATCAATAAGTTCTTTATTTAGTGTACTAAACTGGTATTTAAGTCACATTCACTGTTACATTTGCATCACCTGAGGAAGGGGGCACCTAATAAATAAAGAACTTATTGATCTTGGAGTGCGACCCTCAATTCTTCTTTTCTATTAAGAGAGTGCTCAGGCCACAGGAGGTCGCACAGGAATCTGGGGACAGCAGTCAGGGGACAAGATTGGCAGGCTTAGCTTAGTTTGTTGGTTGATATGTTTGAATAATAAAGTTTACTTTATTGTTTAGTCTCAGCATGCATGCACATCCCTTTATCCATTTTCCAACTACTCATTACATTACAAATATGCACAGGTAGTGCTTGAACCATGAGATAACTGACTGCATTATGTCCAACTACAATGTTGGTTCAGTTGTAAACTGTCCAATTTTTTAGGGTATGGTCAATCCTGTCTGACCCTTCAATGTTGGATGAGCTGTAAACTGGCAGGATGTTGGGTAGGTTCAACCATGTTTGGTCCAATGTTGGTTTAGATAGGAACAGGATATTTTTTCTTGGGTAGGGTTTATCCTGCCTGGTTAAAGAATGTTTTGTGGCCTATTTCTGTATGCAATGTTTTTTGTGGCAACATGTGCTCTTAGTATTGGAATTACAGGGTAACTGTGGTCTCCAAACAATGAGCTGTGTAAGAAGCCCCCCTCCCCAAATAACAATACTTTCTGAAGCCATTTAAAGACAGTGACAGCAGTAGGATACAACAGAATGCATCTCCGTGCCTGTGGCCCAGGGGTCAGAGCAATGGTGCTGGTGATGTCACAGCTCACAGTGCTAGCTGGAAAGACCACCCTTTATACTGCTATAGGTTTGGATAGATTGCAGCTATAAGCAGGATACTGGAGTCATTTTAAAGGTGGGAATGTTCTCTTTTCAATAAATGCCACTTGTATAGAGGGCACAGTTACCATTTAGATGTAATTACCTATATTTTATGCACTTTACAGTGTATGTTGTATTTAAATTAATGTAGTCTATAAAAGAGTAACAAAGTAATGAAAATGTAAGTTATACTGGTGAAAATATTTCCACTAACGAAATTCTGGGGCACACCTCTGGCTCTTTGAAGTCACACCAGGGGGCCCGGAACACCCTTTGAGAAGCCCTGGTTTACAGTATAAATCATATAACATTAGACACCATTTTAATACACTCATGCAAGGGGAAAATCATTTAAAAATACATGCGTAATAATTTCTTAAATAAATTTACAGATATAGACAACGTACTTAAAAGATATGAGCAAATAATGGCTAATCCTGCCTGGTATTACAATATTTGTAGATTGGTGCCCCAATCTTAACTTTCCTTAACTTTAAGCAATCTCAGTTCAAAAATGGCTGTGTGGTATGGGGTGAATCCTGCCTTGTCCTGTAATGTTTGCAAAACTGGTGGCCTAATTTGGCATACAGCACTACTAAATTGAGTATTTACATTTATACCTGTAGCTTAACCACTATTTTCTTGATTTAACACAGTAACGTGCTATACTTCTGTCACAGAGATATAATACAATTACATTGAAGCCAAATATTCTGCTAAATAGGAGGCCACAAGAAAAAGCCCCACTTAATGTAACTTGACAATTATTTTAACACTTAACAATTATTTTAAACAACTTAGTCTGTTTGACTCAAGTGAGATTTTAGATGCTGGTTTAGCAAGTTTTCCGTGCTAAAAAGACAGATAGGATGTTGATTTGCCAGTACTGGAAACTGCTAACTTAGGAATATACAGTAAAACATGTTATTCGGGTTCTATAATAACTAAGCAGACGACATTTTCATTTTGTATAGCCGAGTGATTAAAGAATGGTGCTTCCTTATGTCCTTAAGAACAAAGGTTTAGACTTTACAGTTTCTATTTGTATTCCTTGTACTTTTACTAAAAAAAGCATTCCAATAGATGTGGCTTGTCAGTCTTCTATTATCACAGTCTTTACTTAGAATTCTATTGTATACTTAAAGTCTATAATTGTTGCTTTCATTCATAATGTTTTTATACGTTATGTTTACTGATGCTACACATGAAGTGATTAAATTCACACTCTACACTACTTTTTTGTATTCTTCTTAACATTCTACAGATTCAGAATAAAAATTACTACAAATAGACAGGGTGATGTAATACCCCACGCTGTGGGGTAAAATGGAGTTAAGCCCACGCTTCACCATTTAATATTGGGTTAACGTGGGCTTAACTCCATTTTTATGGAGCATGCAATGTTTTCTATTAATGGCACAGGCACTCGATGTAAAATTAAAAACTGAAAAATAAGAAAATAGAACAGTATCCTCCTAAATTGTAATTAAGCCCAATATTAAATATGTATAGACACTCAGTGGAAAGGGTAATAAAACATAACTTAATAGATTCACATAAAAAAACTAACACAATTTAAAATGACAGCCAGCCATATAGAAAACAGAGATAGGGATAAGATAGGAAAAAATAGGAAAACCTATAAAGTCCTTCAAAAGGGTGGGAGAGAATCTCTCCACCTATTAGTCAAATAACAGCCCTAAGCATTCGGTACTCTCCTAACCCAAAGGAAAATTGGCTAGTCTGAGTACTTAACTCTACAACGGTATGGCTGGGATGCACTTAAAATGAAACAGCACTGTGATATGTGAAAGTATTAGTCAGCTTGCACCATCCTGCCACGCTAGCATAAGTGTACAAAGTATAGCCGCTCTGTTCCCCCCATTAAAGCATGGGGTAGGGTCGAGCGTACGGCTAACTCACACATAACCCCTGATGTGTTTCACTCTGTCCTCAGAGCTTAGTCATAGACAGAGCAAAATGCGTCAGGGGTTATGTGTGATTTTTAGTTCTCAGCACAATCAGAAACATTGTTGCGCAAAAAAAAATGCCTTTTAAATACAGCCATTTCCCTTACCTGCCTAGTTCCCACGATGCAGTAATTAATGCATTAGTGATTACTGAATTGCGGAAACCTGGAAGGAAGAGGAGGGCAGTGGGTAAAGGTGCACGCCCAGTTTGGCTGACAATCGTGCCATGTATGGGCACTTTATTGTATAAAAAGCCTGGCGGATCATCAATGACCCCCAACCGAAAGGCTTCTTACACCTGTGTGAAAGTGTTTATCAGTTAATCTCATAGATATACCTATATTGAGCCCACTAATACCCTGAGAAAATGATTCTTCACTGAACCAACAGAGGTTATTGCAGAAAATAATCATATCTGCTGCACTAAAACACCTGAAAAGCACAGATCACTGATTTGTCTCTTTAGCTTCACTAAAATTACCCCCAGGAATCCAAATGTCGCTTTCAGTTATGCTTGTGTGGTTGACAAGTGACTTTCCACAAGGACCCAAACAGCATACAGCTCAGGAACTTTTATACATGCACTGCAGGGGGTAATTAGTTCCTGTCACAGAGATAAGACATTACAGGACAGTTCGGTCAACATGTGGTGACATATTGTTGGATGTGAAATGAGGAGGACCCCAGGGTCAGATTAACACATATGAATAGCGTACAATCATATTTAACAATTTTCTTGACAGTCTACTAACTTAGTCTGCTAAAAGGATGAACAAATACAATTAAACAATAAATACAATATGAAATATAATTAACAAATAAAAATTAGTTGAGTTTGAAGATATTTTAAATTTTTAATAGCAGACCACCAAGCTATAAAAATCAATCACAAAATAAATGTTTAATTGTAATTATGATTCTGAAACATGTTTCCCAGCAATTAACCATAAACAAATGGTGCCTCCTGTAAATGGTCTTTGTCTAAAGCCTTGTACACACAATAGATTATTGCTGGCCGATGCCATTAAACACACAATAATCTATATAATATTTTATACATTCAGCTACTGTACAGTCCTCTTTCTCTCCCGACATTGTTTAGTGATTAGACTTCTAATTATAGGATTTCTAAGCAATTTGAAAACTAGTTAGTTATTATTTATACAAATATAGTAAAGATAATCAATGCACATTCCTAGGCCCCGTATCATATAACCTGCAAACTTGCATACATTATAACAAAGAAGTTTTAGTATACATTACTGTGATTACGTGAATGAAGCCTTTCAAACCAGGTCTTTACCTTTTAGCAAACTTTTACATTTCTCATTCTTGAGCAAATTATCAATATAGCAGACTCTCACTTCCCCCCCTGCCCAATGGTTTTTTATAAAAAAAAAATCCCTGCTTTTACAAATACGCAATCCATGAGATTACCCCAAACTTACATATAAAAATGTAGTTTTCTTTCTGTCTTCATGTTGGCTAGGAAATAAACTGTACATATCCCCCCTTTTTTTTTAGTATAAAAAGCAAAGCATACTGTCATTAGTAGGGAGTATTAAAGGAGAACTAAACCCAATTTTATATACTCCAGAATCTGAAAACAACCCCCCTAAAAACACCAATAAACTATAAAATGCCACTTTAGTAAACTCTGTTAAAGTAAATCAAAGCCTGTTAAGAACTGGATGAAGTATTTGTGTGTATATGCAGTGTCAGACCACACCTCCTGTCCTCAGTCACATGCTTCCTTGCTTTATCTGTCCTGTAAAATGATTGGCTAGAGATTATTAATGGGTGTGACCAACTTTAACATGTTTCTGCCATAGCTAAGGACTGAGCATGTGCAGAACATAATGGTCGTTGACCCAATTGTGTGATTCTAGAATGCTGTGACGTAAAGCACAAACCATATATTATTTAGGTAAATTTCCCAGCTCCTGTATCAAAATGAGAGGTAAGACACAGATTACTGGTTATATATCAAGGTGTTCTGCCTTCTGGTTCAGTGTTGTTCTGTGGCTTTAGTTGCCCTTTAAATGTTAACAATAGCAAAAACACTATGAAATACCTTTTTTGTGCATGAGAAAGGCAGATTCTTTGTGCTTTAGCATTGTCTGTGTCTGAGAGATGCAGAATATCTGAGATTTAAAACAGACACAGCCTTTTCCCCTATGGATTGTTACATGTTTGTGATTAGTTCTCCTTTAAAACGATCTATGGAAAAAATAAGACTTCCAGTTTAATCCTATTCAGTAACTGTAAATAAGTTGTGACGGAGGTGATACAGGTATTTCTATGTGTGTGTGTGTATTTATAGAATTGGCACAAAGCTTTAATCCTTCTAGGTTTTATTTTGAACAATGGAACGTTAATGGAAAATAAACTACTAGGTTTTGGAAACTCTGTTTTCAGGCCAAGGAGACATGACATTTTCTTTGGGAGATTAAAGTAGCAACTAAATCATAGTCTCAAATAATAACACGTAAATAGATTTCTAAGCAGCAGTGTGTGCAGTAGCCATTTGTTATGAAAATATACCACCCACATAAATTAAGTAATGGCTCTATTCATATTTTATAGAACCTCATGGAATAAATAGAGAAATACGCTTTCATAATTCCCATATTGTCTTATACTGCATGCAGGAAATGTCATTGACTGGAAAAAAATGAAAAATAGGCTCCTATAATTGCAATTAAACTTTGCCAAATGGTTAAAATTGATTCAAAGCAGACCATATAATTTTGTTTTGGCACTGGTTGTACCGATATTGCTCTTCTCCCTTATATCTCACTGGAGTGCTGCCTGGTTTAGCCCAATCACTTTTGAGAAGGTAATAGATCTGTTTACTATTGCACTGCATTGTCGTTTATTCTAACTCACCACAGGCCATATATATCATATATATCAACAGAAAGTTGATTTATTATTTGTGTGGATAATGCAGAATAAAGACACAACTCTATTTGGTCTGTTTTTTTTCCTATGCTGTCTATGTTGGAGTTTTTCTGTTATTTCTACACTAGCAAACCCGATTCTCAAATCCCATTCAACCCTGCACTTACTTTCTTTCTCTTTCCCTTCTCTCTCCCCTCTCTCTCCTCCCCCAATCTCTCTCCCCTTCCTCTCTTTCCCCTTTCTCTCCCTCCCCTCCCCTCTCTTCTCTCTCTTTCCCCTCTCCCTCCGCCCTACACCCCACTGTCTCCTCCTCTTTCTCACTTTCCCCCTCTCTCTCCCTCCTATCACTCTCTTTACTACTCTTTCTCTCTCTCCCTCTTCCTCTCTTCCCCCTCTCTCTACCCCCCTCCGCCTACATGAGTCATGGGTGCGCGCGCTGTTGAATAACCTGATGTGACGTGAGCGCGCATGCAAGTAGGGGTCCGTGGTTGGCGATAGTCCTATTGTGTGCTTACATTGTGGAAGGAGGTTGACGCGGCACTCGAGCTAATGCATCCATGAGCCATCCATATCATAGTATACAAGATTTAGTCCCAGGTATAAATTCTCTCTTGTTTGAGTAGAATTGCATGATGTTTTTTTTCTATTCCTTTATTGCATTCATTGAAGAATTAGAAGTAAAGGAGCTATCAGTCGGGACATGTCAGAGAAGCTGGAGGTGGATTGCACTCAAGGCTAAGTTCTGTCTCCTCTTAGATTAATTGAAGGACAGTAGGTAAGACATAGCTCCTTAACCTCACGCTCTTCAATTAATCCAATAAGAAATATTTTACTTTCTCAGTGAACCATTATTTTAAACTGTCCACACCAGACAATTCAGTTCTGCTTTTATCGGAGTCGGTCTGGCACACCGACTCCAGCATACAGACGTTGCTGTCTAAATGGCAAGTGGTATAAGCTCTTAAGCTCTATTACTTTCATCAGTAGAGTTTTAATATTACTATGAAGTTTGAACTGAGACAAAGCTCTATACCTTTGCCTTAATCCCTTTTTAACATCTCTGTGACCTCTATTTAATATGCTACCTTGTCGGAGCCTTATGATGCTGCTGTTTATCTTAAATGTTCACTGTTTAATCTCAGTATTACAAGGCCAAGCAGAAAATCAGATGAAAGATAGTCAAGCCAAGTATTTTAAAGAACCTTTGGTAACACGGAAGCTGGCTATACAATACAAACTTACCCCAATATTCCAACAACCATCTGGCACAATCATTTTTCTGTTGATTTTATATTTAATCCTTCCAGGAAAGACAAAGGAATGTGAGCACATTAAACTGCTGCTCCACTCAACAACATTTGAAAGTTAAAAATTTGACATTCATCTTGGGCCAAATGTAGAATGATTGAAATGTCGAGAAAGTCTATTAGTATTTTTAGGGTGTGTATCCATGGACTAATATTGTTTAGTAAGTTGGCGTCGGTCATTCAGAGTGGAATAACGGCTAAAATTGTGACCTTGCTTTTGATGTTATTTTTTTGCCAAAATCAACCAAAAAAATGGATCAGATATGACAATTGTAGTTGTTCTTACTTTCATACCCAAAAAAGAAAATATGAATCCAATATATATTCTAATCAGCACTCAGTCTTAACAATGTTAAGACTGACAGTGATGTTTGCATACTGCAACATGTGGTTCATGTAACTTATTCTGACCCTATATTAGGAAAAATTTTCTTGCAATAGGAGAACTGCCTGGACACATAATCTTGTGATTAGGGTGGCTTCTCTAATGAGGCAGAGTAAGACATTTGTCCTTGGCGGTGCCTCTGAAGGGAAAGAAAAAAGTGACAGGAAAAAAAACAATACTGCCCCTTTAAAAAAAAAATCACTTCCTGGAAACGCATTCCTGGAAGTGATTTTTCAGATCAGATATTTACTTGATCATCAGATCATCTTTGGGAACAATAAAAAAATGAAAGTAAAACACATTTACTAAATAATCTGATACACAACTTTTTACATGAAGATTAGACGTCCATCGAATGAATTCACATTTCATCTGACAAAAACTCAGGGGAAAAAATGGCTCCTAAAATTCTCGTAAATCCAATACCAAAATGTTTAGTGAAGGATTATGTTTTTATGTGAGGAATGATTTACTATTTGTTTTTTTTAAATTCACTCCAAACGAGATATTGTTTATTGAGTGATTAAATATATTCAATCATATTTCAAATAAAACTTAACAATTTAACAGTTTAGTACAATCTGTTTTGCGTGTCAGTAATTTCAATAACATTTTTTCTCCAATTTACATTTTACATTAGCATATACATTCTACTTACATTAGATTTATCAAGTATTGTTATGGAGTATCTGGGAGAGGGATTTCGTTATAGGAAAGTGGGGAGTGTATCCAGCAGTTTCAAATTTTGTTACATTTAGTGGGGCATTTTTTTTTTAACTTGTCCACAGGTAGGTCATCCATAATGTTTAAGAGACACACTTTGGGGTCAAGCCCACTGGAGAGCCCATGTGGTCGTTTGTTATTTGTATCCAGTAGACTTCACAATTAATTAAAGAGACCCAGGTGGCAATTAGCTTAAATGTCTGCCCCTAAGTGTAAATATATTTTAACTCACATGTATCAAAAGTAGTCCTGGGTGTAATAAACCCCAGGTCTGTCACTTAATCCGCTTCACATAGGGACACTCATTAAATCAATCCAGTTAGAAATCACTCACTGATCTCCCCCGGAGGTCCGGGTACAGCCTGCCCGAACCCTTCGCTACTGGTTCAAACACAATCACCGTCCACAACAGGAGCAACTCGTGCGTACACCGGAACGCTGGATCGACCCGGACTCAAGTGTGTGAAAACAGTTATCTTTATTAGGTTAGAAAAATGGCACAAACACAAGGCATGCCTGCCTTACGCTTTTCAAGCCTAACTCGGCTCTTACTCATAGGCTTGGAGTTCTGTTCCGGGGACCACACCTCTTATAGGAGCAGTTATCAGTTATATGGGAATGGTCCAAATATAAATCGGATTCCGATTGGGCAAAGTCCACAAGATACAAAGATACAAACACCATCATTATATCCATATATACAGATACGACATCAACCGATGAAATCATAATTACCATATGTAGATACCAATAGCCAGTTAAAAACTCACTCGCATGTCTTAAGATGTGCAAAACAGTGTTCAAACCATGAGTTATAAAAACTCATAATATTCAATCTCTAATCATCATCTATAAAATATGTATACCAGGAAGTAATACATGTGATAGAATTTCTAATAGGAGGAAAAGATCCTTAGTAGGGAGAGATACAGTAAATATGAAAAAACATATTACCTAATTAACCTTATCGAGTCCCAGTTACTCTATATAGCACAGGATATCGTACCTGGAATTCAGACCCGCAGGACATTGGGTTACCAGGTTATATATCCATTTTACCCTAGTTTTTCGTAGCAAAGATAGTCTATTCTTACCCCGTGTATCAGGAATTTTTTTTTGTATTCCTGTACCTTTAAATATTTCAGATTCGCTTTATTACACATTGAAATGTCTTCCAATCAGACTATTTTCATTTGTATTTGTTATATTCCTAATATGTTCCCTGATCCTTGATTTCAGGGAACGTGATGTACATCCTACATACTGGCATTTACATAGGGTACATGTTAATAGATAAACTACATAATCCGAATTACAATTAATGTGTTGGTCTATTTTATATGTTTTATTAGTGATGAAAATCATGAACTCTTGATTTATACATATATGTGCAAGTCTTGCATCGATTCGCACCACATTGATAAGTACCTGTATGTGATAACCAAGTGGATCTTTTTTCACTAATATCACTGAATAAGCTTGGGGATAATATGTCCCCTAAAGATCTGGCCCTTTTGGAGACATATCTACATCCTGGGTTGAGGACTTTCTTAAAAGCAGGGTCCTGCTCCAGAATGAGTAGAAACCTTTTCACAATGTTGGTGATTTAATGTAACGAGGAGGATGACTGGAATTGGCTAACAGAATTGTATTCCTTGCCTCTGGTTTCCGATAGTTGTTAGTCTGTACCCCCTTCTTAGTACTCTCTATATGGAGGTCAAGATATTCTACTGATCTCCCCCCCAAACTATGGGTAAATCCCAAGTTGATATTATTGGTATTCATGGTCCCAAACCATGTTTCAAATTCCGATTCAGTGCCCTTCCATATAAAGAGGAGGTCATCTATATATCTGCTATATGATACAACCTTAGGATCTAGCCCCTTAAAAATGGGGTGGTGGAAGAGACATGTCTTCTCCCACCACCCAATAAACAGATTTGCATATGTTGGGGAAAATTTTGCCCCCATTGATGCCCCCCGACATTGTATATAGAATTTACCATTAAATTGAAAAAAGTTATGGGTTGATAAATAAGTTAGTGTTTGTAAAATGAACACCTTCCATTCTTTGGGGTAAATGCTATATCTCTCTAGATGGTAGCTGACCGCATTTATCCCCCACTGATGTGGAATACTTGAGTAAAGGGATATTACGTCAGCCTTACCCAACATATAGTCTTCTTGCCATATTATACTATCCAAAACCATAAGAACAAGGGTGGTATCCCTAACATAAGAGTGTAATCTTTTGACAAAGGGTTGTAAGAGCAGGTCCATAAGTTTAGACCATCCCTCATTTAAGGACATTATTATTAGTAATAGGCCTTCCCTTAATTCTTATGCATTTTAGGGAGGTGGTGGAAGATTGGTACAACTGGGTGTTTGTGAACCAAAAAATCAATCATACTGTTGTCTATAATTCCAATGCTAACTCCATCTTCCTCCAACCTCTCCAAGATTTCCTTAAATCGCATTGTAGGGTTACTACCCAGTTTCTTATATACCTTTGTATCTCCTAATTGACGCAAAGCTTCCTGATAATAATCCTCTTAATTAAGTACAACCACCATACCACCCTTATCCGAATTCTTTATGATTATTTTTTGATCCTTTTTCAGATCCTCTAACGCTTTAAGTTCATTAATTGACATTTTATTCCAATTAATTTGTTACTATTGCAAGATTCTTTAAGTGTTTTAAGCTCAAGTTCTACTTGTTCCTGAAAGCTATCCACATGTACACTTCTAAGAGAAATGGGATAAAAATTAGATTTACACTTAAACTTATTCTTTTACATTCTAGGGTCTACCCCCAGATAATGGATACCCTCCCCAATATTATCTGATATAGAGGCCAAATGTTCCAAATTCTCTAATGCTTTAGCTTCATTCATAGACTCTCTATTAGTATCTGTATTCTCACCCCTTTGGTATTCAGTATTCTCAGTCAAAAAACACTTACGCGAAACAATTTTTCGTACAAATTTGTTCCAATCCATCAGTGTCTCTAATAGATTAAATGGTTCCCTCGGACAAAATGATAAACCCTTATTGAGAACCGTCAATACCTTGGTTAATAGGTTCAAAACATTGTCCTGTTCTTTTTCCTCTCCAGCAACCGGTATCTCTTGTTTCTCGGGCGGTCTATGTCCACGTCGCCGTCTCTTTGATCTAAAGGGAAAGCATTCCTGTGCAACCTGTTACTTGAACCTAGATTGTCACTTTCAACATTTCTTGCATTAGACCTGTCCTTTAAGCGATGCCTGTTTGTAAACTCCATTGTCCTATTTCCTTGTACGGAACGAGGATTCTTAGAAAACACTTGTTTCATACGTTCTTTACTCAGTGCAGACCTGTAAGATATTGACGAGGAGGAACCATCCGAATAATCATCACCATCGCTACCACTTGTTGAGAAGCTCACCCTCTTATTCTAATACCAATCTTTTTTCAAACTAGATTAAGCAGGAGTACTATAATGATTATCACTCCCTTTATTATAATTACATGGTTTGGGATATCTGAATGATCTCAGACCCCCTGATTGATCATAAACATTAAACACCTTATTTTCCTTAGTCTTTTTTATCCCTGCTAAATAATTTGCTTTTTAACTCCATAATTTGTTTTTTAATGTTTTCTACATTGGTCACCAACCTTTGGTTGAACTTATGGAACTGGGGATCAGATCTAAAATTTATTAGATTCTCCTCAGATGCCTTTGCCTCCCCTTTGATTTCATCCAATTGGCTTTTTTGTATGTTAAAATCAAATCAATTAATTTCAGGGAGCAATCAGTCAGTATCCTGTTCCAATCAAGCATAAATTGACTGTTTTGTTCCACATGAAAGGTTGGATGTTTCTTTATTCTTAACCCTCTGTTTTTTTCCCCCGCAATCCTTGTATCTTGTGGAATCGGAATCTGGTTTACGTTTGGACCACTCCTCTATAACTGATAGGTGCTCCTATGAGAGGTGTGGTCCCGGAATGGAACTACAAGCCTATGAGTAAGAGCCTAGTTAGGCTTGAAACACGTAAGGCAGGCATGCTATTTTTCTAACCTAATAAAGATAACTGTTTTTACACACTTAAGTCTGAATCGTATTTAGATATTGTAAGTGGCGTTAGGTATGCTCTATGTAATATATATAGTGCGTAAGTCTATCTGATAGTTTGAGAGTTATGACCTTTTGTGCCTGAAGGGCTTCTTCCATTCTCCAATATCTATTGGGTCCATGTCTGAATCCCATGCAGTTATTTTTGCTTGTTTACCTTTGTTAGTTTGGGAGGCTAGTATTTGTGTGTATATTCTGGATATCAGTTGTTTGGGTTGAGAATCTCTCAGTAGAGCTGGTATTGGGTGTCTGGTGTTCTGGGAATTGAACTTGGTATGCATGTTTGAGTTGAAGGTACTAAAATTTCATGATATCTTTTAGTGTATATATTGTAGCTGCTGCAAGGTTTTTATGCCATTTTTTCCAGCTATGTGTGATAGTTGGGTAATACCTGCTTCCTACCACAAGTCTGGCCTTGGTATTGTTGTAAATTCTTTAAGGGTATTGTTATTCCACAGTGGGGTCTGTGAATTTATCTGTGGTATACCCGTTCTTTTGAGCAATTTGTTTCCAAGTTTGGGAGGCTGTTTGAAAATAAGTTGTCTTGCAAGTGGTTTTAGGGAGCACTTATTGCCTCGCATTGTATGATATATGGGGTCTAGGATATATTTTATGTCAGGGGGGCTTTTAATTTGGTAAATTTCTCTCCGTGTGATGCCAATGAAATAAGTGTGATACTTGAGCTGCAATATAATATGCATTTAAATTGGGTAGTCCAAACTGCCTTCAGTTACAGGACATTTCAGGGTTGCCCATGATAGATTCCGTCTGTTTCCTCCCTAGACAAATGATTTTAGTATAGAATCCATTGCTTGAAAATGTTTGTTAGGTATGAATATGGGGGAGTGCCACATTATATATAGTATTTTGGGCAATAGTATCATCTTTATTAAGTATGCTCTGCCCACTACTCCCAGTGGAATTTTGGACCATATTTGTGTTTTAGCTTTAATTAATGAAATTAATGGTTCAGCATTTAAGTTTATATAATCCCGGGTGTCTTTGGATATATTTGTGCCGAGGTATTTGAACTTGTTTGTGCGGATTAGGGGTGTTTGATTAGACAGCTCTGAGAGGGGGAAACTGTCTAATGGCAATATTGTGGACTTAGTCCAATTTATAGCTAGTCCTGAATATTTTCCAAATGCATTTATGAGTTGTAGTGCTTGCTTTAAAGATGGGCCTTGATCTGTCAAATACAGCAGCATGTCGTCTGCGTATAGGCTTACAACTTCTTTTTGTTGATTTTTTTGTCCTTGTAATTGGGGTTTTTTCTCAATTGTTCCGCTAGTCGCTCGACCGCCAAGGCATATAGAAGTGGTGATAGGGGACAACCCTGTCTGGTGCCCCTGGTTAGTTGAAAGCTCTGAGAAATACTGCCATTTGCAAGTATTTTGGCTTGTGGATTTGAGTATAATATTTGTACCCATTTAATGAACCTGGGGCCAAATCTGAATTGGTTTAGTAATTGCCAAAGGTACTGCCATTCCACTGAATTGAATGCCTTGGCCGTGTCTAAGCTCACTACATCTAGTACCTGCATTGTCTTGTTGGGTGTCCATATTCATGTATAAACAGCGGGTGTTAAAGGTGATATTTTTCCCCGTAATAAATCCTGTTTGGTCTGAATTGATTAGGGTTGTTTTTTACTGTGCTAAGGTGTGACAATAAGATTTTGGCCAAGATTTTAATATTGACTTGCAAAAGTGAAATAGGTCTATATGACTCAGGGGATTTAAGGTCTTTACCAGGTTTAGGGGAAAGAACGATGAGGGCTTCTTTCATGCTATTGGGTAGATTATTTAACTCAAAAATTTCTTCTTATAGCTCATGTAGTTTGCTGGCAAGGTTGTCTATATAGTGAACATAGAATTCTACTGGTAAGCCGCCTGTTCCCAGGGGTTTGTTGTGGGGTAGCATTGCCAATGCTGTACGAATTTCTGTTTCAGTTATTGGTGCTTCTAATTTTCGGTAGTCTGCTTGGAATAGTGATGGAAGTTGGATTTGCATAATGTAGTTCTTGATGTCAGAAGTGGGGTATTGTAATTGTGAAGTGTATCGTTGTTTATAAAATTGTGAAAAATGGTTGGATACTTCTTGCGGGTCTTTCAGCATGGGGTTGGATGTTGTTTTAAGTGTGATTATTGTTGGGGGTTTGTTTTCATTATGCACTAAATACGCCAGTAATTTTTCTACATTTCCCCCATGTTTGCATTGCCTAAAGGACTGGAAAAGAGTTTGATTTGGTTAATGGCTTGTGTGAATTTCATCTTTGCATGTTTGCTGATCCCTATTTATTTATATAAAAAAATATTCCCAATCTTCCACTAGGGAAGAGGGATAACTAGAATGGATTTTGTCTCCATGTGGAGCTTGGTTGAGTTTCACTCCATCTAACAGTTACTTAACAAGGAGAATGATCGGATAGCATTCTTGGTAGGTATCCGGCATTGTTCAGTTGTGTTAGCAGTGGTTCACTAAACATTATCATATCTATTCTTGACATTGCATTATAGGCAGAAGAGAAGCATGAGTATTCTCGTTTATGTCTCCATGGGCCCTATTTATAAAAGATCGATATCGTTATCGTAAAATACCGATCGTTATCGTAAAATAACGACCGGGTTTTTACCGATAACGACCGTTATTTACCAATAACGACCGTTATTTACCGATATCGTTAAATACCGGTCGTTATCGGTAAATACCGGTCGTTATTTACCGGTAACGGTCGTCATTTACCGATAACGGTCGTTATTTACCGATAACGACCGGTAAAGGTAAATAACGGTCGTTATCGGTAAATAACGGTCGTTATCGGTAAATAACGGTCGTTATCGGTAAAAACCCGGTCGTTATTTTACGATAACGATCGGTATTTTACGATAACGATACCGATCTTTTATAAATAGGGCCCCATGTGTCTTGCATGTGTATACTTGCAAGAAAGTGACTAAATATGGCATCGGAGGGGGGTGTGGAGTGGGGTGGGTGTTTGTTGGAGGCGATCTAGGGGTAGATTTAGGACTGTATTGAAATCACCAAGCCAGATCACTTTGGCAATAGGGTGATCTGCCATAAACTGGAGTTCAAGCTGAATCACAGTTCAGTTGTAGGGAGGGGGGATGTAGTAGGCCATTAGCAATACTGTTTGAGCACATATTTTACTATACAGAAATACATATCTACCCATAGGGTCCAGTCCTGCGTCCAACAACTCAAATGGCACCGTTTTGGAAATTAAAATTGCTACTCCTCGTGAGGAAGTGGTAAATAGTGACTAGTACACCCATACCACCCAGGGTTTCTTAAGGGTGTGGTATTGTGTGTTGCTAAGATGGGTTTCTGTAATTGCTGTAATGTCAGCTTTACAATTTTTTATATGCTGCAGAGCTGCTATGCATTTTGTTTTGGATTGCAGACCCCGGACATTCCAGTGCAACAATTTAAGCTTTAAGGTGCCCATTTTTTGCTATCGGACCCAGGACCTCCCT
The DNA here is from genome assembly GCA_019447015.1 of Hymenochirus boettgeri. Classification (NCBI taxonomy): domain Eukaryota; kingdom Metazoa; phylum Chordata; class Amphibia; order Anura; family Pipidae; genus Hymenochirus; species Hymenochirus boettgeri. The sequence continues at coordinate 221,915,520 of CM033470.1, read as the reverse complement.
TGCATATCTAACATAGGTTTTCCCCTTTCTTGTATCTCCCCATTTCTCCAGTATTTGCTAAATTACTATTAACATTAACAGTTTTAATTGTATATAATTTTTAATTGTATATACGTGGTTTCTATTTGGTTAAGTACATGGGGGGAATGATAGAAATAAGTGATCAATAAGTACAAAAGGTCCCAGTATCTAGGCACGAGTTGGTTTTGTGTTCAAAGTCATGAGTTAGTTCTTAATGTTCATTTGAATATAAGGATAGTTTTGGTAAGAGTAATGTCTATAGCGGGTTTTACTTACTTTTTGATGATTTCTTAGTTTGCTGTTTTGGTGTGGGACAGTTGTGATTATTCCAATTTGTTATGTTCTTTGTCCATTGTTGAGATTTGTGGAAGTTTGGATTGTTTTATTTTCTGTGGGTTTCCATCCATTTCATCCCATCTTTTGGCTCTGTAAAGAAGAGTGTTTGTCCATCTGTGACAACTCTCAATTGAGCGGGATACAGCATAGCATATTTGAGTTGTTTATTGCTGAGTAGACGTTTTACCTTGCTAAACTTTGCATGCTGTTTCTGCAGTTTAATGGAGAAGTCAGGGTAGACTGATATTGCCGTATCTTGAAATGGGATGTTGCCCTTTTCCCTTGTGAGGTAAAGTACTGTGTCCCTCTTTCTGTAATTAAGAAGTTTTATAATAAATGTTCGGGGGGGGCGCCTGGTGGTGGAGGTCTGGGAGTAGTGCGGTGTGCATGTTCCACAAGAAATGTGGCGGAGAAACTTACCCTGCCGTATGTGTCTATTAGCAGTTGCCCAATAAAGCTGATGGGTTCTGTTCCCTCAGCCCTCTCAGGTAGTCCCACAAATTGCAGGTTACATCTGCAGAGCCTGTTTTCCATATAGTCCTGTCGGGCAAACAGATGACAATGGAGCTCTGCTGGGACTCTGTGCGTTGTTGTAGTGGATGATAGTTGTCTTCAAGCGTACTGATTCTAGTTTCTGCCTCTGTAACTCTACCATAGATTTTGCAAATCATGCCTAAGTAGGGAGATATCTAGTTTAACCTCATTAATTTTGGAGGTTAGTGTATTTTGACACAGGGATATGGCTTCTAATACCTTGGAGGTGTCTAGCTGTGAGGTAGTTTCTGTTGCTGGTGTGGGAGCCTCTTCCGGCGTTGGTGAGGCCTGCTCGGCGCCATCTTTATCTACTGTCTGGTATTTCTGCAGTTTTGCAGCAGCGCCCTTTGTCTTGCGTGGGGGTGACATTGGTGCAGGAATAGTTCCTGATGTCCCTGGCAGTTGTAGCATATGAGGTGCGGTTGCTTTTTTTAAAAAAGTTTCTTGCCCACAGGATTATTACTAGTGTTTTGAGCAGAGCTCTTTTGGTTCGCGTCTTACCGCATGCTGCGATAGGCCACGCCCCTCTATCTATTTGATTTTAAAATTAATTTGACATTCTGATATTAAAAAGGTAAGTAAGTAAACTTAACCAGCTGGGCACTTATTTTACCATTTTATGTGTAGGGGGACTTATTTTTAATATTCTCTGTGTGGGGCACTTATATTATAATTCTCTGTATGGGGGGGGCAATTCTATTACAATTCTCTTCTTCTTTACTTTACACATTATCCACCAGTGTCTCTTTCCAAGTTAGTTCCTTTGACTGTTATCTACCAGCTTACCAATTATCCACTTTCTATCAGCATATCTATCAACGGGATATCTATCTATCTCTCTATCTATCTATCTATCTATCTATCTATCTATCTATCTATCTATCTATCTATCTATCATCTATCATCTATCTATCTATCTATCTATCTATCATCTCTCTATCTATCTATCTATCTATCTATCTATCTATCATCTATCTATCTATCTATCTATCTATCTATCTATCTATCTATCTATCATATATCTATCTATCTATCTATCTATCTATCTATCTAGCTATCTAGCTATCTATCTAGTCTGTCTGTCTCCCTGTCTGACTGTCTGTCTATCTATCATCTATCTATCTAACATCTATCTATCGATCGATCGATAGATGCGGAATCTAGCAGCCAGATATATAGTTCCACAACTACTTGGGACTGCACAAATGGATAGCAGTGTGAATTTTATTGGACGCTGTACTATCACTGGGGGCCACAAACAACAGCCAGAAGGGCTGAATTCGGCCCACAGGCCTTAAGTTTGACAGATAAATAATACCATAAATCCTTTTAGGAAAAAATGCAAAGACCTAAATTTGACTACATTGTTTAAATGTTCGCTCTGTTTGATGTTCTGTGATTGAATGCACTCCATGAACTGATATTGTGTGGCAGGTGTCAAGAAAAACATAAACTGAACCCTTAACAGAATCCTCCAGACAAAGAAAGATAATATCCTATTTAGCCTCAGGTTTTGTGGCAAAGAAAATCCTCTTATGCTAGAGAGAAGAAAACCGTCAAAAAGGCCAAGGTTCACTGCAATAAACAGACTCATTTCCCATTGTGTCATGATAGAAACAATGATAGAAAGAATCAAATAATTAAAAGGAGTTTTTTTTGGTATATACACAAAAATATAATAAACGTAAGATGAAAGAACTGAACTGGGTACTGTACTGGTACAATGTGCAGAATAAACCAGTTTATTTTGGGGAACACTGTAATTGCCAATTCATTTCAAGACAAGGAAAAATATGCCCTCTAAAATGTTTAGCCCAATGAAAAGAACTGTTCCACACACAGTTTGTGTTCCCTTCACATTCAGTCACTTAAATTTAACAATATAATAGCAACTAGGGACATGAAGGAATAAATCAAGTAAAAGTATTTATTTACAAAGGGCAGATATGTGAATCTAAATAACAGATACCACTCACACAAACATTTCCTCCTGTCTGAACCCAAGGAAGTGCAGAATTCTTTAATGTTGTGTGTTTATATATTGGCACATTGAAAAATATATACATTTAAAGTGAATGTATATTGAAATAGTATATTAAGGGCATGTTCACCCCCCACAAAAACTTTTGTAATTACCCCTCTCCCCCAAACCAGTTTTCACAATAACTTTTCCCGACAATCCTGAACCTAGATTTAAAAAATATATATTATTATTATCAATATTGGTTAATAAAAAAAAGCATTATTCCATCTTTACAGAAATATTGTAAAGACTTTTTGGCAACTTTCCTTCTGAGGTGCTCCCTGTCGCAAATCTCATCTAGGGCGTGATTTTAATGTGATCTCCAAGCAAGTCAGTTAGAGAACTTCTAACTGCAACATTATGAGAATGTGGAGTCAGAATGATAATCCTCTAACAATTGTAAATACTATAATATTAACATCACTGGGAATATATTTAATTATTCATTATGTTGGTTATTGTGACTAAGGAATCAAATAAGATAGGGAGAGTGCAAGTCTATAGAGCTTCCCTTTCCCATATGCAAATAAGGAACAAACAGGGTTATTCAATAATTCTGTGGAAATCCCACAAATGATATGAATCTGTCTTGTTTAATTTCCATGTTTCCATGGTAGCTCTTTAGGTAATGTCATACCTTCAAAGCATTTCATGAGTTAAATGCAAAACCAGAGAGTCAGTTACAGATCAGTTTCGGCTATGGCATTTCCTAAAGGAAAATTAAACAGAATTCATATAGGGAGATTCAATAAAAGTTCTTATTGTTAAAAATGGTGCTAATTTTGCCCCAACCGATCAGATGTTAGCTTTCAAATGTTAAATAAGTTCTGATTATTGCAAAATAGCAGCAACGTTTCGACCCTTGTCTATAGGCCTTTATCAAGTTTATAAAGTGCTCCATGGAATTTTTCACTAACCTTACACTGTACTGCACGGAGCACCCGGGTGTAATCCAGTAGCAGGTGTACAAAAGATATCTGGGTCTCTCTCTCACTTTCTCTCTCTCTCTCTCTCTATATATATAAAATACTGTTACATACAAATCATGGAAGTGGAACACTGGTCTGGGACTGTCTGTCGCTGTCTGACAGTCTTGACTGCTCCTAGGCTGGCTGTCTTCGTCTACACTGAAATATTTAAAAGGGGGAGAGACAGCACAAATTATCACACTTATAGCCAGATGGCCCTGGCCCCTGAGTATGATGGCTTGTTTGCAGAGAGGCAGTGATGCGCACCACATAGGACAGCCGTAAGGAGTGACGTCATGAAAGAAAGCCTGATCTTCCGTTTTTGGCCTGGTCAGTTCTGCTGCAGGGATTGGGGCATTAACGGGTAAAAAAAAAAAAATACAAACTGGGGCCTGCTTTTTCTTCTTCTGCATATCGTTGTCTATGCAGGGCCTAAAAAAGTACAGGAAACTGAAGAGTAAGAAGCCTTTCACTGTGTAACCAGTTTCTGCCTCTTGCTGCGCCTTTTAGAGATCAGTGTCATATGCAGTGGAGCTCCCCCCTCCCTCTGGCATCTTTTTTCTGCTGTATCGCATCTGAGGGAAAACCAAATATAAGGAAGAGGCAGGGAATCTTCGCAAAAAATAGACACTAGGTATAAAAACCCCAAAACATCTCCTGAAGGTACTTACTATTCCCTTTCCCTCAGCTGCCTTCTGCTGCCCTTGAGTCTGGCCACTTCTGCTGTTCTGTGCACAGAAGCAGAAGAAGGGCCCGGGAACGAGTGCTGGGGTTTTAAACATACCGAGGTATATAGGTTTAGGGGATTCCTTGCCTCTTCCTAATTTTTGGTTTTGGAGGTGGAGATCCCCTTTAAATGGAAAGTTCCGTTTAAATACATGCAGGGAGATTCAATAAAAGTTCTTCTAATCAGATATTATGTAACATTTGAAAGCTAACATCTGATTGGTTGGGGAAAAATTAGCAACATTTTTAATGATAAGAACTTTTATTGAATAACCCTGATATACTTTAAAGGGTATGTCCAGCAAAAATGTAAGTTTGTTTCTAACTGATTTACTGAAGAACAGGAGGTAAATGCATCTCTTACCTCCCGTTCTTTAGTAAATCTTACAGGAGAGGAGGAGACACTTACCCGCGGACCTGCTCTAAATCAGTTAGAAACAAACTTACATTTTTGCTGGACATACCCTTAAAAGAAAAAAACTTTATTTTCCTATCCAAATGACCTTAACCTGCATATTGAGCATTTGTCTGTGTATAAATAAATGCTTCTCAAATACCGACTTCCTGTTTGCAGGACCCCTAATAGAGACCGTTATGGTCTTACCCTTGACCCAGCGCCTGGGTTGATTCAGTTGCTCAGTATAGATTTGAGCATGTTTGACCCATCCAACAAGATGGGAACAAGATGGACCGTTAGAACCTGAAATGGCAGCTCACTGATGTCAACAGCAGGGAATAGCAAGGGCTATAAATTCAACTGATTTTTCAAAATGGAAGAGAATATGTAGAATAACTAGGTATGCATAATATAAACTAATAATTTAAAAAATAATATTTTACCCTGAACTTTCCCTTTAAGCAACTTTGATCATTGTTGTATTATATATGCAAACTTTGATGCTTGGAATTATTTGGCTCACCAGACTGGTTGATGAACTCATGGCCACAGATTTCCTGGTGGGCTCCAAGAGCCTAGTCCTACACTATAAATAAGTTGTGTAGGGCATACTAAATGTTTAGCCACCAGTAAAACAAATGTTTAACCACTCCCACCCCAGCTAGCTACTCCCACAGGAAAGCCTAGCAATTTATTTCCAATAGAGTCTTCTTTACATAGTTTGCCAAAAACCCTAAAGATGACCCTGGCTCTAGTTCTGTGCTAGTTTATTGTTGTGGAGTGCGGACACGCATCCCTTTTTAAGGTTTTTAAAAGAAACTTGTATAATGTGCCTTTTGTTCTGCCAAGCAAGCATTTATCTTTGTTATTTAGCACATCTCAATGCACTGGTTTCTTCGTGGGCTGCTGAGAAACTGTTTCCAGTTTTACTGCTTTATTACTCACTCTTATAATAAATGTCCTCAAGGTGGCAGTCCAGGCAACAAAGTGTAATTTACAGAACTTTACATGAGCCATTCACTGAATATTATATTACCCACAGCAACATTTTCATAGTTTTTTGTATAATCCAGACTGGTGAAAACCAATTATTTATGTTATTCTGTTCTAAATGGTTTAGTTGTAACACCATCTTGGAGCCTGTTTGGCTTATTTGGCTGCATGGATTTTAAAAAAAGTGTATTTAATCTATAATCACAGTACAAAGCCAATGACGTAAAAACGCACAAGAGAACATGGCAGCAATATGTGTGTAAATGTGCATATAAAAAGTGGTTAGGGATGAGGAAGGTGTTAAGTAAATTACAAGTTTAATTGGCTGAGTAAATCTGATTACAACACATTCACCTGAAGACAGAGAAAAATCTGTTGTGGTGACATCTTCAGCATCAATAAAAAAAGGTACAGCGTAAGGGCCAAGACAATGTTTATCCTTTTGGGATGGTTTTTACTTATAACTGATTGGTTGATTGTAATAGTTTCAAATGCTAAAGGTTCGTACACATGTGCTTTCCCAGGTGCCGACCTGCGACGCATGATATGTATGAATGCCCATTAATCGTGCCCTTTATGGGCACTTTCTTGGATGAAAAGGCCACTTGGTCGGGGATCATTGTGGTCCTATAGGGACAAGCTCTTGGCCGCGACAAATGACTGTCAGTCATGGCAATAGTGGCCATGGCCGACAGTGCACGCAACTGATAAAGCGGTCCCATAGGGAACCACACGGTCGCCCCTGATTTACCAACTGACCCGATCCCCATTCGTCCGATTCGGACGAATGAGCGACTGAGCTCATTCGTGGCAGGCCACCCCACACCATCAGATATTTCTGGCCGACCGACAGATCAACGGCACTTAGTTGGTCAGCCGGAAATATCTGCTGGTGTGTACCCAGCCTTAGAATAATGAGTGTAACCTCACGTAACCTGTGTACAGATTATCTTGTTTTCTTGACAATGGTTTAAGACTGCCTATTACATGACAAAAAATGTATTTAGGGATCTCCATAACATTACAGTACACTACATGTAAAGATGTTATATATGTAAGCAAGGATTGTAATTCATCCCTGCAGAAATGTGTTCAATTAAAGTTAATCTCTTGGGCCCAGTAAACTGCCAGTTCATTGAAATTGACAGTATTTCAATGAATTGTTTACTATTTACCAAATGGCAACAAATAATAGTGTGTCTAAGGTACAGTATTAATTAAATTGATTCAAACGGAAAAATATTATTTTCGAATAGCCATACACATGAAACAATGCTACTGTTTGGAAAGTTCTAAGCAAACCTGTTGGCTTTTCTCTCGAAAACTGGTATTGATTACATAATGCTTAAAATGACTTCCTCTTAAATTACAAGGTAATTGCCTCAGTGTCACCTATGATTTCTGATAATACAGCAAGGCACTGTTGGCCTATCTTTCAAGAAATTACCATTGAAGTGTATAAGAAAAGGTTTTATTGCATTTGGATAACCACCTTCAAAATTGTTTGTGTGACACACTGGGGAGGATCTCCTTGAGGTGGCAGGGTCCCACCTCCATTAAGGCTGTGTATACATGTTGGGATATTTAGGCCATATCGATTGGGCAAAATATCACAAGTAATTTTCACCCAAAACAGGGATCTACCCACAGTGTGATTTCAACACCGGCTATTAGCAGTCGTTAAAATCAGGCACTAAAAGTAGTGCAAACGTGATATTGAATCGCGAGCACCAGATGCATAAGCCGCGCATCCGACGCTTATATGGAGTGAAAGTCTCGCTAACCGATAGCAAACCGGTTATCGCGACTTGAACGTTATATAATTACCCAGCGGCTCTGGGTTAATGGGACAGGTATTATTAAGCACAGAGAAAGGCAGTTATGAACACATTTATTGTATTATTGTATACTGTTGGTATGAACACATAAAAGAGCTGTCATTTAATTAACTAAAGCAATTCAAATATAATATATATATTACACTTTCTTCATCAAGGGCTTATTTCAAGCTATTTGCTGCAAACATGTTAATGTGTATCTGATAGGTTTAATGTTACCCTGGACACACCCCCTCTGGTATATATGAGGGGGAGTGTACGTGGAGCACCATCCATGACTAAGGGGGTGTTCCCCCGAAACACATTGGATGCTGGGTCATCGTGTGTGCTTTTATGATGAATATGTTTAAATAAAGTTTTTCCATCAAGATCCGGAAGTGCGGTTTACCTTTTGCTTTTCTGTGTATATGTTATCTTTACACCAACCAGTAACTACCAAACTTACGTGTGAAAGAGGCATGGATCCTGTGTGCTTTTTATGTACCTAGCAAACAGCATTAATTAAAAAAAAAAATTAGTTTCATTGTCTTATTGTCTATTGGGTCAATTGTATGAGCTTGTTTTTTTTTTTTCCGCATGGGTGATCAAATTGCAGCTAAATGAATTGTCTGCCCCCAGGCTTATCAGTCATTTCCTGTGTGTGGTCAATTAAGGACTCTGATTTTGATGTAAACAACCATCTGGAGGAAGTAATCTATTATTTCACATATCAATTTTAATTAGTCCATCAAATCAATGTTGCTCATGCTTCAATATAGTTTAACTGTACACTAATTGGCACATTACAACTGTTAATGTAACAGTTTTTAAGAAAAAATGTTCATACTATAACAGTCTTGAGTCCTCACAATACATAAGTGCAGCTTTTATTCATATCCCCTTATAGAACGTTTACCGTATAGTATTAATAATTTAAATTGCAATGGATGGTATAAGTGTTTGTAATGTTAGTTTAAGGATATATTTCCAGTTAAAATATAGTGCATTTAGAAATAAGATTTTAGCATCGAGATGTAAAAGTAATCACTAAAATTACCAGATGGGCTTTATCCCTGGCAAGTCCACATTAATATTAGAAAAACCCAAACCTATCTCACAGTGGATCATGATAAAGGAAGCCCCAGATTGCGCCATTGGTTAAAAGGAGGGTCAGCATGACAGGGCAGGCTAGGCAGGATGAAGGGGGTGGGTTGTGGTTCGTCATTTCAAATGATAACAGTAGAAAGTAAGGCAAAGGGTTGGCTAGGAGGACAACAGGGGGTGGAGCAATTGGGGACATAGGAGATTATAAAAGATTTGCAGGCTGGAAACAGTCGCCATTTTTGATCGTAACGGCTGAAAACGCGGAAGTAAAAAGCATGGCTGACCTGGATCAGTTGTTGGACATAGTGCGGAAAACGGCCCTAGAAAGAGGCGAGGAATGGCTGTGACAACTCATGACTCTGGTAGGGCCTAACCTTTGTGACCCCAATTATCCTCCATATAGTTTATCAGAATAAACACACCACACAAATATTCTTTTGGATAAATATTAGGTCACAGCTTTATTTATTAATAATAATATTGATTACACCATTGACAAATCCAAGAGTCGCATTATCCTAACTGATGGATACAATTGAAAAACATTTTATAATCACCAATTCCACAACCATATCAGCTACCCCACCTTTTGGGATTAGACCAGCCCAACTTTAACTGTATGAATATATAAATATACCTCCACAACCATCACCTTTTTTATACAAAACATCTTTTGCTTCCCCCCATGCTGTGACAAATAGTTGTTTTACCTTGCAATACAACATTCTTAATATTACACTTACTACTTATCACCAATTTTCATGATCCTTATCTTATCATTAGCTATTACCCTAACCCTACAACACGGGAGGAGTTAAAACATGGTAAGCTCCTCCCCACCTTACCTACACCCAATCCCTACTACTGTCAGGTAGGCCCACCAGGTCATGTGCCCCTCCCCTTAACTTTGTTCGCTCCAGGGCTTAACTTAACCCTGGTAGGGCCTAACCTTTTTGACCCCAATTTTCCACCATATAGTTTATCAAAATAAACACACCACACAAATATTCTTTTGGATAAATATTAGGTCACAGCTTTATTTATTAATAACATAATATTGATTACACCATTGACAAATCCAACAGTCGCATTATCCTAACTGATGGATACAATAGAAAAACATTTTATAATCACCAATTCCACAACCATACTGGCTACCCCACCTTTTGGGATTAGACCAGACCAATTTTAACTGTATAAATATACCTCCACAACCATCACCTTTTTTATACAAAACATCTTTTGCCAAGACCATGCAATTTTAACACCTTTGAGTTGCATGGTTCCCCATACCTCAATAGCCTGCTCTAATCCCTTCATCAATTTTAGATTTAACAGATCGAGACCTATATCTGTCAAGTGAATCCAATCTTCCCGAAAAAATATCTTATTATACTCTAAATCTATATGTCTAATTGATAAACCACCATTTAACTTCATAATTCAATTTTGATACTGCTGATTTTAATCTGGGCTTTGTCTATTGCCTTCAAAGACCTTGCCCCAACCCACCTCTGCCTAGGAACTATTTCTGACCAGATTAATAAAACCCTGTTAGTACCTTAACCAAGTCATTACCCCCGACATGTAACAGAATAATGTGTGGTGCTCCATAAAGCTCAGCTGTTTGCTTTAAAATGGGTATAAATTCTTCCCATAACATTCCTCTTTTCCCCAACCAGTTCATTTCCACAAGATGATCAGGAAAACCCAATTGCTTTCCCTGTGTACGCACCGAAGCCCTTTTCTCTACCCAAAAAATATACGAGTGAGCAATCACCCATATTTTACAATGCAAAATACCAGCAGAAACAATAAAATATTCGAATTAACTTATATGGCTAACCTTATCCAAACGCACACATGACTGGAATCTAGCAGATTCCCACCTCCCTATCTTCTTAATTATATCCTCTTTTAAGCCCCTGGCTGCCTCAGTTGCCTAACTGGATGAGTGACTCCCAAACTCACTAGGATTTAAACCTAATTCCATCAAAGCTTTCTTAAAAATTGCAATAAACTAAAACTTGAATAGTGGCGACCCATCCTCATGTAACAACAATGAACCCTGAATGCTAGGCCTTAAGTTACTATACTCCTGAAAACATTGTATGGGACAAGACTGGGAACCTTCAATAGATCTTAACATTACCCGTAATATTCCACCCCCCTTTAAAGTTTTAGATTCTCTAATTAGTAAAGTTAATTTATCATTTTCCAGTGTTACATCTATGAATTGTACTCCCCCCATGCTCTTCTTATTGGGACTAACTAGTTCACCTATCCTAAATGCCCCATAGAAAGCCAAGGAATATGCCAATTTAATTAACATACATTCAAATACAGACCTAGTAAGTTTTCCTAGTATTCCTTCCAAAACTGAAATAGTAATAGGCCGCCTTTTATCATCACTCCTTTTCCCATGTTTAAATCCTTTAACTGCCTGATGAATCAAAAAATTCTTTGTCAAGTCCTCCATTTGCCTTAACTTAAACCAAAAGCTAATTGCTGCTAATGTTTTATTCAGTACACTTGCTGACATATCTTTTTCAAATAGCTTGGTTAAATAACAAATCAATGACACCAAATAATTATCTACCCATACTTCCATCTGTAAGTTTTCTTTAAAAGATAAACAATCCTTTCAAATTCTTTTATAACTATCTAATGTCGAGCTAGACAGTCAATCCATTTCATCATACCTCTGACACTAGATTCCACAGATGTTCTGGACACTTCTCTCCTTCCAGCTGTGCCTGAGGTACCAGCCAAAAAAACCTGTTCATCTGAAAAAAAGACAAAGCGTCAGCTATGTCATTCCTGTAGCCTGGCACATAAGTAGCTTTACATTTAATATTATATTGCAGGCACCGTAAAACAAGTTGCCTCAATAGCACTAATATATGTAATGAACTGGATGTTAGGTTATTAATAGCCGAAACCACACCCATATTATCAGAATGAAAATTCACATTATAATTTTTAAACTTTACTCCCCATAGTTCCAATGCCAAAATAATGAGGAAAAGTTCCATTTTACCAAATCTTTCTTTATCCATGTCTCTGGCCATTTTCCAGAGCACCAGTTTCCTTCCCAAAAAAACTCCAAAATCTGTAGAACCTGAAGCATCTGTAAACAGATTCTATAACTCATTGTCTGCCACCCATCTTTGCCAATAATCTCTTCCATTGAAATCTGCCAAGAATCTTGCCCATACTTTTAAATCTTCCTTCATTTCCGATTTTATTCTAATGAAGTGATATGGCTTTTTTATACCTACTGTTTCTAACGCCAAACGTCTACAAAACACCTGCCCTATTGGTAAAATTCTGCATGCAAAATTCAATTTCCCCAATAGTGATTGCATATCTTTTTAAAGTTATTTTCTTCATCTTCAAAGCTGACTCTATATTTTCTTTTAAATCTTGTACTTTCTCATATGGAAGTCTACATTCCTGTAATTCTGAAACAATTTCTATGCCCAAAAACGTGAGACAACTTGTAGGACCCACTGTTTTTTCCTCTGCCAAAGGGATCCCGAATTTAGCTGTTACCTTACGCATAGTTGTATGCAAACAAGCACACAAATTAGAATTATGAGGACCAACAAACAAAAAGTCGTCCAGATAATGAATAACTGAATAAGTGCCAGCCACGTTCTTGACCACCCATTCTATAAATCTGCTAAAATCCTCAAAATACACACAAGATATTGAGCACCCCATTAGTAGTGCTCTATCCACATAGTAATTCCCTTCAAAATACATTCCTAGCACATGTAAAGATTCCTTATGAATTGGTAGAAACCTAAACGCTGCTTCAATATTTGTTTTAGCCATTAATGCACCAACCCCAGCTGCTTTCACCAATAACACCAATTCATCAAATGATATTTGATGAATTTTACCTTAGTAAGCTCATCGTTAACTGAACCACCATGTGAATATGATAAATGATGAATCAGTCTAAATTTATTAGGTTTTCTTTTTTGGGACTAAACCCAACGGAGAAACTCTTAAATTATCAAATGGGGGTTCCTTAAATGGACCAGCGATCCGTCCCAAAGTGATTTCTTTGTTAATTTTTCCCCGTACCACCTGGCATAATCAAAACTGATTTAAATTTTTTCTTTAAAATCCTAGGGCCTCTGTTTCCTTCTGGTATTTTTAAACCTACTGTAAAAAAACGTCTGCCAGAAAATGAGCCTTATTCTGCAATGGGACCATTTCCTCTATTTTGACCGGGGTCAGAGCTTTTTCCAAAATTGTCCCTGAATCTCTAACTATTACCCTTTTGTCTTTTAAAACAAGCCACCACACTGGGAATACTCGTGCTTAAATCTGCACATGTTCCCCCATTTACATTACAAGGTCCAGCACACACTCTTTTTTTGATTAACACCTGATCCTCCTTGTAACATTCCTCCTTGTGTACTAAAGGGCTGAAAATTAGCATTATATCCTTGAAAACCTGTATTATTCATAATTCTTAACCACAGGCTATTGTCCCTATGATCCCAATTTATCTCTTTTCTAACTGCCATACGCTGTCTGAATTGTTCGTCATATCTTAACCACGCTTGATCACCATACACTCTATGAGACTCCCAAATACTGTCTAAATAACAAAACAAAGCAGAACACCACTCTGGATGCTTTTCACCAATAATGCTACCCATAATTGAGAATGCTTGCAACCAATTACCAAATGTTTTAGGAATCATTCTAATTCTCCTCCTTTCTTTATCCTCTTCCTTACCCAATTCCCTGAATCTTTCTAATCTGTCCAAGTTAAAACGTTCCAATGGTAAGACTGAAAATATTTCAATATAATCCTTGTTCCATATTTTATTCTTAATCTCCAGTTTTACACGTATCCCCAAAGGCCCTTCAAAACATACATATGTATGACCTTTAGCCATATCTGAAACATATCTGAAACTATAACGTCTTGAGACCTTATAGCTGTCCCTGCATTGGACCCAACTCCTAACATTAATTTGCCTATCTATGTCTTGACTACCAACTATTATATTACTGGTCTCTAACCGTCTTTTTGCTGTCCTCGTATCTTGATTTATAATTTTATTAACATCACTTGCCATTGCTAAACTGCTTTCTATATTGTTATCTGAGTTGGCTAAACTCTCACATTGCTGTAACAATTGCTTTCAACCATTAATCAAAACTCCACACAACATCCCAGAACATTGTTGCCCTATATGACACACTGAATTTCCTGTATCCATACAACAATTGTCCCCACTTTACTTGTACCAGGCTGGCTGTACGTACCCAATCCAGAGAAGCCCGGCCTGATTTCTGCCATATTGCCTTCATTCTGTTGCTTGTTCCATGATACCAGTTCTGCTTAATGGATCTGGGAGCACAAAAATTCATAAACCAAACCCATTTCTTGAAACATATTCCTGATACCAAAACTACTTTGTGACAAATCATCACCTTTTCCAAATACATTATGTGCCACCTGTTGCATTAAACCATCATTAACCAATGTGCCTGAAAACATTCTGTGAAGGTGTTCCAAAACCATGTAAAATATTCCCATCATTTCTCCCCCTCTCACTCCCATATATATCATCTCATCCGGCAACCCTAACATCAAGATTGGATCTTACTGGTGTGGTCCTGGCATTGGATGTGAGTTCCACCTCACATACCTCCTCCTGATCCTTTCCCCCAACTGCTTTCCTCTTTTGCCTTTTCCCATGGCTCCAGTACGATTCTTGACTCCACCCTGTGAAGGTCCCGCCTCCGTATTCCCCTCTGTCAGGTTTGGCTGATCTGCCGGGTTTTGTGGATCCCTGCTGTTCCCAGGACTGTCACCAATCCGTCGCTGGCTTTGAGGTCTCAGTGCGGTCGGACTTTACACCTGCCGCGATCATCTGCCTTGCCTTCCACCCTCCACTGCTGCTGCTGCTGGGACATCCGTGCTGACATTCTCAGGAGGTAGGGAAGGTTTGCATAGAACCGCAGCCATCCTTCCCCTCTGCGTTCCACCTCCTCCTGCACACATGCCAGAAGCTGCTGAAGGTTGGGCATGCCTCCTTTGCTCCAATTTGGTGCAAACAGCTGCACCCCAGGAGAGGTTTAAAAATGGTAAGCTCCTCCCCCCCACCTTAACTATACCCAATCCCTACTACTGTCAGGTAGGCCCACCAGGTCATGGGCCCCTTCCCTTAACTTTGTTCGCTCCAGGGTTTAACTTTCCTCAGGCAAACCCAGGGGAAGGTACATCAAATGCCAGGTCCGACAGAGGTGGGGGTCGCGTAGCAGACTGTATGACCAGAACAGGAAAACGCCGGTCACAACCACCCGATCGATTAAGTCCTTCACACTCAGCAGGTCAGAGGAGAAGACACAGTGCCAGCCCGACCAGGCACCCCCGCGATTACTATGTTGGTTGGATTATATGTCAGCGGGGCCCCAGCTCTCAGGCCTGCATCACAGCGTGCATGAGAGGGACCACCCACTAAGTGGATGTCTTAGTGGGTATCTAATATACCTATACACGAGTAAATATCGAATATTGAATCCGCACTTAAAACGTCTATTATACCTATATGCAAGCAAATATCGAATATCGAATCCACGAGTCATTCATAGGATAATTATTGAATGTATCGAATTCTCAAATCCGCAAGTAAATTGTTTATTATACCTATACACGAGTAAATATTGAATCCGCAAGTAAAATGTCTATTATACCTATACGCGAGTAAATATTGAATTCTCGAATCTGCGAGTAAAATGTCTATTATACCTATACGCGAGTAAATATCGAATATCGAATCTGTGAGTAAAATGTCTATTATACCTATACGTGAGTTAATATCGAATATCGAATCCAGGAGTCGTTCATGGGATAATTATCGAACGTTCGAACGCGAGAGCTTGAAAGTAGCGCGTGTGAGAGTAAAATCGAGTTTTCGAAAGTCCTGGATATTCGAACATGTTCCCCAGACCATTTCCCAGGTCCCACAGCCATTTACATTAAGTTACCATTAATATTTTAATTGTATTTCATTCGAACTTTTCAAACTATTTGACTCACATTGAATTTAATTGGTCCGTTTTCGAACTTTCGAACTTTCCATATAGTTTGAAAGTTCAAAAACGGACTGAACTTTCAAAAGTTCGGCCATCTCTATTCTGTACACAGGGAAGAGTGGAGAAATCAATAAAATTGACGTTAAATATTTAATTGCATACTTTTTGTATGCATAGTTTATCCTGCTTCGTTTTCGATGTTTCCTACTCTGCAGAAATCAGTCATAACGGATTATTTTGGTGCAGAGAAGCATAACATTTTTGTTACTGGAAAGAAAAACATCACAGAATACAGATTGGATGCATTTTACTTGGAGGTCAGGGAGGTCAGTACATTAGCTGTGAGAAAATAGTTGACTCCTACTGTCCTACAAAGTATCATAACTTAAAACATTTTTATTTATTACTAAACTTAATTAATGCACAACTAAAATGAATGAAGATAAAGGTTTGTACACACGTATGATTTTGAACCGAGCCACAAGCCACGACCCCCAACCATGACGCATTCTTGCAATGAACGGCCGCTCTGGCCAAGAATCGCATGCATGCATTCAGTTGGGGGTCGGTCGTCGATCCCCCAAGTAACCTCCAAGTAAAAACGCATCCAATCTGTATTCTGTGTTTTTCTTTCCAGTAACAAAAATGTTATGCTTCTCTATACCAAAATAATCCGTCAAAACGGATTTCTGCAGAGTAGGAAACATCGAAAACGATGAAGGATAAACTGTGCATACAAAAAATTCGAACCTTGTGCACAAAGTGATTAACAAAGCAGGATCTGTGGTTCAAATATCTGGTAAGAATGCACACAGTCACTGGCTGCTGGAGGGTGGTCAACATTTGAAATATGGTTAGCTCCTTAAAAGAAAAAGTAACTTAGATTAACCGTTGTATTCAATTAGATCAACTGGACTTGAAATGTAGTTCTTGAAAGAACTACATTTCAAGTCCAGTTGATCTAATTGAATACAACGGATATACCATGACCTGGATGAATGAGAACCTTCACAAGCATAACTTAGATTAACAACAATTCAAGTTTAGATACCTAGAGACTAGATTCTAGGAGGGCCCTGGAGACAAGAGTGCCCAGCAGACTAGGAGGGCCCAGCAGATCAGGAGGGCCCTGGGGAGGTTCCTGCAGACCAGGGGAGCTGGAGAACAGAGGATCCCTGCAGAACAGGGGGGTTCTGAAGACCAGGGGGCCCTGCAGAACAAGGGGCTTTGTAGACCAGGGGTCCCTTGCAGACAAAAAGGGCCCTGCAGATCAGGGGAGCCATTGAGACAAGGAGGACCCTGAAGACCAGAGGGGCCCTGCAGACCAGGAGGGCCCTGCAGACCAGAGGGGCCCTAGAGACCAGGAGGGCCCAGCAGATCAGAGGGGTTCTGATCACCAGGGTGCCCTGCAGAACAGGGGGGCTTTATAGACTAAGGGCCCCCTGCAGACCAGGGAGCTTTATAGACCAGGTGGTGCTGGAGAGCAGGAGGGCCCAGCAGCCAAAAAGGGCCCTGCAGACCAGTGGGGCTCTGAAGACCAGGGGGACCTGCTGAACAGGGGGCTTTGTAGACCAGTGGGTATTGGAGAGCAGGAGGGCCCAGCAGACAAAAAGGGCCCTGCAGAACAGGGGGCCCTGCAGCACAGGTGGCTTTGTAGACGAGGGGTCCCTTGCAGACAGAAAGGGCCCTGCAGATCAGGGGGGCCCAGATACTAGAAGGGCCCTGGAGACAAAAAGGGCCCTGGGGAGTTTCCTGCAGACCAGGGGGGCCTGGAGACCTGAGGGGCCCTGCAGAACAGTGGGGCTCTGTAGATCGGGGGGAGGGGGGATCTGGAGACCAGTGGGCTTTGTAGACCAGGGGGTGCTTGCTTCTCCTCTCACCAGGCTGCTTCTCTCCTCTCTGCAATAACCGACACAGACACACTCCTTCATTTTAGGTTCGGTTACCTCCCCCAAGAGTTGCCAGCGCAAGTCATGTGACGTAAGTGACGTCACTTAAGCAGAGTGGAAAACTGGCCAATCAGAAAGGTAGCAGGTGCAAATTTAAAAAATAATCTATTTGCTACACTCCTATTGGTTCGGAACTTCCAGCCGTCCCCGGACTTCAACATGGCAGCTGCTGTAATTGGGTTCCCAGTCCCTATTGTCAGGGACTTCCTACACAGGCACTAGTGGCCCATATTAAGGTAACGCTGCGCTATTACAAGGGGGGGGGAAATGCCGCTTATTAGGAGGTTTTGCCTGGGGTGCCGCCATGAGCAACCTTTTCAAGTTGCTTCATGGTCTGACCCCCTTTGTAAGTTACACCATTTTTTTAAGTTATGCTACTTACCCTAAAATGTAGGACAGAATTTATTCAACGTATCATTGTACTGCAGATTTTGCTCCTTTAAAATATTCCTCAGGGTATTTTATATGACTTTAAATGAAATAGTAATTAAAGTTTCATAAGGAACAGTGTTAGAAACGTATTATAGAGTGAAATAACAGCAGAGTTGACACAGAAAGTAGAAATCAATAGTATTGTGAAAGGAAACGTTTTGTAGAGATAATAGGATAAAGGTACGTGAAGAGTCAGGACAGGAGTTGAATGGGGGGCAGAAAATGAAACTGTATATTGTATTTTGGTTACTACTTAGGTCCTAAAATAAAGATCTCTAATAAAACTCTATTTTACATTTCTCTCTCTTTTTCATAACGTTTTCTCAACAAAAAAATCTGTGTTGCAGTCTTACTTGGGGAATCACAGCGTTTGTTCAGTTATCATTAAACAATTATAGCTTTTGGTTTACCTAAGCTTGATATTTTCTTCCAAATTGTTAGTTGTTAAAGGAACTCAACTAAATTTCTTTTAATTATTTGGATTAAAATACACACACTGGAATACAAATGGGTAGTGTCCTGCACCTCTCTAGGCTGCTGGATCCTGCTGTGCACTGTCCCAAGCACTTTAACTAGGTAAATCACAAATTGGTATACAGGTACTTCCAGACTGAAAAAGACTCCAATGGATATCTTTGATGCTTTTATTGACACAACATGTTTCGGACAAGGTGTCCTTTATCAAGTGTACAAAAACAGTGCTCCATACTACATATATACACACAACACAGGAAATGACATCATAGTCCCTCCCCCCACCATGTGAGTAGAAACATCTCTTCCTCTGTAGACTACACTTGTGCGTTTTGGCAGCAATACAAAAAAAAAGGTCAAGAAGCCAACTTTAAAAGGGTGCAGGCTGCTCCACGTAGATCTGCCTCACCCCAGCTTAACTGTGCTCTAACTACCGAGTCTACCCCCAAAAGTAAAACTTAACTCACTACTGGCCCCATAGTGTTAAAAAATCCTTACCTTACTCCTCTGCTCCTTATGATTCTCCTGCAGTGCCTGTTCAAATTCCGAAAAAGTGAAAAGTAGGAGCTGTCTGTGTGTTATCCAATCCCTCAAACGATAATGCCCGTGACTTTTGTGCACACATGCGTGCAGGGAACTCACAGGCATTACTTTTTGAGGCTCAAGCAAGAGAGTGCCCGGAACACACAGGCATTACTGTTTGAGGCTCAAGCAGGAGAGTGCACGGAACTCCTCACAGTTCATTACTGTTTGAGGCTCAAGCAGAGAGTGCACGGAACTCACTGGCATTACTGTTGAGGCTCAAGGCAGGAGAGTGGCCGGAACTCACTGGCATTACTGTTTGAGGCTCAAGCAAGGAGAGTCCACGAACTCACAGACATTACTGTTGAGGCTCAAGCAGGAAAGTGCAACGGAACTCACAGCATTGTGGTTTAAGGCTCACAGCAGGAGAAAGCAGAGGAAATTTCAGAGCGGATTAACATCAGCAAACCAGTAACAAGATGTAGCAACTTTCAAGGCACAATGCTAGGCTCTGGAGGGGCATAGGTAAAAAAATTGGCAACGGTATTTTTAAAGCTGCAGCTTCCAAATGAACATAACTTGATTTTACAGTGCACTTATCCTTTAATGTCATTTACTGGATCCCTATCAAGTAATTGATATACATGGTTGTCATTAAATTGTGACATCCCATCGACCTAAAAAGGAGGTGTCCATCGCTACAATAGACTCCACCCTAATCAGCGGGTTTAATCGTGAGCTCCTCATTGGACACTAGAGAATCCAAAGCCCATTTTCAGCTTTTGTCATTAGAAATATGTCTGTTAAGTCATGTTTTTACACTTTTGAGCTAGTTTAGTTTAATATAAGTAGTAGGTGGTAGAAAAGTTCTCTTATTCATAAGTTTCCCTCCAAAATTCCTGTTATCCAATCCAGGTTTAGGGAAAAATGCATCTTCAGTTAGATGTTACAAAAAAGTACAATTCAATATCAGTTGTAAACCATTATAAGGTGTCATAATTCACAATTTATCTTCACCTTTTGTTGGGTCTGTTCTTTGTGCTGTTGTCTCTTTATATATATATCCAATATAATTTATGTTGCCGGCAGTGTTGCTTACCTCCCCTCCTGATCATATATATATATATATATTAGAGAGAGACTATTTACCAATATGTGCTCTTTAAGTCTTAAAGAGCAATATGTTCCCTCTAAGATCATGTTCTGTATGTATGTGTATATATATATATATATATAATATGATATATATATACCAACCAATATGAGTGGCACTCAGAAATACAAATACATTCAATTGTAAACCTGGTGTCCTCCTGGGTTAATAAGATAGACTCGGTAAATTTCAGGAGCACTCCGATTTCTCCAAATAGTTTTATTAAATATAGAACATCCTGGAAACGTTTCGGCTCTGTGCGTGGAGCCTTTATCAAGCCATTATGTGCTATATTTAATGAACTATTTTGGAGAAATCCTGGAGTGCTCCTAACTTTACCGAAGTCTATATTATAATATATATATATAATATATATATATATATATATATATATATATATATATATATATATATATATATATATACAAACATAGAAAGATAATCAATGCACATTCCTAGGCCCCATACAATATCTATTATCTGCACACTGGCATACTTTATAAACAAAGGGGTTTTAGTTACATTACTGTGATCACATGATAGAAAGCCTTCCACCACGTCAAGGTAACCCAGTCTGGAAGGTCCTAACTTCTAACCTTTTCAATTCTTTTACTTCAATTACGATTAGCAAACTTTTGCATTTCTCATTCTTACACACTGGATCCATTTACAGGCTTCTCCCTTCCCCCTCAGCCCTTTGGCTTTTTAAAATGAGGGAGAGGCCATCCAGTGCCATCCAGTGCATCCAGTGCTTTATATTAAAGGAAGGACCTCCCATTAAATTGGAGTGTCTCCACAATTCTTGTATTGTATGTATTTATTGGGTGTAGGTCAAGCCTCCATGTGGTATTAGCACCCCCACACGCCCCTTTAATGGGAGGTCTCTGCCTTTAATATAAAGCACTGGATGGCCTCTTCCCTCATTTTAAAAGCCAAAGGGCTGAGGGGGAAGGGAGAGAGCCTGTTAAATGGATCCAGTGTGTAAGAATGAGAAATGCAAAAGTTTGCTAATCGTAATTGAAGTAAAAGAAATGAAAAGGTTAGACGTTAGGACCTTCCAGACTGGGGTTACTTGACGTGTTGGAAGGCTTTTCATTCATGTGATCACAGTAATGTATACTAAACCCCTTTGTTTATAAAGTATGCCAGTGAGCAGATATATGATATTGTATGGGGCCTAGGAATGTGCATTGATTATCTTTTCTATGTTTTATAAATGTTTGACCAGATCAGTAGCACTTCCACTAAATTAGTTGTAAATTAGCCTAATTGGAGTGCTTCCACAATTCTTGTATTGTATGTATGTATATATATATATATATATTATTATATATATATACTACCACTCTTTTTTCCTACTCAGATTGAGGTGTAGGAAAATGCCTCATCTTAATCTATAAGTTTTAGGTTGGATATCTAAAGAAACAGGGGGTAGATAAAAAAATTATGCAGTGGTGATTGGGGAAATTATAGTTTCCAGTTATGGTCAATTTAAATAACGATTTTTTCGGTATAGATGCCCTTTAAACCATGGAGTGCTGTTGTTTGTTTGTCTCTCTCTCTCTCTCTCTCTTAAATAAAAAGTAATGTTAGGGGCATAAAATGTTCAGATAAAGCAGTTCAGTGTAATTAATCTGGTTTTATACGAAGCATTAGGAAGGATATTTACTTCTTACCACAACAAACATGCCTAGTTGTCCATTCGGTTTACATTGCGATCAAGCTGAAAGGATTTTTAAGGGTAGAAGATTCAGCAACTCTTCACATCCCTTTCTTCGTGATTCCTGGAAACGAGTAAGAAGATTATATCGATTTGGTACCCACAGGCTGTTGTGTGATTACATAAAAATATAAAGCTGTGGTTAGCCTGATGACCTTACTTACATTCCTAAAAGAGAAGCTAATGCAATTGGATTGTCATTTACATGAGCAAGGTAAACAAAGACAAATAAAATGTATAAAGATGTCTACAAATAACCTAAAATGTAGTATATTAATGACATTAATGACCAAACTACATCTGGGAATCATTCAAAATAATATATATATATTTTTTTTTTAATTTCTTGGTGCTTCTGTAAAAGAAAAAATTGGCAATAACATACAAGTGCACACAAACAACATTTAGCCTGTGTCATTGAGGTCAAGTTTACATTAACCACAAAGGGATGTCAGGTTTTTTCCACCCATTTCCATTAGCACAAAGCGTCTGCAGCACACCACACAACTGTATTACAAATAAGGGATTATGTGTGTGTCAAATGTGAAAGATGAGTGAATAACAAAACAGGTTACAGGGGGCATATTCTTTTTCCCTCAATACTGTATAATACAAGTGAAGCAAATAGTAAACATAGTACAGGAAGAGTTAAGGCTGAAATACTGTATATAGTCCAAACAAATGGTAGCACCACCTGAAAGGAGACTAAAGGGACACAGTACCCGGATTTCCCAAACATTTTTAAACTTTTATTGTGTTACATAAAGGCAACGTTTCGGCTAGTTTCTAGAGCCTTTCTCAAGCCTGTGCAAACAAACAGACATCAGTGAAATCAATTAAAGGGTGGGGGAGACTGCTCCCTATTGGTGACATTAGCAAATTGAACATGTGATCAAAGTTCCATTCCACATAAGTTGCAATAAACATACATATGCATAAAGTGCAAATAGTGCATGAGCATAAAAGCTAAAAGTGATTTTATTAAAATATATAAAAAAGACGTGATTTATTTAAGTAAAAAAAGAGTGTAAGTGTAAAAAGAGCTATAATGAAGGTCTAAAAGAAACTATTATGATGTCTAAAAATTACATAGGCAGAAAGAACTTTCTCAAATAGAAATTAATACTAACCAAAAGCTATCTAGGAGAAAATATGTTACTTCGTTACTTCGAAGTAAAACAGTATAAATATGTAGCTAAAGTTATAATAATTGGACAATGGGGTTCCCAAGGATAAAAAAGTTAAGAAACACCAAAATAAATCTAGAGCCCATTCTTTCCTAAAAGGGGTATGTCCACCACCTACAAAAACTTTTGATATAATGCGTAGTGCCCCCCAAAATGTCAACCCCTCAAGGTTCTTACCTTTCAAAGGTTCTGTTAAACCTATTAACCAGCCTTCGTTCCCTCTACATTCTTCTGCTTAGCTTCCATGCTTTTTCCGTGCACAGAAGCAAGCAGAAGTGGCCGGACCAGCAGCAGCGTCTGTAATTTGCTGAGACATTGCATCTCAGCAAATCAGAGGTACCGCTGCCAGTCTCACTTGCATAAAAAGATTTGTGCGAAGGACAGAGACTGAAACTGTAACAGAAGTGAACTGGATAAATAATGAACACTGTAGGTGAGGAATTTAAAGAAACTGTCCTGATGTCAGATACTTATACTTTAAGTGTCTAAAGAGCTTGACATTTTGGGTCAATATTATATGCTAAGCAGCACATCTTACCTACCTGACATCCCAAATGCAGTAAAATCCTTTACCAGGTTTACTGCATTGCAGTCAAGTAAGCTTTGTGCCTCCATTCCTGTGCTTACATTTTGCGATACATAGCTACATAGTACGTTTTGCACTACATAGTATACTAAACCGATAATACACTGGATATCGTGAAATAAAAACATACAGTTATTCAATAAAAGTTCTTATGTTTAAAATGGTTTAATTTTACCCCAACCAATCAGATGTTAGCTTCAAATGTTACATAAGTTCTTATTGGTTGGGGCAAAATTAGCACCATTTTAAACCATAAGAACTTTTATTGAATCTCCCTGATGGATTTTTCCGGTTGGCCATTACTGCATCTCTCCGTTTCGAAAAGACAAGTGATATGTTTTTAACTTTTAATTCCCTTTTAAATCTGATTATATAATCTGAATATTACATATACAGCAAACATGTTTCTATATTGTGATGTAATGTATAATATATCTGCAAGAAAGCATCTATATTATTAAAACATACAAAAATATTTTAATTCAAAAAACATTTCCACATTTGGAAAACACTATACAGGGAAGTGAGTTGTGCCAAAATAAATACTCAGTCCTTTCGCAAACATGTCTTGAGATGAAATGATAATTATAAACTCCTGGCAATGTTTCTTGTGTATTTTCAGTATGTTTACACACAAATTCATTCAGCTGTGCTATCTATATGCTTTCTTGTCCTGGCAGAGAAAAGAAGAACCTGTTACATGGCTTGTGTTGGAACCTAAAGGTAATCCTTAAAGCTGGGTACTCACGGTATCGGGGCTTTTCGGTACTGTTGTGTACCTTCATTTCCGAACAAGCAAGCGGGCGCCGAACGATCGTGTCGGCCCAAACGCTCGTTCGCGAGTGACCGAAGATTCCATCGGCCGCGCTAGACTCCCTATAGAGGAGTTAGCGCAGCCGATGGAAACACATAGTCCTGACGTTCTCCTATGATGTTCATAGGGAGAACGCTCGGACTGTGTGTATGCAGATCTGAAAGATGGCAGACAAGATCTTGCAGATCCTGTCTGTCATCTTTCAGAAATCTGTACTGTGTGTACCTAGCTTTAAAGAAGTGGTGTCTTTATAAATGTTAATAATTTAATGTTGATTTATTTAATGTATTTGTGCATGTCTAATAGAATCTGCAAAGATTGGGATGGAAGTTATATGGTGGATATATATTGCACAGTTACCAACATAAAAACGTGTAAAATGTGCAGAAATTCAATAAAATAAGCCAAGATGCAGTAATAAGTAATACCAAATATTTAAATAATATACTTCCCTACACTGCTGGCATCAGATACTGATACATGGATAGAAAATTGGTTGATGGATAGGATGCAGAGAGTAGTGTTCATTGTGCTTCGTCGATATGGGACTAAATGGGGTGCCATAAGGTTCTGTCGACCATTAAAGCTACAGATGATGGGAAATTGTTGAAGGGGGAAATTGGGCTGCTAATGGCAGATGACATTTAGTGTAAGGGGATGAATTTTGGGCTTAAAAATCCTTTTTGCTGCTACAATAAATTGCTCGTGTGTTAGTGAAATTCTATTGGTAAAGGATCTTGGAGTTTTTCTGGATACAGACTTAAATGTAGCAAGCAATGCCAACAGCTACTGTAGAGCCAGCAAATATTGTCTTGTATAAGAGAGGTGTGGATTTAGGGGAAAAAAACATTATTCTGCATATTTACACCACTGGTAAGGCCTCATTTGGAATATGCAGTGCTGTTTTGGAATCCTCTATACAAAAATGGCATATGGAAATGAAAGGGACCAGAGAAAGGCAACTAAATAAATAAGGGGACTGGGAGAGCTTTTATTGAAGACAGATTGATTAATTACAATTATGTACACTAGAGAAAGGTCCTTGCGTGGGGATTGATCACTGTGTATAAATATATTAATGGGCCATACAATAAATTACCTGGTGCATTGTGTACCAGATACCGTATATGCTTATACATATAAGTCGATCGGAGTTAAGCCAAGCTACTTATGTTCCTATAAGTAAAACTGATTGACTCTAGTAGAGCTAGAAACTATGACCATTACTGCCTTCTGATTCAGTACTATTGAGGCTTTAGTGCCCTTTAAATACCACAGAGTAGTCCCATACAGTATTGTGTTAATATAATAATAGCCAAATCCAGTAACCAAATTCCTTGGCACTCCAGATGTTTGAAACTACAACTCCCAGCATGCTTTGGTTCAAGGTGGCATGGTTCAATAAGCTTTTACCTGCCCACCTCTAAACCCCCCATAGAAGTAGAGGCACTCTTACGTGATGTCCGAACTTCGCAAAATCCGCTCGAGGATCCGCAAATTTTTGAAAAAGTTCAAAAATCCGCGGTGCGAACCCATTAAAATCTATTAAAAGGAAAGTTCGGCAAAATCTGCATTAAAATTGGTCTAAATATCCTTGGTAACTTACACAAATCACTCAGGAACTGGGCAATGCCCTTGGAAACACGTATCAATGCCTACAATACCTAAAAATTACAGTCCGCTAGCGTGAATTTCAAATGCGCCCGAGTCTTGTCATTCTTCGAAAATACGAGGATTCTTTGAAAATACGAGGATTCTTCGAAAATCGACGGATTCTGAAAATACGAGGATTCTTCAAAAATACGAGGATTCTGAAAATCGAGGATTCTTCGAAAATACGAGGATTCTTCGGAAATACAGACCCGAACATGTGGCTTGCTCCGTCCAAAAATGCAAAAAATCCGCAAAATTTAGAATTTACGAGGATTTCTTGTATTTCAAAAATACGAGAAATTCTTGTAATTTAGGAAATTTTCGAAAACGCGGTTCGGAAAGTTCGGAAGGTGGAAAACCGGAAAATTGCGTTATCCGCCGTTCGCGAACGAGGTAAATCCACTGCGGATCCATGAACTGGGCCATCACTACTCGGCTTTACTATATATACAGTAGTTACGGTATGTTCTAAAAGGGTTTTCACTCTGAGTGCAGTAAAACTATGGAACTGTCTTGAGTGATGGTTGGGTTTGTTGGATAGTTTCTAAAGAAGCTGGATCATCTTCTAAAAAATAAGAATGTAGCATGTTATTGGTATTGATAACATAAAGTTGGATTTCTCTAGGGTTATTTCCGTTTTTTACTCCCTCACACTTCTTTTTTCTTTTCTTTTTTTTTTTTGCTTCCTCTGGATCAACTGTTAGGCAGGAAATCAGGAAATGTGGGAATTGCAGAGTAGGTTGGACTAGATGGACATATGTCAACCTCAAATACTATACTCCAATATATTATGCCTACAAAACAGTGACAGCACCTGTGCGCAGCATCAACTTAGTTTAAAATCAGTTTGTATAATTTAATCAACACCTACTTTTAGAGATTGTGTGGTTGTAAGATTGATTTTATTCACCTATAGTAATTAATATCCATAAATATCCAAACTATTATTTGTGTTCACAAAATATAATACTGCAGCTCATACTGCATTTTCTGTGCAGCTTTTTTTAGGAAATACCTGTCAATTTATGTCGTTCCTATGGATACATTTTACAACAATAGTTTCCATAGTAACTGAATGCTGCATAGAAAGACCAGACGGCAACACTTTGGATGGGTGGTGAAAATGAACAAAGATAACTGATTTCATTCACAAAGTACATCTGGTATTTAAACTCATATAGCCAGTGGAAAAAAACACTGAGCAGCCTTGATAGCTATTTGTTTATTCACAATATTATTAAGAACAAATACACACATCCAAGGGTCTACCCTTGGCCAAAGGACATGAGAATAGCCAAAAGATAGTTTATCCATAAGTACAAATACTATTCCGTCTTAGCACATTGCAGCTCCCAGAAGAATACTACAAATCTTCATGACCTAGGCATGGTATATTATTCACTAATTGCCCCACACCACATCTTACCTTCTTTTCTTACCTATAATACCACACAGACCACTTAATTTTTTGGATAGTGTAGGCCACAGCTTTATTTTCTTAACATGTGCTGTCTCTTTTATGACATTTAGGTGGTAGAAAAGTCTCTTTATTCATTAAGTTTCCCTCCAAAATTCCTGTATTATCCAATCCAGGTTTAGGGAAAAATGCATCTTCAGTTAGATGTTACAAAAAAGTACAATTCAATATCAGTTGTAAACTCATTATAAGGTGTCATAATTCACAATTTATCTTCACCTTTTGTTGGGTCTGTTCTTTGTGCTGTTGTCTCTTTATATATATATCCAATATAATTTATGTTGCCGGCAGTGTTGCTTACCTCCCCTCCTGATCTATATATATATATATATATATATAGAGAGAGACTATTTACCAATATGTGCTCTTTAAGTCTTAAAGAGCAATATGTTCTCTTTATGTATATATATATATATATATATATATATATATATATATATATCTCCAACGCACCGAGCGAAACGTTGCAGTATGTTCTATATTTAATAAACTATTTGGAAAATCCTGGAGTGCTCCTGATTTACCGAAGTCTATCTTATTAACCTACAGGAGGCACCCAGGTTTACAATTGAATGTATTTGTATTTCTGATGGCCACTCATATTGGTTGGTATATATATATATATATATATTATATTATATTATATATATATATATATCTATACAACTATACAGAACCATGATCTTAGAGGGAACATATTGCTCTTTAAGACTTAAAGCACATATTGGTAAATAGTCTCTCTCTCTATATATTATATATATATATAGATCAGGAGGGGGGAGTAAGCAACACTGCCGGCAACATAAAATTATATTGGATATATATATAAGAGACAACAGCACAAAGAACAGACCCAACAAAGGTGAAGATAAATTGTGAATTATGACACCTTATAATGAGTTTACAACTGATATTGAATTGTACTTTTTGTAACATCTAACTGAAGATGCATTTTTCCCTAAACCTGGATGGATAATACAGGAATTTTGGAGGAAACTTAATGAATAAAGAGACTTTTCTAACCACCTACTACTTATATTAAACTAAACTAGCTAAAAAGTTTAAAAACATGACTTAACAGACATATTTCTAATGACAAAAGCTGAAATGGCTTTGGATCTCTAGTGTCCAATGAGGAGCTCACGATAAACCCGCTGATTAGGTGTAGTCTATTGTAGCGATGGACACCTCCTTTTAGGTCGATGGGATGTCACAATTAATAACAACCATGTATATCAATTACTTGATAGGGATCCAGTAAATACATTAAAGGTAAGTGCACTGTAAAATCAAGTTATGTTCATTTGGAAGCTGCAGCTTTAAAAATACCGTTCATATTTTTTTACCTATGCCCCTCCAGAGCCTAGCTTTGTGCCTTGAAAGTTGCTGACATCTTGTTACTGGTTTGCTGAATGTTAGCTCCCCCCCTCTGAAATTTCCTCTGCTTTCTCCGCTTGAGCCTTAAACCACAATGCCTGTGAGTTCCGTGCACTTTCCTGCTTGAGCTCAAACAGTATGTCTGTGAGTTCCAGCACCTCCTGCTTGAGCCTCAAACGTAATGCCAGTGAGTTCCGTGCACTCTCCTGCTTGAGCCTCAAACAGTAATGCCAGTGAGTTCCGTGCACTCTCCTGCTTGAGCTCAAACAGTATGCCGTGAGTTCCGTACACTCTCCTGCTTGAGCCTCAAACAGTAATGCCTGTGAGTTCCGCACTCTCTGCTTGAGCCTCAACAGTAATGCCTGTGAGTTCCGGACTCTCCTGCTTGAGCCTCAAACAGTAATGCCTGAGTTCCGTGCACTCTCCTGCTTGAGCCTCAAACAGTAATGCCTGTGTGTTCCGGCACTCTCTTGCTTGAGCCCAAAAAGTAATGCCTGTGAGTTCCCTGCACGCATTGTGCACAAAGTCACGGCATTATCGTTTGAGGGAAGAACAACTGGAGACAGCATGCAGGAAATCATAAGGAGCAGAGGAGTAAGGTAGATTTTTAACACTATGGGGCCAGTAGTGAGTTAAGTTTACTTTTGGGGGTAGACTCGGTAGTTAGAGCACAGTTAAGCTGGGGTGAGGCAGTATCTACGTGGAGCACTGCCCCCTTTTAAAGTTGGCTTCTTGACTTTTTTTTTTGTATTGCTGCCAAAACCACAAGTGTATCTACAGAGGAAGAGATGTTTCTACTCACATGGTGGGGGGAGGGACTATGATGTCATT
This sequence comes from Hymenochirus boettgeri, assembly GCA_019447015.1. Lineage (NCBI taxonomy): Eukaryota > Metazoa > Chordata > Amphibia > Anura > Pipidae > Hymenochirus > Hymenochirus boettgeri. The sequence continues at coordinate 221,885,355 of CM033470.1, read as the reverse complement.
TCCTGTTTTGTGTGTATATATGTATATGGAGCACTGTTTTTGTACACTTGATAAAGGAAACCTTGTCCGAAACATGTTGTGTCAATAAAAGCATCAAAGATATCCATTGGAGTCTTTTTCAGTCTGGAAGTACCTGTAACCATTTGTGATTTACCTAGTTAAAGTGCTTGGGACAGTGCACAGCAGGATCCAGCAGCCTAGAGAGGTGCGACACTACCCATTTGTATTCCAGTGTGTGTATTTTAATCCAAATAATTAAAAGAAATTTAGTTAGTTCCTTTAACAACTAACAATTTGGAAGAAATATCAAGCTTAGTAAACCAAAAGCTATAATTGTTTAATGATACCTGAACAAACCTGTGATTCCCCAAGTAAGACTGCAACACAGATTTTGTTGAAAAACGTTATGAAAAAGAGAGAGAAATGTAAAATAGAGTTTTATTAGAGATCTTTATTTTAGGACCTAAGTAGTAACCAAAATACAATATACAGTTTCATTTTCTGCCCCCCATTCAACTCCTGTCCTGACTCTTCACGTACCTTTATCCTATTACTCTACAAAACGTTTCCTTTCCAATACTATTGATTTCTACTTCTGTGTCAACTCTGCTGTTATTTCACTCTATAATACGTTTCTACCACTGTTCTTATGAAACTTTAATTACTATTTCATTAAAGTCATATAAATACCCTGAGGATATTTTAAAGGAGCAAAATCTGCATGTACAATGATACGTTGAATAAATTCTGTCCTACATTTTAGGGTAAGTAGCATAACTAAAAAAATGGTGTAACTTACAAAGGGGGTCAGACACAACGCACCTTGAAAAGGTTGCTCATGGCGGCACCCCAGGCAAAACCTCCTAATAAGCGGCATTTCCCCCCCCCCTTGTAATAGCCAGCGTTACTTAATATGGGCCACTAGTGCCTGTGTAGGAAGTCCCTGACAATAGGGACTGGAACCCAATTACAGCAGCTGCCATGTTGAATTCGGGGACGCTGGAAGTTCCGAACCAATAGGAGGTAGCAATAGATTATTTTTTAAATTTGCACCTGCTACCTTTCTGATTGGCCAGTTTTCCACTCTGCTTAAGTAACGTCACTTACGTCACATGACTTGCGCTGGCAACTCTTGGGGGAGGTAACCGACCTAAATGAAGCAGTGTGTCTGTGTCGGTTATTGCAGAGAGAGAGAGCAGCCCTGGTGAGAGAAGAAGCAAGCACCCCCTGGTCTACAAATATATATATATATATATATATATATATATATATATACTACCACTCTTTTTTCCTACTCAGATTGAGGGTAGGAAAATGCCTCATCTTAATCTATAAGTTTTAGGTTGGATATCTAAAGAAACAGGGGGTAGATAAAAAAAATTATGCAGTGGTGATTGGGAAGAATTATAGTTTCCAGTTATGGTCAATTTAAAATAACTGATTTTTCGGTATAGATGCCCTTTAAACCAGTGGAGTGCTGTTGTATTGTTTGTCTCTCTCTCTCTCTCTCTCTTAAATAAAAATAGTAATGTTAGGGGCATAAAATGTTCAGATAAAGCAGTTCCAGTGTAATTAATCTGGTTTTACTAAGAAGCATTAGGAAGGATATTTACTTCTTACCACAACAAACATGCCTAGTTGTCCATTCGGTTTACATTGCGATCAAGCTGAAAGGATTTTTAAGGGTAGAAGATTCAGTCAAACTCTTCACATCCCTTTCTTCGTGATTCCTGGAAACAGAGTAAGAAGATTATATCGATTTGGTACCCACAGGCTGTTGTGTGATTAACATAAAAATATAAAGCTGTGGTTAGCCTGATGACCTTACTTACATTCCTAAAAAGAGAAGCTAATGCAATTGGATGTCATTTACATAGCAAGGTAAAACAAAGACAAATAAAATGTATAAAGATGTCTACAAATAAACCTAAAATGTAGATATATTAATGACATTAATGACCAAACTACATCTGGGAATCATTCAAAATAAATATATATATATTTTTTTTTAATTTCTTTGGTGCTTCTGTAAAAGAAAAAATTGGCAATAACATACAAGTGCACACAAACAACATTTAGCCTGTGTCATTGAGGTCAAGTTTACATTAAAACCACAAAGGGATGTCAGGTTATTTTCCACCCATTTCCATTAGCACAAAGCGTCTGCAGCACACCACACAACTGTATTACAAATAAGGGATTATGTGTGTGTCAAATGTGAAAGATGAGTGAATAACAAAACAGGTTACAGGGGGCATATTCTTTTTCCCTCAATACTGTATAATACAAGTGAAGCAAATAGTAAAGCATAGTACAGGAAGAGTTAAGGCTGAAATACTGTATATAGTCCAAACAAAATGGTAGGCACACACCTGAAAGGAGACTAAAGGGGACACAGTACCCAGGATTTCCCAAACATTTTTAAACTTTTATTGTGTTACATAAAGGCAACGTTTCGGCTAGTTTCTAGAGCCTTTCTCAAGCTTGTGCAAACAAACAGACATCAGTGAAATCAATTTAAAGGGTGGGGGAGACTGCTCCCATATTGGTGACATTAGCAAATTGAACATGTGATCAAAGTTCCATTCCACATAAGTTGCAATAAACATACATATGCATAAAGTGCAAATAGTGCATGAGCATAAAAGCTAAAAGTGATTTTATTAAAATATATAAAAAAGACGTGATTTTATTTAAGTAAAAAAGAGTGTAAAGTGTAAAAAGAGCTATAATGAAGGTCTAAAAGAAACTATTATGAGTGTCTAAAAATTACATAGGCAGAAAAGAACTTTCTCAAATAGAAATTAATACTAAACCAAAAGCTATCTAGGAGAAAATATGTTACTTCGTTACTTCGAAGTAAAACAGTATAAATATGTAGCTAAAGTTATAATAATTGGACAATGGGGTTCCCACAAGGATAAAAAAGTTAAGAAACACCAAAATAAATCTAGAGCCCATTCTTTCCTAAAAGGGGTATGTCCACCACCTACAAAAACTTTTGATATAATGCGTAGTGCCCCCCAAAATGTCAACCCCTCAAGGTTCTTACCTTTCAAAGGTTCTGTTAAACCTATTAACCAGCCTTCGTTCCCTCTACATTCTTCTGCTTAGCTTCCATGCTTTTTCCGTGCACAGAAGCAAGCAGAAGTTGCCGGACCAGCAGCAGCGTCTGTAATTTGCTGAGACATTGCATCTCAGCAAATCAGAGGTGCCGCTGCCAGTCTCACTTGCATAAAAATGATTTGTGGCGAAGGACAGAGAGACTGAAACTGTAACAGAAGTGAAACTGGATAAATAAATGAACACTGTAGGTGAGGAATTTAAAGAAACTGTCCTGATGTCAGATACTTATACTTTAAGTGTCTAAAGAGCTTGACATTTTTGGGTCAATATTATATGCTAAGCAGCACATCTTACCTACCTGACATCCCAAATGCAGTAAAATCCTTTACCAGGTTTACTGCATTGCAGTCAAGTAAGCTTTGTGCCTCCATTCCCTGTGCTTACATTTTGCGATACATAGCTACATAGTACGTTTTGCACTACATAGTATACTAAACCGATAATACACTGGATATCGTGAAATAAAAAACATACAGGGTTATTCAATAAAAGTTCTTATTGTTTAAAATGGTTCTAATTTTACCCCAACCAATCAGATGTTAGCTTTCAAATGTTACATAAGTTCTGATTGGTTGGGGCAAAATTAGCACCATTTTAAACCATAAGAACTTTTATTGAATCTCCCTGATGGATTTTTCCGGTTGGGGCCATTACTGCATCTCTCCGTTTCGAAAAGACAAGTGATAGTTTTTAACTTTTAATTCCCTTTTAAATCTGATTAATTAATCTGAATATTACATTATACAGCAAACATGTTCTATAATTGTGATGTAAATGTATAATATATCTGCAAGAAAGCATCTATATTATTAAAACATACAAAAATATTTTAATTCAAAAAACATTTCCACATTTGGAAAACACTATACAGGAGAAGTGAGTTGTGCCAAAATAAAATACTCAGTCCTTTCGCAAACATGTCTTGGAGTGAAATTAATAAACTCCTGGCAATGTTTCTTGTGTATTTTCAGTATGTTTACACACAAATTCATTCAGCTGTGCTAATCCTATATGCTTTCTTGTCCGGCAGAGAAAAGAAGAACCTGTTGCATGGCTTGTGTTGGAACCTAAAGGTAATCCTTAAAGCTGGGTACTCACGGTATCGGGGCTTTATCGGTACTGTGTGTACCTTCATTTCCGAACAAGCAAGCGGGCGCCGAACGATCGTGTCGGCCAAACGCTCGTTCGCGAGTGACCGAAGATTTCCATCGGCCGCGCTAGACTCCCTATAGAGGAGTCTAGCGCAGCCGATGGAAACACATAGTCCTGAGCGTTCTCCCTATGATGTTCATAGGGAGAACGCTCGGGACTGTGTGTATGCAGATCTTTGAAAGATGGCAGACAGGATCTTGCAGATCCTGTCTGTCATCTTTCAGAAATCTGTACTGTGTGTACCTAGCTTTAAAGAAGTGGTGTCTTTATAAATGTTAATAATTTAATGTTGATTTATTTAATGTATTTGTGCATGTCTAATAGAATCTGCAAAGATTGGGATGGAAGTTATATGTGTGGATATATATTGCACAGTTACCAACATAAAAACGTGTAAAAATGTGCAGAAATTCAATAAAATACTAGCCAAGATGCAGTAATAAGTAATACCAAATATAATTAAATAATATACTTCCCTACACTGCTGGCATCAGATACTGATACATGGATAGAAAATTGGTTGATGGATAGGATGCAGAGAGTAGTTGTTCATTGTGCTTCGTCGATATGGACTAAAGTGGGGTGCCATAAGGTTCTGTCGACCATTAAAAGCTACAGATGATGGGAAATTGTTGAAGGGGGAAATTGGGCTGCTAAGTGGCAGATGACATTTAGTGTAAGGTGATGAATTTTGGGCTTAAAAATCCTTTTTGCTGCTACAATAAATTGCTCTGTGTTAAGTGAAATTCTATTGGTAAAGGATCTTGGAGTTTTTCTGGATAACAAACTTAAATGTAGCAAGCAATGCCAACAGCTACTGTAGAGCCAGCAAAATATTGTCTTGTATAAAGAGAGGTGTGGATTTAGGGGAAAAAAACATTATTCTGCATATTTACAAACCACTGGTAAGGCCTCATTTGGAATATGCAGTGCTGTTTTGGAATCCTCTATACAAAAATGGCATATTGGAAATGAAAAGGGACCAGAGAAAGGCAACTAAATAAATAAGGGGACTGGGAGAGCTTTTATATGAAGACAGATTGATTAATTACAATTATGTACACTAGAGAAAGGTCCTTGCGTGGGGATATGATCACTGTGTATAAATATATTAATGGGCCATACAATAAATTACCTGGTGCATTGTGTACCAGATACCGTATATGCTTATACATATAAGTCGATCGGAGTATAAGCCAAGCTACTTATGTTTACCTATAAGTAAAACTGATTGACTCTAGTATAAGCTAGAAACTATGACCATTACTGCCTTCTGATTCAGTACTATTTGAGGCTTTAGTTGCCCTTTAAATACCACAGAGTAGTCCCATACAGTATTGGTGTTAATATAATAATAGCCAAATCCAGTAACCAAATTCCTTGGCACTCCAGATGTTTAGAAACTACAACTCCCAGCATGCTTTGGTTCAAGGTGGCATGGTTCAATAAGCTTTTTACCTGCCCACCTCTAAACCCCCCATAGAAGTAGAGGCACTCTTACGTGATGTCCGAACTTCGCAAAATCCGCTCGAGGATCCGCAAATTTTTGAAAAAAATTCAAAAATCCGCGTGCGAACCCATTAAAATCTATTAAAAGGAAAGTTCGGCAAAATCCGCATTAAAATTGGTCTAAATATCCTTGGTAACTTACACTAAATCACTCAGGGACCTGGGCAATGCCCTTGGAAACACGTATCAATGCCTACAATACCTAAAAATTACAGTCCGCTAGCGTGAATTTCAAATGCGCCCGAGTCTTTGTCATTCTTCGAAAATACGAGGATTCTTTGAAAATACGAGGATTCTTCGAAAATCCGAGGATTCTGAAAAATACGAAGGATTCTTCATACAAATAACGAGGATTCTTAAAAATACGAGGATTCTTCGAAAATACGAGGATTCTTCGGAAATACAGACCCGAACATGTGGCTTGCTCCGTCCAAAAATGCAAAAAATCCGCAAAATTTAGAATTTACGAGGATTTCTTGTATTTTAAAAATACGAGAAATTCTTGTAATTAGGAAATTTTCGAAAACGCGGTTCGGAAAAGTGCGGAAGGTGGAAAACCCGGAAAATTTGCGTTATCCGCCGTTCGCGAACGAGGTAAATCCACTGCGGATCCATGAACTGGGCCATCACTACTCGGCTTATACTAGTATATACAGTAGTTACGGTATGTTTCAAAGGGTTTTTTCCTCTGAGTGCAGTAAAACTATGGAACTGTCTTGAGGTGATGGTTGGGTTTTGTTGGATAGTTTCTAAAAGAAGCTGGATCATCTTCTAAAAATAAAGAATGTAGCATGTTATTGTATTGATAACATAAGTTGGAATTTCTCTAGGGTTATTTCCGAATTTTTTACTCCCTCCACACTTCTTTTCTTTTCTTTTTTTTTTTTTGCTTTCCTCTGGATCAACTGTTAGGCAGGAAATCAGGAAATGTGGGAATTGCAGAGTAGGTTGGACTAGATGGACATATGTCAACCTCAAATACTATACTCCAATATATTATAGCCTACAAAAACAGTGACAGCACCTGTGCGCAGCATCAACTTAGTTTAAAATCAGTTTGTATAATTTAATCAACACCTACTTTTAGAGATTGTGTGGTTGTAAGATTGATTTTATTCACCTATTAGTAATTAATATCCAATAAATATCCAAACCTATTATTTGTTCACAAAATATATACTGCAGCTCATACTGCATTTTCTGTGCAGCTTTTTTTTAGGAAATACCTGTCAATTTATGTCGTTCCTATGGATACATTTTACAACAATAGTTTCCATAGTAACTGAATGCTGCATAGAAAGACCAGACGGCAACTCTTTGGATGGGGTGGTGAAAATGAACAAAGATAACTGATTTCATTCACAAAGTACATCTGGTATTTAAACTCATATAGCCACGTGGTCAGAAAAACCTGGAGCAGCCTTGGAGTAGTCTTATTGTTTATTGCACAATATTATTAAAACAAAATACACAGACATCCAAGGGTCGCCTACACTGTGGCCCAAGGAACAATGAGAAATAGCCAAAAGATAGTTTTAATCCATAAGTAAACTAAAATAAATAAACCCCGTCCCTCACAAAAAAATAGCCTCGTCGTCGCTACTTCATAGGGCCCCAGGGACACAGCGGCATGATGGGGATCCTCCGCAAGGGCAAACCTGAATACGGAAAGCGGGAACACGGTACCAACAGAAGCCACACCGCGCCGCATCGCCGCTACACCAATATAACGGCCGGCAAAAGCCGAAGGGACGCGCGTGCTTGAGAAAAAAGTAAGCTTCCTTCTTTCCTCCCCTTCTTCCCTCTGCCACCGAATGAATACTACAAATCTTCAGACCTAGGCATGGGTTATATTTCACTAATTGCCCCACACCACATCTTACCTTCTTTTCTTACTATAATAACCACACAAGACCACTTAATTTTTTGGATAGTGTAGGGCCACAGCTCTTTATTTTTTAACATGTGCTGTCTCTTTTATGACATTAATTTTAAAATTCAATATATAATAAGATGTTAATATGAACTTTCCAATAACTGTTTAATATAATAAATAACTGACAACAGTACATAAAACAATTTGTCATCTTGAAGGGTCCCCGCCAATCTATCCCGTTAAGTATATACTTGTTCTACACTCTCTTGTTGCCTCCGGTAATTTCCAACCGTAACTAACGGCGAAACCATATAACTCCATTTAGGTTCTGTTTTTTCAATCCCCCCAGCCACCCACCTCCAGGGGTGGACTGGGCAAGGTGTTGCCACCCTTTTTCATGCCACTTTAATTGCCCCCAGACTGGTGAGGCACCCTGCCATAGGTACACAGCAGTTCTTATAATGGCTGCTGCGTCCCCCCAAAGCCGACACTGCCCTCTCCAGCATAAGGTTAGATTGAAAATCCAACCCCACCACTCCGACAAGTGAATTCCATCTGGGCGAAAAGTGAACTTTGATATTCAATATCCTCATGCCTGATGACTACCCTTGATTTCTCAAAATATATTTTGATATGGCTCTGTTTACCTTTTTTCTAGCGTTATCAATTGCCTCACTTGATCGTGGCTCCTCTCCGCTAAATCTCGGGATTATTTGGACCATATCAACTTTACGCTAGGAAAACTGACCATAGCCTTAAACAATCCCTACGAATGTTCTTTATAAGTTATACTCTGGGCAAACCCAGATCATTGCCGCCTGCATGTATCAATATAATATCGTGTCCCTACCATTTTGTGCTTTGGCTATAGCCGTGGGAACCACTTCCTCCCATTTCATGCCCCTCCTTCCCATCCAATGAAGAGATACTTCATTTGGATTCAAAGCCAAATATTGCCCTTTTGGTCGACATGCTCTCTTTTCCGCCCAGTGGATGAAGGAATGTCCTACCACCTATCGACTTCTTGCGACACCTAAAATAAACAATTTTTTTTTTTTATTCTCACTCTTGTGGGCCTAATGTATGTTCTGAAGCGATAGGATTCCCACCTCCCTATTTTCATTATTACTGCTTCTGCTCTGTCATTCTAGCCTGCTGCTTCCGTCGCTGCCCCTATTCTAAATGAGTGTGACCCTTTCTGCCACTGCCAACTTCAAACTGTTAATGTTTTCCTAAAGAATTGCAATAACTGATATTGTCATAGCGCTATTTCCGTGTTGTGAATTAATATTATTCCCGGTAGGGGTCGAATCGACTGCATAAATTCCTCATAACATTTTATTGGGCACGTTTCTCTCTTCTGGATAGAAGGTATAACGGCACCTTAGCTACCTCCCCTTTTTTTGTTTTGGATCCCTAATAGTTACTATCAAATAATCATGCTCTTTCTGCACATCCTCACTTAGAATCCACATCCACCACCCTTTCTTATTTTTGCTCACTAATTCCCCAATCCTAAACGCCCCGTAAAAAGCCCAAGAAAACGCTACTTTAAACAATTCTGTTAATATGTAGATTTTAACATATTTGACAGCTCCCTAAATAAACCTTAAAATTTCTAATGTAATCGGCCTTCTTTTGTCCTGCGTAACCTTCCCTCTTTAAACCCTTTACTAATTTGTTTCACTAAAATGTTTAGTTCATCTGTTAACCCCTTAACTTAAACATAAAACTCAACGCTGCGAGCGTTCTATCAATGGTACTACCTGACACATTAACTTCAAATAACTGTAGGACTTCCAAATAATAAAATTTAAGTAGTCCACTTCAACTTTCCTTGCCAACATTTGTTGTTCCAATTCCGTCCAATCGTTCCATATCTTGTTATAGCCTGCCCATGTCGCTGGCGCTAATGAACACTTTAACCATTTTAACATCTCTAACTGGTCAGGTTCCATATCCAGGTTGGGCACTTTTCTCCTCCAGGTTTGCCCTGAGCTAGTTTCTGGAATCGTCGCCACTGGAAGCGAGATAATGCATCCGTATTTCATATTCCAACCTGGTATATGTTTTGCCCAAAGTCACATTTAGTTTAAATAACACTGCATACTACGTGTCTTAGTAGCTTCACCTCTGGTAATGACTTACTCGTTAAATTGTTTCGCGAGTACCATTGCCATGTTGTCTGACCGAAACACTATGACCCTATTTCTCACTTAGTCCCCATATTCTATAGAGACTATTATCGGAAAGAGTTCCAAAAAGGCCAAATTGGTTATTAATTCTGTATCTTTCCTTCTTTTGCCAAGGCGCGGCCACACAAGCCCCCTGCAGGTATGCCCCAAAGCCTACGCACCACCCGCGCATCTGTAAGTAACTGCAGACTATCTGCCTCTTCTTCTTGTTTTTGCCAGTATGTCTTACCATTAATGTTTTCCAAAAATTGTAACCAAATACCATGTCTTCCTTCATTGTTTTGTACTCTAATGAAGTATGAGAGACTTCCTTATCCCACCCTTCGCTAATGCTACCGCCTCCCAAGACTCGTCCCATGGGGATATTTTGCACGCAAAATTAAGTTTACCCATTAGTGACTGCATTTGCCTTAAGGTCACTTTTTTGGCTTCCCTGCTTTCTTTTATTACATCCTTTAAGTCCCTTACTTTTTCTTCTGGCAATCTGCATTCCTGCCTGTCGGTGTCAATTTCTATGCCCAAAAAATTCAGGCATGTCGTAGGTGTAACTGTTTTCCCTTCCGCTAATGGTATCCCAAAGTCTCTTGTTATTGACTGCATGGTGTTTAATAGCTTCTGGCACTCCAAACTTCCCTTTGGGCCTACAAATAGGAAGTCATCCAGATAATGTACTACTGATGAAATCCCTGTACTTTCTTTGACTACCCATTCTATAAAGGTACTGAATGTTTCAAACAAAGAACATGATATGGCGCAACCCATGGGGAGAGCCCTGTCAACTAATATTTGTCCTCAAACTTACATCCCAGTAGATACATTGATTCTGGGTGCACGCAAAAGTCTAAACGCCGATTCCACATCGGTTTTTGCCATAATCGCCCCTTTACCTGCATCTGGACAATTTTGACTGCCTCATCAAAGGAGCATACTCAACTGATGTAAGGGTCTTGTCTATTTCCTCTGTTAACAGAACTACCCTCTGGGAAAGATAAGTGGTGAATCATTCTGTATTTACCAGGTTCCTTCTTTGGTACGAGGCCAAGTGGTGAGACTACTAAGTCGCCTAAAGGCAGGCTATTGAATGGACCTGCCTCCTGCCTAAATCAACTTCTTTTTTTTTTTAGTTTATTTCTAACTGTGTCTGTCGCTAAACAAGCTGAACTTAATTTTTACATTCCCAACGGGGCCCTTTAACTTGGAGGGGATCCGAAAACCAAAGTGAAGCCTTCCTCTATGAGCTTGGCTTTTTCTCTCAATGGATATCTATTTAGCCATTGGACCATCATTTCTACTCTCACCGGTGTCTCCCCCTTTTGTAAAAAACTCTCTGGTTCTACCACTTCCTTGCCTATTTTTCTAAAACATCTTGTTTGTGGTGTGTTTCCCGAGCACCACGAAATCTGCATGAATTTCCGAATTTGCAGCTCCCTTCATTGAATTGCCAACAAAACCCCCTTTTTTGGCCTCCGGTGCACGTGTGTTTCCCCCAGACAGAAATGGCTGAGCAGGCGCGAACCCAATGTTGCTTTGAAAACTTTTTGTTGTTTTGATCCGCATCCATAACCAATGTCCGGTGGTCCCAAGACAGTTCGCACCTCACCTGCCATCTTCTGTCTAAAGGCTTCATCATAGCACAGCCAAGCCGCCCTCCGACACCCTGTGTGCTTCCCAGATGAGTCTAGGTAGCAAAACAATGCTGAACAACATTCTGGAGTTTTTTCACCTATCACACTTCCTAAAACTACAAAGGCCTGCAGCCAGTTTCCCAAATGTACGCCATATCCTGTGTCTTCTTCATCTTCCTCCTTCTTAATTTCTTTAAATCTACCATTTTTTCTATAGGAAACCTTCTATTGGTAAAAGGGCAAAAATATCCACGTATTCTCTACGCCAATTTTTCTTTTATTCTTGTTTCAAATGAATTCTAAAGGCCCTTCAAAATATGTACGTGTGACATTTTGCCTGATCTGAAATCACCTTTTGATCACTTCTCTCACCTACCTCCTGGCTGGTTGACGGTGTAACACTGTTCAGCAATTGTGCGTTCCTACTGTCCTTGCTCCCCTCCTTCTCCTTGTGTACTACTTCCAAAATCTGTCCCATTTGACCTCTTTCCCTCTGATCCTCGCTTAAAGTTTATACTTCCTGCACTTCCTATCGACGCATCACTTTGTCTCCCTACCTGAGTGGCCTCCCACCTATTCTACAAGATGTTTTAAACTGGACATAATATCCCCCATCTCTATGCTATTTCTTTCTGGTACATTTTTATCAATACTTTGAGTTGCAGTACATTCATAATTAAACTGTGAAGGTGTGTTGTGCAAGGTTGACGTACCTGATTCCTCCAGTGCCGGCCTCCCTGTCGCATCTCGCCTTGGTCCTTCCGACTGTTCCTGATCGACGCTGCCCAATTCCCGACTCATCCCTGAAACAGATGGAGACGATTCGACAATCCTTAAGTTTGCCGTTGAACTTGTCCTTGCAACATATACTGCACTGTTATCCTGCAATTCGTTAATTGCGCTCTGAAATGAAGAGACAGACATCATATGTGGCCTTTCCAGCCCTTCCAATTCCCTTCTTGCTCCTGTGGCCCCCCATGTTACCCCACAGCTTCACGTCCCCTTTCTTCCCCACCTTTCCCCTAATCGATTTCTATCCCTTCATTATCCCTGGCTTGGGCTGTTACCCTTCCCTTCTTTTGTTCTCTTGTCTGTTGTTCCTCTCTCTCTCCCTATGTTTGCTCTTTTTTCCCTTCCCAATCTGCTCCAGCCCCCCTATGGCCGCCCGCTGCCGCTCCTTGTTCTCCTCTTTGCCTACTTACACCTTCAATCTCATGTCCTTTTTCTTGCCCGGCATTTTGTTGCCGCTCCCCGCCCGCTGTCCTCTGCTAGGGCCTGGTGTGGCACTTGTATTCGGCTGATTCCCGCCATTACAAGATGGCACCCATGACCGAGGTTCCGCCCCTACTTCTCCTTGCTTACTGACTAACACCGCTTCTCTCCCTTCACCTTCCCCACTGCCCCTTGTAACTCTGCTCCCCCCATTTTCAATGTCCCTGGAGGTCCCGGCCGACCCTGAACTACCCTCTGTGTCGGATCCCCTTACCAGGTCCCGGCCGACCCTGAACTACCCTCTGTGTCGGATCCCCTTACCATTGCGTCTTCCTCGATTTCCCTTGCTGCTTGCCTCCTTGATTCTGTGCCGTGCTTTTCTCTGTGCGTTTCAATTAACACCACACCCCCTGTTACCACACCAGCCCGCTGTTCCTTTGCCTTTTGACTTACGCTTACTCTTCTCCTCCTGGATACTATTACCATTGGCTATGGTTTTTGGAGCAGCACCCAGCGATTTCAATTATACACTATAGGTGTGCGGGGGAACTATCTACTTTTAAAGTATTTCATTCTGCAATTGGTCAGACCCATCAAATGACAAATCTTAAAGGATAACTATACTATACAAATACTATTTAAAAATGGAAAGTACCAGGGCAGGGAGGTAGAATTATACTTACCTCACAATATAACTCACAATATAATTTTATTGAGAAGCTACAGCACTAACAGTTTTCATTTGCCAGGTTAAGCTGGGTACACACAGTAACGATAAAGCCCCGATACCGATCCGACGTTATTGGGGCTTTATCGTTATGTGTGTACCTTTGTTTCCCGAACGAGTGAGCGGCCGCCGAACGCTCCTTTCGGGAAAGACAGAAATTTCCCTATAGAGGAGTCTAGCATGGCCGATGGAAACACACAGTCCCAAACTTTCTCCCTATGAGTTCATAGGGAGAATGCTCGGGACTGTGTGTATGCAGATCTTTGAAAGATCCTGTCTGTCATCTTTCAGAAATTTGTACTGTGTGTACCCAGCTTTAGTCCTGGACTATTCCTGTATTAAAGATAGTACTGAAGCCACTAGCCACTAAGACTGTACCTATTTTAGTTGCTCCTGTGCTTTTCTGCTTGCCTGATGGGCTAAGTATATCCGTTCTTTCTGTCTCTTTGTATCTCTAGGGTTGCATTTTGATCTGCCACTGGTCTGTGCCTTTCTAGTACCCCAGTGCCCATTTCCTTCACTTATATCTTTTGATAATTATTATGTACTATGTGTGGCGGGATGTGACATTATTGTATGCTTTACCCTGAATGATTTATTACACTGTATGTTATATTATTGGGTTTATCAATATTATATTTGAGTGACTGGATATACCGGTATATCATGATTATTATAAGTATATTTAATCAGCTTTTGCACAGGAAGTGTTTTTAATAATGTTTTGCACTGAATTATTGCTCCTTCAAATGGCCATTTGCACAAATAAAGGTCTTTTTATTTAAATTTATGACTATTAATTAGTATTTTTTAGGGCGTGCCCTGCTAATCCACAGCTGTTTCTTGTTTCTATTGGAAGACTGGCAGAATCAGTTTTCTTTGGGCTGGTGCTCCTCACAGAAATAATATTGGGGGGTAGGAAATACCAGTCCTATATATATAACGTCCGTTATACCAATGACCATTGTGTTCAGCAGGGAAAGAGAGAAAATTTCCATTGTTCGAATTGGACTTTACTTTAAGTAATGGGAGTCAATACTATTGGTCTGTGTATGGCTACATGGCAGGCAGATCCCCATACCGCATATAGACGATTGGTCAGGTCCGTATGTATGGTTTCCACCACATGTATGCCGACCGATACCAATGTGATCTGTCTCTAACTGGTAATACCAGACCTTAGTTTGCCCATGTATCCCTAACTTCAACATAAATTAGATTTCCATATATATATTTTGGCTAAAATATATTTCATAATTATGAAGGTATTGTACAGAACCGATGTGCATTCACTGCATTTGTATCGGCAGCATGACAGGTTTTAAATCTATTAGGAAAACGTAAACAGTATTTTTTATAAAACCCTTATACTGTAGTTTTCCATCCTCTTGATTCCTGCACATCAGCCATAGTACACTGCAATGAAAAGTGACAAGAAATAACAGGATCAGTGATGTGTATGAGTAAGGGAAGAATGGAGCAAATTGGATTCTCATAGTTTGCTTTTTAAATGATTGATGCAATTTGTATCTACAAGGGAAATACTGGTAATAGGGGAAGCCATAAATGAACTGTATATATGTATCCCCACATTGATGTGCATTGGAAAAGCATTATTTTATATTTTTATTGAAGAATTTTTCGTTCTGCAGTTCTGAATTATAGGATGGTCAATGGACCATGGTTTTAATATTCATTTAACTGGAACCAAACCATACAATAATCCTCACACTGTAAATTATTCCTCATGTTTTTCTTGGTCCGTTTTTACTGTTGGGCACCACCAGGGCCAGATTTAACATTAGGCCTGTGCCTCGGGGTACCTGTGGTTGAAAGGCAGCTGTCAGTCTCTCCCCCTTTTCAACCCCTTGCTGTTGGCATTATACTTTGCAGAACATTATGTTTTTTATAAGGTGTTACCCATCCCCTTGAGTTACAGTTTTTTTTAAACAGTTTGTTTTAACTCACATATTTCTGCATAATATAGTCTGTTTTCCTCTTGATAAGAAAAAACAGGTGTGGTTTGGGAGTGTAACCTGTGTTAAGAGTTGTGGTGAATCGCACCATGTTAATTTGTGGCCCCAGGATCCTGAGATGCAAATAGAACCCTGAGCACCAGTAATGATGAGACTATTGCGTGACATAGAGTTAAGTTGACCATACATTAGGTCAACTTTATGTACATGTGTACAATGTACAGGTACATACAATCGGACAATTTCCATTGTTTGGTTTCCCGATCTTATTATGCAATATTAGGTTGTAATATCGATCATAATTACGATCGGGAAAGTCTTTTTTTTATGTTAATTGGTAAAATGATTGTAGTGTTTTCTGAAGTTCGATTAAATGTTAATGTAATGTAACCTCGACATTAATCACAAAAGAAATTGAAAAATATGTATGGTACATCTTAGTACAATTAACATTGTACATCTGTCTATCAAAGTATAGGTTGGTTTACGATTGTAAAAGTGTATGGCCACCTTAAGATCATATTGCTAGGTGGGTGGCCTGCTTAAGCTGTAACACAATCCATTCACCCCCCACCTCCCAAAAGACAAACCCAAACCAAATTAGCTAAAGAGATCAAAACAGTTTTATTGTTAAACTATTTAATAGGATATAGTGATCCTATTAAAGCTTAATTTAGCTCAACATGCATACACGCACATCCATATCATTTATCTCAATGTAGTACATTTGAATTGAGCATCAACATCCTTTTTTTAATCCAACTTCAAATTTCCTATATTTTATAGAGATTTGTAATTCATAGTTTAACATAGATTTTTTTATGCCATTTTCTACTTTTACTAAAACATCATGAGCCAATTTGCCAAGGATTTAACTCAATTTAATATTTTCCCCAGCTGGTTCCCAGCTTAAAAGGGGAAGTACAGGCTTTGCACTGTGTTTTTTTCTTAAAAAAAAAACTTTTTTGACACATTTCTATTGAAATCTGCAGAGAAGTGTTGTTATTTATGACTTGTCTCCCTACCCCCTCAGGCCAGTGAAGGACAGATAATGAGCTCAGTATTAATCAGAACAGATAAGGTGAACTCTGTTAGACATAGGGATTAACTATAAGGGACAGTCACTATATCATCCTACACGGATCTAAAATAGGGGGCAGGAGGCAGAAGAAAGTATTATATATTTTTTATTATATTTGCTCTAATTATTGGAAAATTTAAAAATTCTGTTAATCAAAGGTTAATATTAGAATTTAAAATACAAAAATATATATATAAAGTGTATATATAAACAGGGAGATTTAATAAAAGTTATCATTGTTAAAAACTGTGCTAATTTTCCCAACAAATCAGATGTTAGCTTTCAAATGTTATATAAGATCTGATTAGTTGGGGCAAAAATAGCACCATTTTTAAAAATGAATGTTTCTAAATGATAAAAAACAAACCACAGATTACCACCTGATTACCTGGGTTATATTGTCTGCACAATCAAAGTCATTTCAAAGCTGAATCCTAATGACTGAATATGATGAGTAAATAAATGGAACAACTACAATATTAAATAAGATATTAAATATGTTTCAAATGCAAATGTTTTTAGTGTAAAACAGACCTTAAAATGAAGGCACTGAAGTTCATAGATAGGATTATCTCTATTTGCCAGTGCTATTCTTTTTGTTGCTCTTAAATTGGCCATCCACATTGGCCAACTTTAAGCTAGGTTCACACTATACAATCTTTCCTCCTGGCTTTCGACTTTTCCTCCTGGCGTCTGCTTTTGCTCCTTGCGGCAAAAGCAGACGCGTCCGACAGGTCCATAGAGGATCGGTTGTGATTTTCCGACCTGTCTGATAGTTTGCTCGTCCGATTGGGGCGAACAAATGGTCGGCAATAGGTCAGTTTAGTGTGTGTGGCCCCAACCACATGTGTGCCGACAGATACCAATGTGATCTGTCAACATAATGCGATAGGGATCATATGTGTATGAATATGATACTTCAATTAGACCACTCTCTTTTAAAGGGCATGTTCACTCTTTCACTAGAACTTTTAGATATAGCCTAAATACTCAATTTTAGCATTACTTACCTTTCTTCCCGGTGCCTTTTCAAGTCCATATTTCTTACCTTAAACTTCTTCACTCCCTTGCTGGCCTCTGACATAATGGCCAATGATTTATCATGGCTGCACTGCTCATCTGCTTTATTGATGCACAAGTTCACATAGAGCTGTAAAGGAGGTGTTCAAGGTAAGATATCTTTACTCAGGTGTGCTGGGATGCAAAGTAAGTAAGTAGGAAAACAGGATTAAGATGAACACTATATCTTAAAGTTTTTTTCTGGTTGAATATGCCCTTTAAACTTAAATTTGAATTAATAAAATATTTAACACTAGACATTAAGCCCGCTACAATAACGAGCGCTAGTAGCCCAGAGTCCCCCCTCAGTGTCCCAAGGCCAGAGTCCCCCTCAGTGTCCCAAGGCCAGAGACCCCCTCAGTGTCCCAAGGCCAGATTCTCCCCCTCTACACACACACAGCCCTATCCTACCCTCCCCACTGTGCTCACTTTGCTTGGGCTTCATCAAGGCTCTGGTCCGTGAGTCATCGGATCCCATTGTCTATAGGGGGTTTGTGCAATGGGTGAGGAGTAAAGGTAGGTACACACAGTACAGATTTCTGAAAGATGACAGACAGGATCTGCAAGATGGAAATTTTCAGCCTTTCCCGAAGGAGCGTACAGCCGACCCGATCGTTCGGCGGCCGCACGCTCGTTCGGGAAACGAGTGTACACACATAACAATAAAGCCCCGATACCGGTATCGGGGCTTTATCGTTACTGTGTGTACCCAGCTTCAGAGTCCCCTGTGAATGGGGTGCCTGTAATTGTCTGTTCTTACCTGTAGCAACATACTTTTTTAAAAATCTCTAATTCCTTAAATTAAAATCCAGTGTAGAGTGTTGGGCAGAGATCCATTAATTTACTGGCTTGTCTTGTAATCAAACTCTGATTTTTACCAAATTTCTTTGTTCGGAGTTTGGTTTAACTGAACTTGGCAATATTTTAGCAATAAATATTTAAACCAAAGAATAACAAAAGTGTGCTTAACCCTAGCTTTCTACTTTGTACAGTATGTTATTTTTTCTTAACATGAAATGTTCACTAACGTTATGTTTGTAAGAGCTGTGAATTTTCTGAAAATAAAAAGGGGGTTTACATTGTATAAAATACTACAGTCAAATACTACAAAAGCTCTTTGTACAACTGGAGTAGAAGTAGACAAAATCTCTAATGCTTGGGTGAACAATATATAACCAAATAAAGAAAGGTAGAGTAAAGTGAGGCAATATGTTGAAAAACATGATTCCGTGGCACTCACAAAGACACAAAACATTACACAAAACACTTTCTATTACAATTTATAAACAAGTGGTTTTGTATGGACATGCATGGATTTGGTGTTTGAATATATGGTATTTTCTGCATCCTATAAAGCTATCTGTGATTACAATTTTAACATTTAATAAATAAAACCGTGCATTATACGCATATAATCCAGGACTTCAATAATTTCTGCAATCTAGTTACTCGTGGAAATAAGATACAAAACTTTTTCAAAATGAATTTTTTTGGTTTAAGGTATACATTGTAAAATTGGTATCATTAAACGGAGATTCATATTATACTGTGTTCTACCTGCTTTTTCCAATAGCAGAGTACATAGTGTGCCTTAGAAAGCATTCATTAATGTTTATTACCTCTCGTTATTGCTAGTACTGTGCTGCCTTTGCATGAATCTTACAAGTCTAGATAAAATGTTACCCTGTCACCAAATATGACACAGTGGAATCATGGTCTAAACAAATATGTTTCAAAAATAAATTTGTATTAATACACACATAAATATTCCAGTTTATGCTAAAAGCTTAAGTACTGAAACATGGTTAAACACAGTAGGAAGCTACAAGTGTGGAGCACGAAAGTGTAAAACATGTAAACCCTAGGTACAGGCACTACTTTCAAATCCAATGTTTTTCAAAATCAATATAACATCAAGTCCTATACAAATTGCAACACCACTAGAGTTATATATATTTGATTACATGCACAAAATGCACCAAACAATATGTGGGTCGTACCATTCGTCTGCTCAAAGAAAGAATAGGGGAACATCTTAATGCGATTACAAAAGGAGACCAATGGTCACCAGTGGACAGTCACTTTACCCATTGTATTGCCATGTACAAGGGATAGGAAAGATCAGAATCAGAGATAACTAACAAGAGGGAAGCTTTATGGATACTAGAACTAGACAGTAGGACCCCTAAAGGTCTGAATCATAGATGGGATATTTTGCTCATAATTTAAGAAGTATTTGTCAGTGTTGTTATAACATTACAACTGAGTTTCAGATGATGATAGTTTTATTTTTTCACACGGTACGGATTAAAATGGGATATGACTATATAATAGTAATAATAAAGTCTTATAAGGAAAGTATATAGCAGCAATAGAGGAATTGTATAAGGATCTGAATGGATGTATAGAAACCACAACAATAGCATTGAAAATATGCAAATATGTATATTGTGGCGATAGTAAGGAAGGTTGGTTTAGGAGTCCCCAGATACTAAGGGTTTAGATAATTTGTAACTTTATCCTTTTCTGTGGTTAACAGAGTTTTCTAAACGTATCTATTTAATTCTATTCATTTAAATTTAACCCTTTTCTTCTTCTGGATAAATTATGAGTTTTTCCGATATAAGGGCTTTTTAACTGTGTGTTTTAGATTCAGTCTCAAATTTTGTAGAATAATAAGGGGTTAAAGCTATGTTTTTATTGGTGGTTGGGCTTTTACAAGGAAAGAGGGTGTGTTTGAAATGACCTATGTTTAAGGACACTATCACTGTCCGAAACACATCAGGGTCCCAACACTTTAACCTGATTGTTTGCTTACACCATCTGCAACATTTTAACAAATTTTTGTTAAATAAAGAATGGACTTTCAATTCTACACTTACCGCTGGTGCTGCAGCCTTTTTCTTCTTTGAACAGACTTTCTGAGAGGAGAGCGTTCCCTGGGCTGTGTTGGCACATGGAGCATACCAGGAAATAGGCTGAGGTAAGGGACCGGATTCAGCCATTATTATTAACATGTCTGTAGAACACCTCTAACAAGTTGTTCTCTCTCTTCTAACTTTGCCCTTTTATTTAAGTTCTTTAAAAAATACAAGGTACAGAATGTCATTTTGTGGTGTACTTAGCATTTGATTTAAACTAAATGGGCTCTAGGTAATTTTATTATTTGTGTCACTCTTTATTTGCTTTTGAAACAAATGGGACACATTTGTTTCATGTCCTTTAGGCAGGAGACTGGGTTGTTTTGGGATAATCTGCCTCTATTTCTTTCTAAGTCACATTGTAAATCATAGCTATGATTTCATTCATGCTGTCTAGTTCATGCCAGTAAGCACTTCCCCATTCACCTTTTTATAGTAAGTGGGAGGTACTACTGTGCTTGAATTGTCAGGAATACTGTACCTTTTTGAGTGCCTCTCGAATTGCTCATAGATAAAATAAAAATATTTGATTTTTATTTGAACTCTTACTCTACCACTTCCATAGTTGCATTGAAACGTTTTCTACAAATAATCGGGCAATAGCTAGCTCTCATTTTTGTTAGTACAGTAAACATAAGAAAACATCCCTGTGGGGAACAACATGGACAAAAGATGCAGCTATGGTCTACACTGAAAAATAGATGCTGAATTCTCACTGTTAAACACACCTTCCCCAAAACAAATGGAAATGACCAACACAGCAAATACTGCACAAGGATTTCTACACACAGGGAAAAAAGGCAGCACACACAGCTTTGTGGTATGGGACTAACCCAAGGCCAGGACAAATGTCCGTTGGTCGCTGCAAATTCGGGCGCATTTGCGACTGATTGATCGTGGGTTCCCATAGGGAACCGGACGTGGCCAGCCGCCCCACACCAGCCGATATTTTAGTGAATCGGTTGGTCAGCCAAAAATATCGGCTAGCGTGTACCCAGCCAAATAAAGAAAGAGGCCCTCTGACAAATGAAGGTGGGGACCAATGAAATGTTAATTATTGTGGTGTTTGTTGACAATACACAGGTTATACCCAATTACAAGGCTGTGTGTGCTGTCTTTTCTTTTCCTGTTCAGTATTGATAAGCGCCCAGGCATGTAAAGGCTAGCAATACAGGTAACCTAGAAATACATAGAGGTGTGCTGCCTTCATCTGTATGTGTATTCTGTATGTGTACGAAACAGCAAATATATACACAGAAATGTAATGCAAAGGACACAAATACAAATAACATTCTCCACAACATTAACTGTTCACAGGAAACTAAATCTGTCAGGTTGGTGCCATAAAATTATATTAAAATAAAATTTCCCTAGACTGTAGAAGGTCAGAAACCGAGGATTAAGATGATGAATTTTTTAATGTAATTCCTAACTAAATACCTGTCTGAAGATGGCGGTCTAGGCCGACGCGGGATAATGAGCTCTCCCATGCCATAACCTGCTGATTCCATCCTGCAGCTCAATGGTCGACATTTAATATACTGAATTACTCAGTAACACTCCCTGATCCAGGATGACCAAATACGGGAACCAAAACAAGCAAACACCGGTCACCAAGAAACTCTGAAAGTTTGCCCTCCAAAACAAGGCGCAGACCGCAGCGGCAGCTACATCCTCAAAAGGGACCTCCCACAGCACAGCGCACGGGGCCTCTGCACATGGAGGGGGCGCGAGTGCCGAAGATCTACCGGACCGTGCTGAAACCTCACCTTCACAAAAAAAAAAAAACCCTACAAATCTACACGGACCTGTGTGAAAAAGAAATTGCCCCCTGAACCTAATAACTGGTTGGGCCACCCTTAGCAGCAATAACTGCAATCAAGCTTTGACGATTACTTGCAACGAGTCTTTTACAGCGCTCTGGAGGAATTTTGGCCCACTCATCTTTGCAGAATTGTTGTAATTCAGCTTTATTTGAGGGTTTTCTAGCATGAACCGCATTTTTAAGGTCATGCCACAACATCTCAATAGGATTCAGGTCAAGACTTTGACTAGGCCACTCCAAAGTCTTCATTTTGTTTTTCTTCAGCCATTCAGAGGTGGATTTGCTGGTGTGTTTTGGGTCATTGTCTGCTGCAGCACCCAAGATCGCTTCAGCTTGAGTTGACGAACAGATGGCCGGACATTCTCCTTCAGGATTTTTTGGTAGACAGTAGAATTCATGGTTCCATCTATCACAGCAAGCCTTCTAGGTCCTGAAGCAGCAAAATAACCCCAGACCATCACACTACCACCACCATATTTTACTGTGGTATGATGTTCTTTGCTGTGAAATGCTGTGTTACTTCTACGCCAGATGTAACAGGACACGCACCTTCCAAAAAGTTCAACTTTTGTCTCGTCGGTCCACAAGGTATTTTCCCAAAAGTCTTGGCAATCATTGAGATGTTTTTTAGCAAAATTGAGACGAGCCTTAATGTTCTTTTTGCTTAAAAGTGGTTTGCGCCTTGGATATCTGCCATGCAGGCTGTTTTTGCCCAGTCTGAGTCGTGAACACTGACCTTAATTGAGGCAAGTGAGGCCTGCAGTTCTTTAGATGTTGTCCTGGGGTCTTTTGTGGCCTCTCGGATGAGTTTTCTCTGTGCTCTTGGTGTAATTTTGGTCGGCTGGCCACTCCTGGGAAAGTTCATCACTGTTCCATGTTTTTGCCATTTGTGGATAATGGCTCTCACTGTGGTTCGCTGGAGTCCCAAAGCTTTAGAAATGGCTTTATAACCTTTACCAGACTGATAGATCTCAATAAAGTTATTTTTTAACTTATTTTATAAGGGGGGCAATCACTTTTTCACACAGGGCCATGTAGATTTGGAGTTTTTTTTTCACTAAATAATAAAAACCATCATTTAAAACTGCATTTTGTGTTCAATTATGTTATCTTTGACTACTATTTAACGATTTTTGATGAGCAGAAACATTTAAGTGTGACAAACATGCAAAAGAATAAGAAATCAGGAAGGGGGCAAATAGTTTTTCACACCACAGTATCTATATATCTCCATCTTACAAAATGTGCTAAAACGTGAAACCGTCAGTTGTATGAGTGTAAATGGGCTCTGTGGGCCACCGCCTGGCCCAGTGCTGGTAGACACCTCACAGATAGAGCTGCTTGCAAGACACAGCTAACTATATGTATCATAACAAACTAGAGGGTGCTGGAGCCAGCAGACCCTGCATTTGGTAACACAACAACTCACACCCCTCAAGGTTTCCCAATATCCCAATCCAATATCTGTGGGAAGGAGCAGCTGGGCCAGAAATGGCACTCACTGGGACCCCATATGGAGGTCTCTGAAACCCACACTGTACCCCAACTACTTCTCTCTCTAGGTACCTGTTCGATACTACTGCTAATATTAATATGATATAGCGTTGCTGCTCCTAAAAACTACACCAAACCCTGCCCCCCAGTAGACAGCAAATTCTCTGCCCGAAAACCCTTGATCACCACATAATATGTACAAATGCCCCCCCCCCCGTTGTTCCAATGACACGTTACGATCTAAGTGGGCCGGGTCCTTGACACTCTGTGGGTAGATGCTAGTGGCTGCCCTTGGCTGGGCACCGGGGCAGCCAAACAAATTTACATTACTTAAACAATACCCAGGAAATAACCTCCCGTAACTCACCCCAATCCCCCACTGTTCTACTGCACTTTCCCCCCACCCGCTGAACAATTTCCCCTAAAACTTATAGGAATATCCTCCCACAAGTGTCCCAAAACATTGTTTGACTTCCTCTGTTTAGACACCCCCCACTTTAGAAGTTCGGACTCTTAGAGAGTCCTATAGATCCCTGGACCCTTGGATAGGGATACCCGGGTAAAAAGTTAACTATCATGAACCATTATTCAAGGTTATTATGGTTGTTTAATGTTCTTATTTGATTATTTATTTATTTTTTTCTCTTGGTTATGTTCCTGGTCTGTTCCTGTCTGGTCGTCCGAGCCTGTTCTCCCCGGCCCCCTTGAGGATCCCCTTTCCCCATATGAATAATGGGTGAGTCTGTTAAAACTCTCAAAATAATGTCCTGAAATGTCAGGGGGTTGAAACAGACGAATATAAATAATGATCTCCCCCTAATCAAAATGATATACAAAAACAGAGGTTGCGACAATAAATTCAAGAAAATCTGGGAGAGCTGGATAGATTCCCCCGACACCGTCCTTGAATAACCGAGACTTCCCAATAACCTCTCCAAGTCCTTGATGGCGGGGGCCCTGGGGGGCTCGGGCATGAGTCGGCCGGACACAGAAACAGCTGAGATGAGAATATTGATACCAGGTAAAGGACCACTCAGACCACTTGTTGATAATGTTTTATAAAAATAATATTTATTTATCATCCAATCCAATGCTACAACATTAGTTGCTAACTTCAACTCTATATGAAAACTTAACCTATGTTATGTACATATTAATGTAATTGCTATATTTATTGCATTGGCAAAATAAAACAAATTAAAAAAAAAAAAATACACCTGTCTGTATATACCCCATCCTTTGGTACAGGAAGATACAGTGGGCCAGTGGGTATCTTTGGTAATCCTTTGGTAATCTGTCTGAATGCATGTGTACACTGCCTAAATCTTCCTGTAGCACATAACATGTAAATAAATCAATAATAAAATGTGGTATTTCACTTAAAGTAATACATTTTCCTTGCATATAGCCCATAATCTAAAGATTAAAATAATTCATTACTTTACTAGATTTTTAACACAAAGATACAGTATTCCTCTCTGAAATCTGTAAAATATTTCAGTAAAGCACGGCCTTCATTTATTCTCCTTCTCCAACTCTCACTCACTAAGATCAAGCGTTCTTACAGGGCAATGCAAAGTCTCAAGGTAAAAATCCAGTCATAAAGCCATGCTTACTGATGTAATAATGGTAAGTGTGACTTTGACAGTGGAGAGGAGATCTTTAAGGAGATGCAATTTATCCCTCAGGGTTTATTGGAGGGGAATAGAGAGGAAGTTACTGAAATATCTGCTGTAGTGAAGTATTGTAAAATGGTCACAATTTGTATTCGGCAATTATTTAATCCACTCATTGCAGAAATTCTTCAGCCATAATGGCCATTATGAACATGACCTTTAAATCATATCAATTTGTTTCATATTGATTATTTTAATAGATTTTAGGATGGGTTTGTAATACTTTGAGCAACGGAGCAGTAAATTATGTGTGCAAGTATCTTGCAGAAGTATGTATCTATGGCAATGGATTATTTGCTCTAGCAATGAATGGAATTCGTAGCAATGAAGGGGTATTAGAGGGAAAACCTTAATATATAAGACCAGGATCCCATGTAACATGTTACATCCTGTTTCGTTGATGCCTCATTTTATTGTATCCCTCTCTTATCCTGACTAACTCTGCTTGTTCACTTTTCATTTCTTAGTCTTTCATTGTCTGTAATTACATTTTAGTTCTTTCTGTTTCCTGGGTGGCTGTCTCACTGGTACATAACCTGGGCCTTTTTGGGTTTACACTGGTACATAACCTGGGCCTATTTGGGTTTACACTGGCATACTGGTAGGGCATGTTCACATAGTCACTCACTATTCCAAGTCATTCACTATTGAAGCTTGTGCTTTTCTTACATACAGTAGAACATCAAAATTGGCAGATAGTATGGATATAGCTAGTAAAATAAGAAGCCACTGTTACTTGTTACAATTATGGCTTTAAATGATAGTTCTTTCTATCATATTCTGCAGATGCATAATTAAAATTAGTAGAATTTTCAAGGAACGTTTCCAAGATCCAATCTTTCCATGCAGTATCAGATCTGATTATAGCAAGTTGTGTAGTTTAAACATTCCAATCAATTTTAACATGATGTACTCAAGCATTCAAAAAAATTACACATAATGCAAGGGATCCAGAATGCTATTTTGCTGGGAATGTATTTGTGATGTTCTTTTGATTGCAGCTATGCAGTAAGAACAGGATGGCATACATAGCTTGAGAAAGACATGCTGACAGTATTTACATACTATGAGTCCTCTACATACTTCTGTTACCAGAAATGTTTTACTTCTTTTCATTGCATGACAGGTGTCATGACTGATGAGCTGATTTGCATCTCTGTGTTCTACTGCTAATTTATTATGGATTTACTTTGGGTTCAGTGAGCAATGTTGATCTAGATGCGCTACCCTAAAAGAGACACATGCCCTAAAGGAAGTGACTTTTCCTATGGTACAAATTGACGTGCAGTAGGTATAATGGTATATACTGTATGGCTATTTTTTCCCCCACCATGTTGCAAATTAAACAAATTACTAAAAAAAAAAAATTCCAGCAATACTAAAGTAGGAAGATTACATTTTTTTTATATCATTAAATCTAACATACTTTGTGCTTATGGTGATTTTTTCTATAATTCTGGCTCTTGCAAAAAGCAAGAAAATTATTCCTAAGATTGGCTCATTACAATAGTTTAATTTAATACAGGCATCCCACTCCTCCCGGGAGTCTCCCTCATTTGGGAGTGGTCTCCCACACACCCGCGAAACCACCCCAAACTCCCATGACCCAAACTTACCTGACGAGTCCGCCTCCAGAACACCTATTCTTGTGGGTCACACCCCTAGCCACGCCTCTAATGTGATGTAATTTACATCACAAGGCATGTTTTTTTTTAATACACAGGGAAAACTGCTGATTATGTCATAGAAATACTGACTGACAAATATTCAATTGGGTAAAATAAATGCACACACCCAGACTGCCAGGACATAAATCTTGTGTGTTCAAATAGTGAAGTAAAGTTAGAAAACAAAGGTTACAGGGTCACAGTGTAATGTTTTATATAATTTGAACTCTGGGCTCCAAATTGCTGTTCATAAAAAATAAAAATGTGCATTTTTAAAAGGAAATTTACCCATGTACATTTACTGTAATTATTATAATAAAAAATATTTTCTGTTCAGAATACAACTAATAAAAGGTTCTGGCAACATTCAGTATCTGAAGCAGTTTTGGCTGGGAATTCTGTATTGTGTAATTCTATAAACACTAACTGGTAAATATTATTGTTATTTCTAAAGCAGTACCAACCCCTAGACCTACTATTTCAGGGTATAACCTGTTTTTTGCAACTTTGTTATGAGGATAAGTGGGTTAACATAAAACGTTGTACAATGACATATATGTAAGAAATCCATTTCTTGCTGCTTGCCATACATGCACAATGATTGTTTTGTCCAAACTGCACAAAAAGGCTGCTAGATAAGGCTTCGTATTTCTATGAAACGAAGAAGAGTTTTTTACCTTTAAGACTACTGGCACTTGGGCACTGTATCGGATACTAAGAAGAAGAGTTGAGAGTTATCATTTAATACATCTATTGTCTGAAACATAGTTAGGTAGCAGCACTTAATGTAGAGAACAGTACTGTTTAAAATTTGGATATTTAAAATGGATAGTAAAGATACCATATACATGCTAACAACTTGTACTACGGCTGGTCTGAAATTAGCTGCATTAATAAGGACAGATTGTGCTGGCTGAGATTGGATTTATATGGCAGCAGAAACTGTTGTGTATTTCTGGCAGGCTGTGATGGGTGAGTCTGGACTAAGGTGGCAGTAACAAGTAAGGTAAAGTGTTGATAGCAAAATGGAATGGCTTAGTTGGCAACATTCCCCCAAAAAATCTAGGTACACATTTTATCAGACAATGACATATTGTTTTGCCATAACTTTGGAGAGGAATATTTCAACTGGATTCCAACCCCCCCAATTTTTTAGTATATATTAGTCTGAAAGAAAACAGATGAATTACTATAAAAAGATATCCTAATTTGTCTAAACTTGCAAACAGTAAGAATCCCTAAAGGGGATCTTGGTTCTGCCCTGCTGCAAGTATTGAATAGCACAGTGCTTACAAGACAGAGAGCAAGGCACAGTACACCCCCAGTTTAAATAAGAAGAAAGTAGGATAATCATCTCAAGGCATTGTCTATACACAGTAGATGGATAATGTGGGGAATGTATGTGTCTAAATTTATATTCGACCAATTCCAGTCGAATAAGACCAATTCCAGTGGAACCTGACTGCCTTTGGCTATATATATATATATATATATATATATATATATATATATATATATTCTGTTATCTACTAGAACTTCCAGATCCTTTTCAAAGTGAGATTCACTAGCACTGATCCATTTATGATATAATTGTATATGATATCTACAGTACAAGTATTTCTAAACCACACATGCATCAACTTAAATGGCAACTGTACTGAAAAAAAATAATTTGCCTCTTCTTAATCTATAATAAAATACATGTAAGTAGCACTTACTCTGAGGTGTGTGTGTGTGTTGCTGCATGCCTTTAATCCAGCACGTGTTATCCCCCTTACATCTTTTAACCACTCCCACTTCCATCTGGCCTGACTTCTTTGAAATCAAGCATACCAACTGTCAAAACTGCACAAAGCATACCTACTGTCAAACCCCTGTCACCATTCCAGCTACAGCAAAAATGTTTATATCATAGAATATCTGATGTATTTAATTAGATCAACTGGACTTGAAGTTTAGTTCTTGAAGACGTTTCGCTAGTCACCTGACTGGCTTTCTCAATTCAGAATGACTTGTACAAGAATCTGTGGCAATTATGTACCCTGGAAAATCCCAATTAGCATATCACAGCCAAGTGTTAAGGGCGGGATTGCAAAGTGGCTAAGGTGTTATAGGAATGCCCAGGGTAAGGTAGCCTCCTTAACACCTCTCTTGAACCAGTCACGTTCCTTTAGAACGTGACTGGTTCAAGAGAGGTGTTAAGGAGGCCATTTATGTGAAAATAAAGACACCAAGCCTAAATAGAGGTGGGGGGGGTTTGACACCAACTGTCTGCCATGTACAATGCTGTTTTGACACCTTATCCTGGGCGTTCCTATAACACCTCTTAGCCACTATGCAATCACGCCCTTAACACCTGGCTGTGATATGCTAATTGGGATTTTCCAGGGTACATAATTGCCACAGATTCTTGTACAAGTCATTCTGAATTGAGAAAGCCAGTCGGATGACTAGCGAATTGTCTTCAAGAACTAAACTTCAAGTCCAGTTGATCTAATTGAATACATCAGATATACCATGACCTGGATGAATGAGAACCTTCACAAGCATATTTATAGCATAGAAGTTTATGATTACTTTATGACAGCTGAAATGCAAGATGCGTCAGATTGGATATCTAAAGAAATAGGGGACAGATCAACAAAAAAATGGAACAGTGGTGATTGGGAAGAATTATAGTTTCCAGTAATGGTCAATTATAAATAAATGGTCAATAAAAAATTCTGTATAGACGCCCTTTAAGCTTTGTACCTATGATAGATAAATCCCATTTGGAGCAATTGCTCCAAATGATAAATCTAATTTTGTCAGTTTCATAAACACTAATGCATGTATTTCTGACTGAAAATGGAAGGCAAAAAATGCATATTATGGTATAAACTCATCTCTGAACACAGAAAAAACGCATCAGTTGTTTTGAAATTTATTGTAGCACAGTGCATTTTCCCCTTGCTTTTGTACATTAGTGTGAATGAAGACTTAGCAAGATTTAAGAATACCACATTTAGTGCTATGCCCAAATTTAAATCCCCACTTAGTTCCTCATAAAAAAACAAGCAAGTTTGTTAAAGGGCAAGTCCACACCTCCCAAAAAAATTTGTATATCAGCTGAATGCTAGGTTTTAGGGTGTAAGGACATGCCCTTTAAACAAAATCTATTTCTCATAAATCCATGTGGATTACTACTTATAGGTCAGTCCTTGAGACATAGGGGCATATTTCTAAACAAGCTTTTAGAATGTTGCCAAATTACTGAAATAGTAG
Source organism: Hymenochirus boettgeri (assembly GCA_019447015.1). Taxonomy (NCBI): domain Eukaryota; kingdom Metazoa; phylum Chordata; class Amphibia; order Anura; family Pipidae; genus Hymenochirus; species Hymenochirus boettgeri. Next base: position 221,854,970 of record CM033470.1, on the reverse strand, counting down.
GTGCAACATTTGTATTGGTCCTAAATTGCTGCTCAGTTCCCGTTTGATTTATCCTTTTTCCCCCCTTTCCATTCCTATTATTTACTCATAATTAAGTCAAATGGGTGTAGACCTAATTTGTTGAACATGTGTACCCTAATGGAGTTCAATTCATGTAAATGGCGTGTAATAGCTTAATACCCCTTTTAAAGCAGTCCACTTCTGTTCTACACATCAACCCAGTCAATAAGCTTAAAGGATCTTTAATAGCATAACATTTGCTTTTATAAAATTAAGGCATCATATCATGGAATAATTTAGCCATATTTATACCAATTACATCACACTTTTCATTAAAAGCTATCAGTTCTAATTTTTGTATTTCTACAAAAAGGCTTCTTGCATTTGTAAACATATGTTTTAGACTATTATCATTAACTTAATTTACACACTTTAAAGGACAATTATACTCACCATTTCCCCGATCCATTCCTGCAAAGTACCCAGGGTGAGGACCTAAATGCAAAGTTCTCACCGCTGGATACTTTACAAAAGTTCTGCACTACTTACTTGTAATCTCCCTTGTCCGGATCCTTCTCGCTGGTACTGTCAGTGACAGTCTGGGAGGCAGCCAATGGGAAGGCGCGCCTCCTTGCAAAGCGTATATTTCCATTGGCTGCCTTGAGACCTGTCACTCAAAGTGCCAGTGAGGAGGATCGGACCACAGCGCTGAGGAAGATTACAAGCAAGTAGTGTAGAACTTTTGTAAAGTACCCAGAGGCGTTTTAGGTCCTCACCCTGGGTATTTTGCAGGAATGGGGGGAAAGGAATGAGGGGGAGGTGAGTATAATAGTCCTTTAATGTTCATGGTTCACTTTGCTCTCCTCCCCCCTTATATGTCGTTACACCCTAATACACCCCAATACTAATACTTACTTCATTGTTATCTACAGGACCCTACGCCAATACCTAGTTTAAAATCTCCTCCAATCCTCTAGTTATCTTCTCACCTAAAAAAGCTACAGCATAGCTCTGATTGTTTATCCAACATACAACATGGCTGCATTAAAAAAAACAAAAAAAAAATTTGTCCATCCTTAAAATACTAATGACACAAACTGCAATCTTTTTTATTGCCCTTAATACGGATATCCTTAGTACACATTTACACTCACTTTGAACATTACAATATTGTCCAGAGCACATTAACAAACATACAAGCTGTGTCTCATCTCTCCCTTTGCTGTGGCTGTGGGTTGATTCGTGAAATTAACCTGTGGGTAATAGAGGTCAGCCCCCATAATTCCCCATATCTGGGTGAACCCAGTTAAATGCACACAGTACTTCTAATATGCTCTGTAATGCTCAACAAGGAAGTTGCAGCCTTGCTTCCTACTGCACAGTGATCCTCCTCCCTGACACAACACAATCAATATTCCTGGTCCTAACAATGATATAATCCTTTGCTTTTCATATAAAAAAAGCAAAGTAATCTGTACAGTGTAAGCTACCATGAAAAACAGAATATTAACATTTCAATTAAGTTAAGGTGCTCATACTTTAGAACTCACCTCCCAACCAATATCAGGGCATTCAATCAATTCTTCAGGAACCCCCTTTTTCAACAAATTGAATGTAGTGGGATCAGTCGGAAGGTGAGTTCTGACCCAAAGTACTCTCATGTACTCATGTACTATGTCTTGTTAAAAGCAAAGCTTTTACCCCTATCTCAATCAGAGACACTATATGAAACACTACCACTGTACATGTGGGAACTTTGTGTTTTGCTAGGAACATAATGGGAATTTAAACCTGTGACCTTTTTGGCCTTTTGTTTCTAAAACATGTACTTTACCATTTGAGTCATCACTGCAGCTGCAATTAACATATGTACATTAAGAAGCATTATCTTTTGCTAGAAACAGAATAATAATTTTAAAAAGTTAGTAAAATAATTTTTTTATTGCCCCATGAAGGCTGTATGTAATTCACACTGACTGGCAAATAAACTGCAGGATAATCAGCAGCTTTCAAAGATCAGAAAATGGAATTTTCTGATCTTTGAAAGCTGCTTATTATCCTGCTTATTATTCCATGTTGATGTAGAGACATCTGTATAGAAAATCCTCTGTGCATAGATACTGTGCATACTGGATTCAGGGGGGAGTGGCTCTTGGTGTTCTGGGGAAAAACACTTTCAAATAACCCCTCTTACTACCCAATATGATCCAACCTTTTTCACACTCCACTGTCTACTAATTCCCATCACCTTATGTCTCACCCCCATTTCCTCTAGACTGTAAGCTCTTTGGGCAGGGTCCTCTTTTCAATTGTATCACGTTACTGCTGTAAGTAACTCATCACTGCGTACTTATATTATGTTACCTGTGTATGTAATATGTAAGACTTTGTATAATATATATTGCCCTGTATGTAATGTATGACTATGTAAAGCGCCACAGAAGATGTTGGGTATATATAAATCTATAAAAATGTATAGTCTTACTGCATCATCTCATTCATATGTGAAGCGCAAAGCACACCCAAAGCTAAAAAGGTTTTATATGAGGCATAATCTTGATAGGAAAAAAGTATTATTTTTCTAATTGTAATTATTTTTCTAAATGTAATTATCTAAAGTCTGCATTCTGCCTTGAAACGTTACACACTAGGTTTACTGCAATATATGTAGCAATAATGTAAATGCTTCAGAAAACAAGACACCTTATAATTTGCTTTTAAATGATCAAATACATTTCTTTATTTGAAGATTCTGCACAGTGTATTTATGTTACATTACCGTAGGCTAGTTTGATATTGTATCTAAATGTTCTTAATTCATTTAAAATTAACGACCAAGACAGATGTAAACATTTATTTCTAAAACCCTTTGGAGAATTGGAAAGGAGTAGCTTGGGATAAAATGAAGAAGCTTACTGTACATTAGGTTGATTGGAGCAGAAGTGACATGTGCACAGCAATTATTGTCTAGAATGTAATTGGTGCCAAAAGGTGCCTGAGGTCAGAAATGCATAGGAGAGATTAAAAACATTTATAGTGGCCAATCCAGAAATACAAAAAAATAGAAAAAATAGAAAAGTCCAACTCATAAGCATAGACTGTATATCCTTCCTTTATATAAAATTATTTTCCATTTTGTGGAGATTGCATTGAGTTTTTAGACTGTACTATGTAGGTGGGGGTAGGCTAAAATAATATTATACATAGTAAAAGTGTATATTGTAATGTAAAAGGTATAACATGAATTAGTTTATTAATATGTACAAAATAAAGATATATAAGTGTGTAACAGTGTGTAAATGGCATATGAAATAAAAAATAAAAAAGTACTAACCTACAGAATCTCCCCACGTTTGAATGGACTGGTCAAAATGAGAGCTATAAACACACCTCTCAAATTTATTAAATTCTGCATGGAAGTTTGCTGCCATTTCCTTATTGTCCTTATTATCCAATAGGTGTGCTTCTGGTAGCTGCTGTAGCACTACATCACACCCTGACGCAATGCATGCTTTACAGTAACATCCTTTAGCTTTGCATTGTAGTAGAGACTTACTGAGCATGTGCGAGTTAATGGCCAATACAAGAAAGTTTGCTTTCCCAGTAAGTGTAGATGATATCCGCTTTATTGCATTGTGGGAGAGACTTACTGAGCATGTGCGAGTTAATGGCCATCAAAAGAAAGTTTGCTTTCCCAGTAGTGTAGATGATATCCAGCTGTATTGCATTGTGGAGAGACTTACTGAGCATGTGCGAGTTAATGGCCAATCAAACAAAGTTTGCTTTCCCAGTAAGTGTAGATGATATCCAGCTGTATTGCATTGTGGGAGAGACTTACTGAGCATGTGCGAGTTAAGGGCCAATCAAAACAAAGTTTGCTTTCGCAGTAAGTGTAGATGATATCCAGCTGTATTGCATTGTGGGAGAGTGCTTCACATCCTGATTCAATGTGTAGTGGAAGCGGGTGGGCATGGCCAAACGACACTGTCTGTCTCTCTCTCCCTGTCTGTCTCTCTCTCTCTCTCTGTCTGTCTCTCTGTTTGTCTGTCTGTCTCTCTCTTTCTGTCTGTCTCTCTCTGTCAATTTCTCTGTCTCTTTCTCCTATTCTGTTAGCAGCAGTGCTCACAATGATCAGCTTCCAGGTTAGTACAATTTTATAAAATTGTCCCATTAACTGTAATCAGTAGGGCCGACTGTATTCTAGCAGCCAATAGGAATACCCCATATTAAACAAGCAGCAGGTTCCTCCTTACTGCCGCATGTGTGTAAAGTACAGCATCTAACAAAGCCCTTCCACATTGGTCGTAATCCAGGTAAAAGCCAATAGTGTTCCGTTTAACTGGGAGAGAAGGCATTGCCTATAGAAATGGTGGGCGATCCCTGCTGTTGCTAGGTATTGAGACGCTGCCTGTTCCTGCTTGAGAGCCCTGGGGATTAGCTGGAGGAGGGAGTTAATGTGTGTACAGTATTGTATGTATACAACTTGACAGCACCTGGTCTGGGGCTCCAAGTGCCGATGGAAGCCCCGCGGAGCCTCCCAACACTCGCGGCAGGGCCTGGGAGCCTGGTTTTTGGCCGCGAACAACCGCAAACACCCCCTGGAAGACAGAACTACCGGGAAAGGCTCCAAGTGCCGCGGAGCCTCCCAACAATCGCGGCGGGGCCTGGGAGCCTGGTTTTCAGCCGCAGACAACCGCAAACTAACCCTGGAAGACGGAACTACCGGGAAGGGCTCCAAGTGCTGCGATAAGCCCCACGGAGCCTCCCAACACTCGCGACGGGGCCTGGTTTTCAGCCGCAACCAGCCGCAAACTACCCCTGGAAGACGGAACTACCGGGAAAGGCTCCAAGTGCCGCGGGAAGTTATCATTAGGTAAAAACGTATCTTAAACATAATAATTACACTACAAAAATAACAGCATTATTACTTAATATAGGTCATTCTTAGATAGGACTACCCTAATATGGAGGGCCTTGTAAGTGGCGGGTAGCTTACACTTATTATATATTAATATATTTTAATAAATCTATGTAACTAACACTCCAGCAAATTAAACTTTATAAAATTAACACATAAAAAACCCACTTTTGCTAGTATCTGTATATAAAATTTGCACATGAGAATCATATGCATAAAAGCAACAACAAAAAAATTATTGGTTGTATAGATTGCATTTAAACAACCATTTATAATACCATAGATTGTGTGAAACTAAAGTTAACTGTATAATAGTAATATTTAATTAAATATTTCATGAGGACCTAAAAACAACATTTATTTTCTTTAAAACTGATAAACCCTATGTAAGACCCAGTCACAACTTAAGGTCCTTTAAAGGGCCACCCCTCTGATACTTGAGATACTTAATACTACACGGCGCAGCAGTCAACCAGGGTAGAGCATGGTGTAATTATGGGTAATTATTATATTCAGACCAGGAATGCAGGAAGGTAATGTTTAAAAGGATAGCTTATTTGTAATGGGGATTATATAAATTGGTGGATGGACATGCTCTTTAAAATTGGTTGTATTTGTTGCTCTGGACCAATCAGTAGAGGGGAGAAAAATGCATAAAGAAATCATCAATAAATATCACATATCCCTTTAATCTTTCCCTGATTGGCAGTCAACAGTGGAAAGTTGACACGTGTGCAGTACCTACCCCAGCTTCTATGGAGGTTTCTATAATTCAGTTGAACTGAAGAATTCACTTGGATGTGTGAAGAAACATCTTACTATACAAGTAAACCATTAGATATTTTCACATACACATTTAAAACAATAGCATCATTGGTGCTGCCTATATTTCCATGTATTAATGTCCTCTAGATCCAGTGATGTCAGTAACAAAACTTTCAAATGAAAGTTAAAATTTTATATTTTTCCAAACTAGGGGCATTTTTTTTCTTTTCTTTCTTTTTAATTATAGCAAAAGAACTATTATATATTTTGCTGAAAATTAAGATTTTTGATATATAAAGTGCTTTTATATCATTAGGTGGGTGAGCATATCCCCATTTTAAAGGATAGGTACACTACTGTAAAATCAAGTTATGTTCATTTGGAAGCTGAAGCTTTAAATATACTGGTGCCATATTTTTTTTACCTATGCCCCTCCAGAGCCTAGCTTTGTAGATTCAAAGTTGCTGACATCTTGATACTGGTTTGATTAATGTTAAGATCCTCCCCTGAGATTTCCTCTGCTGTCTCCTGATTCAAGCCTCCTCTGGCAATGCCTGTGTGTTCTGTGTGTTCCATGCACGTGCACCAGTATTTTTAAAGCTCCAGCTTCCAAATGAACATAACTTTTTTTTACAGTGTACTTTAATGAACTGTTATACTGTTAACATTAAACATGCTTATACTTTCCTAATTTATGATGAGCTTATATATGGTGATTTTCTTTCCCCCCCAATGTTCTTTAGCACCAGCCCAGACCTGAATGGGACTGATAATACATTGCATAGTAGCAGAGCGGAAACATGTGCAAAAGTGCGCGTGCGCGGAGACTTTGCATAAAATGCAGATCTCATCGCAAAGCAGGGAAGTGCACCTAGTGTGGCCAGACCAATTGCCAATATTAGTGTGTGCTTTTAAGTGTGTGTGATCGGATCGCAAGTTAAAACCGTGCAGTGTGGCCTGGTCCTTACTTTTAAATTTATAATCTAACATTTCAGGTCATTCCTCAATAAAGAAATCATCTGACCTTAATTTATTTTTAGACTTCAGTTTTCTTATAAGCATTTGTGGAATCTCATTTAATGTTACGGGTCTCATTTAATTTTTTCTTCTCAGTCTGCTAAAAACTGCAGCTTTGCTTAAACCAAGAGGAATAAATATACCAAGAGCAAATAACTTTTGTTTGTCAGCAGGAAGGAAGTGTCTGGCTGCCAGCAAGCTTGCAGCAGCAGCACAAACATCATTTCCAAAGGATATATTTATTGTACTGACAAATTGCCTCTATTCAGAAGATGAGAACATGATGTGAAATTCATAGCGTATTATTATAGCAAAAGATAAAAGAGATTCAATTATGTGTGGGCATTTGGGAAGTTTATAACAGGATGACATTTCTGTAATCTGTTTTCTACTATTTTATGAATAATGAAAATGATTGTACTGCAGTTTGTGTCCATTCCATATGACTCATACTGTAATATAAACAAGTGATCCAAGTTTTTTTTTGTTATATTCCACTTCCAATGGTGTGGAACATTTCCAATAATTCATTTTCCTTTAAACCCTGCATCATCCATGATAATAATCATCTCATGGTTTTAAAGGAAATACTATTTTCACAAAAAAATGGATGACCTTCAGTTTACAGAACCCATCATCCCTGATGCCCTATGTTATAAAGGAAGTACTGGATACTGTGGGCATATACTGTGGGTAATGGAAGGAAAGACATAGGGACTCATTTACCCATAACCACTGGGCAATAATATGGAGTCAAAGTAGCGCTAACCAGTTCGCTATCGTTTTGTTCTACAGAAATTATTTGGTGAAAAGGATTGACAGACTTGTTCTACAGAAATTATTTGGGGAACACTCTAAGATTGTTGTGTTTTACAAACATAGGGGCCGATGCAGAACCGGAAGTGGCATCACTTACCTTTACGAGATCCCACGATTCAGTAAATCATTTTGCGAGATTTACTGCATTGCAAAATCCCCGTCAGGTAAGACGCACTGTTTTGTGCCTCAATGCTTCCTATATTACATAGGCTGCGCTATTTTCAATTTTTTTTTGAAATAGCACAGTCAACGCAAAATTAGTGTAAAACCAAACCAAGGTAGCCACATTTGGCAGGGTAGAATGTCTGTAAAGAAAGTAGATGAAAAGAAAACACGGACTGTTTCATTTAGTAGTCTTTCCTTACAGCAGAGGTTAAAGGAAACAAGTTCCATATACCAGATTTTATTTTTTCCACAAAATGAATTGAAAAGCAATTTACCCATATTTTGTTACTGCAGGTATTAAAGGTAAAGTGTTAAAGGGCAAATGTCATTTGCTACTCTTATTATTGTAGAAATGAATGGAAAAAATATGTTTAGACTTTTCTTCTTTGCCATTTAATGAAAATGTGTATCACATTCCAGATATTCCTTAACAAAGACTTTAAAGAGAAATATATTATGGGCAAGAGAGTCATTATAATTAAAGAGAAAATAAACAATTTACCAGTTTATATATATATTTTTAAAGTTTAAAGGTAAAGCTTGCCATTTATTATTTTTAGTGCCATTTACCATATTCTACAACCAAACATATTGTATGTATTTATTAGGAAGCATGGTCAAGCTTCCATGTGGTGATAGCACTACCAACACGCCCCTTTAATGGGAGGTCCTATGCCTTTAATATAAAGCACTGGATGGATGGCCTCTTCCCTCATTTTTAAAAATCCAAAGCCTGCTATATTGATGCAGTGTGCAAGTATGAGAAATGCAAAAGTTTGCTAATTGTAATTGAAGAAAAAGAAGTTAGGACCTTCCAGACTGGGGTTACCTTGTCGTGGTTGGAAGGCTTTTCATTCATGTGATCACAGTAATGTATACTAAAACCCTGTATGACAGTGTGCAGATAATATGATAATGTATGGGGCCTAGGAATGTGTATTCAATTGTATTAATGTTTGACCAGATCAGTATCACTTCTGCAAAATATAGTTGTAATTTAGCTTAAGGAGTGCTTCCACAATCCTTCTATTGTATGTATTTATTAGGAAGCATGGTCAAGCTTCCATGTGGTGAAAGCACCCCCAACACGCCCCTTTAATGGGAGGTACCTTTAATATAAAGCACTGGATGGACGGCCTTTTCACTCATTTTTAAAGAGCCAAGGGCTGGGGGGATATTGCAATGCGCAAATATGAGATAAGCAACAGTTTGCTTATCTTAATTGAAGTAAAAAAGGTTAGAAGTTAGGACCTTCCAGACTGGGGTTACCTTACATTGCATTGAGTTTTAGTAGCTACCAATCAAATGGGGGTATATAACAGTAGTACTTATAGAAAAGATGTATATGTATGTATGTATTTTTTAACTATTTCATTTAATGGCCATAAAAAAAAAAACTCCAGCAAAGATAGTGCTAATAGTGAGTTAATTTTTTACTTAGAAAACAAATTATATACAGTTAATAAATGATACTTACTGACCAACACCCCTAAGTTACAATACAAAAGTCAAATTGGAAGTTTTAGCCACACCTCTAAGAGTACTAAAGAGTCTCCATATGGATACTAAAAGATAGTGACATGTCAGTAACATTAAATCATTTTGTAATGTTCACGCACGTGCCACTATTAACAAATAAAAAAAAAATGTAATCTATACTATAGGCACTGTACAAGAGTAATCAAGAGCGCTACGCAATTTCTGCTTTTTTAACATTGTAATATAGATAATATACGAAACTGGGGTTGTAGGGGGTCCTCTGCATTTATAGCAAAAATTTTTTGAATGGAAATGCTCTGTAATTAACATTAATAAGTAAGGCTGGAATTGTTAAAGGCCCCATAAATGTTTGCAGCGGTTCACAACAATGCGCAGAAGATCCTCAAAATATACAAATAGTAGAAGGGGATACCACACTGCAATTCCAAGCAAGTGTATTTTATTAGTGCGACATGTTTCAAACTACATGAGTTCTTTCTCAAGCCAGGCTTGAGAAAGAACTCATGTAGTTCGAAACATGTCGCACTAATAAAATACACTTGCTGGAATTGCAGTGTGGTGTCCCCTTCTACTATTTGTAAATTTTGTGGTTAATTGGACCGTGGAGGTGTGGAGCGGCCAGAAGGTGTGGACCCCTGTCAGATCCTGATGCAGATCCTGTCTGTCATCTTTCAAACATCTTTACTGTGTGTACCCAGCTTAAAGGACATGTCCACCCTTCTAAATTTTTTTTTATATAATATTCCCCCTGTCCCCCCAGCCCCAACCGTTATAGTTTTAAGTTCAGAAAGTGCCCCAACCATTACTTACCTTCCCTCTTTCCTCCGCCACGCTGCCAGGCCCTCTGTTTGCGAGAAAATGCAATCAGAGGGGCGGGACCGGCAGTCGCGTCTGTGATTGGCTGAGCGGCAGCCAATCACGGACGCGGCTGCCAGGAGTTCAGTGCGGCAGAGGAAAGAGGGAAGGTAAGTAATGTTTGGGGCACTTTTTGATAATAAAAATATAGCGGTTGGGGCTGGGCTGACAGGGGGAATATTATATAAAAAGATTTTTACACTAAGGGGAAGGAATCCTAATGGGGGGGGGGGGGGGGGGGGGGGGGGAGTGCTCTTCTGCGCATGGCAAAATTCTCCCGGAGGAGAGACAGGAGACAGAGTCCTATATGGACTCTGCAGTACTCCTGGTGGGCGTTTTTCTGGACTTTAGGGGGGGATAGCAGAAGAACCAGATGGATTGTAAAGTAAGGTAAGGATTAAACTACACTACACAATGGGGCCAGTAGTGGGGGGGATTATAGTTTTGGGGGTGGACATGCCCTTTAAGACAAGACCGGTTATGTAAAAAAAAAAATCAGTCGATTACAAAGTTTGATCTACTCAAAATATTTGGCTGGGTGATATATTTGTTGTGAATTATTGCCCAATGTTTCCCGACCCTACTAATCAGGTTGAAAAAATGTAGATGGACAGTAAGCTTTTTTCTTGGCTGACTGACAAACATCTGCAAGGTGTTAATATGTTTTATTATACAATAAATACAATTAATACAATAAAAACTGCTTTACTATGATTACTGAAACTCTTATGATCATGAGCTGCAATACCTGTTAAGTTAGCCTGAGATCATATGTAAATCCTTAATGTCCAATAGGCCTATATGCTTTTTTTCCTCTTTTTAAATATATTTCCCTTTTTTCAATTTGCTTTTCACACAGTGACCCTTCACACAGTAAACTGTTTTGTTATTTGCTGACTAATGAACTTACAATCTGGACGCTAGAACTTGAACCTAGATCTAAATCTAATCTTAAAAGCTTAAAAAATCTCATCATAAATGATTCATTTTCACAAGTATTTTATTTAAAAATAACCATGCTATGAGAATTGAAATATTGAAATTATTACATTTATAAAATCTGTTATAGGGGGCCATTAGTGGTCACTACTTTGTGTGGCGACCTGAAATATCCTATACAGAGTATACAGAGGATATCAGTGTGTATGCAAAAAATGTATGCAGATTTGTATTAGACAACAGATTCCTAGCAACTCCTGTGCAGCTATAAACACAAGCTCCACACAGACACATTTTTTTACATACAGTAAGGGGCATATTTATAAAGGTTCGTTAACTTTTCACGGCCGTTTTCGCGGACATTAACGCATAAATCGCGTTTAACGCGATTTATAAAAGTCCGAAAAAAGGCCGCGAAAAGTTAATGAATCGTTAACCCTTCGCGGCGATACTTACCTGTTACCGCCGCTTCTATTTATAAAGCGGCGGTACTGGTTTCGCTCGGCTAGTATCGGCAGTTTTACTTCGCCGCCTTGAAGGTGGCGAAGTCAGCCGATACTAGCCTCCCGCGGCGGGGATGGGCAGGCAACCCGCGGCGGGTGGTCGCACCCGCCCCCGGAGACACGCCCACCCCGCCCACACCCCCCGCGGCGGCGGCGGAGACCACCCGCCGCAGCTTCCCAGCAGCCCCTCCCAACCCGTACCCGGCAATTCGCGACCACCCGCCGCGCACCCCCTCCCCGGCAACCCCTCCAAGCCCCCCGCCCCGGCCGCTCCCCGGGTAAGGGGAAGGGAGCCACTGGAGGGTGGAGGTCTCCTCCAGCGGGGCCCTGAAAGGGCCTTTTGGGGCTTAGGGGGTCCCGCAGCTCGAACCGGGACCCCCTCTCCCCGGCCCTTGCAAGGCCTTTGCGGCACTTACAGTGCCCTTGCGGCTCTGACAAGAGCCTTTTGGGGCTTAAGGGTCCCGCGCTCGAACCAGGATCCCCCTCCCGGCCCTTATAAGGGCCCTTGCGGCACTGACAAGTGCCCTTGCGGCTCTAACAAAGCCCTTTGGGGCTTAGGTCCCGCAGCTCGAAACAGGACCCCCTCCCCGGCCCTTATAAGGGCCCTTGCCACTGACATGCCCTTGCGGCACTGACAGGTGCCTTTGGCGGGTCCCGCAGCTCGAACCGGGACCCCCAGTGTCGGCTCTTAAAGAGCCCTTGGCGACGTCTTCGGGGTGGCGACACCAACCCCACTCAGGTCGCCGATGCCAGGCAGACTCACTGGCGGCCGCCAGTGAGCCCGCTGGCACCGCCGGCCTCAGCGGAGCCGATGTTGCCAGCCGCTTCTTTCTTCAGCCATCTACTGCGATGGCATCTGAGTTCCGCGCGGAAAGCTCCACTTTATATAGGTTTGCAGAAATCCTAAATCCGTTTCTGATTGGTCATTTTTAATACTTGCTTTACATTAACCAATCAGATTCTGATTGGTTAATGTAAAGCAAGTATTAAAAAATTAGAAACGGATTATGGATTTCTGATTTTCGGCCGCAGTGAGCCTGCCTGGCATCGGCGACCTGCGGGTGGTCGCGACCACCTGCTGCGGCCCCCTCCCCGCAGCCCCTCCTAGCCTCCCGTTCCGAGATTGTTGCGAGCGGGGAACTGGTTGGGAGGGGCTGCTGGGAAGCGGCGGCGGGTAGTCGCCGCGGCCGCCGCGGGGTGTGGGCGGGGTTGGCGTATGCCCCGCCCCCTTAGGAGAGGCGCCGGGAAGGGATTTTAAGTCCCTTCGCGGCGATACTATACAGTATCGCCGCGAAGGGGCTTAAAATTACCGCAGCACATCGCGGCCGCGATACATATGGCGGGAATGGCGCTCGCCGTTATAAATACGGCGATAGCGCTATTTTCGCGGCCGCGATGCGCGGCGGTAATTTTTTGGCGCTATTTCCGGTGCTTTATAAATATGCCCCTAAGTGCATCTATGAATGCATAAACTGAATGTATCCCTAGATATACCGCATATGTTTGACACCTTACTCTGGGCGTTCCTATAACACCTCCTAGCCACTATCCAATCACGCCCTTAACACCTGGCTGTGATATGCTAATTGGGATTTTCCAGGGTATATAATTGCCTCAGATTCTTGTACAAGTCATTCTGAATTGAGAAAGCCAGTCGGATGACTAGCGAAACGTCTTCAAGAACTAAACTTCAAGTCCAGTTGATCTAATTGAATACAACAGATATAATTCACATAATAAACATCATCAAATACACATATGTTCAGTAGTTTCACAGCACTCTATAGAAAGATAACACTTTCATTAATCCCAGTTTTTCTCCATAATTAAAACTGAATTTTAAAACTTCTGTGAAGGTTATAAGAATGTATATAAAAAATATGTTCCTATACTGTAGCATAAAGCTGTAGGGAAATCCGCAAATAAATCTAGCTAAAGCTTCCCAGGCTTACTACTTTCCCCATCTGTTACTATGATTTTGTTACTGCTAATAAAATGGAAATCTAAGTGTCCTGGCATGATTCAAATGTCTGCTATGAGCTTCTGAAAGAGTAAGAATGCTGACACCATGATGTATTATATCACTCCAACCCTACTAACCTCCCCCAAGAGGCCCACAGCCCACAGCTCAGCTACTGACACAAAATCAAATCTGCAGTACAGTATCATAATCACATAATTAACATTATTACTCTGGTAATGAAATCACATGCTTGAGTGAGCAATGTTGGTCTGTGCTCTTGTTGGTAAATGAGCTTTACTATAAACATATACAGCCTCATAAAGAGGAGTTGGAGTTAAAGTCACGCTAACTGATTAAATATCGGTTAGCACGACTTTAACTCCTTCCTTGCCATGGCGGGTCAATGAACGAAGCCTGTCCGAATGCATACACACAAGCGATTATCAGGTGCTTCAGGTGTAAAATCGCACGTGTGTAATGGGGCTTTAGCCTCTGTTCCTCTGATTAGCCTGTTGAAGTTGTAAATCGGGTGTTCCCACTGCCAGTCTCCAACTTCAGTCTATGGCAGACAGGCCCGACTGTGATTGTAGGTTCCACCCATCAGCTGAGGTAACATGACCTAGACTACTCTGTAGTCAGATCCAAGTGCCTGGAAAACATTACTTATCTAAACTTACCAAAATAAAAGGCCGCATAGCAGGGTAAAAGGTATCAGTGCTGAGAAGGAGATGCAATACATTGATCTATCCTCTACATGGGTATAAAACCATTATACCCATGTACTATCGGGTTAGTGAGGGGTTTGAACTAATTTTATACTGCCTCTCCCATTTATTTCCCCCCCCCCCTACTTTTTAACAAGAAAATGAATGCCTTTTCAAATGTTAAAGCCCCAGAAAATATTGTGATTTACTGCACTTGTTCCAGGGGAGTACCTGCAGGGGCCCGGGCCCCCCGCAAGATTTGAGGCCGGGCCGCTGCCCCCTTCCTCCTTCCAAGCTGTCTTCCGCGATCAGCTGTATAAATGAAACATATGCGCGATCAGCTGTTTAAAACTGGACCCGAACTTCCAGAACTGAACCGGAAATTTGTGTCTGGTCTTTTTAACAGCTGATCACGCGTATGTTTCATTCATGTGCACGATCTGCTGTTTAAAACGGCTGATTATGGAAGACAGCTTGGGCTTGTACCGTCCACAGTTGCGGGGGTGGTGGGGGCGGTAGTTATGCCACTGACTTGTTCCCATGATGTTTTAAGTGTTGCAAATTTAAGGGTATCTCCACTCGTTTTTTCAAGTTTGGTAATCCAGTTCCATTGAAGAACGAGGTAAAGGAGCTGTGCCTTACCTTCCGTTCTTCAATAGAACACACAGGAGACTGGGGACAAGCTAAGAAACACCCGCTTGCCGCTCCCCCCCCGGCGCTTGTTTTGACAGGTCCTGACGGACCTTGTCTTCTATGCGCTAGAAGACAAGGTCCGTTGGGACCTGTCAACTACGCGCCGGGGAGGCGACGCGCGGGTAAGTTTCTTAGCTTGTCACCAGTCTCCTGTGTGTTCTTTGAAGAACGGAAGGTAAGCACAGCTCCTTTACCTTCATTCTTCAATAGAACTGATACCAAAACTTGAAAAAAACGAGTGAGATACCCTTTAATAAATCACGGAAGTTGTGAAATATATATATTTGGGAGCCTATGATTAGAGTCCACGCTATTGCCTGAAATGCGTCAGGCTGGTTTGTGTGTTACGATGTTTACTTCCAATTGAATAAAGAATAAAGAAGTTTTTAACTTATGCCGACTGAGTCTCTAAGCAGCAACAGAGTTCAGTGTGCTCGACCCAAAGGTTTCTGTGTGAAATATATTGCACCTCAACCCAAGTGCCTTTATACAGCTTTTATTTTTCCTTCATTTTACCTTGCAAATCAAAATAGAACACAGGTTGCCTTTCTATTAAAGACAACTAAAGCCTCAAACAACATTGAATTAGGAGGCAGCTCTCCTTGTTACAAAAAGCAGTAATCAGTGTCTCACCTCTCATTTAAATATAGTAGTTGAGAAATTTAACTTCTAACATGAGGTTTGTGTATTATTTCCCATTGTTCCAGTATCACACAGTGTGGTCACTGGCCATTTTGTTCTTTACACATCCTCAGTCCTAAGATACTGCAGGAACTTGTTACAGTTGGTCACACCCAAAAGTAGCCTCTAGCCAATCCTTTTACAGGATAGAATAAGCAAGGGAGCATGTGACTGAGAGCAGCCAGTCACTATACATTTCATCCAGTTCTTCAAGTGTAACATTTACTTTAATGCTATTTACTCTATTGCTATTTTACAGTTTATTGGTGTTTCAAGAGGGTATATGTTCAATTCTGGAGTGTAACATTTGGGTTTAATTCTCCTTAGTTTAACTGTATGTGCAGCTACTGTAACAATCAAACTACAGTAGACCAGTAAAAAGGTAACATTGGATTAGTTAAAGCTACAGATTAAATGGCATTTCTATGCATTTTTTCCCTCTTCCCGTGGCCTTTTATTGACTGCATTATCTCACTAAACCACTGCACACAGTGCGTTACAAAAACACAGCAATGTGAATGGCAATAAGACATCCTGTGTGATATTCATGTTCTTGCTTTTTTCCTAACACATGCATTATAAAAATGCAATGTGAATGAGCCCTAATGAATTTTCTGCAACTGGAATATTTTGTGAATATCTCTTAATTAAAGGGAACTGTGGTCCAAAAATTACTTTAGGTAAATTGAGATAATTGAGGTCTGAGCTGTGCTCGCCAGCGGCACTGTCAGGAGAAGCCTCAGGAATGTCACAAGTCAGCTTCCCCACCCATTAACTTTCTGGTCAGTCATTTCTGTATACCTTGGGCTGTGGAGCACGTACGAGGTGGTGATGGCTCGTTTTAAAGGTAGGAAACTGGCCTTTCATTTAAACTTAACTTGTTGGAGACCACTTTCCCTTTAACTACAATGCAAGTGGAAATATATTTCTTTTAAAGATCAACGGGTGTGAATAAAAACACATGTTTATACCCAGCTTATTTTTATCCTATTAATACTGCAAAGGAATAAACACCATGCACATCAGTCTTAAATGTCTGTGTATTATTTATTGTTGCATACACAGAGTACACCAAAGTGTAACGTTTCGGTACTTTGATTGTCTGAAGAGTACAGCTCACGTACCGAAACGTTACACTTTGGTGTACTCTGTGTATGCAACAATAAATAATACACAGACATTAGACTGATGGCATGGTGTTTATTCCTTTGCTGATTAAGACCTGCAACCAGGGTCTGCCATTGCACTCAGCACGAACTCTTACCTATATCCACATAGGTGTGTGCGGATTACCTCTGTTGTTTGCTTATTAAATACTGCAGGCAGATTCAGGAGCTATGGGAGATTTGCCCAGAGCGTTTGCGGCTCTGGGTGATCTCCCTGCATGTGTTATAAAACAATTAAAAGTTTCGTTTTTTGGTTATATAAAAACAGATTATTAAGACATTTGCCTTAGCACTGCTTTATTCAAAAACAGTCAATTAGTGAAAGGCTTTAAGCCTGTTTCTGGAACTTTCATCCTATAGGCCAGTCTCTAATGAGTAAGGGGATGGGACCAGTCTGGCCGGGTGGGTACTCCTCTGTACTACTGTTTACCTGCTTAGATTGGGAGAAGTTATGTTGATGTGCAAAACAATAAAATATCCCAATATATATATATGGGATATTTTATTGTTTTGCACACAACATAACTTCTCCCCCAATCTAAGTCAGGTAAACAGTAGTACAGAGGAAGTATTATATTATGCCCGTGATATTTGCAGAAACCAATCATGCTACTTGCAGATTAATAGCATAGCACACGCAAACTTTTATTGCATTGACTCCTATGTCCTTAAAGTCTTGTTTCACGAAAAGGTAACAATGATCATTTCAGTGGTGTTTATTTCCATAAAATATCCTCCTCTATGTGGGGAGATATTCAAAGATTAAAGCCAGGATGTCACAACCCAAATCCTCTATTAATCTCAAGCACGTAGTCCTGCTAGTCCCGTTCATTTTGTGGATTCTGGTCATACGGCAGAAGACCTGAGATTTATGGTCCTTGAGGTGATACCAGAAACAGGTAGGGGTGACAGGGAAATGAGATTAAAGAGAAAAGAAGTGTGGTGGGTCAACAGACTACAAACGTTGGTCCCTAAGGACTATAGGGATTATGATTTATTTTTGTTTCTTTAAATGTGTCTGGTTTATTGTTGTGGGTGGGTCTTTATTTTCAACTGAGAGGTTCCCGTTCCCTCTGATTCCCTCCTGTAATGTGTATATAACAGCCCATATTGAGAAAGAGAGCTGTGTCTCTCGAAACGTCACATTAGGTGTTGGCAGTCCATTTACTATGCTATATAAGCCTTTTATCTGCATTGAATTGGTTGGCGGCTAATCTTTTTTCTTGATATTTCCAATAAATTTAACTTTTTATTACATTTCTCTATGAGACTTTTTTTTGCAGTCAAATACTTAATGGCAGTGCAACTTATTGAGCCATTCTTTGCTCTGTTAATATTATGCAAGTTTGTTGCATTATAATTATTCTAATTACTTGAAAACCCCCAGCCATGTCTGGAACATACAGCAATGTTTATTTGTTCTTGCTTCATAAAACCTGCTCAGTGTCTTTCTACTGAACTGTTATACACCATACTTCTAACCTTCATAATATAACATTATACCAAACAGTTTTATTTTTCTACAAAAGTGGACGTAAAAGTCTGCCTCTAATTATCGGCACAGTGTTTTGATTATTTCTCTGCTAATGTTTTAGTCTCACCCCATAATCCACTGAATAAAGCTTATTCGTTATGTCAGTAAATTGTACTGTATCTAGAAAGCCGACTAGTTTTCTCTAGAGCTGCACATCCTTCTTTTTCAGGTTTAATGGCACTATGTGTATCTTGGCATAATGCCAGTTCCTGGTTGTCCCTATATTGCACCTCAACCCAAGTGCCTTTATACAGCTTTTATTTTTCCTTCATTTTACCTTGCAAATCAAAATAGAACACAGGTTTGCCTTTCTATTAAAAGACAACTAAAGCCTCAGAACAACATTGAATTAGGAGGCAGCTCTCCTTGTTACAAAAAGCAGTAATCAGTGTCTCACCTCTCATTTAAATATAGTAGTTGAGAAATTTAACTTTCTAACATGAGGTTTGTGTATTATTTCCCATTGTTCCAGTATCACACAGTGTGGTCACTGGCCATTTTGTTCTTTACACATGCTCAGTCCTAAGATACTGCAGGAACTTGTTACAGTTGGTCACACCCAAAAGTAGCCTCTAGCCAATCCTTTTACAGGATAGAATAAGCAAGGGAGCATGTGACTGAGATCAGGCCAGTCACTATACATTTCATCCAGTTCTTCAAGTGGTAACATTTACTTTAATGCTATTTACTCTATTGCTATTTTACAGTTTATTGGTGTTTCAAGAGGGTATATGTTCAGATTCTGGAGTGTAAACATTTGGGTTTAATTCTCCTTAGTTTTAACTGTATGTGCAGCTACTGTAACAATCAAACTACAGTAGACCAGTAAAAAGGTAACATTGGATTAGTTAAAGCTACAGATTAAATGGCATTTCTATGCATTTTTTCCCTCTTCCCCGTGGCCTTTTATTGACTGCATTATCTCACTAAACCACTGCACACAGTGCGTTACAAAAACACAGCAATGTGAATGGCAATAAGACATCCCTGTGTGATATTCATGTTCTTGCTTTTTTCCTAACACATGCATTATAAAAATGCAATGTGAATGAGCCCTAATGAATATTTCTGCAACTGGAATATTTTGTGAATATCTCTTTAATTAAAGGGGAACTGTGGTCCAAAAATTACTTTAGGTAAATTGAGATAAATTGAGGTCTGAGGCTGTGCTCGCCAGCGGCACTGTGCAGGAGAAGCCTCAGGAATGTCACAAGTCAGCCTTCCACCCATTAACTTTCTGGTCAGTCATTTCTGTATACCTTGGGCTGTGGAGCACGTACAGAGGTGGTTGATGGCTCGTTTTAAAGGTAGGAAACTGGCCTTTCATTTAAACTTAACTTGTTTGGAGACCACAGTTTCCCTTTAACTACAATGCAAGTGGAAATATATTTCTTTTAAAGATCAAGGCGGGTGTGAATAAAAAAACACATGTTTATACCCCAGCTTATTTTTATCCTATTAAATACTGCAAAGGAATAAACACCATGCACATCAGTCTTAAATGTCTGTGTATTATTTATTGTTGCATACACAGAGTACACCAAAGTGTAACGTTTCGCGTACTGGATTTGTCTGAAGAAGGTACAGCTCACGTACCGAAACGTTACACTTTGGTGTACTCTGTGTATGCAACAATAAATAATACAACACATTTAAGACTGATGTGCATGGTGTTTATTCCTTTGCTGATTAAGACTGCAACCGGGTCTGCCATTGCACTCAGCACGAACTTTACCTATATCCACTAGGTGTGGGCAGGATTACCTCTGTTGTTTGCTTATTAAATACTGCAGGCGAGATTCAGGAGCTATGGGAGATTTGCCCAGAGCGTTTGCGGCTCTGGGTGAATCTCCCTGCATGTGTTATAAAACAATTAAAAGTTCTGTTTTTTGGTTATATAGAAAACAGATTATTAAGAACTTTGCCTTAGCACTGCTTATTCAAAAACAGTCAATTAGTGAAAGGCTTTAAGCTGTTTCTGGAACTTTATCCTATAGGCCAGTCTCTAAATGAGTAAGGGGATGGGACCAGTCTGGCCAGGGGTGGGTACTCCTCTGTACTACTGTTTACCTGACTTAGATTGGGGAGAAGTTATGTTGATGTGCAAAACAATAAAATATCCCATATATATATATGGGGACGAAACGTTTTTCGTTTGTCACATCAACATAACTTCTCCCCCAATCTAAGTCAGGTAAACAGTAGTACAGAGGAAGTATATATATTATGCCCGTGATATTTGCAGAAACCAATCATGCTAGCTTGCAGATTAATAGCATAGCACACGCAAACTTTTATTGCATTGACTCCTATGTCCCTTAAAGTCTTGTTTCACGAAAAGGGTAACAATGATCATTTTCAGTGGTGTTTATTTCCAATAAAATATCCTCCTCTATGTAGGGGAGATGATTCAAAAGATTAAAGCCAGGATGTCACAACCCAAATCCTCTATTAATCTCAAGCACGTAGTCCTGCTAGTCCCGTGTCATTTTGTGGATTCTGGTCATACGGCAGAAGACCTGAGATTTATGGTCCTTGAGGTGATACCAGAAACAGGTAGGGGTGACAGGGAAATGAGATTAAAGAGAAAAGAAGTGTGGTGGGTCAACAGACTACAAACGTTGGTCCCTAAGGGACTAAATAGGGATTATGATTTATTTTTGTTTCTTTAAATGTGTCTGGTTTATTGTATGTGGGTGGGTCTTTATGTTCAACTGAGAGGTTCCCGTTCCCTCTGATTCTCTCCTGTAATGTGTATATAACAGCCCATATCTTGAGAAAGAGAGCTGTGTCTCTCGAAACGTCACATTATGTGTTGGCAGTCCATTTACTAATGCGATATAAAGCCTTTTATCTGCATTGAATTGGTGTGCGGCTAATCTTTTTTTCTTGATATTTCCAATAAAATTTAACTTTTTAATTACATTTCTCTATGACCTTTTTTTTGCAGTCAAATACTTAATGGCAGTGACACTTATTGAGCCATTCTTTGCTCTGTTAATATTATGCAAGGTTTGTTGCATTATAATTATTCTAATTACTTGAAAACCCCCAGCCATGTACTGGAACATACAGCAATGTTTATTTGTTCTTGCTTACATAAAACCTGCTCAGTGTCATTTTCTACTGAACTGTTATACAACATACTTCTAACCTTCATAATATAACATTATACCAAACAGTTTATTTTTCTACAAAAGTGGACGTAAAAGTCTGCCTCTAATTATCGGCACAGTGTTTTGATTATTTCTCTGCTAATGTTTTAGTCTCACCCCATAATGCCACTGAATAAAGCTTATTCGTTATGTCAGTAAATTGTACTGTATCTAGGAAAGCCGACTATGTTTCTCTAGAGCTGCACATCTCTTCTTTTTCAGGTTTAAATGGCACTATGTGTATCTTGGCATAATGCCAGTTCCTGGTTGTCCTATTACACAAAGTGTTTGGCTCTCCAGTGACATTCTGAGGAAACTGTACATGCCATCCCTGAATGCGAGATAACATTGTAAAACTGATTTGCACATTAACATTTTATAACAGTTACAAATATAACTCATACATTTATTTATTTTTTTATATTCCTGTTTTGTGCATCCCAGGTATCAAATGTATTATAGAAAAATATTGTAGTGCCGTATTAGTCAAATATATAGATGTAAGAAATAAGAGTACTAGAAACAAGAGCTGCTATCCCGTTCCCACACAGAGAACACATATTGATTTTTTGCACCTTTTGCAGCACTCATAGAACTCAGTTCATAGTAGTATTTAGAGATTATTTTATAATTATTATTATTAAAATAATTATTAGAGTTGCCTCATAAAATTATGCAAATTAACTATTCAAGGAGCAAAACCTGTTGGGTATAAGTAGAATAAGATAATAATAAGATATAGTGGATAATGTACCCCCTACTGTAAATTATAAGGATATTAGAATTCACCGAGGAGTTCCGTGACCATATAAAAGCACGAGGCCGGAGGCCGAATGCCTTTTATACAGGCCACGGAACTCCGAGGTGCCTTCTAATATCCCTATGAATTTACAGTAGGGGGTACATTATCCATTATAACCCACCCCACCCTCATTTATAAACAAACCCATGGTTATTGTGCAGTCCACAGGCTGCTGTCCCCACACCACACACTACTGATTCTTCTTTTCTGACCCCTTCTCCTCCTGACACACACACACACACCTGACACACACACACACCTGACACACACACCTGACACACACACACACACACCTGACACACACACCTGATACACACACACACCTGACACACACACACACACACCTGACACACACACACACACCTGACACACACACACACACACACCTGACACACACACCACTCTTTCTTTCCTCTCCTGCCCCGTAGTTTACTGCATATAGTCAGCTGACCCCTGCTCCTCCTGGCAGTCCCACCCACCTGCTGCTTTCAGTGATCCGGCCGGAGTCTAACAGCTTAGACCGCACCCCTTCTGCTTCCTCCTGGATTATCTCACATAACACCGGCTTCTCATACTTGCTTCCGGGTATACGGCTCTTCATTAGATCAAAGGTACTTTTCCCAGGTACTTCCGTGTTATTATCGGCGCGCTACTGCGTAGTAGCGCGCCGATTATAGGGATATTTTTTACAGTTTATGCCCATAGGGATCAATGGAAGGGGTGGGTTATAAGAAAATAACAGCACAAGCAGACAGATGTCAAGGGCTTGCAAAAAATGGTTAATGCCCCAGTACAAGGCAAAATAGTTAGGAATATTGGGAGCAACAAACATAGCAAAACTGCAATTGCTAACATAGAACATGTTTAGGACAAGAACTAAAGCAGAGGAGAGGTTCTTCGATTCATTTTGTATTTGCTGTATTTATGAGTCCCAACGTATCCTAATATCCTTATTAAGGTACCATATTTTATCTTGGCCAATAACACACAAACTAAAATCTTTAGGCCAGGGATGACAAAACCTGTGGCTGTCCAGATGTTTGGAAAATACAATCCATAGCATGCCTTGGTTTCAGAATGCAACCAAGGTATGTTGGAAGTGGTAGTACCTACAGATTTACTCGGTCAGTCAAGTATTGGTCTTCTGCACCATCATCTGATATAATAAAACCTTTGCTTGTTGCGTTTGTGCTTCATCACGCTGTGAGTGCCCCTGAATAAGGCCACTGTGCTTGCACAGGATGCCTCTCACTGACAGCTCAGCATTTCCTAACTCCCTGTTCTGTCCAACGCTTAATGGCTAAATAGCACCAGACAGGCACTTTAACAATGTTCCCCAATTTTCTCCATGTGGGTTTAGACCATTCTCCTATGCAGCAAGTAACTTTCCGCAATGAGCTGTTTTTAAAGTATTTAACTATTGCGAGAGAAGAAATTCAAATGTACTTTTTTTTTATTCCTTCATTAGCTTTGGTTTTACATCTTGTTATTCTTTTTGCATTGCCCTGAAGTACTTGCACTTTCAAAGGAACAAAACAGTTAGTTAATGTTGGGGTTGAACATCTGTCATTTCTTGAAGCTATTAATGTTATACTATTTGCATAGTCCTTAACTGCCCCTGAGCCTAAAGGCTAGAACAGCTCATTTCCAGAGAATAGTAATCGTTTATGCTTTGGAACCATAACAGGAAAGATCATTTAAAGACATTGCAAAGGAAAATCTAAGTTTATCATGCAGCATATACAGATTCCTTTAAGAATGCGGTGAACATGGTGAATTCCTGCTTTACGTATATAACAAAGGAATGAACAGAGCTACTCACGGGGGGTTAGTGTAAAACTAAAAACAGTCCTTTATTCAGTACACTTATTCAGGACACTCCCACGAAACTCGTCAGGCGGGTGGAGCAGTAGTGATCGATGTGTCTCCATGTTTTTAAGATGTACTGAATAAAGGACTGTTTTTACTTTTACACTAACCTCCGTGAGTAGCGCTGTTCATTCATACGTGTATGCTTACCTGTACCTGGGAGGTAGTTCTTTCAAACGGAACGCACCATGTGAGGAGAGTTTTGAGTGCCCCCACAAATGTATCCATTTGTTGCTTTGCTGAATACCTGATTTATCCTATTGCCATATTGGTAAGAAAGGATAGACTTTTCATGCAATTGTGCGTTAGGAACTTTTGTATTATGAAATGTCCATTTTATAAATTGTATATAATTAAATATCTTCATTTGATCCTAGGAAACAAAAGCTTTGATAGAGAATGGCAAAGAAAATATTGTGGTAAAAACAATGGCTGCCCTTACCATTCCATCCTTAAATGAGAGCTACTGTATAGAAACTGTTGATTAAAATTATGTTTTTCTTGCCTTTGCATCTTCTATTAAGGTAGCAAGTCCAAGAGAATGTGTATGGATTGCCTGATCATTGATTTCAAACAATTTCATTATATATCTGAGGCTTTAAAAAAACCAAAAACTTTTTAGTATGCAGACAGTCTTTATGCTATGTACCAAGGTTCAGATGATTCCAAATAGGGTGGGTACATAAAGCAAATAGGAGAGTAGCATAACTAAGCTTAAATTGTTTTAATCCTAACATGAAAGCTTTTCTTTCCAGAACACCTGTACATTATTAGATACCTGTCTAGTAAATTATATTTGCATACACGTATGCAAATTCTGTAACTAAGAAGGCTTCCATGTTGTTGCCAGTAGTCTTGTGAGCTGCCTTTTTCATTTTTTTTTACTTTTTTTTTAGGAGTGGGGTGGTTTACACCTATTTCAAGCAAAAGATTAAATTTCTAAATGTACCTGTTATCTTTGAGGTAACACTGGTGATCATCATATAAAAATGACATTTTTAGAAACACACAGCCCATGAGGTTACAGGCTTAAATCCATAGGTTCACTTATGAAACAATACAAAATAGCAGACTCAAATTAATCTATTGTCTTTTTTGTTTGTTTCCAGTATGTTCCTAGCAAAAGATAAAGATTATATATGTACTCGTGCTTCACATAGTAGCTCTATTGGTAAGGTGGTATAAAACTCTTCTTTTAGCAAGACAAATGGCTGTGTCTAAATATTTACCAGCACTTTGCAATGCACAGAGAGTCGCATAGTATGGCGTGTTTTTTTATGTTTTCACTTTCCACTAGTAATTTTAGTTAATAAAACAAACAAAAACAACTATACTGGTTTAAACCAAATGATTTTTAATGTTTTTAGTCATAGAACTTACCTAATGCACTAAAATAATATATAATACATGACCAAAGAGGAAGTATTTTAAGAGGTTGTATATTTTAATTAATAATTAATGTTTACAACAAATCTTTGTTCTTTCTACAAAGAATAATGACTCACAGCATATTTAGTTAATGAGGAATGATGTGGTTCTTTAGGTTAGAGTAGCGTACATAAGATTAGAACTTTGCGACCCAAAAGCTATTTTCTGTTGTTGCTCAAAGTAATTAAAGGTCAAAACCTATTAGCAAGTTGAAGAATACAAGGGTAAGATTAAGTACATAAACTAGCTTTGTCTGGATCTAAAATGTTGCTTAAAGTAGTGTTTATCCCCTTATGCTGGTTATTAGCAATATTTATAGATTATCTTTTTGTTGGAAATATTTTAAAAACTACATTTTAATATGGATTTTAAAGGTGAACTATATCTTAAAATAAAAGTGAGCTTTACTTTAGTATAATTAAGTTATTCTGAGATCTCTGTGTGGTTGCATTGTGAAGAATCCCTTCCTGCCTTATTCCTCCAATTCAATTCTTCCAGGCATGTTCACATTTGTACCCCACCTGAGCAGGGTAAAACATGGTAATTCTCAAAAGTAGAGTTGGAGGCCGCCTCAGGTGTGAAAACAGTGAGGAGGAACCCTTAAAGGACAAATATACTCACCTTTCCCCAATTCCACACCTAAATACTAACCAGTTTAAGGAGCTTACCCTGTTTACTTATTTAGCAGTGACATGTAAAATCTACCATAATGCAGAAATTAAAGCAAACAAAACCATAGCTAGTCTCTTCTCTGCTTTTCTAAAAAAACATGATGTACTTGGCTAACCTAACAAGCAAACTGTGTGCAGATATTTCTGCCATTGGTAAAATGTATGTAATTGCAAACATTACCATTGGATCAAGCAGGTTAGGGAGAATTGTGGTCACAGGAGATACTTCTGGGTAAGGCATCCGGTCTGCACAAATACATTGCATTTATATTGAATATAATAGACTTTATCCCTAAGATACATAGACGAATAAATATATTGAATATAATGGGGATCATCCCATTATCCTAAGGAACACAGACAGTTTGCAAAGAATGAAGTTAAGTTGGAGTATGCTTGTGAAGGTTCTCATTCATCCAGGTCATGGTATATCTGTTGTATTCAATTAGATCAACTGGACTTGAAATGTAGTTCTTGAGGGGACGTTTCGCTAGTCACTCCGACTGGCTTTCTCAATTCAGAATGACTTGTACAAGAATCTGTGGCAATTGTACCCTGGAAAATCCCAATTAGCATATCACAGCCAGTGTTAAGGTGTGTATTAGATAGTGGCTAAGAGGTGTTATAGGAACGCCCAGATAAGGTGTTAAAACAGCATTGTACATGGCAGACAGTTGGTGTCGAACCCCCCCACCTCTATTTAGGCTTGGTTTCTTTATTTTCACATAAATGGCCTATAAGCAAAACATGGATGTGCTATGGGATCTCCAGTTTCACCTATTGTGGCCAACCTTTACATGGAGGGGTTAAGAAACACGGCGCTTAATACCTTTAAGGGCATAGCACCCAGCCACTGGTTCAGATATGTGGATGACACTGGGTTAAAATCCACCAGAAGGAAGTACAAAGCTTTCACAAACACATTAATGCGGTGGACCAAAACATTAAATTCACAAGGGAAGAGATACAGAACAACAAAACTGGCCTTCTTGGACTGCTGGTAGAAGTTAAGAAAATGGTAAACTGGAAGTAGAGGTTTACAGAAAACCAACACACACAGATCAGTATTTGATGTTTGACTCACACCACCCTTAGATCACAGCTGGGGTCATCAGAACCCTGCAACACAGAGCCGAGAACATCCCCACTAGCACAGAGGCGAAGGCTAAAGAAATGAAACATCTCAGAGGAGCCCTTAAAACTTGTGGATATCCAGACTGGGCCTTTGTCAAAAGAAGTAGAAGGAAAGAAAAGAACACGAATACCAACAGTGAAGGGGAAAAGCAGACAGGAGGAAGAACATGGTCATCCCATATGTAGCAGGGGGTCTCCGAGAAATTAAGAAGAATTTTCAAAAACATCGTATCCCTGTCTGCTTTAAAACGAACACACACTGAGGCAGCAACTGGTACATCCGAAAGACCCAATACCTAAACACAAGAAAAGCGACATCATATACGCAGTGCAGTGCAGTGAAGAATGCTCTGATTTGTATGTGGGGGAGACCAACACAACTGCAATCAACGTATGGCCCAGCCAGAAGAGCCAATTCCTCGGGTCAGGACTCAGCCGTGTATCTGCATCTTAAGGATAAAGGACATACCTTTGAAGATTGTAATGTTACATACTGACTGGCGAAGACTGACTGTTCAAGAGAGTGTTAAGGAGGCCATTTATGTGAAAATAAGAAACCAAGCCTAAATAGAGGTGGGGGGGTTTCGACACCAACTGTCTGCCATGTACAATGCTGTTTTAACACCTTACTCTGGCGTTCCTATAACACCTCTTAGCCACTATCTAATCACACCCTTAACACCTGGCTGTGATATGCTAATTGGGATTTTCCAGGGTACATAATTGCCACAGATTCTTGTACAAGTCATTCTGAATTGAGAAAGCCAGTCGGATGACTAGCGAAACGTCTTCAAGAACTACATTTCAAGTCCAGTTGATCTAATTGAATACAACAGATATTTAAGTTGGAGTAGTAATGAAAAAAGACCAAATATCTTTCCATTGCAAATTATATCCAGTAAATATGTTATCTAATACAATAGGGGGACATGTACTTTTTTAGAAAGCTCACCCCCTTGGGTTGGCCCTGAAATGAGTTGAAAGAAGCACCTTTGCATTAGGACCGGAGGGAGTAAACAAAGCTTATTATTAAGTGATTGAAAGGTAAGAGTAACATTACTATCTGACATTATGCAATAGAGGAAGGAGGTAATGTTTTTCAGGTACTGTATAACTTACTATATAACTTACTATTAAGGTTTAAGGGTTTGCTGGAGTTAATAAATGCATATTGTGTGCTGCAATAAATTAGCTATTGTATATTGCCTGCCATACATTTGTGAGATATGTAATACTACCCACAGGCATAGACACCCCATTATAAAATAAGGTCCCTAAATGACAGCACAACACCTTGTAAACTACTAAAATTTAAATACACAACCTTTATTGCACCAGCTGTTCAATACACAAACAGCCCCCGTGACACCTGGTTCCATAAGCAGTCACTTGGATAATAAGAAACAAAGATAGTCCACGTAAAGAGCAGTCTGCCAAACAGATATATCCTGGTAAGTCAATAGCGAGGCAGAGAGCCCTTACCCAGCCGGTTGCAAAAAGAGTTATACGGCAACTCCCCAGTCCTCCAACAAGCAGCAGAACAGCAAATATATTGATTCAGGCTACCGTGTATTCCAGAGTGGGAGCCAAACCTACATGTTTCATCCCTAAACGGGACTTCCTCAGGGTCTCTTTGCAAGATATTTGCAACAAGTTTACCATTTAATACATTTTTATTTATAATAAAACTACAATAAAATAAAATAACAAAAATCTGACATTACAAAAAAAAAAAATTAGCGAGTTGCCTTATATTTTAGCCATTTGTTTTAAAAAGTAAAATTTTGGCATTTATAGTATTTTAACGTTGATTTTGTATACATTTTAAACTGACCAGATCATACATTTAATTAGGAATGGCAGAAATAAGTTATCCATGCATGTATATATACTTTGGTAAAATTGGTCTCAGCCAATCACAGATGAGGCTGCCTGTCCAGTCCCTAATGCTGTTCAGTGCGGAAGAACAGCAGAGGGGGACGGGAATGAGGGAGCGAAGGCTGGTAAGTACCTTTAGGGGAAGATTCTTAGGAAACTTAAACCTAGCAAGGTCTAAGTTTCCCAAGATTCCCTACTAACACTTCATTTTTATTTTTGGGGGTGGAGATACCCTTTAAAGCCTTTTCAATTGTGACTTCAAATCCATGCAAAAGATCGCAAATTACTGCTTGCATTAACACGATGCAATAACAAATGCAAAGTGGTTACTAGATCACTGGAACAAGTGCAGGTCATTTGCGATAGGGAACTTTGATGCATCTCCCCCCTAGAAATGTACACTTTAATAATGGAGAACAGTGGTTTACATCCTTATAATAGTCACTCAGCTATGTCACAGTTCCTGTTACTATGGGCAAAAAAGACCTGTAGAAAAAAAACTCAAAATCTGTGATTAACCTTGCATTCCTTTTTTAGGAGATCAGGAGACATACTTGCATACAGTAGATATACTCATTGAACTACATTGCTGGCTCTGGGCAATTCTGAGGTATTCACTAGGATATAGAGGAAGGCTGAACTTAAATTCTAATATACTTGATTGCATGTGAGTAACATAGGAAGAGACAGATTTGACAGGTTGTTTTCACTAAAAGGCCACAGATATGCTGTGCAGTACAACTATACTGTAAAAATTACTTTGCCTCCTCTTTATAAAGAAATAAATGTAAGTAGACATTACTTTGAGGTCTGTGGGTGTATTGTTGCACATATTAAAGGCATGGAAATGCACAGCCACATTCTAATTCCAATACATAGTGGAATAGTTACTGCGGTGCCTCAGGTTAAAAAATGCAATAAAGATCTGTGTCCTGTACTATCAGCGTGACATGGGAGCATTGGGTGGAGTAGCGTTTACTCAGTGCACCAGGTTCCATCTGAAAGTAAAGACAAGGGTACCTCTGAGAGCCGTGAAAAGATCGGGAGCGGTAAGCTGGGGATATATTTCTGTTGCAGAGATAAACTTTGGAATCTGTGTCTCCGCATTAGCCCTGGATAATTACCCTACTAGGTGCTGACAGTTGTTTAGCAGGACAATTTCCATGCATGGGTTATAACACTAACAAGGAGATTCACCCAGAGCCGCAAGAGCTTGTGCCGATAGCTTGTGCCTGTATAATTGTATAACTGTGTAATTTGTATCCTGGCACAAACGTGTGAGTGCCAAAACAGGTTCTTTAACCCCCCTTTTTGGATCTTTAGTGTGTGTTGCTGCATGCCTTTAACCCAGTACTTGTTTTGATAAGCCTTACCCTCACACCCTCGACTCCTCCTTCTTTCTGGCATGACTTTCTGAGAAAGTGTCAGCACTGGGGGGTAGAATTTTAAACTGCAAATAGCAAAGGAGTTTATTATAATAAGGTACTTGATTGACAGCAGAAATGTGTAGATATATCTAAAGTAAAAATTCAGCATATATGCTCTTTAAAATGGCATTGCAGCACCATTGTAATTCCATGTCGTATATTTGTGGCTTTCTAATATGGCCCAAGTCATTTTTGCACTAAGACTAAGGCCACACTATGCCGGAAGGCAACGCATGGTACCGTCTGCTTTTGCTGCAATCTGTGCACTGCTGCACCATTGGAGCACATGTTATTTGCAAAAAAATGCATGCACTGCGAAGAGTGGATCGCAGTGCAACGTACCTCACATAGTGTGGCCAGACCAAATGGCCACTATTTTCACACTTTTCACACATGATCGGATCGCATGTTAAAAAGCCCTAGTATGGCCTAGCCCTAGACTTGAAACTTGGTCCTTTCAAACGTAATGTTAATACAATATTTTGAAAATGATGAAAATTTAGTTACTTTCATATGTGGAACATTATATGATCTGTTGTCAGCAAAGGAAATAGAAAACAACATTATAGTGATCCCTAGAAACAGTAACATGAACAGTGAAAACAAAACATGTACTTACACATCTAAATAAATAACATTCCTTCTTTATTCCTTCAGGGTGCAGACTAAAGATTGTGTTACAAGTATTTCTATCAAATCTGGAAAGTGGAAACCATGGCATGAGATATAGTAAGGAATGATCAGTCTACTGTACCCAGAAAAACAGGTATAAACACAATAAGACACATATTCATAGAACCCTACGTATGATTGTTTGATTCTATTTACAAGGACAATTTTATGCTTTATCTTTTAGGGTAGATCATTGTGATTTATGCCACTAAGAGGTGAACACAGAAACCCCCCCCCCCCAAAAAATGCACATTCACGTGTCTGTTCACTTTGTCAGTTACGCTATATACTTGAGTATAAGCCAACTCGAGTATAAGCCGAGGTACCCATTTTTGCCTCCAAAATGGGTAACCCATGATTGACTCGAGTATAAGCAGCCGAGGGTAGATAGTTGCCTAATACCATTCCACTGTAGAGGTTTGAAGATACAACTCCCAGCATGCTTTCGTTGCTGGGGTTGTAGTTTCCAAACCTATATGTAGAAAGGTATTGGGTGCTACTGTATGCCACCCTAGAGCCCCCCCAGTTCACCTTACCGTACCTGGCCAGTCCTTTCAGTCTTCATCTCTCCAGTCTTCATCTATTCAGTCTTCGTCTTCATATCTCCAGTCTTCATCTGTCCAGTCTTCAGTCTTCATCCTTAAGTCTTCAATCTTCAGCTCTCCGCCGGTCTTCATTCTTCATCTCTTCTCCGGCTGCCGCTCGCTCTGTGCAGTTCCCAGTAGTTCTTCGCGGCTGCGCGATGACGTCATCCCCCGCCGCGTGCGAGATAATCGCATCACCATCAACATCATCGCACACCCTGAAGAACACTGGGAACTGCCGAGTCAAGGTTTTTAGGTTGATTTTTAAACCTAAAACACCTTGGCTTATCTCGAGTATATACGTACCTATGCCCAATTCTAACTGATACATTCCGCACATTATTGGATGTATCACTAACCAGATATTTAATGGATTATTTCCTCCCCATTGTGGCAGGGGAGCTTTTCCTCTCTCCCGTGCAGTCAATCAAGCCTGTGCCTGCTGACATCACAACCAATGATTGGCTGCTGTTTCACACCTGCTGCCTATTCTGCACATGCAAACAGGGAGATGCAATATCCCACGCTAACGGGAAAATAGCACTAAAACACGCTAACCTATGTACTAACGTGTTAGCAAAGGTTTTGCACTGCCTGCACCAGTTGCAATTTTTTTTTTCTTGCGCAGCGGCAATGCGATGCAATAAATTATCGTCTCTTCAATGGTGTCTTAAAAGGTCGCAACTTACCACTAGCGTTTTCGCACTGTATTTAACGGTCGCAAAGTGATTAATACATTTGCGGAAACGATGCACACTCGTTCGTGAAATTGCGATAGTGATATATTGCAATCTCCCCCTAAAAGCCTAAAACTCATTGAACGGGGGAAGAGGCAGCAAACTCTGCAAGAAAGGAAGAAACATATAATTAAATATCTATTAACAAATGCACGTAATAAAGTGCTAAAAATAGCAGGTAGGGTTACGGGCAATAAACGGCAAGTAACCGTTTCTTTTTTTTAAGGGTGGACATGCCCTTTAAAAAATGTTTTGTGTTTACTTGCAACATGTATAAAGTGCTAGAAATAGCATTTCAGGTTAGGGATGATAAATGCCCTTGACTGTTTTTTGTGTTAAGGGCAGATATGCCCTTTAAGAAAGGTTTTGTGTTACATACAGCAATTTCAGAAATGTGGGTTCAAGGTGCATGCATATAGAAAATGAAGGCAGGAGTGGATTGGCCTTTATCAGCCACGTTGTATCAAAGAAACTTTTACAGAGGCTGAAATTTCTCTCTGCCACCTCACTGTAGTATCGGATCCAGCGGATCCGTCGGTTTGTGGCAGCCCCAAACAATCTTCCCTATACTCAAGACAGAATCTGTAAGGGCTGGGTAACCCCAAGGCGTATTTGTTCTGACCAAGGGTTCGTTGCGAACGAGCACTCGGCCGTGGCAAATGATGTCACAGCAATATGCAGCAGCGGCCGACAGTGCCCCACTGGTTGTAGAACGCACTTGATCGCCTTCATCCAATTGGATGATGGACTGGCATCTTGGGACCCAACGGACATTACCTTTTGGGACTAATGAAAGGAGGAAACCAGGAAAACTCAGGAGGGTGGAAAGTATCCCTGGATCAACCAGATCTACAGTATATGTATAAATACCAGTATTCTCAATATTTTTTGTTTTAGAAACTATACCAGCCCACTTTTAAGCTATTCAGTGAACTTGCCATTCCCACAACTGCTGGAAGACAGTTTTACAGTTTCACCGTTCTCACTGTAAAAAAACCTTTCCTAACCTAAGTTGAAACTTCTTTTCTTCCATTCTTAAGGATGTCCACGTTTCCCACGTATAATCAAGCACCACAAGTTTTACTGTATGATCCATTAATATTGGTATAAAGTTATCATATCCCATCAAATGCCGCTTCTCTAATGTAAAACAGCCCTAACTTGTCTAAACTGCCTGCATAGTCGCCTCTCCATTCCCCTATTAATTTAGTTGCCCTTTTCTGAATGGCTTACATTTCCAAGATGCCCATTTTGATAATCTAACATGTCAGCTTGCTAATTGCACATCATTTGAAGTTAACATGTAATTTCGCAC
This sequence comes from Hymenochirus boettgeri, assembly GCA_019447015.1. Lineage (NCBI taxonomy): Eukaryota > Metazoa > Chordata > Amphibia > Anura > Pipidae > Hymenochirus > Hymenochirus boettgeri. The sequence continues at coordinate 221,821,076 of CM033470.1, read as the reverse complement.
CTAGCTTCTCTTCATCATCCTGTCAGTATGTAGTGCAGGCTAGAATTTGTTTTGGATATTGCAACAGACAAAACTGTGTCACATCAATATCTCGCTCATATATCTAGCTATTTTGTAAATATCTAGTATATGTTTGTGAAATTATTACAATTATCATTATTAGGGTCCACAATGTCTGTAGATTAAGTGTGCTCCATAAACTGTTTTTTTGTTTAAAGTACTTTAAAACATGTTTGGGGGCATGTGTAATATAACACTTTTAGTATATATCTTCAGTAAACAATAATTAAAGGGCATGCCATCCCCTCAAACTAAAATTTGCCCCACTGTGTAAAAGATCCTTGCCATTTTCTTCTGCTCCTTATTGTTGCCCTGCACAGCCTTGATAAAAGCTAAATTGAAGTATCCGTATAACCTCTCCTGCTACTCTTAGAGGAGTCAGAAGTAGAGACCCCCTCTGATCACTTTTACAACAGCCTCGTTGTCTGAAGCCAAATTTTAAATGGGTAAGTTAAGGGCCCCCCCTTCCACCCAGCATGTGATGTTTAAATTGCTAACATCAGCCCAAAAGAACTCCCCACCCTTGTTCCTCTGCTGTTCTCTGAAGCCTGAACAGCAGAGGGGCTGGAGTGGTAGCTACACGCAATGAGTTGGCTTAGTTTAGCCAATCAAGACATGGCTGCCGGTTCGGTACCTTATGCTGTTCTGTGTGGAAGAACAGCATTAGAGGCTGTGACCCGAGGGAACGAAGGCTGGTAAGAATGTTTTGGGGATATTTTTGTAATTTAAACCTAGCAAGATCTAGGTTATTTAGGGAATCCCAACACACTACTCAAAAAGTTTTTGGGGGTGGAGATACCCTTTAACAATCAAGAGAGAAGTCACAGCGAAAGGTTATAAACATGACATTATTACCTGTAAAGATTTTTGAACATTCATCCCGATTTTGCAGCTTTTCCAAATTCTGAAATGAAGGGCATGTCCAACTGAATAAAACAACGGGAGCGAAAGGGCTGTAAGTAGAGTTCTGATTCTTTTTTAGTAATCTGATATGGCAGTTGGGGTGGGCAGGGATGCCCTACCCTACAGAAAAATTCTTTTATGGTAGATGGAAGTGGCAGCAAGGAAGAATCCAGTGGGAGAGAATAGGTGAAAGAGCTCACCCTGCACATTTACAGTACCTCTAGGAGGACAGATTAAAGGCAGAAAACCTTTTGGCAGGAAGAGATCTCCCAATCTCAGTTTCCTGAATTGACAAGCACTGCAGGAGAACCATAAGGCCCAGAGATGTTAGGGGAAGATTTTTTTAAACTACACAGTGGGGCCATAGTGATAATTCATCTAGTTGGGGGGGGTGGACAGCTCTTTAATAACTTTTTAGTTTTGAAGAAGCAGTTCAAATTGAAAACGGGTTGTAATCATCTCTGCCTGAAAGACAAAACGGTAATTTTTTTTTTCTTTAAGGGACATATTTCATTCAAGGAGAGGAATCAGCTTCTTTTTTTTGACAGACATAGCACCAAAAATGTAAATAGTTCCCTTATTTAAAAAAATTTGTGAATTTGCCTTGTTCTTTTTGCGAACTTCAGCAGTAACCATGGCCAAATTCAAGATAAAAAAATGTGGTGAATTAGAAAACTGAAAAAAAACCCTCCTCCTGTATTATCACATCAGGGCTTGCTATGTAGATGGGTAACATAGCAGTGATAATGTTATCCTGCTAATAAATTAGAATATCCTATAATATTATATACATATTATCCACCCCTTCCATCAGAGACTAAACTTTTCAGACTTAGCAATAATTTAATGACTTCTTTTTCACACAAAAAACCCAAACTATTGCTGCTTTAATAACAGCTACGGTTTTCTCAGCAAAAAATGTCTTGGTGATTTGTGGTGAAAATTCAGATACCAGCAGCAAGAGGAGAAAATTAAAATTTGGCCCCTTTATAACTTGTAACCATTTATCCGCCGTTAAAAAATTGCACATTTAATATTGCCGTTTTATAAATATTCCCTAAATTTCATGATATCAAGAGTATACAGTACAATTCCGTGTTGTGCTGGCAAAATTATGTTGGGCTAAAATACCAATAAATGATGGTGCATTCGTAAGGAAATATGTGACCATCTAAACCAGGGATTCTCAAATTGGTGTCCTCCACATGTTTTAAAACTCCACCCCACAGTCCTAGAGAGCCAGGTTGTTTCAAAACCTGGAGGCACTCTGTTAGAGAATCCCTGGTTCTTAACCACACATCAAAACTGAGGTGGTATCACACTTTCCCTCTAATGCATATTTACCAGTGCAAAAGGGTGTCCTTAAGCTTCTATCTGACAATAATTGGCAAGGTATGAATAAATCAGGTAAAGGTTTGTTAGATAGAGATCAAAGCATTTAGAACTTAATAATAATTACTTTATGGTTGGAATCTGCTGTGTGAGGCTTCCCTTATTGAAAAACAGTTACCTATCCTACTGCTTTCCAGACAACTTTCTTTTCTCCCTTATAATATGGCTGAGTGGGATGGTGTAATACATTGCTTCTTGGAACCCGTTGGCACTCTTATTCTGGAAACCACGATGAAGTGTAAGTGTATTAAAGACGATTTCTATTTTTATTAATAAAACGCGGAGTCCATTCAGTTTTCTCCATAACAGAAATCGCGTTTAGGTAAGCTTAGGAAGGCATAACCAGGGAGGTGTCAGATGCAGTAAAAATTGGCAAACATATGTCAACTGCTTGCTAAGTCCAGCTGGATGACAATCACCTGGTAAGATTTATGTACTGGAGAAGAATGGATCATAGAAACCTGCAGAGTTGCAGGCAAATCTGAATAAAGCTTGCAGAATGATGGAGATGAAAGTCTAAGCAGGTGTTGCGCAACATGTTCAGATTTTAAAGCATTGCAGAGCCAAGTATAAATTGTTTTATTTAGAATGCTGTAGCATGTCAAGAATGTGTGTGATGCTTATGCCACACTGTCGGCTTTTTATGTCCATTGTCCGTACTGTTTTAGTTTGTGATCAGTAGTACAGCTGGCTTAATATGGCAATCGCAGGTATATGCTACCCTGTGTGCGTTCTAACCTGATGTCCCAAAATACCAAAACACACAGAATCGCAGATATTTTCATGCTTAGCTTTCAGCCACTTTTTTAATTGATGTGTAGCACCCGTAATTATTTAATGAGTAAAAAGGTTCTGAAGTTTAAAATATCTGCACTGCACTTTTCCCATTAAGCATAACTGCAGGTGTAACCAGTTTTTCTTAATGCTAAAAGCATAATCTAGAAATACATTACAATGCTTAATTTCTGGCTATTAGAAATTCAATGAGAGTTTCATGTGCTTGCTCTGTTATGTTTACCCCAGCTGAATGACAAAAAGATGGATTCTCAGCGCAGAGATAACCTTAGTAAATCTCAGAAATGTGTCTTTTAAAGATAGGCTGAATCATTCTGTTTGTTGGACATTATAACCTCACAGTCAAGCTTTGTCATCCTTATCTACTGCACAATGTGTCATTTGAGGTTGTGCTAACAAGAGATGTTCTTTACTGGATATCTGTTCATGTTTTCTCTCCTAAGGGAGTTTTATCTCAGCTAAAATACCATGTAAGGAGCCATCTGGCAACATTTGAAGAAACGATATTTATAGAGTAATGAAACTCATATATTCAGTCTGTACCGAATATGTTTTTTCTATTAAATCCTTGCAGGGTTTTTTTTTGTATTGGCTGGACTTTATGTATAATATAAATCATCATATAAAGTATTTACATATAATGGTACTAATATAAACATAAAACTTGGTAATTAACTTGGCTCAATAGCCAAATGACTGCTCTTTCTATTTCTTCTTTTTCTTCTTCCGCTTTTTTGACCGTACTCCTCCCACAGGTTTTGATAGAGACTGTAAATTCAGTACAGACGTGCAGGGCATATGGAAGTGTGCTATCTCTAGCTAAGGAATCCGCTAATTGTTACAGCATTATCACGGAATTATGGGATATTTTTTTCCATAGACTATATGTACCATCCTCAATGTGTATATTTTAAAACAGTTTATTCATGGCCATAACCACAACGCTAATACCCCAACTCCCCACACGACACCCCACCAAGGTACAACCCATCTACTAACCTACCTTTCCATTCCCATGGAAGCCATACTTCCACATAGGGTAAATAAAGTAAAAAAATAATTTTGTTATTCTCAATACAAGATATTTTTATGGGTTGTAAACACAAAAAAAGACATACCCCCACCTCAAATGGGTACACACACCTACTTACTACCCATTCATTTCCTGTGGCACCTACTTACAGGGTTACTAAGTCAAAAAGCTAATTTCGATTATCCTCATAAAAATAAGTTTTATGTTTAAACACAAAAAAAACACTACCCGTATATACTCGAGTATAAACGAGTTTTTCAGGCTGAAAATCAGCCTGAAAACTTGGACTCGGTTTATACCGAGCCATAGCTTACCTGAGCATTCCGGCAGCGCACGATTTTTTGTGTAAATAAAAAAGAAAAATCCGTATTGCATGTATGTATTTGAAATACAGTGAGCTTTCTATTCATTTTACTGTTTGCATTTTCTGAAATATTCTGTAGTTTCTATTGTTTCAATTTAAAAGCATTACAGTACAAACATTTAGACACTGATACCTCATGGCACACCTTGGAATATCTTGACAACTAGGAAAATGTATTAATAAATAAAAAGGAATGTTTAGGGTAAAATATATTTCTGTAGTAGTAGGTACACCATAGGACACAATGCAACTTAAAAATACAATAAGCATTAGTGCTGTAAACTTTGCAGTTGAAGAAAGTTACCGTATATACTTGAGTATAAGCCGACTCGAGTATAAGCCGAGGTACCCATTTTTGCCTCCAAAATGGGTAACCCATGATTGACTCGAGTATAAGCCGAGGGTAGATAGTTGCCTAATACCATTCCACTGTAGAGGTTTGGAAACTACAACTCCCAGCATGCTTTCGTTGCTGGGAGTTGTAGTTTCCAAACACCTATAGTAGAAAGGTATTGGGTGCTACTGTATGGCCACCCTAGAGCCCCCCCAGTTCACTTACCGTACCTGGCCAGTCTTCAGTCTTCATCTCTCCAGTCTTCATCTATTCAGTCTTCAGTCTTCATATCTCCAGTCTTCATCTGTCCAGTCTTCAGTCTTCATCCTTAAGTCTTCAATCTTCAGCTCTCCGCCGGTCTTCAGTCTTCAGCTCTTCTCCGGCTGCCGCTCGCTCTGTGCAGTTCCCAGTAGTTCTTCGCGGCTGCGCGATGACGTCATCCCGCCGGCGTGCGAGATCATCGCATCACCATCAACATCATCGCACACCCGTGAAGAACTACTGGGAACTGCCGAGTCAAGGTTTTTAGGTTGATTTTTAAACCTAAAAACCTTGGCTTATACTCGAGTATATACGGTACCTATGCCCAATTCTAACTGATACATTCCGCACATTATTGGATGTATCACTAACCAGATATTTAAGGATAATTATTTCCCCCATTGTGGCAGAGGGAGCTGTTTCCTCTCTCCGTGCAGTCAATCAAGCCTGTGACTGCTGACATCACAACCAATGATTGGCTGCTGTTTCACCTGCTGCCTATTCTGCACATGCAAACAGGGAGATGCAATATCCCACGCTAACGGGAAAATAAGCACTAAAATCACGCTAACCTATGTACTAACGTGTTAGCAAAGGTTTTGCACTGCCTGCACCATGTTGCAATTTTTTTTCTTTGCGCAGCGCAATGCGATGCAATAAATTATCGTCTCTTCAATGGTGTCTTTAAAAGGTCGCAACTTACCACTAGCGTTTTCGCACTGTATTAACGGTCGCAAAGTGATTAATACATTGCGGAAACGAGTGCACTCGTTCGTGAAATTGCGATAGTGAAATATATTGCATCTCCCCCTAAAAGCCTAAAAGCTCATTGAACAGGGGGAAGAGGCAGCAAACTCTGCAAGAAAGGAAGAGAACATATAATTAAATATCTATTTACAAATGCACGTAATAAAGTGCTAAAAATAGCAGGTAGGGTTACGGGCAAATATAAACGGCAAGTAACCGTTTCTTTTATTTTAATGGTGGACATGCCCTTTAAAAAATGTTTTGTGTTTACTTGCAACATGTATTAAAGTGCTAGAAATAGCAGTTCAGGTTAGGGATGAATAAATGCCCATTGACTGTTTTTTGTGTTAAGGGCAGATATGCCCTTTAAGAAAGGTTTTGTGTTTACATACAGCAATTTCAGAAATGTGGGTTCAAGGTGCATGCATATAGAAAATGAAGGCAGGAGTGGATTGGGCCTTTATCAGCCACGTGTGTATCAAAGAAACTTTTACAGAGGCTGAAAATTTCTCTCTGCCACCTGCACTGTAGTATCGGGATCCAGCAATGATCCGTCGGTTTGTGGCAGCCCCAAACAATCTTCCCTATACTCAGAGACAGAATCTGTAAGGCTGGGTAACCCCAAGGCTATTTGTTCTGACCAAGGGTTCGTTGCGAACGAGCACTCGGCCGTGGCAAATGATGTTCACAGCAATAGTGGCAGCGGCCGACAGTGCACGCGACTGGTTGTAGGGAACGCACTTGATCGCCTGTTCATCCAATTTGGATGATGGACTGGCATGCTTGGGACCAACGGACATTACCTTTTGGGACTAATGAAGAAGGAGGAACCAGGAAAACTCAGGAGGGGTGGAAAGTATCCCTGGATCAACCAGATCTACAGTATATGTATAAATACCAGTAATTCTCAATATTTTTTAGTTTTAGAAACTTATCCAGCCCACTTTTAAAGCTATTCAGTGAACTTGCCATTACCACAACTGCTGGAAGACAGTTTTACAGTTTCACCGTTCTCACTGTAAAAAAACCTTTCCTAACCTGAAGTTGAAACTTCTTTTCTTCCATTCTTAAAGGATGTCCACGTGTCCCACGTATAATCAATGCACCACAAAGTTTACTGTATGATCCATTAATATATTTGTATAAAGTTATCATATCCCCATGCAAATGCCGCTTCTCTAATGTAAACAGCCCTAACTTGTCTAAACTGCCTGCATAGTCAAGCCTCTCCATTCCCCTTATTAATTTAGTTGCCCTTTTCTGAATTGCTTACATTTCCAAGATGCCCATTTTGATAATCTAACTAGGTCAGCTTGCAGTAATTGCACATCATTTGAAGTTAACATGTAATTCTGCACCTAGCTTTCTCTTTCATCCATCCTGTCAGTATGTAGTGCAGGCTAGAATTTGTTTTGGATATTGCAAACAGCAAAACTGTGTCACATCAATATCTCGCTCATATATCTAGCTTATTTGTAAATGTTTGGTATATGTTTGTGAAATTATTACAATTATCAATTATTAGGGTCCGACAAATGTCTGTAGATTAAGTGTGCTCCATAACATGTTTTGGTTTAAAAGTACTTTAAAACATGTTGTGGGGGCATGTGTAATATAACACTTTTAGTATATATCTTCAGTAAACAATAATTAAAGGGCATGTCCATCCCCTCAACTAAAATTTGCCCCACTGTGTAAAAGATCCTTGCCATTTTCTTCTGCTCCTTATTGTTGCCCTGCACAGCTTGATAAAAGTCTAAATTGAAAGTAATCCGTATATACCTCTTCCTGCTACTCTTAGAGGAGTCTAGAAGTAGAGATCCCCCCTCTGGATCACTTTTACAACAGCCTCGTGTCTGAAGCCAAATTTTAAATGGGTAAGTTAAGGGCCCCCCCTTCCACCCAGCATGTGATGTTTAAATTGCTAACATCAGCCCCAAAAGAAACTTACCCACCCTTGTTCCCTCTGCTGTTCTTCTGAACTGAACAGCAGAGGGGCTGGAGTGGTAGCTACGCCAATGATTGGCTTAGTTTTAGCCAATCACAGACATGGCTGCCGGTCTGGTACCTTATGCTGTTCTGTGTGGAAGAACAGCATTAGAGGCTGTGACCGAGGGAACGAAGGCTGGTAAGAATGTTTTGGGGATGATTTTTGTAATTTAAACCTAGCAAGATCTAGGTTATTAGGGAATCCCAACACACTATCAAAAAAGTTTTTTGGGGGTGGAGATACCCTTTAACATCAAGAAGAGAAGTCACAGCGAAAGGTTATAAACATGACATTATTACCTGTAAAGATTTTTGAACATTCATCCCTGATTTTGCAGCTTTCCAAATTCTGAAAATGAAAGGGCATGTCCAACTGAATAAAACAACGGGAGCGAAGGGCTGTAAGTAGAGTTCTGATTCTTTTTTAGTAATCTGATATGGCAGTTGGGGTGGGCAGGGATGCCCTACCCTACAGAAAATTCTTTTAATGGTAGATGGAAGGGCAGCAAGGAAGGAATCCAGTGGGAGAGAATAGGTGAAAGAGCTCCCCTGCACATGTTACAGTACCTCTAGGAGGACAGATTAAAGGCAGAAACCTTTTGGCAGGAAGAGAGCTCCCAATCTTCAGTTTCCTGGAATTTGGACAAGCACTGCAGGAGAACCATAAGGCCCAGAGAATGGTTAGGGGAGGATTTTTTTAAACTACACAGTGGGGCCATAAGTGATAAATTCTCTAGTTGGGGGGGGGTGGACAATTGCTCTTAATAACTTTTTTAGATTTTGAAGAAGCAGTTCCAAATTGAAAACGGGTTTGTATCATCTCTGCCTGTAAAGACAAACGGTAATCTTTTTTTTTCTTTAAGGGACATATTCATTCAAGAGAGGAATCACGCTTCTTTTTTTTGACAGACATAGCACCAAAAATGTAAATGTTCCCTTTTTTAAAAAATTGTGAATTTGCCTGGTTTGTTTTGCGAATTCACAGTACCATCATGCCAATAATATCAAATAAAAAATGTTGGTGAATTAGAAAACTGAAAAAAACCCTTCTCCTATTATCACATCAGGGCTTGCTAATGTAGATGGGTAACATAGCAGTGGATAATGTATCTCCTGCTATAAATTAGAATATCCTATATATTATATACATATTATCCACCCCTTCCATCAGAGACTAAACTTTTCAGACTTAGCAATAATTTAATGACTATTTTTCACCAAAAACCAAACTATTGCTGCTTTATAAATACAGCTACGGTTTTCTCAGCAAAAAATGTCTTGGTGATTTGTGGTGAAAATTCAGATGACCAGCAGCAAAGAGGAGAAAATTAAAAATTTGGCCCCTTTATAACTTGTAACCATTTATCGCCGTTAAAAATTGCACAGTTTAATATTGCCGTTTTATAAATATTCCCTAAATTTCATGATATCAAGAGTATACAGTACAATTCCGTGTTGTGCTGGCAAAATTATGTTGGGCTAAAATACCAATAAAATGATGGTGCATTACGAAGGAAAATGTGACCATCTAAACCAGGGATTCTCAAATTGTGTGCCTCCACATGTTTTAAAACTACAACTCCCAGCATTCCTAGAGGGGAGCCAGGTTGTTTTCAAACACCTGGAGGCACTCTGTTAGAGAATCCCTGGTCTTAACCACACAGTCAAAACTTAGGGTGGTATCACAGTTCCCTCTAATGCCATATTTACCAGTGCAAAAGGGTGTCTTAAGCTTCTATCTGACAATAATTGGCAAGGTATGAATAAATCAGGTAAAGGTTTGTAGAGAGATCAAAGCATTTAGGAACTTAATAATAATTACTTTATGGTGGAAATCTGCTGTGTGAGGCTTCCCTTATTGAAAAAAAAAGTTTACCTACTGCATTTCCAGACAACTTTCTTTTCTCCCTTATAATTATGCTGAGTAGGATGGTGTAATACCTCTTAATCTGGGAACCACGATGAAGTGTAAGTGTATTAAAGCGAGTTCTTTTTTATTAATAAAACGCGCGAGTCCATTCAGTTTTCTCCATAAACAGAAATCGCAGTTTAGGTAAGCTTAGGAAGGATAACCAGGGGGCAGATGCAGTAAAAATTGGCAGAAACATATGTCAACTGCTTGCTAAGTCCAGCTGATGACAATCACCTGGTAAAGATTTATGTACTGGGAGAGAATGGATCATAGGAAACTGCAGAGTGCCAGGCAAATCTGAATAAAGAAGATGGGAGATGAAAGTCTAAGCAGGTGTTGCGCAACATGTTCAGATTTTAAAGCATTGCAGAGACAAGTGATAAATTGTTTTATTTAGAATGCTGTAGGCTATGTCAGAAGAATGTGTGTGATGCTTATGCCACACTGCTGCTTTTTAATGTCCATTGTCCGTTACTGTTTTAGTTTGTGATCAGTATTGACAGCTGGCTTTAATGGCAATCGCAGGTAATATGCTACACTGTGTGCGTTCGACCTGATGTCCCAAAATACCAAAACACAAGAATCGCAGGATATTTTCATGCTTAGCTTTCAGCCTTTTTTAATTGATGTGTAGCACCCGTAATTATTTAATGAGTAAAAAGGTTCTGAAGTTTAAATATTCTGCACTGCACTTTTCCCATTAAGCATAACTGCAGGTGTAACCAGTTTTTCTTAATGAACTAAAAGCATATCATAGAAAATACATTACAATGCTTAATTTACTGGCTATTAGAAATTCAATGAGAGTTTCATGTGCTTGCTCTGTTATGTTACCCCAGCTGAATGACAAAAAGATGGAATTCTCAGCGCAGAGATAACCTTAGTAAATCTCAGAAATGTGTCTGTTTAAAGATAGGCTGAAATCATTCTGTTTGTCTGGACATTATACCTCACAGTCAAGCTTTGTCATCCTTATCATACTGGAACAATGTGGTCATGTGAGGTGGTGTAACAAAGAGGATGTTCTTTACTGGATATATGTTCATGTTTCTCTCCTAAGGGAGTTTTATATCAGCTAAAATAACATGTAATGAGGCCATCTGGCAACATTTGAAAGAACAGATATTTATAGAGTAATGAAAATCTATATATTCAAGTCTGTATACAGAAGATGTTTTTTCTATTATAATCCTTGCAGGGTTTTTTTTTGTATTTGCTGGACTTTAAGGTACTAATATAATCATATAAGTATTTATCATATAATGGTACTAATATAAACATAAACTTGGTAATTAACTTGGCTTCAAGAGCCAAATGACTGCTCTTTCTGTATTTCTTCTTTTTCTTCTTCCGCTTTTTTGGACCGTATCCTCCCACAGTTTTTGACGTAGAGACATGAAATTCAGTACAGACGTGCAGGGCATAGGAGAAGTGTGCTATCTACTAGCTAAGGAATCCGCTAAAGTGTTTAACAGCATTATCAGCGAATTATGGGATATTTTTTTCCATAGACTATATGGTAACAATCCTCAAATGTGTATATTTTAAAACAGTTATTTCATGGCCATAACCACAAACGCTAATACCCCCAACTCCCCACACAGACACCCCCACAAAGGTACACCCATCTACTAACCTACCTTTCCATTCCCATGGAAGCCATACTTCCACATAGGGTAAATAAAGTAAAAAAAATAATTTTGATATATTCTCAATACAAGATATTTTTATGGTTGTAAACACAAAAAAGACATACCCCCACCTCAAAGGGTACACACACCTACTTACCTACCCTCCCTTGTGGCAGCCTTACTTACAGGGTTACTAAGTCAAAAAAGCTAATTTCGATTTATCCTCATAAAAGATAAGTTTTATGGTTATAACACAAAAAAAAACACATACCTGTATACTCGAGTATAAACGAGTTTTCAGGCTGAAAATCAGCCTGAAACTTGGACTCGGTTTATACTCGAGTCATGAGCTTACCTGAGCATTCGGCAGCCGCACGATCTTTTGTGTGTACTGGCGGCCGGCCTGCGTCACTGCCCGGCGCCAAAGCCCGGCGCCGGGCAGTGACGTCAGCCGCGCGCCAGTACTGGAATGAGCACGCGGCTGCCGGAATGCCTCAGGATACCGCTAAGGATACCTTCCTGCCAGGAAGCCCTTGGATGGAGGAAGCCCTTGGATGGAGAAGAGCCCACAGGGAGAAGAGCCCACAGGTACAAACTGAACTGGTGGGAGGGAGGGGGGCAGTCAAGATGTTTGGGAACTACAACTCCAGCATGCTTTTTAGCTGGGAGTTGTAGTTTCCAAACATCTTAATGTTCAAGTGAGGGTGGCATTCAAGTTTTGGAAACTACACTGCCAATTAGCAAGTTGTGAAACCGGCACTCACCAAAGCTTGCTGTAATTGCGAGCCGTGCACGTCCTGAGGTCTCCACTTACTCCTTTGACAAAGCAATCGATTGGACACACCAGCTTACGATATAAAACAGTATCCTTTATTTGTATCCAAACATCATTAAAAGCAACACTTTATAGTTCATAGCTCTCATCGGCTACACTTACACACAGCAGGATGACGTTTCGGGTCACATGACCCATGTGACCCGAAACGTCATGCCCTGCTGTGTGTAAGTGTAGCACGAGAGAGCTATGTAACTATAAAGTGTTTGCTTTTAATGATGTTTGACAAATAAAGGATACTGTTTTATATCGTAAGCTGGTGCTGTCCAATCGATTTGGAAACTACAACTCCCAGCTAATAAAGCATGCTGGGAGTTGTAGTTTCCAACATCTTGAATGCCACCCTCACTTGGCATTCAAGATGTTTGGAAACTACAACTCCAGCTAATAAAGCATGCTGGAGTTGTAGTTTCCAAACATCTTGAATGCCAAGTTTCTACCCTCGGTTATACTCGAGTCAACAACTTTTATTAGGATTTTTAGCTGAAATGGGTACCTCGGTTTATAATCAGGCCGGTTTATACTCGAGTATATACGGTACCCCCTCAACCAGACCCAGGTACACACAACTATAACTATAGTCAAAAAAACAATTTTGACTAATCATCAAAATTTTTTGTTTTTTTAACCCCCAACCTGACCTACTGTTCTACTTATCCATTGCTGTGGCAGCCATACTTAAAAGGGTAACAAAAGTAAAAAAACAAATTTTGATCAATAATCAAAAGTTTGTTTTTTTTTAACTTCCAAACTGATCCAGGTACACACGCCTACTGACCTACCCTTCCATTTTCATGGCAGCAATATTTAAAGAGTAACTATAGTAAAAAAAACTATTTTGACTAATCATCAACAAAGTTTGCTTTTTTAACCCCCAACGTGATACAGGTAAACACGCCTACTGACCTAACCTTCCATCACTGTTGCAGCCATACCTAAAGTAAAAAAAACAAATTTTGCCCAATCATCAAAAAACTTTTTTTAACTCCAACCCAACTCAGGTACACACTACTGATCTACTTATCCATTACTGTGGCAGCCCTACTTAAAGAGTAACTAAAGTCAAAACCAATAATCAAAAAAGTGTGTGTTTTTTAACTTCCAACCTGATCAAGGTAAACATGCCTACTGACCTACCCTTTCCATTTTCATGTCAGCCATATTTAAAGTGTAACTATAGTGAAAAAACTATTTTCACTAATCATCAACAAAGTTTGTTTTTTTTAACCCCAACCCGAAACAGGTACACACACCTACTGATCTACTTATTCATTACTGTGGCAGCCATACTTAAAGGGTAACTAAATTTTAAAAAACTAATTTTGACCATCATCAAGAGTTTTTTTTTTAAAAACCCCCAACCACACAGGTACACACACCACTGACCTACCCTTCCTTTCCCTGGCAGCCCACTTTAAAGGTACTATAGTCAAAAAAACATTTCCCGTAATCGTCAAACAAAGTTTTTTTTTTAAAAACCCCCAATCTGACCATACACACAACTACTGTACTACCCTTTCCATTTCCGTGTCAGCATACTTAAGGGTAACTATAGTCAAAAACAAAATTTTGACCAATAATCAAAAAAGTTAGTTTTTTTAACCCCCAATGTGGCCACAGGTACACACACCTACTGACCTACCCCTCCATTACTGTGGCAGCCATACTTAAAAAGGTAACTATAGTCAAAATACTTATTGATCAATAATCAAAAAAGTTTGTTTTTTTAACTTCCAACCTGACCAGGTACACACACAACTTGAGCTACCTATTCATCCTATGGTAGCCATATTTAGAATTGAAACTATAGTAAAAAAACACACATTTTGACCAATCATCAAAAAAGTTAGTCTTTTATGCCCCAACCTGAAACGAGTACACACACCAACTGATCTACCTTTAATTCATGTGACAGACATATTTAATGGGTAAAGTAAAAAACAACAATGTCCTCATCATTGGCATTATTGAGTTTTAAAATCTGCAGCACAAATACACACATTCCCTTCCAAAATGCAGTCTTTCAAGCCAAATTCAAAGTTTATACTTAAACTTTCCCTTTCTAGTTGTCTTTGCAATGTTGTTTGAATTCTGACAGTTCCAACAGTTTTGCTAGACAGTTGATTCATCAGTTATATCAATGGGAATATTCTATAAGTTTATGAATAACTCAGTATAATGTGTAAGAATTACATGATTAGTTTGCCTAATTGTTAGTTGAACATAATGGTTATATAACAATAATTTAAATAGACTGTTTACTTTCCCACTGTGGCACTGGTACTCTAAGTTATGACTCAGATATCATATAATACAACCATAACTAAAATGCCATGTGCGTCACTCCAGGGTTATTGTCTAGCGTATGCTAATAGGTTTTAGAAAGGCAATGAAACAAAAGAGTTTGTTTGTATGGCTCTGGATTTCATTGCATTTCCCAGCATCTTTGCAACCTGATATGAGAATCAAAAGTCATTTCTTAGGAAAACATTGTCCAGATACAACAGCAGAATTCCTAGAAAAGAGCACTGAAACAGAACATGCTTGTAGTTAAAACACAAATAAACTGGTCTCTGGGAGTTTTCATTTGTTTTGTTTAGGGTGACAACACCTGTTTACTCGTTGTCAATAAATAACAGATCTGGTTATGGTATCTCTTCTATGCTTCACTGTAAAACAGAATAAAAGTGCTAAACATTTTTACACTATCTTTAGATACATTTCTTATGATATTTCGAAGTGCACATATAAGGGCAGAATTAGAGAAAAAGGGCCTCTTTATATGTAAAAGATTAATTAAATCCTTTTTCTGCCAGTTTGTCCAGCCTATGTCTATTCACTTGGGATTCTAGTAAATATAATTCAACCATAGGGAACAGAATGCTAGAAATATTAACCAAAAACACTCTGCAAGTTAAAGCAGCTGCATGCGAAAAATAGACACTTTTAGATTAAAGGGTAACAGTGGTCCAAAAATGACTTTAGGTAAATTGACAGAAATTGCATTCCTGAGTACTTTGCAATTTACTTTTATTATTTTTTTTTTTACATAGTTTTCCACATATTTATATTTTTATGTGTGATATGGTAGCAGCATCCCCTGATCCCCTGAACTTCTTGCTCTGAAACCATGTGACAGTCCCTCTTCCCTATGTCTCTCCTCCTCACGGGCCCCCACAATTCCTCCTTCCGTCACTGTAACTCAATCTCTTCCTTGTTTCTTCTGCTTTTTCCTGCATTAAGCATGTGCCCACTGCAAATTAGAAGGAAGAACTAATATTTGTGTCCACAGATTCAGAAGCTGCCACCTCCTAAATTTCAGGTCAGTGATTTCTTCATATCTTGGGCTGTGCAGCACATAGAGTGGTGGCTGATTGCTCATTTTAAAGGTAGAAACGTGGCCTTTAAAAAAAATCAACTTAGAAACCAAAGTTTGAATTTAAGTGCAACCTTCATTTAGGCTGTTGTGGTGTATTGCAAGATAACGCACAATATGGTAGAATAGAAACACTGGTAGTCTGTCACAATTGGCAGCAACCATATCATGAACTGCCACCACCGTGGAAGGGTTCCTTCTATGCTACTGCTTAGTGAGTTAATGTACTTCCCTTTGTACCACCCTAGACTGTCACATGGTTGGTAGAGTTTGAAGGTATCATTGCCCAGCTGATGGTGCTTGTGAAGGTGCAGCAATATTTTTTTGTTGGTGATTGTGTTTAAAGGAACGGTAAACTTAAAAAAATAAGTGTTTGCCAATCGTTTCTATTATTCACAAGGAGGTGAGAACGCTTATTCTCACCTCCCTGTGAATAATAGTTTGCTCAGGGGACACAGCTGAACTTACCTTACCTGGCGCTCCACTCGCGTCCTTTTCTAATCTGACAGCCGCGCTGTCCTGCTCTCCCGATCGCGCGCCTATCTTTTGTAATTGCCAAAAATAGGCGCATGGTCGGGAGACAGGGGCAACGCGGCTGTCAGATCAGAAGGAGCGAGTGGAGCGCCAGGTAAGGTAAGTTCAGCTGTGTCCCCTGAGCAAACTATTATTCACAGGGAGGTGAGATAACGTTCTCACCTCCTTGTGAATAATAGAAACGATTGGCAAACACCTTATTTTTTAGGTTTACAGTTCCTTTAATGTTTATTAGAAAGCCCCCTCTGCATCTTGTGCCCATAACTAATATGTGTACAAGTCTTTCTGTTTATAAACAGGCTATACTGCTTTAAGGCTCAGGGAGACAGGTCAATATCTTAGCCATATAAATGGATTAAAGAGGAATGAATACCTGAAATGTTCTCTTCTAATCTATTTTTTATCCTTTAATGCTCTGTCTCTGAATTATAATACAGTAAGTCTCATTAACACTTGCCCTGTGGATAGAAACAGAATCAGGATTTTCAATGGGTTTATTTTTTGTACAAAAATACACACAGGTTATCATTTCTGCATACTACTACTGAATACTATTCATCTCCTTCATTTAATTTTTTAAACTTACATTATTGGGCCGATGCTCTATTGGGCATTTTGGAGCTGCATTAGTGCAAAACCCATGTACTGTATTCCTTGGGGTATTTTGCAAAGCTGTGTGTCTTAACTTGCCGAGATCCTGCAATACAACAACGGATGTTATCGTGTATTGCATTGCGGTATCTTGATAGATCATCCAGTCTCTTAGATATCTAAAATATTGGGGGCAAGATTTCTAGAGAGGCGATATAAGCTAAGTGTATATATATGTAACAATTCTTTCAAATCAGAGCACTTTAAAATGTTTGACTAAAAGTAATCGATAATTTGTGTATAATCAAACAAACTTAAATTAGTAAGATCGAAAAATTTTAGTCAATTGGACAAAGTATCAGACTTCTTTTTTATTTTATCAATTTGTGTTTGATCTTTTTAACAAGCATGCACTTGTAGGCTAGCTATAAGAAGCAGATCATATGGAGAGCCGTGATAAAAATGAAAGGTTATCTCCACCCCAGAGACAAAACTATTCTGTAGTGTAAACTGTACCCCCCACCCACCCCCAACCGCCGAGTTTAGATTGTAAAACAAACCCCAGAAACAACTTACCAGCGACCGTTTGCTCTGTGCTCTGCTCCCAGGCTCGCATTTTTGCCAGAAGTTTGCAAACAGGGGCAGAAAGGCAGCCGCGGTCGTGATTGGCTAGACACTGAGAGTCAGCCTACGGAACGTTTTTTTTAATGGTAGAGAAAAAAAAGCAGCATTAAAACTATCTTGATTGGAGGGAAGGCTTGGGCTCCCCTGCGTATGCCAGTGTCCTGTATAGTTAAATTGTTTTATGCGCACTACGCTGTCCTCTACAGGAGATTGAGCTGTGTGCTGGGGATTAGGATACACAGTTATATATGAACAAGTAGAGAGATACCCCTTAATAGTGCAAACAGCAAATAAGTACAAAGTGCAACCGGCAAAATATGGGTAATTAAAACTTAACTTTTAATAAATATGCATTAAAAATCATAAATACATATTATAAAATCCATCACAGCAGTCAATGTGAACAAATAGTTAACATAGAAAAAGGCAGAAAGACCTATTTATCTCTCAGAAGGGTGGGAGCAATCTCTTCACCCTACTAGCCTTAATTTTGGTACAGATAGCCCAAGGCACTCAGTGCCCTCCTAGACTAGAAAGTGAGAGACTAGCATAATGGCCCTGTTACTAGATGAAAGGAAAAGGAATGACTGCTGGATGTATTAAAATGTATTAAAAAGACCCTGTTATGAGCGTGCTTGTGATTGCAACGCCAAGCAGAGGGGCAGATCATGCAGAGCCGACAAGTTAGAAGTCACAAGCAGCTAATTATGGAATGGTCCGATAAGTAATGTGCTGAATAAAAGTCAAAACAAGGTAAAGTGACGGTGATGCGTTTCCCCTTATATATCCCAAAGTATTTCCGGTCTGCCCGCATTGGGAGCTGTATCGACCAATCAGAGAATGAATAGAAGGCGAGCCTCAAAAAACACGCCCCCTATCTAGAAGCGTCTCTCATCTCCAAGGAGATGGAAGTGAAGAGAGACTTGCGTCAAAAGTAAACAGTTTACATTGTTCCGATCTGGACAGGGGTCGGACAGGCCACCAAGTTCCTTGCTTACACTAAGTGAGCTGACAAGGGAAGAGCTTAAAAATTTGGTAATAACCAGCTCTCCCGTTATAGCCATGCCAACATCATAATACTAATAGGATCATTAGTATGCATGGGGTGATCGTCAGAAACATCAAAGAGATATGCTTGTGAAGGTTCTCATTCATCCAGGTCATGGTATATCTGTTGTATTCAATTAGATCAACTGGACTTGAAGTTTAGTTCTTGAAGACGTTTTGCTAGTCATCCGACTGGCTTTTTCAATTCAGAATGACTTGTACAAGAATCTGTGGCAATTATGCCACACACTGAGGCAGCAATTGTTACATCAGAAAGACCCAATAACGAAACAAAAGAAAAGCGACATCATATACGCAGTGCAGTGCAGTGAAGAATGCTCTATTTGTACTGCATCAACGTATGGCCCAGCACAGAAGAGCCAATTCCTTGGGTCAGGACTCAGCCATGTACCTGCATCTTAAGGATAAAGGACATACCTTTGAAGATTGTAATGTTAACATATTGGCAAAGGAACTAGACTGGTTCAAGAGAGGTGTCAAGGAGGCCATTTATGTGAAAATAAAGTAACCAAGCCTAAATAGAAGTGGGGGGGTTCAACACCAACTGTCTGCCATGTACAATGCTGTTTTGACACCTTACACTGGGCGTTCCTATAACACCTCCTAGCTACTATGCAATCATGCCCTTAACATGTGGCTGTGATATGCTAATTGGGATTTTCCAGTGTACATAATTGCCACAGATTCTTGTACAAGTCATTCTGAATTGAGAAAGCCAGTCGGATGACTAGCGAAACGTCTTCAAGAACTAAACTTCAAGTCCAGTTGATCTAATTGAATACAACAGATATATAAAAGAGATCTGGACAACCAGATGTGTGGTGTCATCATAAGTAAGCACCAAAAAGGTACCAGATGCCAATAAAAATCCAAAATTATTAAAGGCACATGGTATAAAGATCAGGCCCGATCATCATAATACCAGCCCAATATATAATAAGGTTACACATCCATTACCATCTGGACTTGTGACAGTAGTTCCCATATACAAGTAAACAGCAGGGACACGATGGCTTACAGACAGCTCCTACTCTTCACTTTCTGTTACTTTGGACTGCAGGAGTACCATTTTCAGCAGAGATAAGGATTTTTTAAGACTACACACAGTGAGGTCAATAGTGGGTTAAATTTTAGTTTTGGGGGTAGACATGCCCTTTAAAGAAAAATCTATTTTAATGAAATTCAACATTTTTTAAAAAGTGATCACAAGGCCAGATAAATTGGAGTTTGTGTTTGATTATGGGTATGATTAATGGAAAATTGTTCAGCTAATGAAGAAGCTTCGGAGGTTTTGTAAGGGAATAAGGAAATGACTTTTATTGTAATAATTTTTAGAAAAACAATAAATACCCTTAATATATCAGGCAGTAGTAAATTAAAATCCCTGTTAGTAGCTTGCATGATGGCTTATGGGACACTCACCTCCGCCGTATGTCCAAACTGGCTGAGTGGCCACGCTTCCACATGAGAGTCGGAAACTTCCATGATTGAACCAGCAAGAGAACAGAGAAGCTTGTTTGAGGGGGGCCGCCTCAATGAACGTCAATCAGGAGACGAAAAATCAGCAACAGATAAAACTTAACATTTATTTAATAAATATTAAAACCCTCTATGGCATAGATGTCTAGTCCATTTACACATACAATCAGACCACCAACTGCCTGACGCGTTTCGTGCCCAACGAACACTTCATCAGAGGAAATTGGCTACTATACACCTGTATCTTAAATAGCCTATCAAAAAGGCTAAATCTATAGATGTATAAAAATAGATTGCACATTGCACTAAATATATATGTTCTGGTATGAGATCAAATTTGGGAATTTGTATTACATATTATGTAAAACATATGAACAGTATCTCAACCATGTGGAGTTAATGTAATCACTGGACACCGACTCATAAGAAACACGAGACCTCCCAATCATAAGTGAGCCCTAATGGGACCCGTGTCTCCCAAGTTAAAAATCCACTGGGCTTCTTTCCGACTACCACCCCTTCTAAGTATCCCTATTGACACTATACCCTGAAATTTGAAAACATGTTGTATACCATCATTGTTTTCTGTTATATGTTTACTGGGGGCCGAGCGTGAATCCTTCGCCCTGATGCTTGAAAGGTGTTCCAAAACCCTTTCCTTTAATTTTCTAGTGGTGAGTAGTGAATTAAGACATGCTAAAGAGAGATAAAGAGATAAATGTCTTTGCTCTCAGAAGTACCTTTTCTTTTTGTTTTTATGGACTTAAAAACTTACCTTATAAGGATAATAGTATGGAATCTACAGTTTATGTGAACATTGGGACAACCCACTGCTGCTTGACAAGGAAATTGACATTTAAATTAAATATGGGCTGTCTGGTATCAGATACAAAGCAATTTCAATGACTTTCTATACTGCTGTAGGATTCTTGCTTTAGGCAAGTTAAATAACATGTTTTAGACAAGTGTACTTAAAGGGGAACTAAAGTCCACAGACAACAATGTTCCAATAGACAGGGCACATTCAGAAAGATACAAGCTGTGTTTCACTTGTGCCTTAGCTGTGGCTGTTAGGTGATTTGTGAAATTAACCTGTAGAAGCTGCAGCCTTTCCCCTAGAAGTTTTTAGACAATAATATAACAGCACAGAGCTCTGTCAATCACAGATCATGCTACAGCAAATTCTGCCTCTGTTATTACATACAACCCACCCACTCCCCTCCACAACTAAGCCTTGCAGTTTATTTTATCCCAAGTACTAAGGAGGGGGGGGGGGGATTTCATAAGTAACTCTGGGATTTTGAACCTGTAACCTCATGGGTTGTGTGTTTAAGGGTTGGTCCACCACAGCATACACAATGTGAGAAGGTACATCCAGGAGCAGAATGAAAGCAAACAAAATGTAAAAGAAGAGGTAGTAAAGCAGCTGACTATTTTGTGTTATTCCTGGGACTTAAGTCTTATCAGGGACTTCTATTTTGGTGTGGGGACATTTGTATAGAAAATGTGCATAGAGACAGTGAATACTGAGGTCAGGGGGCATGGTCAATATGTGTACATGCTCACAACGCTCTCTAAAACTATATAGGCTGTGAGTTGTACTGGCAAATACACGGAAGCCTTAAAAAATATTCCTTACATTTGTGTAAATGCAGCTTATTAGAGAAGAATCAATGTATAAGTCTTCTGAGGAGAAAACCTTTTTACATTAGTATTAAAAAAGTAATCATAGTTCCTTTACTGTGGCGCAATGAGAATAATAATTTGAAATTTAACAGTTAATGGCATCTTATAACACAGAACCTTTTCCTGACATTTATGCAAAACAACAAGTGTTAGTTATTAGATGCTTTATTAGTATTTCTCACATCAGTATTCCTGTCTAACTGTTGATCCAGAGGAAGGCAACCCCCCCCCCCCTAAACTCCAAATGGCAATCAGAAAAATCTCTAGATCTCTAGTATCAATACCAGAAAGCTGCAACATTCCTTGTTTTCAGAAACTCATTCAGCTTTCTTTTGAAACTATGCAATGAACCTGCCATCACCACTTCCACTGGTAGACAGTTCCATAGTTTTACCATTCTCACAGTGAAAAACCCTTTCCGAACTTGAAGACTAAACTTCTTTTCTTCAAGTCTTAAGGGATGTCCACATGTCCTCTGACATGATCTATTGGGGAACAATGCCCTAGATAGTTTATTGTAAGGCCTGTTAAAGTGAGCCCCGCAGTAGACAAAGTTAGGGGGAGGGGCGACATGACTAGGGTGGACGTGGAGGCCCGCTGATTGGTGGGATTTAAATGAGGCAAAGGGAAGGGGAGGGAGTAGGTAGCAAGGGACTACAGGGAGCAGAGTAGGGCTCTTCCTTTCCAGCAGGGCAGCCACTGGAAACAGACGTGCACACAGCGCTACCTACCATGGAGGCCTTGATCGAGCAACTCCGGATGGAAGCACTCCAGCGCGGAGAGGATTGGCTCAGGAACATACTGGGTAGCAGAGGTGGAGGAGCAGTACAGCAGCCGGCCGGTCGGGGACCGGGCCCGGAAGAACAGGAGAGTCCGAACCGGGGACGGGTGAAGGAACCCAGCAGCGGGAGGTCAGGTCCGCGACCCCCTCAGAGGACAGAAGGAGGCCACCGAGGAGGACAAGAGCACCGGAGAGACTCAGCCCTTCCGGATCAGCAGCTAGCAGAGCACGTGTCAGGAGCAGGAGCCGGAGTCCCAATACAACTAGCAGGGTCACGTGGGGCCAGGAGCAAGGTAAGGAACAAAACCACCCGGGGAGCCACAGCTAAGTGGTTAAGGCATGCTGCCTCAGGGACATCAAAGGGGAGGGCTGAGAGGACGGCGTCCACACACACACAGGTGCAAGGGGAAGCTAGCAGCAGGCAGGAGCAGACGCAGCCACGTCAGGCTGAGGTCTGGGATAGATATAGGCCAGGCGCCATGGACCAAAATGGGATGGGGGCCCTAGGCAGTCGGGGCCCAGAGGAACACTGCCAGAATGATAATCATGCCCCACAGCAGGGGGAGGATAACAGGACCCCCACATCCAGGGGGACAACCAACAGTCAGGAGGTTACACTATATCAGTGCTGCCAGAGGAAAGCAGGGGGCACCCTCAGCAGAATACACGGAATCACTGAGGCAGAGGCAAGGCATGTCCCAGTTAACTACCCCAGGGGTAGAGGAAAACTGATTCAGGATCAGGGTGCGTCCCCTTTGCCTCCCATGTCTTTACAGATGTCTAATGCAGCATCGAGTGATGAAACGTTACCCTTGACTCTGGGGACCCAGGAACGCATAATTTTCAATGTTGGGGAGGCAGGAGCCACACCAGACCCTCTATCCATCAACGCCAGAATGCGGCAGCAACATCGACACACCAAGCATGCAAACGGCGATGGCACAGGCCAGCAACACCGGCACAGCAATCAGGTAACCATCACCTTACTGCCGCAAGCGATAACGAGGTGAGCAGAGCAAGGCAGGATAGTTGCACTTACACCCAGCAGGCACGGACACGAACTTGCACTTGTCTAGGTGGACTGCTAGTGGGATTGAGGCAGCTGATGGGTCAATTAGAGACAACACAGGCTCAGGCTACACCTTAGTGGGTACCAGGGCCCAACAGTCCCAGGGACAAGAAATTCCAGTAAGGATGGCCCCCTCTAACATAAATTCTGAGACAGATAGAGGGTTAGGGGGAGGGATGCATACAGGACACGGTAAAGAAAAAGATGCATTGGTGGGGAGTGCGCACGGCCACACCTATGTCTGCTTTGAGGGCCCCCTAGGCGCCCACATAAAACAGGACACACGGGAAAATATCTGTAATAAAAGAATATGTAGACATTTTCGCCTTCTCCCGTTAGATAGATTTAATCTGGACAAGTTGGAGCGAGGAAAGGACAGCCGTAAAGGGGGATGATGAGGAAAAACGCAGGAGTAAGCTGATTCCCAGAACATTCGGAACTGGCTTCAGGCCTTCACGATTTTAGGCAGTGTAGTGGGGGAAAAACATCCAAAGCAATGCTCTGCATTGTTTGTTACCTGGACGGGATCTGGGAGGAGGCATAGGGTATATGGCGGTATGGCCTGGCTTCGTTATGACGAGCACTTTGACAAAAGATGGCCATTCGAGGAGATCAATTGGGGCCATAGAGACATCAGCCTCTGGATGAAGACCATGAATAACAAGAGTCTCAAGGGTACACTTCTCTGTCAACGGCAGGTTTTCAATCCTTTACAGGGTCTAATGCAGGGCCCCAGTCCTTTCCCGGGCCCAGTGGTTTCACTCATAGGGGGGGGGGGGGGAAGGCATTTGCTGGCAGTTTAATGACAGCCAGTGCAAATGGGGGGCATCGTGCAAATTTCGACATGAGTTCTCCCTTTGCGCAGGGGCACACTCCTACGCAAAATGCTTCAAGAGAGCCAGACCGGGCATATTTAGGGCAAAAGATTCAGCTAGCAAAGGGAGCGACACCGGTGAAATTAGAGGCGATGGTCCCCTGGCTAGATAGATACCCAAAACAAATAAAAGCTTTATTAATAAAAGAGGGTTTCCAATCAGGCTTTAGAATTCTGTCTCAATTACAAGGTCCCATAATTAAAGTGGAAAACCTCAGGTCAGCTAGATTGTCCCCTGACATAATCCAAAAGAAATTGTTTAAAGAAGTGGAGCTGGGGAGGATGGCAGGGCCCTTCAACACACCCCCATTAGGAAATCTTATAGTGTCACCTATGGGACTGGTACCTATTTTATAGTGGTAATACTATTGAACTTTTGTGCCACCGGTGCTCCGTATGCCAGGCCATAGGTAAATTCTGCACTATTGTGTTTTTAGCCCAGATATGACATTAATACTGTTGTATCTTTTATGCTTTAAGTATACTTTTCAAAACATGTCATAGCATTCTTGCATGACCCAAACTATTATAGTTTAGTATTTAAGGTTGAATAAAGACATATGTCCATCCAGTTCAACCAACTCAGCAATACCCATATTTCCTGCCTAACTATTGATCTCTTGCTTGCTCTAGCTGTTGTTGCCTGGCACTGCTTGCTATATTTTTTAAATACGTATTAAATTGCACTCAATACAACTGCGATACATACATTGAAATTAGTATAATGAAACAATTACATATATTAAAAAAGAACCAAAACTGGTCCATGGGCTAGCACATGGGGAGGAGGGAAATAGTCTGAGACACTCCCTGGGAGGCAGATTCTGATTACTGAGACTGTCCCATCTATTTGGACACCTCAGGGTGTCCAAATCTTTTGAAGTTTGCCCGGGTATCAATCATATAACATTTATGTGTGGCAGTGTTTCATTGGTCGTGTCTTTCCATTGTTTAAGTTTAGGGTGTGAGTGTGCCATCCAATTAAGGACTATTGTCTTCCTTGAAAAAATAATGTTCCTCGTATAAATGTCATGATAAATTTGTTCCAATAATCCTCCTCTGAAATTCCCAACAAACAGATTTTGGGATTTAAAAGTACTGAAAATTGTAAAAGTTTTGAGAAGGTCTCAGTAACCCTTATCCAGAAGAGCATTATAATTGGACATGCCCATTTCATATGCCAGAACTCTACAGGTTCTTGGTAACATTTCTTGGCATTCTGGTGAGTGGATGAGATTTTGGAAAGTCTAAGTGGAGTCAAGTATGCTTGATGTATAATATAAAATTGAATCAATTTGTTTGGGGCTGTTGGTGAGGCTAGTGTGTGGGATTCAGATAATTCTTCCCACTCTACTCCTGTAATAACTGCTACATTTAAGTTTATCCACTAAAATTCCAAGATCCTTTTCCAACAGGGATTCACTTAACACAGAGCCATTTACAGTATAAGCAGCACAAGGATTTTTAAGTCCAAAATGCATCACCTTACACTAACAGCATTGAATCTCATCTGTCACTTAGCAACCCAATGGGATTATATAGATTTGCCTGCAACAATTGCACATCATCTATAGCTTTTAATCGACAACAAAGTTTTGTGTTGTCCGTAAAAACAGAGATTTTGCTGAACATACCCACTTCCAAATTATTAATAAACAGAAGTGGCCCCAACACAGAACCCTGTGACAAAAAATACACTTCAGTCCATATTGACTAAGCACCATTAACAACTACTCTCTGCATCCTGTCATCAACCAATTTTTTCCAATGCATGAATGTGCCACCCCAGCACAACAGACATTTAGAGTTTATACATAACTAGCCAATGGGGGACTGTATCAAAAGTCTTGGCAAAATCCACTGCTACTGCTATGCAAAAGTTCAGATTACTTCTCACTTCCTTATAAAAGACAAGCAAGTTTGTTTGACAAGATCTATTTCTCCTAAATCCATGTTGATTATTTCTTTTAAGTTCCGTCCTTGAAACATACTCTAGAACATGCTCCCGTGTCAAACTTTCCAGTATCTTCCCCACCACTAAATCTTACATTTCTCTTGTTACCCAGCTGTGAACGACTACCCTTTTTGAATATTGAATTACATCAGCCTTTTCCAATCCAGAGGCACACTTTCGGACATAAGGGAATCAGAGAAAATAAGAAACAATGGTCTGGATAAAACTGAACTTAGTTCCCTAAGGACGGAGGATGATTTATTTGGTCCAGTATCTTTGGTTACATAAGGTTAATTGATATAACCTTGTTTAGTTATCTCTGAACCGTATCCTTATGGATAACAAAATGTACTTGCATCCATTACACCGTTATTGCTACGATACTATGCTATGCGTACTTGGATCTTCTATAGTGTAAAATTGTTCAAGATGTTTGCTTTATACACTGCGTATATGATGTCGCTTTTCTTGTGTTTCGGTATTGGGTCTTTCGGATGTACCAATTGCTGCCTCAGCGTGTTGCTCGGTTTAAAGCAGACATGGATACAGTGTTTTTTGAAAACTCTTTTTATTTCTCGGAGACCCCTGCTACATATGGGATGACCATGTTCTTTCTCCTGTCTTGCTTTCCCCTTCACTGTTGGTATTGTGTTCTTTTCTTTCCTTCTGCTTCTTTTGACAAAGGCCCAGTCGGATATCCACAAGATTTAAGGGCTCCTCTGAGATGTTTCATTTCTTTAACCTTTGCCTCTGTGCTAGTGGGGATGTTCTCGGCTCTGTGTTGCAGCATAAATAGAGGTGGGGGGGTGCTGTTTTGACACCTTACTCTGGGTGTTCCTATAACACCTCTTAGCCACTATCCAATCACGCCCTTAACACTTGGCTGTGATATGCTAATTGGGATTTTCCAGGGTACATAATTGCCACAGATTCTTGTACAAGTCATTCTGAATTGAGAAAGCCAGTCGGATGACTAGCGAAATGTCTTCAAGAACTAAACTTCAAGTCCAGTTGATCTAATTGAATACAACAGATATACCATGACCTGGATGAATGAGAACCTTCACAACCACTGTAACTTACTTAACCCTAATTAATTAATGGCCCCACATTTCCACTCCTCATCTTCTTACAATTAATATACTTTAAAAATTGTATAGTCTTGCTTTGTTCATACCAGTTGATATGCTGAAGAGCTTTTTTATCCAAGGAAAATTTGTTTTCTGGAAATTAAATGTTTTTGTTAACCCAGTGCACTTTCCCTTTCGATAACACACACATGTTAAATGACAGTATTTCATGGTCACTATTCCCTAAACTTCCAGTTCCCTTCATATCTATAATGTGCTCCACAACAGTAGATATTACAACTATTAATTACAGTTGTGCATGTGCTATCCTACTTTATAAAGTGTTCAATGCATAAATGTGAAAACAGTAAAATCATCTTTTCCAGTTTAACAGATTTGTTTATTTTGTAATATAGAAATATTTTAACTATTAAGGGGTATGTCCACAGCCAAAACTAAAATTTACCCCAGTGCTTGACCCACTGTGTAGTGTAAAAAAATCCATTCCTTACACCTCAGCTCCTTATGGTTCTCCTACAGTGCCTGTCCAAATTTCCAAAAAGTCAAGAGTAAGAGCTGTCTGTGATTTGTCCAATCCCAGGCATTCACAGGGGAGCCTTAAATTTATCCTCTGCTCCATATGGTTGTCCTGCAGTGTCTAGTCAAAGCCCACCCCCCCCCACCCCCGATCTCGCATCTCTGCAATGATAGTTTAAAAAAAAAAATTCTGTAGTTTAGGGAGCCCCTCCAAACCCTTACTGGTATGTTTAAGTCTTAAATTATACCAAGCTTCGTTCCATTGACTAACTCGATAACCAGCAGCAGCATCTGTGATTGGCTGACACTCAGATGCAGCTGCCGGACCAGACCCTAATGCTACTCCTTTCCTGGAAGTAGCATTAGAGACAGAGGCCTTGGGAACAAAGCATGGTAAGTAAGTTTCCTTACCCCCCCCCCCCTCCGGCTCCTATTCCTCCTAGCGTGAAACCCTTATAATGTGATATATCTCAGGCTAGCCCACCCCCAACCGCTGGGGGTGGGCTAGCCTGAGAAATATCACAGAAAATTTTTTACAGCCCTTCACTCCTGTAAAGTGAACAGCCCCTCTCTGCTGTTTCCATTCAGCAGAGAGGGGCGAAGGTAGCTGTGGGAGCAAAGGGACTGTAAGTAACTATCGGAAAGCTTTTTTTTTAGTATAAACATGGCGTTTGAGGGTGGGCAAGCCTAAGGAACATTATATTAGAAGTTACTTTAAAAAAAAGTGCTATTGCAAATTTTTTACTTTTGATGAGATTCCATAAAAATGAACTAATTTTGCCCACTGTGATCAATTATCAGAAAATGATAATTGGGAAAAAGATATTTTAATACCTTTATCTCATGTTTGCCAAAAAAGAAATACTAATACCTGTTAGGTAAAAAAAATAATTAAGACTTGAACTGCTGAGAATTAAATACTATAATTGTAGAGTACCGTAATACTGTATAATTAAGGAACTGGTCTCTGCCAAAGCTTTAAATACAATTTCATTGATGCAGTTGCTATCCGAATTTATAAAGTGTTTAATGCATAAATGTGAAAATAGTAAAATCAGCTTTTCCGTCTAACAGATATTGGTTTATTTTGTGTAAGATATAAACAGTATAAGAAATCAGTATTTGTTCATCTGTTAAAAAGAATTAGACAATGTCTTACTTAAGCCCCATATTTATGCTGTTTTCTGGAGAACATTTTAAAAAAAAAAAAAAATCCTTAAAAGTTCCTTACATTAACAGGTGAAAGGTAATTATTCTAAAAAAAAAATTTCAGAATACTACAATAATTTATCTTCAGGTTGATTATAACGAATAGAATAACAAATAAACAAACAAAACCAAAAAATACAACATTACATTCAAGTCAAAAAATAATTCATTTTCTATTTATTTAAAGGGCATGTCCACCCCGAAAACTATAATCCCCCCCACTACTGGCCCCATCATGTAGTGTAGTTTAATCCTTACCTCACATCTCAGCTCCATAAGGGGGTTCTCCTGTAGTCCCCCCCCAAAGTCCACCAGGAGGAAGCAGAGTCCATATAGGACCCTGCCTCCTACCTGGCCTCCGGGAGAAGTTTGGCATGCGTACTGCAGCCCTTCTCCCCCTCCCTCCCCCCTCTCTCCCTCCCGATTAGGATCCTCCACCTAGTGTAAAAACCTTTTCACCAAAGATTCCCCCTGTCCCCCCAGCCCGCACCGCTATGTTAGTATTATTAGAAAATGCCCGAAACATTACTTACCTTCCCTCTTGCCTCCCCCGCACTGAGCTCCCGGCAGCCGCGTCCGTGATTGGCTGCCGCTCAGCAATCACAGACGCGGCTGCCGGTCCCGCCCCTCTGCTTGCATTTACTCGCAAGCAGAAGGCCTGGCGTGCGGCGGAGGCAAGAGGGAAGGTAAGTAAAGTTTGGGGCATTTTCTAACAATACTAACATAGCGGTTGGGGCTGGGGCGGGGGGAGGGGGAACCTTTGGTGAGAAAATGTTTTAAGGGTGGACATACCCTTTAAAAAATATTATAGAACAAAAAAATACAATATTGTTGTGTTACATTTAAAAAAGTTCATCACCAAAGTATGTTTTTTCCCAGCATGTAGCAGAAATTGTGCAGTTTCTATAAAAAGGTACAATTTTAAGAAATGTCAAGAGGCTGTCAAGCAAGAAAATTTGTAATGATCATTCGCTACCCTTTGAAATACACTCTATAATTTGAACTCAATCATTTTTAATGACACGTGATTAGAACTTTTTCCCCCTCTTCTTCTTTTTCCTCTATCTATCTATCTATCTATCTATCTATCTATCTATCTATCTATCTATCTATCTATCTATCTGTCTGTCTGTCTATCTATCTATCTATCTATCTATCTTTATCTATCTATCTATTATCTAATATACTTAAAAATAAATTACTTTTTCATTTAAAATTCTGTAAACTTGGTAATGAGGTAACTAATTAATAGGAGTTCTTGATATCAATGAATTCTCTATTGTCTTGGGCATGATTCTACTTAAAGTTTAATTAGTTTCTCATTAAAGTGGATGAACAAGGACAAATTAATTTTACTTCACACAAATATAATCATTAGATGAGGCATTAAATTATTAGCTAACCCTTTATTACTATAGAGAATATACATTGCTGATAGCATTGCCCCTAAATATAGGCTATTAAAAATAAAGCCAACATCAGTGTACTAATAATGGGATAATAGTGGGAGCAGCAGTGGAATATTTTCTTATAATCTGTCAGCTATGTAACAGACTGATTATTATAAGAAAATGCAGCTTCCATACACTTCTGGCCATCCACCGATCCAACCCCATAACGTTTAAAAAATATAAAAAAAAGGAAAACTGTCATTATTAAAAGTAGAAACTGACCTTAAAGGGCATGTCCAGCCTAATTTTTTTTTTCATATAAATGCACACTACTCCCCCAAAACCCCAGTTTCGCATTATAAATAAATTCCAAAGATTCCCCTGAAGTTACTTACCTAACTCGGTCCCATTATACCTATATATAATGCGAAACTGGGGGTTTTTTAGGCTAGAAAAATTTAGTTTTCTCCCCCCAACCTCAGGTCATTTGGATTCATCCTCAGTAACTCAGGTGGAGAAGGGCGTGGGGTACTGTAGGTGTCACTGTTAACAACCATGGGGGTTCCCTTGTTAAATGAGAGGGAAGGGGTCATTTAAAATGGATAATGCCCCCCCTATAAAAAAGTTACCTCAGACTTCCATGCTCTGTATAAAAGCACTCAGCCTGCGGCCTTGTGCTTTTACATGGTCACTGTAACGCTCCGGATTCCCAAGTATTCCTTCAGTCTGAATACCCCAATCTACAACCACTATCTTCACCAATAGAGGCAAGATGCGCCTCACCGAACACGGTTGCCCCCTGGAATTAGAGTGCAAGGTATCCGAACTGAGGCCAGGAATACTGAAGAAATACGAAGTGAAACAGAAGCAAAGCACAAGGAAGAAGAGAAAATGGTCAGAGACCAAAATACGAGGTGCAGACTAGGAACAGGCAAGAGCAGAGTTAAAAACAGAGCAAGAGGTCAAAAACAGGAATCAGGACACCAGGCACAGTACAGAGGGTTGAGCAAGAAGCGTAGTCAGGAACGAGCAGAGGTTAGGGCAGGCAGATATGAATCAAAGTCCAAAAAACAGGCAAGGGCCAATAAGAGAGAATATACAAAGAAAAGCACACCACCAGCAAGATAGATAAACTAACCACTATGTCGGGTAAAAGACTTTAAAAAGACTAAAAGGACCAATAGAGGGACATCCAAGAAGAAGAAGAGAGCAGATTGGATAATGGGAAGATTTTAAATAAAAAAGCGAACTGTCACTTTAAGCACGGAACGCGTTTTGCGCCCGTGAGGATCGCCGAATCGCAAGTTGCAAACCCTCTGTGACTTCTAAAATCCTTAGAATTTACAGTAAGGGTGCATTACACTGTAAAAGGCACATTATCCCTTATACCTTTTTTAGTGTTTAATACATTTTTATTGAATTTCAATAAGGTATGAACATTCGTTAAAAAAACACTGTAAAATGATACATGGCATTGAAATTAGTACATAATATTTCAGTGTATTTGAGACCAAAAAGTGAAAGTAAAAAAAAAAAAAATAAAACTGGTATGAGCATCATTATCAACATATTATAACATATATGGCATTAGGGCATCAAATAAGGGCATTATCTCTCTGGAGTGGGTTCCATACAATTTTTTATTAAAGGGGATTGTGTAACAATGATGTGAACAATGACTATATCAATATATCAACAGCGAAGGAGATCACTATCCATGCCAGCCAGTTCCTGTCATATAAATGGATGGTATCATGTGAAACATACGTTCATAGACCATAATGGAGTTTACTATTTGTATCACTGTTTCTATGTGTATTGTGAGGCGTCTCCATTGGGCACTAATATGTATCTTTGCTGCCAGCATTATATATTGGACCAGTTGGTTGTTAGGCCTAGAAAGCTCCTGTACATCACATTCCAATAGTGCCACTTTGGGGTCTGGTAAGATTTGTAGGTAGAAGATGTCAGAAATGATATCAAAGATGTGAGACCAAAATTATGTACCATGGGGCAGGTCCACTATTTGTGACTGAAGTCTCCCTCCTGTACACAGCCACCATAGAGTGTGGGGAAGATTTTGGCTAGAATCTTAGGAACCCTGTATGATATATACACCACTCTCAGAGTAGTCTCACGCAAGACTATACTGAGACTACCTATGTTAACATTCTTATATATGTCTGACAATTGAGAGTGGTACTATATTTTCACCAAGAGCTTTCCCCCCCATGCCAGTTGGTACTCTTTCTCTTCCCCATTGTGCTTGGTCAGTAGTTTATAGAATCAAGTTTCCCCCGCTGTGGGGTTATTTAAGCAGATTCTTTCGAAATCAGAAATAGAATCATCCTCTCCCAATAACTTCAGTTTATAGTGTAGATAATAACTAGTGTCCCCTTGGGGGTAGAGTTCTTTAGGAAGAAAGAAAGATCAGATCGATAGAGGTTCTGTGATGGAGAAAATAAGCAAATCTGAAGAAGCTTGTCCCTCTCCACCAACTGAATCCTTTTTCTGGATAGCCAGGTATGAAATCTGCATCATGTATTACCGTAGTCATGATGTGTTCTCATAGTCATCTTTTTTGAATAAAATTAATATTTAAACTTTTTTCTGTCCCGGATTTTAAGGGTATTTAATGTACATGGAATTATGCCTTTTGGTGGTATTCTTTTTTTTAAAAAAAGAGATCCAAAGTAGGGTGTCAATATTATAAGGGATCATTAGGTCATTTTCTAGAACTATCCATCTAGGAATATTGCTTGTGCTATGCCATTCAATAAGGTGGGTCAGTTGTACCGCTGTATAGTATTTGAACAAGGAGGAGACATTCAATCTTCCTTGGTATCTGTCTGTGCTTTATGGATTTTGATATACAGGTTTTTTTCCCAAATAAGCTTGGATAGTCCAGATGTCATAAAGAAATAGAACAATGGCTATATTTTTCGGATAATAACATTACCCTATATATTTTAGATTATGACAAAACTCTTAATATTTGATGCAACACATGCCATAAGAGTAAACAGAAGTAAACATTCAAACCTAACTGTAAGGTAAAACTGAGAACCAATGGGAGTAACAAAAATCCCAAACAATTGGGGATGGGGGGTACTCAAAATGTGGGGGTAAAAGTAATCACTTGTGTGCCTGCTACAAGTGGGGGAGAAGAGGTAGGTAAAAGGAGAACATAGGGAGAAGAGAGGTGCATCAACAGCCTTAGGCTGAAATTATTAATTAGTGTTAATGAATCATTCTATACACTTTTTCTCTGGTCACAGACTTCCTTTGCATCTGTGGACTACCAGTTGTCCATAGCCATCTTTGTCCTGGGGTTTTAGCAGGCGTTATTGTTGTCCAGGTTCGTGATAGTGGTTATCTTTGGCTGGTAGGTTCAGGAGCAGATGTGGCTAATGTGGATATAATGTCCAACTTGTGGAGAAAATCCATGCCGTCTTGTAGGTTCTCAATGGAATATGTCCTGTTTTCCTGGCAGTTTAAATGGGAATCTCAACTGGTATCTGATGTGTTAGTCCGATTGAGCTGTAGTGATTGGACGTAGGGCACATCTTTTAGCCAGTGTGGATGGAGTGAGGTCCGCCTAAAATATTTTTTTACAAGTGCCCAGTGAGCCTGATCGCATTCCAAGCGGTCATCTGGTTCTTTAAGTATAATTTGGTCATTTTTAATTTGGCCAACGTATTGAACTAATTGCTTTTATTTATCCAGGCTTTAGCAGACTGTTTGTAGTGGCAAACTTATGGTGGTAGCCAATATGCAATTAGAATTGTTTGTGTACTAGAACTCTATTTTTTGTATGTATTATATTTTTTGTCTCTATTTGCACTTTAATATGGATCTACAACATCCCAATTTTCTATATATTGTGTGTCAGCTTCACTAATGGCATTAAATGCATCTCGGGAACATTGGATGAATTTTAAAGCATTTTCAAAATGTATGTAAAATTAATTTGCTCCACTGGAAAAAAATTCTATGCATGCGCATAGAAGACAAGAGTCCTGCCGTCCTGCAAGTTTTATTGTTCATTACTAAAACTAAATGTCAATTTTTTTTTTTCAGTGGAGATAACATTTAAGGCATGTTTGTTTATAAGCTTAAAAGTACTCACTGTGACAAATGTAGCCTTAAAGTAAGTGTGCACACAACTTTATAACCTACTATCTGTGTATCAATAGTTATTTATTAGGTCACCCAATAAAGACATCCACCCATCTAGTCCAACCTTTATACCTTCCTCTTTAACTCTACCTAACAGATGATGCAGAAGAAGGCACAAAAAAAAACAGCTAAAAAGGGAAAAAATCCTTTGCTACAGAAATGGCAATTTGGAAAGTAACCCTGGATCAAGCAGAACTACAGTATATGTATTAGCAGAAATTCACAATATTATTTAGTTTTAGGAAGTTGCCATTACCATACCTGCTGGTAGACAGTTTCACCATTCTTACTGCAAAGAAACCTTTCCTAACCTGAAGATGAAACTTCTTTCATCTTTTCTAATCTTTAAGAATTTACACATGCCCTCTGATATGACCTACTATTAAACATTGCACCAGAGAGTTTATTATATGGTCCATTAATATATTTGTGTTAAGTGACCATATCCCAGTGCTATCATCGCTTATCCAATGAAGACAGCCCTAACTTGTCTAATCTGCCTGCAAGGTCAAGCCCCCTCCATTCGCCTTATTATTTTAGTTGCCCTTCTCTGTACTCATTCCATTTCCAAGATGTTCCTTTTGTATATGGGATTCCAAAACTGCACCGCAAATTCCAAATGAGGCCTTACCAGTGCCTTGTTAGAAGGGAAAATTATATTTTTTCCTCCCTGAATCTATTCCCCTTTATACAAGACAATATCTTGCTAAATCTGTCAAGCAGTGCTTGCTACAGCTAAGTCTGTTATCTAGTAGAACCCCCCAAACTTTTTTCAATAAAGATTCACTTAGCACAGAGCTAAGCTCTGCATAGTTTAGTGTCATCAGCAAATACAGAGACCTTGCTCTCAATGCTCACTTCTTAATCATTTATGAACAGATTAAAAAGAAGCGGCCCCAGTACAGAACCCTGAGGTACTTAAAGGGTATCTCCGCTCGTATTTTTAACATTATGGAATCCAGTTCTATTGAAGAACGGGAGGTAAAGGAGCTGTGCCTTACCTTCCGTTCTTCAATAGAACAAACAGGAGCCAGGAGAAAAGGTAAGAAACGTACCCGCTCGCTCGCTCCCCCGGCGCTTAGTCTGACAGTTCCCGACGGACCTTGTATTCTAAGCGCATAGATCGCGCATGCGCATAGAAGACAAGGTCCGTCGGGACCTGTCAGACTACACACCGGGGGAGTGAGCGAGCGGGTAAGTTTCTTACCTTCTCTCCTGGCTCCTGTTTGTTCTATTGAAGAACGGAAGGTAAGGCACAGCTCCTTTACCTCCCGTTCTTCAATAGAACTGGATTCCAAAATGTTAAAAATACGAGTGGAGATACCCTTTAAGCCAACATAGCTTCAGTGACAAGTACTCTGTACATGATGCAACAACCAATTCTCTATCAATGTACAAATGTTTTTTTCTAGGCCAACAGGCCTCAGTTTATACATTAGTTGCCTATGTGGCAAAGTATTAAAAGCTATAGCAGGTATACTACATCCACTGCTATACCAGAATATAAATTCTTACTCACCTCTTCATAAAAAAACAAACAAATTTGTCTGTTACAGTCTATTTCTCATAAATCCATACTGTATGTCTGGAGACAAAGTCCAAGATATGATCCCATAACAAAGTTTCCAGTACCTTTCCTACCACTGATGTTAGGTTTACCAGGCTGTTCACGACTACCTTCTTTAAATATTGGTATTACATTGGATGTTTTACAATGCAGTGGCACATCAACAGACAAAAGTGAATCTGAAAAGATTAGAAAACTCAAATCTCTTAAGATCCGAAGATGTATTTCATCTGGTCTTTTTTCATATTAACTTTGTTTAATTGTTTCCGTCCATACCCTCTGTCAGCCAGAGTTAATATTCCTCATTTATACCCTTCATATTACTACAGTCCCTGCTTTAGGGACTAGGATTCTCTATAGTGTAAACAGCTGTTCAGCACATTAGCCTTTTCAGCATCCTCCATTATATTATAGTCCCACATTCTCAGTCCTCATCTTTCATTGAATAACTTTAAAAATGGCCTGGATAAGTTTCTAAAACTAAAAAATATTGAGAATTACTGGTATTAATACATATACGGTAGATCTTGTTGATCCAGGGATACTTTCTGATTGCCGTTTGGAGTCAGGAAGGAATCCCCCCCCTTTTTTTAGCTGGGGTTTTTGCCATCCTCTGGATCAAATGTTAGGTAGGGTTAAAAAAAAACAAAAAAACTGAATAGGTTGGACTTGATGGACAAATGTCTTTATTCAACCTCAATAACTATGTTACTATATATCATGATCACAATACTTAGGCTTCCCATTACCTTCATCTCCAAAATGAGCTCAGGGTTATTAGATATTACCAGATTCTAGTAGGACCATATACAATATGTGAAATAAAATGCCCATATAGAAAATGTAAGAACTTGATACCTTTTAAGGTGCTGTTAGTTCCCTTACTTAAATCTATGGCAGGGTAATTGAAATCTCCCTCATAACTAGAACATTCCCCATACCAGAAGCCTTTACCAACTGCTTAGAGAATAATTTCTACCCCTCTCTGGCATTTGGTGCCTTATAATAAAGACCAACAAATAATTAACCCACCTTCTTGCTTCCTGCTCTACCCACATTGTTTCCGCCTTATCATTTATCCCACCATCTATACCATCTTTTAGATTTGGCTTAATACATACCCCCCTCCTTTCTTATTAACTGTCATGTCTAAATAAGTATTCTTCTTCTATATTTACTGCCCAGTCAGTCATGTGAATCATTTAGCCTTGTTTCTGCTATACCGATCACACTCATACCCATCATATTTTTCTTTTAAAGCTATTAGTTCCCCAGTTTTTCCAGAGAGACTTCTTGCATTTGTAAACACATTTTAGATTATAATTCAGTTTACTTTTACACTTTGACATACATGCCTCTATATCCTCTATGTCCCCCCTCCATTATCTCATTAGCCCCCTAACCCCACTATTTACCGCTGTGTGGTCCAAAGGACCCTTCCCCCGATAGTTTAAATCTCCTCCAACCCATTTCCTCCCCCCTCAAAGCAGCTAAACCATCATCATTGAGGTGCAGTCCATCCCTACTAAAGAGCCTGTAGCCGAGTTCTCTAAAATCCCAAACTAAATTTCCTTACACTAACTCCTTAGCCATGCATTAATACTCCTAAGCTCCCATATAGTATGCATTTATCTTTCTATTCATTTCTATTACATTAAGTGAAAAGTGAATTTATACGCATGTGCTCCCCACCAAAGTCAGGCTGGAATGCAGTGTGTACAGTGTGGGCACGTTTTGGTGCTTAAGATTTTAGATAGATTAGATTTAGATAGATTGGGCACCTTAAGAATGTATAAACATGTGCCAACCCTGGACTGATATTTCCTTCCGATGAAGTAACAGGTTGTTAATCTGTCGGATGGGATGGGTGATATTTCAGTGGGATCTTACGCGTGAACTATTAAAGGCTATTAAATTGATCAGGGCAAAATTTCCAATGACAGTCCCCTATGGGGTCAACTTTGCACAGATGGTAGATCAGTTAGAAATATTAGCCAGTGTGTGTACAGTTTAGTAAATGTTTGCAGAAAAAGTATTATATAGTTATAAACTGCTATGGTATAACAGTGAGCGTATTTAAATAGGTTTTCTCGTAGGTAATCTCCCACACTTAATGCTTTTGACATTTGAGCACAATAAATCAGACAAAGAATCAGTATGGGGTTAACTCCCACATACCACATGCAACCTAAAAGGAGATCCTTAAGCAAACAAGAATGACAGAACAAAATGCACTAGCTAACATTTAAAAAGAAAGATTTCCTGAAACATTTAACCACTGCTTATCCATACACCTTTAATACAATAACAGCATATGGTGAACTTATAATAATTGCAGAATATGTGTGCATTATTTACACAAGAGATATACAGTAGTTAGTATTAAGTTCAGTCACAGGCTTCAATCCTAAATATATACATATATAAATATACACATCAGCTTGTTTTGGCTTACACTCAGATGCTTAAATCATTATGTAATAGCTATACACATTCCTGAAACAAATTGGAAAATGTCCTTATGTCTGTTCAGTTGTTTAAGTATAAATTTAATTTACTGAACTGGAAAATTAATTGTCGTCAGACAAATGGTTATTATTACTTATATTTATAGTTAGATTTTTTTTTTTAGAAAACACAATACTGTCAGGGGCATAACTGCAGGGACGCGCCCCCAGTGAGATTGGAGGCCCGAGCCCCTGACCCACCCTCCTCCCTAGAGGTCCACGATCAGTTGTTTTTAAACAGCTGATTATGCATATGAGTGAGGGAAACATACACACGATCAGCTGTTTAAAAGACCCAAGCTTCCGATTCGGTTCCGGTGTTTTAAACAGTTGATCATAGAGGTTTTCCTGGGTTCTCTTACCTTCTGGGCCCCTTGTGGTGACAGGGGTGGCTAAAAAATAACAAAGAGAAAACAAAATAAAATTCAGATTGTGGCACTCAAAAAGATCTTTATATTTTAAAACACATTTTTCTAATTTATATCAGGAGAATCTCTCTCTTCTTCAGGGAGTTTAGTTGTTTCTCCTCCTGTCCCCCTGTAGCATGCATGAGATCTCCTCCTGTCCCCCTGTAGCATGGCTGAGATCTTTGATTGAAGAGTAAATCAACTGAACACTTTCTCTCATAAGATTTTCCTGTACTGTTGGATTACTGTGAAGATACCAATGTAGGCAAACAATATTTCATTTGATTGTGTGTTTTCAGCTTGTAAATAAAAAGAGTCTGTGATTTTAAATGAAATTAGGATCCAAATAATTGGGACATTACAGGGTGTTCAGATGGAAAATTACAGTTAAAATTACCAGAACTTTACACCCATGACCGGTAATGTAAAAAAAAATCTCTAAACCTGAAAGGTCTGGGCTCTCGGGCCAAATGGTCTCTCCTACTCAGGGAGGTAAAACAAGCTCAAGCAGATACTTTGTTACTACAGGAGACACACTTAACGGGGGTAGAGTCTTATGAATTCTTAAATCATTTATATCCCACAGTTTATACAACTTCTTACAAATATAATAAAGCAGGAACAGCTATTCTCTTTCATATAACTCAGAGTTATATACATGAAGTAGTGAGATATGTAATTCTCTATTGCACGATACAACACACATACATACTCCCGTGTAATGTACATATCCCAAACACAAGACAAGTGAGGTTTTTGAGAAGAGTGTAAAACAGCTATCACACTATGATTGCCCTCGTCTCCTTTTGGGGGTGGGGGGTGGACTGCAACTAAAATATGGTCTATTTGGCTGCCATTGACAGGCTACAGATGGGAGCTGAGAGGGGAAGAGACCTATGAAAGACCCAATGCAAAAGCTTCCGACAGCTTATGATTATTGTCATTTATTTTGCCCTCAGGTAAATTTTCCAGCCCAGCTCCACATATGGTGTTCATTTTTAATTAATTACTTGATGGCATACCAGCCCCCCACTTATTTACAGCATCATATATCACACTGGTCCCTAAACCAAGTAAGGATCTGAATGATAGAGCCAACTATCACCCAATAGCATTATTAAACTCGGACTATAAAATATTTACAAAACCTTTAGCAAATTGGCTACCCCTTTGCTCCCAAACCTAATACAGGAATAACTATACAGTGTGTTGAGGCACAGGGACCACTAGTTTGTGTGGTTAATACTCAAGTGAGTTCGGGTGCAGGTACCAGAATCAAACAATAATGTTAAATCAAGAGGCAAAAGAAGGTACCGCACACAGAATATACAAACTATATACAACCCTTTATTATCGAGATATACTGGGGTATAATATGAACAAATTGGATTAAAAACACTTAAAAAATGCTATATACAAATAAATAAGTAACAAAAAGCACCCTGACTCATTAATATGTAAAGTGCCTAGTGCAAATGAGGCCCTCCATCACTGAAAAAGCAAAGCATAGGTTAACATGTAAAACTCCATATATTTGGAATACCATGCACTTATCTGAGCGGTGTACCATTCAAATCATAGTAGTTAGTCAGTGTCAGGAGGACAGAGGTATCAGGGCACAGTCAGGGAGCGGGGTGGTGACCCAGGAGACGCCGAACGTGTTTCGCCCTAGGCAAGGGCTTTCTCAACAGCGTGTGCATCTAGTGGGGATGTGTGCCCTCATTTTATGCGGTCCTGACGTCGACGCGATTACGTCATCGCGTTGACGAATACCAGTGACGTAATCAACGTCCCGGTAAAAAGCGTACGGAGCATGCGCGATAAGGTAAGGGAATCAATAGAGATAATACAC
This sequence comes from Hymenochirus boettgeri, assembly GCA_019447015.1. Classification (NCBI taxonomy): domain Eukaryota; kingdom Metazoa; phylum Chordata; class Amphibia; order Anura; family Pipidae; genus Hymenochirus; species Hymenochirus boettgeri. The sequence continues at coordinate 221,780,065 of CM033470.1, read as the reverse complement.
GGCAGGTATAAGGTATATTGAAACGGTCTATAGTCATACCCCCAGAGAAAAAAAGGGGCCAAATCCACAATAAATCAAAGTTGTACAATTCAAATGTGCTACATAGAATACCCAATATGTATAGAATGGGAACAGTTAAGTGTACCAAGTGTACAAAAAAAGAGAGCCATCTGCCTCAAATACCGGGGGTATCCAGTGTGCGGTACCTTCTGTGTGCGGTACCTTCTTTTGCCTCTTGATTTAACACCCAAACCTAATACACAATGATCAGGTAGGTTTTATAATAGCACGTTAGGCAAGTGACAATACTAGAAATTGTCTCGATGCAGAAAAGGCCTTTTACAGGCATAAATGGCTTTTCATAGTCGTGTCATTACACAAATACTAGTTTAAAGGACATTTAATTCAGACAATACAAACAATCCTGTAGCTAGGACCAGGATTCTGTGAGCTATTTTTGAAGCCCTTCAAATCCAACAGGGCACTAGACAAGGATGACTATATGCCATGTGCATAGAACCTCTTGCAGATTAGAGACACCCCAGAAATTGCAGGAATTCATGTACAGGGCACACAACACAATATTTCTTTATACGCAGATGATGTTTTATTGCCCTTAACATAGTCACTGAGTTCCCTCCTAAATTTACATAATTTACTGTTGGAATATGGCTCATATTCAGGATACAAACTCAATTAAATTCAAGACTGAGGCCCTCCCTGTGAACCTCCCAAAGCCACTAATTAAGATTCTCCAACTTAACTTCCCCTATAAGAGGTAAAAGAATTATGTACAGTATCTTGGGGCTAAAAATCACTTCCAAATACGCCTTATACACAGTTAATTATGAACCTATGATTAAGACATTTGAGACATACCTTAACACATGGAAGACATGATCTTGTGATTTTGCATAATATAAGCTATAAAAATGTCCATCCTTTCAAAATCTATCTATTTATTTTAACTCTTCCAGTGGAGGTAACCCTTCTCACTTTAAACTATGTACAGGGAAAAATAATCAGATTTACTGTATATAAGACAATAAAGCCCATAGAATATCTAGGAAAGTAGTGACAACTGTAAAGACAAGAGGGGGACTTGGTGCACCTGATATATTTAAATATTATATATAAATATTATAAATATACGGAGCCCATCTCAGACACTTATTATGTAAATTATATATCACCAAGCACGATGAGTAGAAATAGAAAGAGTCCAGATCATGCCCCCCACTTATTAATGTTCTTGGAAAACTTCCCCTATGATTCTCTGAGTACTAGAAATATTATAATATTTATTTTTTATGAAAAGTTGCCTCTATATGGGACAGTTGTTTAGAAGGCTTAAAGGGGAACTGTGGTCTCCAAACAGATGAGTTTAAATGAAAAGCCAGTTTCCTACCTTTAAAATGAGCCATCAACCACCTCTCTATGTGCTCCACAGCCCAAGATATAAAGAAATTACTGACCAGAAAGTTAATGGGTGGAAGGCTGACATTGACATTCCTAAGGCTGCTCCTCCACCTGCCCGCCGGTGAGCACAGCCTCAGACTTCAATGACAGAACAGGAGACAGGAAGTCCCTCCGCTGTCCCTGCTGTGTGAAGATCCCAACAGAGAAGGTAAGGGAATCTACAGTCCTACTCTCCCACTATGTAAAAACAGCCATTTCACATAGTTCTCACTCTGCCTGAAAAGGCTGTTTTCACAGTTTTCTGAAGTGGGGGTCTAAGTGTATCACGGCACCCACAAGTGGGCGGGGCCACATGGTACTGTAAGGGAAGGGACCAAAAATGGTAATGCATTCAAAACTTTGAAAAATAAACAATGAAAACAATTGCAAACATTTTTTGGACCACAGTTCCCCTTTAAAAGTAATAACAAGAAAGGATACATAGCTCTATGGGGGAATCCAGGAATTATATATCTGGACATTCATCTTTTCCCCATGGTTATTTTATACAATACCCCCAGATACCTAGAAAGACATCTGGATTTCAGACCCTGAAAACCACCAACTGTGGTGGAACATACGAAACTCTAGTCCAAATCCATGAACAAACATTTTTTATTAAAACAAGACTCATCAGATAGCGTGAATTGCACACAGACCAGGAAGGCTGTCTTTCCTTCCATTCCTACAACACCTATGTCAAATAATGCATTAGGGTTACTAGACGCCTATTTAGTACTATTTGTCTAAAGGATAATGAAAGTCTAATAACAAATTATGTTTTTTGAAACCTAACAAATACTTTAAAAACATTCTAATCATTTATGTTCCCTTTCTTCCTGTTTCCCGTGGCCTTTGTTGATGATGATGGTGGTTATGTCAGTCCCATTCAAGCGGCTGATGCCAAATAAAATTTGTCTCAAGGGAGTTGTTACCAGAAGTACATACAAATTAACCAATTTTTAGGTAACTGACAGCATTTCTGGGTTTCGAAAAATAACATTTCTGGTCCTCATTACATGAAAAATCAAGTGATCACAATAGTTGCTGGAAGAATAAGAGCAGAGTAGAATATGCACCACACATGCACTCATTTTAGTTTGATACGGATGAGATTGGAGATGGCTGGTTCACGGATCCAAGGTGGATTTCGGGGATCCAAGAATTGCATATCTCACAGATTTTCCCAAAATCCGTTTTACGAACTCCGTTCGGAAATTTTCGAAAATCCTCGAATGGCCGAGGATTTCCAAAGATCCTGCAGCCCGGACATTCAGGGTTCCTACGGCTCAACCCAGGACCCTCTCCCAGGTCCTTAAAAGGGCCCTTTGGGGCTTAAGGGGTTCTGCAGCTCAAACTGGGACCCGCCTACCCAGCACTTATAAGTGCCCTTGTGGCACTGACAAGTTCTTTTTAAGGCTTAAGGGTTCCTGCAGCTCGGAACGGGATCCCCCTTTCCCGGCACTTAGAAATGCCTTTGCGGATTTGACAAGTGCCTTTCTTGGGGGTCCTGCAGCTCAAAACCAGGACCCCCATTGGCTCTTAGAAGAGCATGTTGCCACGTCATATTTCTTCTTACTTTACTGGGATTTGCAGCTCTTTATATAGGTTTGCTGAAGGACCAAATCCAATTGTGATTGGTTAATATTTCAGAGCTTGCAATCATATGATCACACATTAACCAATCATAGTTAAATAATAAAATTCCAATATTATTGTTTAATGTGTGATCATATGATTATCCTTACTTACTGTACATGGCAGAATAATAAATATAAAATGAAATAAAATAACTTCCTTTACACAAGCACTACTTTCCAGTTTCCGCATTCAATAATTAACGGAAATTTTATATTGGTATTTCTCGAATGTCTCTCTGAATCTCTTAAATGGGGGTGCTCATTATTATACAAGAGGAATCATGCATGGAGTGGCAACGCTTTCTTGTTGCATACCTCAACAAAATTAAAAAAAATTAAATCTTAGTTAAAGGGCATGTCCACCCTCAAAAATATAATTCCCCCCACCACTGGCCCCACTCTGTAGCAAATAAAAATCCTTGTTTTACATCCCAGCTACAAATGGTTATCCTGTAGCCCCCCCCAAAGTAAACAAAAGTGGCCACTCCCTCCAGGAGAAGTTTGGCATGTGCACTGCTGCCATTTTCCCCATCCCTCTCCCTCCCGTTTTGGACTCCCACCCCCTAGCTCAAAATCCATTTTATATAGTGTAGGGCTTAGTCCCCCAGCCCCAACCGCTATATTTTTAATGTAAGAAACTTCCCCGATCTTTACTTACCTTCCCTCTTTCCTCCGCCGTTCAGATCTACCGGCAGCCGCGTCTGTGATTGGCTGCCTCTCAGCAAATCACAGACGTGGCTGGAGGTCCCGCCTCTCCCATTGTACCGCCGGGAAGTGCGGCAGAGGAAAGAGGGAAGGTAAGTAATATTTGGGGTGGACATACCTTTTGGTAAGTAATGTTTGGGGTGGACATACCCTTTAATATTATGCATACCTAGTTATTCTACATATTCTCTTCCATTTTGAAAAATCAGTTTCTATTTCCTGCTGTTGACATTCGCTTTCCATGAGCTGACATTTCAGGTTCTGTAGCAGTCATTGTTCTTACCAGAATGCACACTACTATAGATAATTCTGTGTGTGCATCTCTCAATGTATTGTAGACTGTGGATAATATTTATAAACACGCGGTATCAAAAGTGATGGTGCGAGTTATTGTTAATGTACAAATTGGGCGTAAATGTTGAACATTTATAAACTTCGGCGGTAGCCATGCGGTAGTAAAATCACAAAGGTATTCTATGGGGGATCGTAAATCTACAATAGCTAAAAAGCTGTTGCTGTTGGAGCTTAACATTGTGTGTGCAAAGGATCATCTACTTGTTTAGACTACTACATTATGGCTAGCTTTAGACACAATTTTATGGGAAGAGATATTTCTGAAGCAAAATGTTCTCAGAAAAGAAAGAACTAGAAGTAGGAAGTGATAGGCAACTAGCTAATGTAGTGTAGGAAATGTATTACTGAACTACATATTTCTGTACACTCAGTACTCCAGTAAAGAAAACGTGATTGAGGCATTTTGTTGCTGCTCTCTGCATTTCGAAAAAGCTTATTCTCAGTAAGCTGTGGATGAATGTACTGTACAAAGTATATCATTCGGAATTACAGCAACCTCACTTCCTAATTAAACTGTAATTTAAGGTGGGGTGTGTATTGCATAGAAGAAAATTAACTAATCATCTTAAAAAGATATGACTAATTTGAAATATAGGCACTTAATTACTTGGTGAGGAAAATATGCCCTTTGACTATTTCCCATAATGTTAAAGGTACAAGAGATAGTCAGACAGGGACACACTGAAGAGAGCAGTGTGCTTTTAGGGACACACTGAAGAAAACATTGTCCTTTACACACTGAAGAAAGCATTGTCCTTTCAGGGACACACTGAAGAAAGCAGTGTGCATTTCAGCCACTGCATAGGTAGTAATTTGTCAGCTCATTGCTCCTGCCAACTAGAATTGTTTTGCGTGGCAAAAAAATAATATGTTATTTATTTTCCCTAGCAGGTTCTGCATAATTTTTATATCATAATCACCTTTAATAAAAAAAACACATTGATTTGAACAAAACAATCATATGGACAGCTGCTTTACAAACGTGCTAAAGCTCAGGTCAGAGGTTATGAATTGTAATGCTATGTAACCCTTTTTCTGGCACATTTAGGGCTATCTGTAGAAATCCATCACCAGAAAAATCAATGACTGGGCCAACTGTGTTTTCAAATGATGCCTGTTAAACACTACTTACTAAGGGGATTCCAACTCCAACAAATAAATTGCGTTATATTTGGACATCAAATGACTTTTAAATATTCTTACATAAATTAATTTAGCATGCATGTGTCTAAGGGAGGTAAGGGAACCATTGGCTGATAATTATCACACAATTGTGCCCCAACATGATCCTGCAATAAAACTTGCAAAAGGGCAGGTAGGAGCAGCAGGTCTATCATTCCCTTAAATTATATTGTATCCTTTTATATTTTTTTTTTTTTATTAGATAACCTTTAAACATTTGTATTATTAATATTTTCAGATAATCAATACACTGCTCTGCTAGCACAATCCAACAAGATATTCCATAAATGTACCCATTCAATGCCATATTTCTCAAAGTTAATATGTTATATGTTTTGCAAATCCGCAAATTGAATCTAACAACATGAAGGGGGGGGGGGACACACCTCTAAAAAGGCCAAGTGCTCAGTGTTCTGATCATCATTCTGAAAGCAGAATTCAGTTTAAATCACCCAGCAGCTGTTCCCTACTCTTAGCTCACCATGTTTTCCCCAGAGAAACACAACACACAACCAAACAAAGAACCATACACAAAAGCTGAATAAAATAAAAAAAAATACTGCCACCATTAAAACAAAAATATTTTAAAGAAACTAATGGATTATTTACATCATGTTTAACATAATGAAAGCTTACTAAAACACAAACTACTAAAGGATATCGAGTTACTTATTTTAGAAGCCATTTAGTATTGATAAGAGGTTGCATTTAGTGGAACTATTGCATTCAATATATCATTGAGTACTACATTGTGCTTCCTTTTCTGTTAAACACTGCTCTAGAAACAAACACCACCTCCTACTAACAAAGCCACTGATAGCTCCTCCAATGTGTGCGAGTCTAAGGTAAAAGTGCATTATACACATTATATTTGGTATCCTGCCTCTAATGCATATGCAAAAACACATATATATTAGAATACCAATAAGCCAGATAAAGTTTACAAGAACAGACAAAGGTTGGTGTTGCACACATGGCACAGTAATAATGGTGAATAAGAAAGAATAACAGAAAGAATGTCTGTTAATTATAATTTGTACAGCCAAAAATAGCTCAGAGTGTTTTTTGCTAATGGCTGTTGGGGAGGAGCACTAAGTTCCACTGATGAAGTGTTAGCTATGAACTGTGGAGTGTACCGTAATTTTGTACTGTCAATGGTAGATAGGTAGGGTACCAAAAAAATGTGAGCTACTGAGGAGAACTGTAATGTAATCAGAAAAGGAAAATAAAGCCAACTGTATTTTTAAGGGGCTAATTTACTAAAAAAAAAGCCTTTTTTTTAAGTAAATTTAGATAAACCACCCCCCAAACCTTAAAATCAATAGTCACAAACCTGAGAGATACTGTACCTATGGCTAACCTGTTCTGCCATGTCATTTTCTGCCTTCTTAAAAGGTTGCCGCTTCCTCATCAAGCTATACAAACTTTTTTAGCAACTTGTGCATGTCTCAGTGCATGCTGCAGCCATTACTGATTTTTGTTACCATGGATGGGGCACAGAACATTGCACTTTATATCCGTTAATGCAGAAAAAAAGTGAAATATTGCAGAGTCCAATAAGGACATAAACTTTATTTTTCTCAAACCTATGAATAACACTGTTAAAATGTACAGCTCTGCATATCCCTAGTGCTATACTGCAGAAATAAATATTTTTACAATAGAGATTGTAAATATTCCTGTTTCTGCACTTACTTACTGTTGGAATTCAGTTAGATCAACTGAACTAGTCTAGTTCCAACTGGCTTCCTCAAGTTAAAATGAATTGAAAAGGAATATGTTGGCAATAATTACCCTGGAATGTGTCCCAACCAGCATATAACATTAAGGTGTCAGGAAATTTATTGCCAAAGGATTCTTGTACAAGTCATTCTGAATTGAGAAAGCCAGTTCGATGACTAGTAAAACTTCAAGTCCAATTGATCTTACTGAATTCCACAGATATACCATGACCTGAATGAATTATAACCTTCATAAACACTTACCTAAAAGAAAAATGCAACTAGGACCCCCCTGTCCTCCTTCTCAGCAACTCTTCTCTCCATGTACAATACTAGCCACATTTCCACATCAATGAATGGATAAAATTATAACTGTAAAGACAGAAATGGATTATTGGAGAAAAGTGGGGATGATATGAGGAATATTCTCACCTTAATTTGTCAGTAAAGTTTTTTGCCCTTAAAGTGTCATGCCCTACTTTTAAATCATACTCCTCAGCAAAAAAACTTGTCCCACAGGAACTGATTTTCCATTGAATTGTGGTAAGGTAATTCAGATTAAGATGTAGATAGGTGGAATAAGGGGTTCATAATAGATGCTTCAAAATAGCAATAGGATAGAGAACCCTGCCCAAATAACAATAGGAGAGAGAACCCTGCCCAAAGAGCTTAGTCTAGAGGATATGGGGGTGAGACACAAGGTGAATATGGGGGTGAGACATAGGGTGAACTGTTGGTAAACCATGCATTCCAATTATGTGCACTACAAAAAAGAAGAAGGGTATTTGTGGAAATAAGTACCACACCAGGAAATACTCTAAATTACTGCAGTAAAAAAAGAGAGCAGGAGAAACAATTTGAAACAAAGACAGGTGCATATATATTTTAGAAGGAGCTACAAAGGGAATGAGAGCTGGGGATAGAATTAAATATAAGCAAAGGTTTATCAGTTGTAATAAATAAAATAAATTTTTAAAAAAAGGGCTCATTCGCACTATGCTTGTTGCACTATGCAGCACTTTGATAGTGTGAACAAAGCCTAAAGAAGCAGAGAGATTGCTTTAAAAATATATTGTAGTATATCTGTTGCTATACTGCTCACTGTCACAATTGCATGTGAGATAATTTTTTTGTATTTATAGCAAATATTATAAATACATATGGGGAGATACAATATCACTTCTCCTGTTACTTACCTTAGCCCGATCCCGCGATACAATAACTGACGTAAGCGAGATTACGTCAGTTATTGCATCGCGGGATCGGGCAAAGGTAAGGAGCGGGAGTTTAATGCTCCATAACCCGTAGCATTAAGTTTCACGCTAGAAAGTAGCGCAAAACTTAACACTACAGGTTTTGGATCGTTAGCACAGCGCTATTTCCAAAAACATTCGGAAATGGCGCTGTGCTCGAAATTCTGTCCAAAACCCAGGTTAACCCAAATTTTTTTAGGGTTAACGTGGGTTTTAGACGGAAAATGGCTATATTGAATCTCCCCCATAGTTTACAAATTATGGGGAAAAAAGGACTTCTAATCGTACAGAGAAAAAAAAACATCTTCACCTGTCACTTAACAGCAAGCCTTCTTTTGTTAGGCAGGCGCTTAAAGATGAATAAACATGCTAATGTAATGACTCCATATTAATGCCAAGTGCTTTAATGACGCATGCCCTCTTTTTCCAGGTTGTCTGGAAACTATGATTAACCTATTAATATTTTGTTCCATGCATAAGGCCTTAATACTGTAGATAATCATATGAAATTTTCACCTGGCGAAGTGAGAGAGGGAGAGATTTTCAAAAGTAGGGAGCAGCAAGTTTGAATGGTTTAAGACAGGATGAGGCAGTGTTCATTGGGGGTTTGTGGAGAAGATAACCTTGTGAGGAACATATGGGGCCAGGAGAGAAAATAGCTAGGGGGTACAGCAGATTAAGGAGATTTAAAGGTAAAAAGAAGAATATTGAATATTATTCTTTGCTTGATGGGAAGCCACCCCATAGATTGCCGTTATTTACAGTCGTACCATTTCTACTTTCTTTTGCTGTAGTCTGCTTGAAAAGAAAAGTTTTAAGAAATTAGTTTATTAAGCTGTAAATAAGTTTTCAAATAATATTTAAATTCTCTACAGCTGCGATAACTGGACGAAAAGCCATTACCGCCACACATTTCACTTATATTCACCTTAGTGGAGTGCTAGTACTGAGAGACAATAATGTTTATTTAAGTGAAATTTAGTTATCTACACATAAATTACACTAAGCTGAACAATAAACATCATACATAAATATGGGTGGTGCTTTATAGGCAGTTCCTATAACACCTCTTTATTCACGCCTTGTATTCAAAAGGTCCCCAACACCTGGCTGTGATATGCTAATTGGGACTTTACAGAGTACATAATTGCCAACAGATTCTTGTACAAGTCATTCTGAATTGAAAAAAAGCCAGTCGGATGACTAGCAAAATGTCTTCAAACCAGAGTAAGTGCAAGCTCAAAAAAAGGACAGTTTGGATGACTAGACAGGTACAGAAGAAATGTTTATTAGCAATTTGTCTGGTTAAAGACAGCAGTAGAGAATATGTTCTCTACTGCTGTCTTTCAGAAAGGCTCTCCTTTTTGTTCTCTGCTGACAGGGCTTAATATCTCATCCTGTTATCACATGTTGTCTGGAGTTAAACTGTTCAGAGTACAAGGCGTTCTAGGTTATTATGAAGTTAAAATTGATGCAGTTTTAATCTACTGCTTTAATCTATTCTAAGCTGCACATGGATAAAAATGTTCTGAGTACAAAATCATCCTGTATTAAATGTTAGCAGAGATTGAAATTATCAGAGCTCAAATGGATGCCGTTTCTTAACGTTACTGAAGTTCATAAAGCTCCTAATATAAAAGAGTAAAATCTCTTAAGTAGTTTTACATATAGAGTGTTATACAAAAGTGTTGGCACCCTTACTTAAAATGTCAGTTTAAGTAAGTAAATGAACCCCCTGGAGAATGTAATCGATAACTTAACGTGTGTGTATGTCCACAGTTCAGAAAAGGTTTCTTTACAGTGAGAATGGTGAAACTGTCTTCCAGCAGATGTGGTTACGGCAAGTTCATTAAATAGCTATAAAGTTGGGCTGGATAAGCTTCTAAAACAAGACATTTTTAAGAATTTCTGGTATTAAAACATATACTGTACTGTTGTTCTGGTTGACCCAGGGATACTTTCTCGTTGCCATTTGGAGTCAGGAATAAATCACAATTGTACATTATTGCAATGCAGGATAACTTGCAATTATAAATTAATGCAATGCAGCGTAACTGCAGATTTTATATAAAATGCAATGCAGGGTAATTGTCTTTTATACATAATTGCAAGGCTGGGTAACTGCTGTTTATACAGTCTAGCAACGGAAGTAACTGCCGTTTATGCCTTATTGCAGTGCAGGATAATGGGCGTTTATAGGCGATTGCAATGCAGGGTAACTTCCGTTTATAGGCGATTGTGATGCAGGATAACCGACATTTATAGGGGATTGCGATGCAGGGTAACTGACATTTATAGGTGATTGTGATGCAGGGTAACTGACATTTATAGGTGATTTGTGCAGGCACTGAAATTTATGGTGATTGCGATGCAGGGTAACTGTCGTTTATAGGTGATTGCGATGCAGGGTAACTGTCGTTTATAGGTGACTGCGATGCAGGGTAACTGTCCTTTATAGGTGATTGCGATGCAGGGTAACTGACATTTATAGGTGATTGTGATGCAGGTAACTGACATTTATAGGGATTGCGATGCAGGGTAACTGACTTTATAGGTGATTGCGATGCAGGGTAACTGTCATTTTAGGTGTTGCGATCAGGGTAACTGACATTTATAGGTGATTGTGATGCAGGGTACTGTCGTTATAGGTGATTGTGATGCAGATAACCGACATTTATAGGGGATTGCGATGCAGGGTAACTGACATTTATAGGGTGATTGCAGCAGTAATTGTCTTTTATACATAATTGCAAGCTGGGTAACTGCTGTTTATACAGTCTAGCACGAAGTAACTGCCGTTATGCTTATTGCAGTGCAGGATAATGGCGTTTATAGGGATTGCAATGCAGGTTAACTTCCGTTTATAGTGATTGTGATGCAGGATAACCGACATTTATAGGGGATTGCGATGCAGGGTAACTGACATTTATAGGTGATTGTGATGCAGGGTAACTGACATTTATAGGTGATTGCGATGCAGGGCAACTGACATTTATAGGTGATTGCGATGCAGGGTAACTGACATTTATAGGGATTGCGATGCAGGGTAACTGACATTTATAGGTGATTGCGATGCAGGGTAACTGTCATTTATAGGTGATTGCGAACAGGGTACTGTCATTTATAGGTGATTGCGATGCAGGGTAACTGTCGTTATAGGTGATTGCGATGCAGGGTAACTGACATTTATGGTGATTGCGATGCAGGTAACTGACATTTATGTGATTCGATGCGGTAACCGACTTTATAGGTATTGCGATGCAGGGTTACTGACATTTATAGTGATTGTGATGCAGGGTAACCGACATTTATAGTGATTGCGATGCAGGGTAACTGAAATTTATAGGTGATTGTGATGCAGGGTAACCGACATATATAAGTGATTGTGATGCAGGGTAACTGACATATATAGGTGATTGCGATGCAGGTAACTGACATTTATAGGTGATTGTGATGCAGGGTAACCGACATTTATAGGTGATTGTGATGCAGGGTAACTGACATTTATAGGTGATTGTGATGCAGGGTAACTGACATTTATGGGGATTGCGTATGCAGGGTAACTGACATTTATAGGGGATTGCGATGCAGGTTAACTACGTTATAGGGGATTGTGATGCAGGGTAACTGACATTTATAGGTGATTGCAAAGCAGGGTAACTGACATTTATCGGTGATTGCGATGCAGGGTAACTGTCATTTATAGGTGATTGTGATGCAGGGTAACTGACATTTATAGGTGATTGCGATGCAGGGTAACTGACATTTATATTGTGCGATGCAGGGTAACTGACATTTATAGTGTGATTGCAATGCAGGGTAACTGACATTTATAGGTGATTGCGATGCGGGTAACTGTCATTTATAGGTGATTGTGATGCAGGGTAACTGACATTATAGGTGATTGCGATGCAGGGTAACTGACATTTATAGGGATGGCGATGCAGGGTAACTGACATTTATAGGGGATTGTGAGCAGGGTAACTGTCTTTATAGGTGATTGCGATGCAGGGTAACTGACATATATAGGTGATTGCGATGCAGGGTAACTGTCACTTAAACACATGACCCACTGTGGGTGGATTACACCATTTCCCAGAGGCTTGGTCAACCCCCCATGCAACAAGCAATATATATATTATATATATATATATATATATATAAATGCACAGTGAATCAGGGCACTCCTTGGTCTTATAAACAAGTGGGTTTATTCACATCACAACAATGGCAAGGTTTCGGTCCCTGGTCTTGGACCTTTATCAAGGCTTGATAAAGGTCCAGACCAGGGACCGAAACATTGCCATTGTTTGTGATGTGAAAACCCACTTGTTTATAAGACCAAGGAGTGCCCTGATTCACTGTGCATTTTGTATTATTGGATCCCTCGGGAGCACCCTGCATTTAAATTGAGGGAGTGTGTGCCAGTCTTTTCTATTGATATGTATATATATATATATATATATATATATAAATGGGATAGTAAACATCCACGCAGAGTGCAACTAGAGACCAAATTCATTTAATACATACAAGTACTGAAAGCTGGAGAGTTAATCCCAAGAAAGCAGCGAAGAGCAGCAGTGACTTTCATCTCATAAAAGGCAGGTACTGATATAAAGACAAAGTTTGAGAATTGTGTCTCCTAAGAAGGTAAAAAGTTACTTAAGTAAAAAAGGTTAAACGTTAGGACCCAGCAGAATAAAGCAAACCGTGAAGTGGTTGCTGGGCTTAAAATAATTTTGCCAAGTTATTGAACTAATTGCTATAATTTATCCAGAGAGAAGGGCAGGCTTTTTAAGTCGCAATACAATAGTAAAGTAAAATATAAGCAAATTAATTGGATGTCACTAGGCTTCTATTTTTTGTATGTATTGAATTAATTTGGTCTCTAGTTGCACTCTGCGTGGATGTATGCTACCCATTTCTATATATATACACCAAAAAACATACACCACAAATTGGGTGTCACATGTATAATAACCTCTAAGAGTAAATTCTTCGCCTGTGTTTGATGAACAAAGGAGGTTCCCTTTTTAACAAATTTGCACTGTTTACATCTCAGGCATGGGTACATGCCCTTACGATCACTCCTCAACCGGGACTGTGTGTGCCCACTACTAGCCCTCATGGTAGATTTCCACCAAGTTGCTAACGATGGTACGTCCCCTACGAAAAGATATATATATATAATTGTCATCACAAGAATATTAACTGATAATAATGTGGGAAAGGGAGTAGATACCTGTAGATAACCACAAAGTAGCAAAATACGAAAAACTGGTGAGGATTAGGGAGGACAGGGACCTTTTGGCCTGGGGGGCAAATACAACTAACTGGCCCTTTCACTGTAAATCGCAAAATGTTTCATTATGTCCACTTTGCTACAATCACACATCTTTGTTTAAGTCCATTTTTAAGACTACTATTCTCATTTTACATGGTTGCCTGCAACATTTTCAAGTGTATTATATGGTAAATACCTCACAGACTAAAGCTTCATACACACCCGTTTTTAGCCGATAATCCCGTGTGTATATGTTCAAACATATACAACACTGACCGAATGCATACACACGTGCGATTGTCATCTCGGAATGGGCGTTTGTAACCCATGTGCCTTGTGCTCGGGGTTGTTTGCGGCAGCAAAACTGTACGTGTGTACAAGGCTTAATAAACTGGAGGGCTAACTAAACACTGGCTGATGATTTGGAGAGATGATGAAACTTGTTAATGATCTGGAGGGCTGACAATACTGGCTAATGATCTGGAAGCTGACAACACTGGGTAAGGATCTGCAGAGCTGACATAACACTGGCTAATGAACTGGATGGCTGATTAACATTGGCTAATGATCTGGAGGGCTGATAACACTGGGTAATAATCTGGAGGGCTGACGTAACACGACTATAACGGTGGGCTGACTAAAACTGGCTAATGATCTGGAGGGCCTAACACTGGATAATGAACTGAAGGGCTGACTAATATAATGTGATTATATACCTAGAGCCCCTACATATTGCTCTGCTTCCTTCAATTGTGCTGCCCAACTGTCAACAAGTAATCTGCTAACTTTAGACACTGCTGTGCTACTTCTATTAATCTGCCAGTCTGGTCAGGAGTTTGAAGGGGGCCCAGAGCAGAACAATGTATGTAGTTTCATCAATAAGCACCATACCCCCCCCACTCATCTTTTAGCATGTCAGGCAGGCAGCACATCATTTTAAACTGAGGCACTGTCTCCAAAACCTCATTACTGACCTCCCATTCTCATAAATCATTTTGGTTTAGGCTGTGGTGCATGTCAGCTCCCAATTTCAGTAAAGGAAAGAATTTCAGCAGCAGAGGAGAGTCTCCTGTTCCTTGCCCAGGTTGATCTAGAGGCAGGCACTGTGCCGTTTAAGCTGTAGTTTACTAATAGCTTCTGTGGCAGCCTAAATTTTTTGGGAAGGAAAAAGCACTGGTAGGTGAGGAGGCAGGGTAAATTGTATATGTTTGTGTACTTCCTGTCATGTGCCTGGGGATTAACCCATGGGTGACCACTGCCACGTGTAAGGACCACTACAGTATTTCAACAGGAGCCCTGATGAAGCTTGCTGTGAGTTTTCATATCTGTGGGAAGTAAGGAAAGTTACCTACCACCAGCTATCCCACCCCTCCCGGATCTTCCCTCGAATTGGGTTGGTCTCCCACATCCCCGCAAGACCACCCCAATCTCCCACGACGGAGAGTCCTAATCTCCTGTCACGCCCCCTTTTGTCTGCCATCCTCCCACATGCCCTTGACCCCCCTCCTATGTGCATGCCCTGCCCACAACGTGACGTCAAGTCCATGAGCCATGCCCCCTCTCCCACCCTGCCCGGAAGCACGAAGTGGCAGGCTGGGATGTCTGTACCACATTTCCAAGGACAGGACTTTAACAAGAGTGTAAGCTGTCTCCATGGAGGCTTGTATCAGTAACAGCAGAGATGAATTTTGACATGAAGTCCCACAGTTAGTGGATAAAGACAAAGTTGGTTCTATTTAAAGGGCATGTCCACCCTTCTAAAATGTTTTTATATAATATTCTCCCTGTCCCCCCAGCCCAACCGTTATAGTTTTAAGTTCAGAAAGTGCCCCAAATATTACTTACCTTCCCTCTTTCCTCCGCCGCCCTGCCAGGCCCTCTGCTTGCGAGAAAATGCAAGCAGAGGGGCGGGACCGGCAGTCACGTCTGTGATTGGCTGAGCGGCAGCCATTCACGAAGCGGCTGCCGGGAGTTCAGTGTGGCGGAGGAAAGAGGGAAGGTAAGTAATATTTGGGCACTTTCTGAACTTAAAACTATAGCGGTTGGGAAGGGGGGACAGGGAGAATACTATGTATAAAGGATTTTACGCTAGGGGGAGGGAATCCTAATCGGGAGGGAAGGGAGGGGAAGGGAGGGGAGAAGGGCTGCAGTGCGCATGCCAAACCTCTCCTGGAGGGGAGACAGAGGCAGAGTCCTATGGACTCTGCAGTACTCCTGGTGGCGTTTTTTGGAATTTAGGGGGATAGCAGAAGAACCAGATGGAGCTGGGATGTAAGGTAAGGATTAAACTACACTACACAGTGGGGCCAGTAGTGGGGGGATTATAGTTTTGGGGGGGTAGACATTTAAATGTGGGTATAACTGTGAGCACCTAAAGTGACTGATTTCAGACTGATGTATATTGGAGCCTACATAGTTTGTGGGAATGGAACTTACAGATCAATGTAATTCAGAGCACTATGAGGGTGCAATTCCATGCATACAAAGTTATAGTTTGGAGTATTGAGAGAGACAGTCAGATATGACTGTGATATAGTGGACATTTACTGTTAGACACTGCAGATACAGGCCCCTAAGACTTACAGTATCATTTGGATGCATAAAATATAATCATTTTGACACCTATGTGGATATAATTTTAGTCCCTGTAATTGGTCCCTTTTTGTTAATTTATATACTATGAGGTTATGTGCCCCCCCCACACACAGGTAACAACACGTTTAGTGCATTTTTGCTATTGTATTTGATCTAGCAATCCAAGCATATTATGCATATATTTGAGCAGACTGGTGGATGTGCTTAGGTGGCTACTTACTTTTTATTTGTAATATATTATGACATTGACCTCTAGCACTATACATGGTATGGTATACCACTGCCTGCATTGATAGCTACATGTTAAATGTAACAAAGGGTATCTGGTCCAAAAACATCAGGAATTGCTTTCCTGAGTATATTTGCAATTTACTTTCATTATTTTTTTTTTACAATTTTGAAAATACATTTTTGTGTTTGATATGGTAGCTAAACCAGATCCCCTGCACTTCAGGCTCGTAACAATGTGACAGTCCTTCTTCTGTGTCTCCTCCTCTTCATAGCCTCCTCCCAAATCGTGGCACCACTTGTCCTCTTCCATTGCAACCCCCCATTGCCCCTACCACTCAGGTCCTGTGGCCCATCCCCCTTGTAGCCCCCATTTTCTTGCAGCTCCAATGGCCCCTCCCTCTTATTTTTCTGTAAGGGGTGATCTGAGGTGCCATTGGGGAGGGCCCACAAGGGAAGGGCTAAAGGGGGCTGGGCTGCAAGGGGCCAGGAAGGCCTGAAGAGGAGGGCCATGATGAGGGTAGGGCTGTAATTTACTTACCAGGAGGGATTTCCAGTTTCCTTCACACACTGTGTAATATGAGGCTGTGCACCGGTGGCGAGGAGAACCCCCTGGAATGTCATCCCATCCCCTAACTTTCTGGGCTGTACAGCATGTGTTTGATGGCTCATTTTTAAAGCTAGGACCTTTCATTTAAGGTCTATTGTGGAGACCACAGTTCCACTTTTAATTAAACATGACGTCAGGTAAGGTAATAACTAAGGGTTATCACTAGAGATAGACAAACTTTAACCAGAGTTAGAATTGGATTTAATGAGTTCAAACAAACTCTGACATTTCGAGCTCTTCAGGATATATTGAATTGTGGAAATGATCCAGCCACATGTCCAAAATTTACCAATGACAGATATTTTTAGCAGTGCCAACTCCCTGAGTTGCCTATCCTATATGATGAAAAATGCTTAAATATAGATTAAATGGGAAGCTCATGGCAATTCATATACTTTTAAGCAAATGTTTCCATCCTAATGACCTTAACCTACCCAATAAGCATTTTGTCGGTGTATAAATAATGCTTCTGAAATACTGACTTCCTGTTCCCAGGAATCCTAATAGAGACCATTATGTCTTGCCCTTGACCCAGCGCCGGGTAATTCAGTGACTCAGTAGAGATCTGAGAATGTTTGACCCTCCATCAGCAACAGTAGAAATGATGATGGCCATACACATTAATGATAATTGGTAAATCCCGTCTATGTGAAAGTATCCTTCTAGCTTCTTTCCTTTGCTGCAACTCTCTCCTCCAAAAATGGTTTAACGTCCCTTTAATATTATTTGATAGCTTGTAAAAATGTCTGGTTTATCCCTTCCTTTTAGAATGTAACTCCCCATTCAGGATATAAACTGCAGAATAGTACATAAATTATATACAAAGTACCACTCATGGGCTCTACCCCCCCCCCTTTTTTTAGATTCAAATTAATCACTTATATTACAATAAGTGCAGTCCTTACTTGGACAAATAATGGTCCGGGTGTATGACCCGACGCCTGGATAGTACATAATTACTTTAACAACGCACAGTGTATACTGCTAAAAAAATGTAAATAGGAGAAAAAAAACTACTTTATATGAATAATCTTGAATTTTAAGTCAAGTATGACTTGTATAAAAGGACACACTAGTATTTAACTGTCACAAGTGGCATTTCTACTATTAAATGGCTTCTATTTAAAGAAGGTGTATTACACCCGATTACAGTGGTTACCAGACTGTTCTCCTCCCCCTAAACTGTTTAGTTTTCAGGATATCCTTATTGCACACATGTAGCATTAGTGTAATGAGTAATCCTGACAATAAGCTTGTGCTCCTGAAAACATGCACTAACCTTGGGTGGAAGTTGAACACAGGACACTAATAAACATCAGGATTTTAATATTGTAAAAAACCCAAAAAGACGTTTGTTTCTCTTCAGTAAAATAAGTTCCTTTTATATTATCATTAGAGCATATGCAAATGGTTAAACACTATGTAAATAACATGGCTCACCTACATAACGGCATAAAAACGCTTATTTAATCAAGCTCTCTGTCTCAGTGATGTTGAAGCTTGGCACTCCAGATGTTTGAAAACTACAATTCCCAACATGCCTTGCTTGCAGATACAAACATTTTTTAGATTCCATACAACTGGAGTTCCAAAGTTCAAAATCACAGCTAAAGCACTACATAATTATTTAAAATACATGGGTACTGTTTGAAAATGAATTATATAGCAATCTCCCCAACCGTCACGTTTTCCACCGGGACAGACCCGGTTTGAAGGGTCTGCCCCAGAGTCCTTGTGGCATGATGTGGGTATTCTGGGCACGTGGCTATGCCATTTGGAGTGTACCAGGTCAGGGCCATATACATCATCATAGTTTTTGCCCCCATTCAAGTTATGGCATGTTGAAGTTAGGACCAACCAACTGACCACTGATTGACAGTTGTCAGTAAGAAATCTCTTAATTGGATAATTTGAGAATAAAAAAAAGCAAAATAAAGCAGCTTTGCATATATAAAACAACAGGTAAATACTTTATTGTAAGCTCATTCATTTCTTATATGCAATGTAGATAAATTTACTGCACCCCTTAAATAGTATTCTGCAAAGAGAGAACTATACAATATATGGAATGGTGTGGATTTTTTTCAAATCCACTGTTTTGTTCGTAGGCTTTTCAATAGGGGCTGATGTGCTACTCTACACTACGCAAATGACGAGCTGTCTTGTTTTTGTGTGGAGAGCTTCAGCTTTTTCGAAGCCTCCACCTAGAGAGCGACTGTTTTTTTTTTTTGTGTGGGAGATGAAAGCAAAGCCCGCCCTTTTTAATGCCCTGTGGAAACTACGCTTATTCAAAACAGATCAGTTCTGTATGAATCCACAAAAGAAGAGCGAACATAAACAACTGTGTCATAGTGAACATCCTACAAGAAACATGAGTCAGAATGCATGCCTTTTATCATCTAGTGTAGGAGTCTGTGCATAACAGCAAGGGGGGGGGGTGATTTATGCCTTTCCATGTTAAATGAAACTGCGTCATTTAATACTTGACATTATGAAGTACATTTAAATATACATTTCCTTTTATTTAGATGTAGGGTTGTAATTTTGCAGCTCTGTTCATACATATTTGCCAAAGAAAGCAGAATGATACAATACAAAACAAACGTTCAAAGCATTTGCTTTGTAACAAATCTCCAATTTGACAGCGGGAGGGGCACCAGCCACCAACATCACATTTCCACATAGCGATTTTAGTACAGCTACAACAGACGTGCTATCTCGAATTTAACCAGTGACGAACGCCGGTACAGCCAAGAATCTAATCAAGTATGGATGATCGGTCAGGCATCATTAATGAGCCTTAAGTCTTTTTAGTGTTTTCATAGCATGTAGAGAAATCTATGCAATGTTATCCATTTGGCGGAGAATCACTTTTTTTTGTGCCTAATCTCAGTAATGGCTAGAGGAAGTTTGAGACCCCAGAATTTATAAGACCCATATAAAATGTATTTTACATTAACAGCATAATCTACCAGGTATTATTATTTAATAGCAAACAATGACTGGTTGGTAAAATCACTGTTTTTGTTTAGCTAGAATTGAAAAATGAACATCACAGGTGCAAAGTAGAGTACGGTACTTAATTCTCTTGCCATCAATGTTTGAGCTACAATTCTCAGCACCAAAAATAATCATATGAATCTTTCTAATACTGTTTTTTTTACCCAGGAAAAAACAGCAAAGATCTGTGCAATCAGCCACATTTTTGGGCAGAATAATTTTTAAAGCTGCATATACAGCGTATTACCTTGATTGAAGCTCTCAATAAGGGCTAGGACACCTGGCACATTTTTCACATGCTTATGGGTGGCCACATTGTATACGCTGTGTGTTCAGAGCACATGCAATCACCATTATTTAGCCAATCGCATGCATTTCAATACAGATATTGAATGAATCATAAGCAAAAGCTCTGTAAATTTGCGCTGTCATGTAGCCGCAGCCCAAGGCTGATGCCAAACTTCGTCAGGATGGAATGCATGGTCCCCTTGTGCTGTGATCCATGCAATGTTGTGCGGGGTGCATGTGATTCGTAAAAAAAAAAAAGAGCTTTGAAAAGTGGACTGCAGCGCCTTGCACCTAGTGTGGGCAAAAAAAGTAACTGCAAACAGCTATACTTAAAGATTTACTTGGCCCAAGTATATGTTTGTGTCTAGAAAAACGTTTGTTTTTTACTTTTAGGCTGGATACATGTGTTTAGTCCTCAGTTCCCCTTTAAGGTTAGCAATGCAGTATCATTTTCTCTTTATTTCATCTCTGTTTTTTTGACTATTATGCAGGGGATAGTGCAGACCATTTCACAAACCATGCCAACTACGTTATGTGCAAAGGAATGGTCATCATTGTTTTTGGTTGATCACAAGAAAGTTTGACCTCATACACAAATAAAAGGAAGATTATTGAAATAAAAAAGCAATAAAAGCAGTGTCATTATTTTATATATAATACAAATGAAAGTACCTTGATTTAATTTTGTGCATCACTGTTATGAAACTGCATTCATAACACTGTAAACAGACTGTGACTAACATAACAGCAATTGCCATGTATATGAATACCGATTGCCCACCATTTAAGCAAGGCCAAGGAATCCCTGCAATGCACCGGAAAAATTGCAATATAATTTTGATGCGTTGTACAGTGTGTTGTGGACTTTTCTCATTTGCGATCATGCCTAAAAAACGTGCGATCTGCACCATAAGCAAAATGAGTTTAAGAGATGCACAGTATCAAGTGACTACACATTTATTCGGTGATCACACCCACACTATGTTTCAGGGATCACAGTTTTTTCAAGCATGCTGGGAGATTGTAGTCCAAAAACAAACTGGAGTGCCAAGATTGGCATCTCTGTATTCTAATGTGCTTTGCTGGGTTAATTGCGCGTATCTGCAGTATTAACCATTGTGTAGCGCAGAGCAGAATTATGCCACCTGCCTAGGGCCCGCAAATTCTGGGGGGCCAGCTTCAGAAGCAGTAACAATATTATAGTCTATACAATAGATGTAGCAAAAAAGGGGCCCCTAAATGATGACCCTGCCTAGGACCCCATATTATCTTAACCCTCGTGTGCCGGCATCATTGTAAACTGCACAAACTATTTCTTGCTTAAAGGTTAACAGCTGTGACTAATCAACTGCAACCTTCCACCGTATAGCTCCAAACTCGAACATCCAGCCAACAGCCCTTCCCAGGTGAGCCGTAAGGCGGAGCTTATAT
The DNA here is from genome assembly GCA_019447015.1 of Hymenochirus boettgeri. Taxonomy (NCBI): domain Eukaryota; kingdom Metazoa; phylum Chordata; class Amphibia; order Anura; family Pipidae; genus Hymenochirus; species Hymenochirus boettgeri. The sequence continues at coordinate 221,758,313 of CM033470.1, read as the reverse complement.
AGAGTGGCAGTGAGCTGGTGACTCACGATTGTGGTAAACCAAGGAGGGAAAGTCACACCCCTCCCCGTGCCATTGTTTAGACAGCGCTGCTAAGAACGTCTATCACATGGCGCTAGAGTGATGATGGAGCGCTTTCTGTAGACTGGGCAGTGGGGAATATTCAGCAGCCTCCCTATATGAAGGATGCGCCGGATTGTCCGACTGTAACCATTGTAGCCAGAGCTTAACGTGCCCCCTCCCCTTAAATTAAGAATGGGATCGTCCGTTAGAAAGAACGTAATAAAGCACGGAGTCCACCAAGGGGAACCCATTCCCCAGTACACACGCGAATCACAGAACTAACCTAATCCCACCTTAGCCTGCGCATTTACAGTAGTTGTACACCTACATCGGATGGCCCTCCCTGGTCCCCTACAAATTCCTTTCAGCCGCTGTAGAGCACGCTGGGAAATGTAGTTTAAGACACGGCGAGAGCGAGAGATCCACCCCCTGCGCGAACATCCATCACACTCGTACGGACAGTCTCAGAAATGATTTCAAATGTGGATTGTCAGTCAGTCAAGGACAATCCATGTTCATTCATAAAAGCCATTAAACTAACCAATGACACATACAACACACGCGTTAGGCTGCGGCTCTCTCCCCAGACAGAGGAACAGGGAGGGGAATCCAAAAGGAAAACAAGCGACGCTGCTGCCACAACCTTGACAGCTCAGCAGCCCCGTGTTGATGTGGCTACAGAAGGAAGATCACAAGCTGAAGGGGGAGGAGTCCCGCTGGTGTAGGGACCGAACTACCCAGCCCACTTTGTCCATTATGGTGTGTCACTGCGCCTTCTCCTCTCACCCATCAATCCCACTCGCGATACGCAGCGTGTGGACGGCCTCGCCCCTATGTCGCCCCGCCCGCGCCCCTCCCCTTAGCTGTGTGGATTGTGACGGTGTGTGTCTGTGTGTTTTTCCCAACTGTCGTAACTCGGTACGTCCACATGTTGTTTTTGCTTTTTTATTCAAATGATTCGACATGAGACGCGCTATTCACTGTTGCGCGGTGACCGATGCGAGTTAAGACGAGCCCATTCATCAGCGCTGGGAATAAGATCTGACGACCTGGAAGCATGGATACATATCGGGACTTGGCACTTGTTTATTTCCATGCGACTGATGCCTCCTGCCTCTAAGGTGAGGGGGGGAAGGAGCCTCTTAACCTTCACAGGCTTTCCCGCTTCGTTTCGCTCCGGAGTAGAGGAGGTGAGATTGACATTCCAAGGTCCTGTCGCCCTCAGTTTGTCTGCGCAGGAGCCGCTGTGTTTGGAACACCAGGGACTGGACTCCACATTGCTGTAGTCTTCATAGGACAAGTCTCCTTCCCTAATGGGACACTGCAACGGGAAAGGGATTGTGGCTGACACTGAGCTGCACCACTAGCCTGTGTGGCGGACAAACCTGACATACTGCATAGAAGCTGGGATTATTTCAGCCTTCTGGTGTGTCACATTCCAATGCAAGTATAAGACACCTAACCAGTTGATGACTGTTGTTGAAGGGACATTTCTATTTATCCTTTGGAGGAAAAGCAAATCTGGACATTTCTAAATATTTTAGATTCTGGCCTTTCGGTTGTGGGGAAAGGTGCAAAGAGCAGCACAATTTGGACGTAAAAGAGAATGGCCAGCCCGCCCCCCACTCCAGGCAACCACTCTCTCTGTAAGCTCCAATCTGAACCAGACAACAACAACAACATCAGCAGTGTAAAGAAATGTGGCTATCTCCGCAAACAAAGCATGGGCACAAACGATTTTTTGTGTTAAGGGAACCCAGTGAAGGCTGCCCTGCTGCCAGGTTGGAATATTATGAGAGTGAAAAAAAGTGGAGAAGCAAGTCTGCAGCAGCCAAGAGGGTGATTTCTTTGGACAGCTGTCTTAACATCAACAAACGAGCAGATGCCAAGAATAAGTACCTTATTGCCCTTTATACTCGTGATGAATACTTTGCAGTGGCTGCAGATAGTGAGGACAAGGATAGCTGGTATCGTGCTCTCACAGAGCTTCTTGGCACTGGCAGAGGAGAAAAGGGGGGCAGGGTATGCAGGTACAGGAGGATGCTGCTGTTCAAGCACTGCCAGCTGCAGCAGTAGCTGCAGTAACCATCTTGCACTGACAGAGATTATGACTTATAACCCCTGCAAATGCTGTTTATAAGAAATGTGGCAAGTGAACTTGAACCAAGGGGTTTAGGCCAAATTAAAAGCATGACTGGAGTGTTCGGCTCTGTTTGTCTGCTCGCTGTATAAGCTTTGTACGTCTGATAGTTGAAACTCCTTCAGTAACTTTGCAGTTAATGAATATTAGACGCTGTGTCCATTCGGACAACTACTTCTTTGTTGAGGTGGGTCGCTCCAGCTCCACGGACCTGGGAAATCTGGATGCAAGTAGATGACACTGTTGTAGCCCAAAGCATTCATGAGACAATTTTGGAGGCTATGAAAGCAATGCGAGAATTAGTTGAGTTTAGACCCCGTATGTAAGAGCCAGTCCTCCAGCTCAAACCCAATTAGTGGGCCTGGCCGTAGGCATCATCTCAACCAGTTGCCTCCTAGCCAGACTGGCTTGACAAGGAGAACTCGCACAATTTTCCTCAACCTTCACTTTGTGTTCAGCTAATCTCACTCCCGACTTCGTACTGCTAGCGAGGGTGACAATTTAAGTAGGACAGCTACAGGAAGTCCTTTAAGTCCAAGTATGCTTCGTGCACCACTTAGTCCTCCCACACAGTCACTTGGGTGACGCAATGGAAAGATAGTTCCTTCTCCAGGGCCATTGCAACATAGCAGGTCAATGTCAATGCCTGTTCCACTCACCACCGCCCACAACTGCCAGCCCAATCAGTTTATCTTCTGGCAGCACAGCGGACATGGCTCTACATTGGACCCTCAAATTCCTCCACAGTCTTCAAGCTGTATGCATCTGCATCTGGGTCACCAAGTGATACAGGATTCATATCTTGGATGAATATAGCTCTAGCCCAGGAGATTTAGCACGTTTTTGCTTGAGCTGTCGCAGTGGAACACCAGATTCCTTTTCTGCTACTCCACCACATCAGGGGGGCTGAATGGTTACATGTCAATGGAGAGACCACTGCCAGGGTCTGTCCTTGTCTCTATCGACACAGTGAGCGCTTAGCAGCAAAAAATGCCCTCGAAAGAGAACTTACTCCCTCACTACTCCAGGAAGACAGAAAATGGCGCCACCTCAAGTTTCTTCTGCTTCACTTGATGAAGCTACACTGGTTCGTGCCACATATAAGGGTGGCTCTGGTCTTCTGTCATCCTCCCCTAAAATAGAGATTGGTCACCAAGAGGATGATGGGTATATGCCTATGTCTCATGGGACACATACAGTTTCATCTTCAGATTATGTTCCCATGAGCCAGCAAGTGTGTCTGCCCCCCAGCAGATTCTACAACCTCGTACTTGTTGCTTTGAGTCATTTGAAGTCTCTCAGAAGATTCCCCAGATGGCTACATGCGGATGTGGTGTGGCTCTAAAATCAGGAAAGTACCTGTGCACCAGCTTATCTCCTTCAGAATCTTCAACATCTTTAACCCCCCCCTGATCATTTCTATATGCAGTCTAAAAACAGTTGTTGTCATAATACAATGTGCACATCTCATTCTTTAGCCCAGCAGAGGATGAGCCCTATGTTATGATGAAGTCCCCAGTATCCCCATCTCCATATATTCGAGTAGCTCGACCATCTCGTCTTGCATTGCCAACCCTTCCTAGCATGAGTGAGCCATCCCCCAGAGCCACCCAGCCCTCCAGGGGAGAATACATTCATATATATTTTGGAGAGACAGATCTCAAGATTCCCTGTCAGTACCACCCATCCTACACTTCCAGAATCTGTTGCAGGGAGTCCAGTATCCTCCTCATCTTCTGGTTCTGATCCCAGCGCTCACCAATTTCAGATTATATGAATCTAGACTTTGCACAACATCTCCAAAATCCCAGCACTGCTTCTGTAGGTCCTAATTCAGATTACACTGAGATGAGGTCCAAGAAAGGTTACAACCTGTTCTGTAGGGATAAATCCCTTCTCTGAAGCTGCTTCCTTAGAGGATGTGCAGCAATCTTACTTATTAATGGACAAGATACCTGGAACATTTAGCTGCCCAGTCCTCTCACGATCCTAACAGGGGTGCAAAACTGTAAGAGCTGATCCACAGTGACGTCGTCGTCCCACAGCTCAGAGACTTTTCGTCTACCACTCAGGTGACTCCAGTATCTCCTTCCTTTTTGCGCACAGCCCCAAGAGGCAAGCTCAGCATCTTGAAAATGTGTCTATAAAAGTGGAGAGGCTTTAGAGGTTTCGGAGTGTGCAGTCCATGTGCCGGAAACATCAGCTGGTTTCCAGAATGGACTTACTATATTTGCCATTGATTTGTTACCTGGAACCGAATATGCTGCATTAACACAGACTTCATCCAGGACATCTGCCTGCCCTAGGACTTTCAGCCTTGATATTGGATCCTATCCTAGCATTGTTTCCTAGGACTAATAGAATAAAAGGTGCCACTACTGTCAGAGGTGAGTTGGTGCATTTATCACAAGCCTAGCATTTGAATATTTAGATAATCTCTTTGTTACTCAGTACCATGCATGTGTTGTATGTTTACTAACATAAGTGTTTCTAATATTTCAAATATATTTGTACTTTTGAATTTTAAACCACACATTTGGGAAACCCTTATTTTTCCAAAAGTGTCAAAGCAAAATGAACTGTTTATACCTGTGAAGGACAAAATCGAATTTACGGCTTTGTGTTGTGGACTTCACATATGCATTTATTAAAGCTTTTGCAGCATAAGAGGTACAACTATAATTCCACAAGGTGGAAGAGTGACACAATGGTATTTGTATTAGGGTCATGATAACATGGTTCAAAGTTGGTCCTGAGCTTGGGGGCACATTCAACAAAACCTCTTAGTAGTAGATACTGATTGGTATTTTTTCTAGGCTTGTTTCAATTTGATCCTTTTAGTAAAGGAGGTCTTGTTCAGATCTTCCTTCCTCATTCAGCCATTAGAATGTCCATCTCTTTAAGTTTTTGTAATTTCTTCAGTAGAAGGAAACACTTACTTTACAAGGAAATCAAAGCAGCATTTGTTATAATCTTTAATTGTGGGAAATATAGCTGCTGTAGAGTGGGAAATGCTAAGGGATATGTTTAAAGGGGAACTGTAGTCCAAAACATGACTTGAGGTAAATTGATAGGATTGCTCCCCTGAGAATTTTTGCAATTTATTTCCATTGTTATTTCATAGTTTTGAAGATATTACATTTTTGTGTGTGATATGGCAGCAGCATCACCAAGTGTCCCTGCACTACCTGCTTCCTGCAGTCAATCTGTCCTGTCTCCTCCCCTTTGCAGCCCCCCTGGTCCCCCACTATGACCCCACAGTCCCTCCAGTTGCAGGCCCCCCATGGCCCATATTTGCCCATGGGCCCTGCCCACTCGCGGGTGTTGTGGCCTCGCCCACTGACGGGTGCCCAGCCCCGCCCACTCGTGTTGCCCAAGCCCCGCCCACTTGCGGGTGCCATGGTTACTCAACTCCCCCCCCCCTACAGAAACTCTTGAAACACCTTTCAGGCAAGTAAACTCTGCCTGAAAGGCTGTTTTCACACAGTGAAAGAGAAGGGGCTGCAGATTCCCTTACCTTCCTCTGTCGGACTCACACAGCAGAGAGGAGGAGGACTTCCTGTCTCCCTCACACACGAGGGAGACGAGGCTGTGCTCGCCGGCGGCACTGTGCAGAGAGCCTCAGGAATATCACAAGTCAGCATCCCACCATTAACATCTGGTCAGTCATTTCTGTATATCTTGGGCTGTGGAGCACGGAGGGGTGGTTGATGGCTCATTTTAAAGGTAGGAAACTGGCCTTTCATTTAAGCTTAACTTGTTTGGAGACCACAGTTCCCCTTTAGAACTATATAGCATCTTTTGCACTGGTTCAAAGGAAACGTACACTGTAAAAAAAAAACAACAACTTTATGTACCTGGCTAGCTGTGGCTTAAATTTACATTTGTTATGGGGTTTTTTGGCCATTGCCTCCCATACCCTACCTCTGTCTATTTCTGGCTTCCTGCTCCAGGTTAATTTGGGTTTTGGACTGCTCACCTTCACTGCGTGGACTCTTACAACGTGCCATCAAGCGTGCACAACGTTGCCGCGTGCGCCCCGTAACGTCTCACATCTCAATGCCATTATAGGGATGAGCATGGCATTCTATGACACTGTGGATGCTGGGGGGCACTCATTAAAACAGAATTACCCTTGAGCAGAAGCCAGCAACTTTCAAGAACAGAAGTTAGGGTATGGGGGTAATAGCCCCAAAAAACCACAACACATTTAAAGGGTATGTCTACCCTTCTCACAAACTTTTAATATTCTGTAGAGGTTCGTCCCCAGCCCCAACTGCTATATTTATTTTCATAACTTCTTCAACATTCCTTACCTTCCCTCTTTCCTCCGCCGCACTGCCCGGACCTCTGCTTGCCAACTACAAGCAGAGGGCGGGACGTCACCCGCGTCTGTGATTGGCTGAGAGTTTCTGGAAAAAAATATAGCGGTTGGGGCTGGGGGCCGAAGCTCTACAGAATTTATAGGGATTTTGAGCTAGGGGGAGGGTCCAACGGAGGGGGAGAATGGCTGCAGTGCCATGCCAAACTTCTCCCGGAAGAGAGCAGGAGGCATGAGGCAGAGTCCTATATGGACTCTGCTATCCTCCTGGTGGGCAGTTTTGGGACTTTGGGGGGGTGGTGGTGGGGGGGGGGGATACAGGAGAACCTATGGAGCTGGATGTGAGGTAAGGATTTATTTACTACAGAGTGGGCCAGTAGTGGGGGGAATTATAGTTTTGGGGGTGGACATGCCCTTAAAATTTAAAGACACATATGCCTGTTACATAAAGTTTTTTTTATAGTGTGTACATATCCTTTAATATATATCAGGATGTCACGGTTGCCCTCCGATGTTTAAAAACTACAGCTCCCGCATATACTGCAGTTTTGGAATGCGTGAGGGTTGTAGTTTTACAAACATCTGGATGGCCAATATTTAGACATCCTGAATATACATAGTTAAAAATAAGTAATTTTTTTAGAAACTAGCTGTAGAGGAGTCCAATATGGTGTTTTATGGCATCTTTATAATATACTCTTTTTTTGCTTCACTCAACCCACCCAACCAACCTCTGCAACAGTTCAGAAGTCTGTAAATCTGGTAGAGGTTTTTTTTATGTATATTGTATAGTAAATGTTTCTTTAATTTACAAGTGTTGACTCATCAGAACTTTATTACAAGTAAAAGCTATGTCTAACCCTACATTATTTTGCATGTTATTTGTGGTATAGCCCTTGGTACTTACAGAAAGATGCTACGATGGTCACAAATTAAAGAATAGATCACTTGAAAAGAGATTATTCCTTAATGTATTTATGAAGACCGGGAGTTAAGGAGCTATGACTTACCTTCTGTTCTTCAATCAATTGACCAGAGCCAGGGATAAGATAGTTATTTGTCTTACGGCGATCCTCTGCTGCAGCACTAACAGGTCCCGACCGCTTCTGTTTTCAGATTCCCTAATCATGCATTAGCAATAATGCACGCTATAGGTAATCTAAACCAGGAAGTGTTTGGTTTTCAATGCGGCTGTGGAAGATCTTGAGTAAGGTAAATAATATCTTCTATCTTCGTCCATGGCTCCTGGTCAGTTGATTGAAGAACGAAGTAAGGCTAGCTCCTTAACCTCCTGTTCTTCAATCAATACATAACAGGAATAGTTCACTTTTTAAGTAAACTATTCTTTATTTTGTTACCTCTGTAGCACTTCTATAAGTACAGGGCTATACACAAATAACATGCAACTAATGCAAGGTTAGACACGTTTGCCTACTTTTCTATTTGGGGATTTAGGTTCATGTTTTGTATTGTTAAAAGGGCAAGTCCAGCCCAAAACGAAAAATACATACAGGTAAATCACCCCCCAAAATCCTAAACGGTATAGTTTGAAACCTGAATATATAAGTCTATCCTGATATCTTGCACAATGTCCTGTTTGACGTTGACATCACAGCCAATGACTGAATGTTAATCCGCTGTCTGCCTTCTGAGCATGCTCAGGCTCAGTACTGGCTTCTAATAGCTCATTTCCATGAGGCATCCAAAGCAATCAGGCATACTGCATGAATCATAGAACAACCATGATATATCAACATATTTTCAAAGGCCATTCTTTCTAAATATTTTTCTAGTGAGGGGATTTGTCCTTTAAGCATGGAAACCTTCAGGGAGATTCCATAAAAGTTCTTATCATTTAAAATGGTGCTAATTTTCCCCAACCCTCAGATGTTAGCTTTCAAATGTTGAATAAGATCGATTGGTTGGGGCAAATTACACCATTTTAACTATAAGAACTTTTAATTGAATAACCCTGCTTTGCATTAAGGTTTCAGTTATGGTCTGTCAAAACAGAAAAAAACTAATCAACCCCATTTCATAGATTTATCAGCACTTTTACATTTTTGTAACATTGCTAACTCAAGACCCCTAGAAAATGCTTAACATATTTTATTTAAGGAAGCCTTTCATGTGAAATTCAAAATTGGTGGTTAAAAGAATATAAATTGTTTTTATAAGTTATGACCGATATAAACTAGATTATGTATTACGTGCATTTATTTATACTTAAGGGCATTCCACCACAAAATATATACATTTCAATTCAATAAAATTCTCATACATTTTTGGCTTTATTACATTTTTAAAAAAAGACTGCAATCATAATAATTAGTCATGAACATTTGAATAAGTGTTTGATGTTTATTTTTGTTACATTTCATGCATTTTGCTTACAGCATGAAAAAAAGTTAAGAAAGTATAATATGATGTGATGTTCATTTGCACTAACATAATTGTCTTAGAAAATTAAGCCTTTAGCGTGCAGAAAACTGCAATTTCAAATAAAATCTAGTTAAAGGAAATCTTTCTATAAAAATAATTAATGAATAATACCCTGGGTTAGGGAGGTAGGATTGATTATTCCTACCTTCCATACCATTTTGTTGAGGAGCACCAGCATGTTTAGTTTTTATGACTTTCCTGTATTAAAGGATAACAAAGTAAGTCTCCAACAACATTGTCCCAATAGACAATTCACAAACTATACTTTTTTTCTCTCCCTTTGTTGTAGCTGGTAGGTACTTCCCATAATCCACCTTAGCTGGGTAACCCCCAGCTACTGCTGTGTACACACCATGTAATATTTTGGACAATACTTCAGTGTATCCCACACTGACCTCCAACCATTCTCCAAATTGGGCCATGGGCAGTCAGATGCATTGGAAAACCATGGCAGATCATGTGTTCTCTATGGGCCACACTCTCCACCTCATCGAACTGTCCAACAGGATATAGGATCCCATGTGTGTTCCCAGATTTAGTGTACACAGTTCTTTGTACATGCTCTTAGTGCTCAACAGATCAAAACAGAATAGCCCTGCTTCCTAGAAGGCTGTCAACAGCCATCACATAGCAGCACAGGGATCCCTTTCTTGACCAGAGCAGGATTTTCCTACCACCCCGTTTCCAATGAAAGTACCCAGGGTGAGCGATCTAAATGTCCTATTGTGCCCCCCACTAAGGGGTGTGGTTTGGTCATTGATTGTTGTGCACTTTTATGCATGTATTGATTAATTTTGTTTGAAATTTTTTCTATAGTGTCCTTTACCTTGTTTTATTACTATTGTGCACCTCAAAGTTGTCGCAGCTATCTATACTCTATACTTTATCTATGAAGACCTAAAACGCTAGGTCCTCATCTCTTGTTTACCTTGTATCTCCTGCACCAGTGCATTGAAGTCAAAGACCCCCTATCAGTCCTGCCGGACGGTATCAGCCCAGGCTTTTCACATTCTGTTGGAAGCTTGTGTTCCCATTGGCCAGGTTCCAACAGAAGCGAAACTACATTGCCGTCCCTTAACTTCAATGGTCCTGGTGCAGGAGATATGAGTAAACCCAGGGTGAGGATGTTAGCATTTTAGATCCTCACCCAGGGGACTTTCATGGGTTATGTAGAGAATTGGAGGAAAATTTAATGTTGTATAATTTTGACCATGATCTTGAAACATCATTATATATCTATAAGATTTTATTATTGTTACACATTGGTGTGTTTTTTTCAGCAGTATTATCGACTTTGATCTTGTATACGGCTGGAACAATGGAAGATATTTCAACCTGATTGACCAGACGATTTGGGTGCAATATTTCAGTTGTTCAAGTCGAAATATTCGGGGGGAAATTTGCAGTGACAAATCATAGGTTGGCTTATCGAGCTTCTGTAAATTTCACCTGATTGTGTTGATCTTCAGTAAGCACTAAAATATTCCTGCTAAGCCTGCTATTTGATTTGTATTGACTGTCAGACTACTAATTACCCTGTGGTCTGACGCGGGAATTGTAAATAAGCCCTAAGATTTTGGGTCAGGAGTAAACATAGTGCTGTCTGCTGTAAACTGTTTTGATGATAACAAATAGCAACTATTTGTTACAGATAAAGTATATTGCATATTTATGAATTACAGCTATGGATACTATTGTATACAACATTTTACACTAAGTTGTTCATTTGAATTCTGGTTTGCCCTGCAATATATTGTGAGCTGCATAATCCAACATTCTTTTTCACATAAGCATTTTGTTATCAACTGGTCCTGTAAACACTAAACACAACATGCCCTTATATGGCACCTTTAGTTTTTTGACAAAGCCAGCCCATGCATTCTTCAGATCTGGCAGATCACATTTATGGCTTTGTGCACAGTGGTTCTTGGTTTATTTTCCATTTAAAACAAGAATATTTCAGTGTTTTTAAAAAGTATGCTACACATGAATTTTAGCATTTTATGCAATACTTCCCAGTATAATGGCTGACATACATATACTTACGATTGGCACTGTTTTGTCAATTTTGTGTCAAACTAACTAATATGCACTAGTAAAATGTGATTATCACAGATTTATTTAAATATTTTTCTAAACACTTTTTATGCAACAAACATTTTATTACTCATGTCAGTCTTTACTATTCATTTAGGGTCTGACATGTTTATAAAGTTATTTTTTCATCAAACAACACTGTTGTTATAGTGAGAAATAGGCTGCAGCATACAACACACCTTTGGCCTTGGATCAGTATGTTCTGACTGAAAACTTTAGCTGTTGGCTCTCTAACACTTTAGTGTAGAGATCTCCCTATAATAACATAGGAAGATCGGTCAAAGTCTGTGTGTGTCCATATCTGTACAGATACAGTGAGATCAATGGAATATGTCAGTGATATTCAAAGGCATGTCCACCCCCAAAATTTAACTTTTGATATGTGGTAGGGCATGCTCCCCCATCCCCAACCGCATTAATATATTGTTTGAAGTCCCCCGATTGTTACTTACCTGCCCTCTCTCCCCTGCTGCATTGTTCAGCCTCCTGCTTGCATGGAATTGAAGCAGGGGGCGGGACCGCAGCTGCGTCCAGATTGGCTGAGAGGCAGGGAGGGCTGCAATGAGCATGCCCACCTTGATGAGGTTGAGGAAGTCTCAGGCCACCGCATGAGTCACACCCTGCTCCTACACAAGCATTTTCCTGGACTTTGGAGGGTCACAGCAGGGAACTATTTTGAGCAGGAATGTAAGGTAAGGATTGTTTTAAACACTTTGATGTGGCCAGTAAGGGGGTTAAATTTAGTTTTGGGGGTGGACATGCCCTTTAAGATTGGTACTGCGTAGCCGTCAGCTCTAAAATGCAGTTCCCCTCTGTACACATGGTTAAATCGCCACACACAACTGCCAAAAACATACAATTATTGGGTAAAAATGCCCGGAGGTGATTCAACTGTGTGTACAGAGCTTTAAGGACAATTATGCTCGCTTCTTCTTGCTCCTCTACCTTTCAACAACCAATAGTGCCTTACCCCTGTAACTTTACAGATTAACTGTAATACTTAAGTTTCCCCAGCCAGCCGCACTCTTTTGTCTCTGTCCTGCAATCCATGACTTGGGCAAATAGCATCTTATTGTGTGTAACCACCTAAATAACCTGCAAATCTGTCGTTTATTGCTGCAATAAAGTTCACAAAATGTTTCAAGCATTCATGTACTCTTTTTATCTTTAAAAAAACGCCATGACAAGCTTGAAACATGTTGTGACTTCTGACTTATTGCGCAATAAAACAAATTGCATTTTAATTCTGCATGGCTGTGCATTAGTAAAACAATGCTACCTTTTGGTATAAATTAGCCAGAGTTTTGCCTCCTTCCATGTCGGCATTAACATAATCTAAATTAATCTGTAAATGTAGAACTCATTCTTACACAAAGGCATAAGAATGATTAAAATGCTATATGTTCTCTCCTGGAATCGCATCTCTTACAGATAGATTATTATTGTGGATTCTCTGTGAATTTCATTCACACTCTGATCTGATATGATTTTAATTCCAGACAGTTGGGCTTTTGTAAAACTCATGCAGCTGCCACTATGTAAATTAGGTTTACACACTTTAAAAAGGAAATAGTTACTACAGCGACTGATGCGGCTCTGCGTAACGCTCCCCAACATTGTTTGACACTATAAAATGATCAGGCAGTGGTTCCAGCCTCTGTCCCCCAGGTTTACGAGCTTGGGCATGCACACCTTGAACAAACCTCTTTAGCTGAAACAGCAGACCCTCCTTTCAACCTCATCAGTGAAGTGCCTATACCTTGTTTGCCAGAATCTCCTACTACATTATTGATAACACCTGTGTGTTTCTCAAGCCAGAATGTACAAGTGCTAAATGTACAGCATGAGAACTGATAAATGATAAACCAAATTGCAGAATGTGATTGTCACTTTTGCGCATACAGTATGCAGAAAACTGTTTATCTACCCAATTTTTCCTGAATTGCTGTAAAGAGTCCAGGTGACGGCTATAGTTTGCCATTTAGGTGCTTCATTGGCTTTCACTCTATGGCTTATAGTGCGTTAAAAATGTCTTTTTCTTGGCCTCGAGGCTCTCTAAATTTAAATGATAGCTTTACATTGCTGTTTCTTTCTTTAGGTAAATGGATATAAAGATTAGCTTGTCTCCTCAGAGATTTAGTGAACCAAGAGAATTTGGATAGACATACTAATCTGTTCGGCATGAAATAGCATGTGATTGCTGTTTTTTTGCACATGTTAATTGTCCGTTACTTAACAGTACTGATACTTGCTTTGTTTCGACTTGCATACTCCAGTCACAGCAGGATTCTGTTTTGTTTGTCTGCACTAATACTAAATCACATACATTTAATAAAAATATTTTTCTTAAAGGAAGAGGAAAGATAATATTCTATTTATGAATATATTTTTACTCCTTAAATGGAGGAAAAAAACATTATTTCAATATACACAAAGTTTTGTAGGTGTACCTGTTCAGTACACTAATACAGTTATTATTTGGAATATTTTAGAAACTTTTAATGTGGAAACATTTTTTTTGATAGTAAGTAGCAGTAGGTGTAGTGGCAGGTGCTCCTGTGAGAATTAGTCCCGCGTGGGTAAATGCTGTAGTGAGCAAGGATTTGTCAACACTAAACTGTCTGCCACAGTTGTACATATCTGAGTTTGGCATTTACACTGCTGGTACAGCAACACAAATTTTATACAATATATCGTCTGGTTTGTCCCTAGAAAATGACCAGATGTCTGTGTTCCTGGATTGGGCAAAAAGGCATTGGACCATGGTAAATATCACAGTGTTGTGCGGTCGCTATGTTGTCACAATCGCAGACGACAGCAGTGATTTGGTTACGCTGATCGCTCCACTGGTGGCAAACTGTGGGGCTATAAATCTCCATGTGTATCCAGCCTTACATAGAGCAAAAACTAAGAGGTACTAATGGACCCAATGTACAAAAATGTTTACTGCTGCTTAAGACCAACCATACTGTATATTGCAGTGTCCATGTACCGGATATTAAATACAAATTAATATATTTGTGTGTGTGTGTGTTTCATACTACGTATGTACTTGATATAAAGCCAAGGTACTTATTTTTAACTGATAAACTAGAAAACTGCTTGAAACTCGAGTAATAAACTGGGTTGACTTCTCCCACAGACAAGCCCCATAGATGTCTAATTACACAGTCCCCATAGAAATTCTCTAAATAACAGCCCCATAGAAAGTCCCATACACATCCCCATAGAAAGACCCATACACATCCCCATAGAAAGTCCAATACACAGCCCCATAGAAAGTCCCATACTCCGGGATGTGCCCTGCATACCTTTCTGTGCGCCTAAACACTTAAACATATGTTTTTAATCCTATTCCCTTGCATTCTGGGCTCATCTGAATGAGTAGGACAACAATGTGTACCCCACTGAAATCAAGAGGATTCCCTGTGTTACAGGGTACAGATTTTTCCCCAGGGCTATATGTTTTTTGTACAGCAGCATCCAGATCAGCACAGACCCGAGTATAAACTGAGGGGAGACTTTCAGGATGATTTTTAAAGGTAAATATCTCGCTTTATATCAAGTATAGTACGGTATTTGTTGGACAAATATTACTGTGTTTGCGGCCTCCCTTTATGACTTTTGACTACAAAAATACTCTTATGTTGGCCTAGACAGCATGTTGGTTTCCACATTCTGTTAATCCGGCGGATGGGTGGCCACCAAATAGCCCAACCGAAAACCACAAGTTCAGTAATCAGCAGGAATGGAGTCTTGGGCCTTAAGTTGTGTACATCTTACAAGCCTTTAGTTGCATATTTCAATTTGGATTAAAAAAAATCAGATTAACCCATGCAAAACCCAGCCTCCTTACCAACAAAAAAAATGACAGTTTCCTTATCCAACTGGAGTTTAGTGTATGTGTATGGCCAGTCATTATGGCCTGGTACACTGGCAGATTGTTGTGCCCTAAACCACCACCACCAATGCAGCCTTGTGACAATAGGGACCATAAATTTACGTGTGTACCCTCCCTTATTGCAGTTACACAGCAAAATTACGATTAACTTCTCCTTGTTAGGGAGAGACGATCTCAGGTATAGCACGTGTGTTCAACACCTTATATGCAGTTGTTAACCTTTCACCGTAGATGCAGTTCTATACCTTAAATGCTTGTTGTTAGGGATTGGGAAAAGCACAGGCACGTAAAATTAAAGGAAAGTAATGATTTTAAGTTATCTTAAATACAGGTAACAAGTGCTAGACTGGAGGAATTCACTTCAATTCCTAGTGCCTCAGAATCAGTTAAAGGGCATGTCTACCCCCCAAAACTAAAATTTTAGCCCATGCTGGCCCCACTGTGTAGTGAAAAAATCCTTACCTTTTATCTCCTCTGCTCCAAATGGATGTCCTGCAGTGCTTGCTAAATTCCAGGAAAGTGAGAGTTGGGAGCTTCCTGTGTGAAAGGTTTCTGACCTTTTCACACAGGCATCGGCGCATTCTCCTATCAGTCCCTCCATCCAGACCCACTGGGTGCTGCACTTTAGGTTATACATAATCCTTTGTGCTGTCAGTTTAGCTTCCCCCCTCCCAAACCGGACCGCATTGTTTGTCTGTAAAAAAGTCGTGCAAAACTTACTAACCATCCTGGGATCTTCTCGGCTAAATCAATTGCCACAGCCAATAGCTGACTCTTAGCCAACTCACCTCCCGGAAGTTGCATTGGCCTGCTAAGGCTGCCCCTAAGTTAAAAGTTTAAAAACACTTTCCTAACGTAGGGTTACACGCTCCCGCTGCCAGCGTCTTCTCTATTGCTGCACCACCACGGCTGTTGATGGCTGCCTCCTGCTAGAAGATCCGGCGGCAGGTGAGCTGGACCAGACCGTGCTGGACCAGGAGGTGGTAAGTAGAGTTTAGGAATCGAGTTTGGAGTCTTTTAACTTAGTGGTTGGGGGTGGAAGTATGCCCTACGATCTAAATAATGTGCACTATGGGGATGGAGATGCCCTTAAAAATGATAAAGAAAATGAATGGTTAAAGGGCGTGTCCACACCGTAAGCAAAATTTGCTTTTATGGTATTGTTCAGTAACACGAAAGAATATAGTATTTCGTTAAATCTTTTATGAGTTTTGTTTTTCTGCCTTGTTTTACTTCTAACCTGTCTAGCCTTTAGCGCTGTAGGGCTGTCATCCCACTTTTACAATATTCATCATCCAAAAGGAAGAGTTCTGGTCTTCCGTTTTTGGTGCATATTTGATCTGTAAGTCATTTCAAATTGTTTGCAAAATGTTTAACTACTTAAAAGCATTTTTTGAACACATGGTATTGGCAATGATGATGAATGGTCACGTGCATTTCTCAAAGGCTTATTCCCATATTTTATCATTAGTAGATTTGGGCACATATCCTGTTGGATTTATTGAGTTATGATAATGAAAGTTTGGGGTTTTTTTTTACAATTTAAGTTGTCATTTTAATTAGTTCTCCATGAAACACAGAGTTGGTAATCAACACTTTGGTCTGTTTTGACTGAAGGTTTTTTTAAATGTGATCCAGAATAGTTGTTGCTTTAGGCAAATGGAAGTACTAGATTGGAAGATTGTTTCTGATTATTTGCAGATAGGAAACAGACTTGTAAGGAACAATAGGGAACCC
Organism: Hymenochirus boettgeri; assembly: GCA_019447015.1. Taxonomy (NCBI): domain Eukaryota; kingdom Metazoa; phylum Chordata; class Amphibia; order Anura; family Pipidae; genus Hymenochirus; species Hymenochirus boettgeri. The sequence goes on along the minus strand of CM033470.1, from coordinate 221,741,615 downwards.
AGAGACGGAAATGTTTTGAATGTATTATCGTTTTTAACAAAAGAGTTTATGTCATTATAAACTGTAGGCAGAAAGCAACCTGGGTACAAAATTTCCACAAGGAAAGAGATTTAATCTGCTTTTTTAATTTAAGTATATATATTTTATTGTCTGTAAGTATGAATATGGTCAACTGTGAGTCATACTTTTAAAGGAGATCTAAACCCAATTTTTTTTATTCCCAATTCTAAACACACCCCCCTAAAAGCACACTAAGCTATAAAATCCTCACTTCAGTAAATGTAAAAGTAATTAACCTGTTAAGAACTGGATCGAGGATTTATAAATCTTCCACCACTGTCCTGTTTGTTTTTCTGCTTGTTTGTGGAAGTGGGTTTTCATGTTTTTGGTGTTACAACGCTCATTGCCTTAAATTTTAATGTGTTTTTTTTTAATGTCTGTAGGCATGTGATAATAAACACCCCTTTCACCCCCTCGTTTAGAATTGAGTTGTTGAAGGCGAATGAAGTAAGTTTTGTAAGTTTCTTCTAGGAAGTTCTGGTAAATAAGTATATCGACATGGCTGCAGCACTGAATCCTTTGATCGAATCCACCCTAGAAGATTGTTAATGTAAGTGCTACGGACGTGTTGGTCTATATAATTATCCCAAAATAATCCTATATAGAAAATGCCAAGGTGGTTCTGCATCCGTGTGTGACACTGTATTTCCCTCCCGGCCACTAGGTGTCTCCACACTCCGCATTCGCATGTCCCTGCTCCAAGTTTTTGGTCGTTTCCCTCTGAACATATACCCCTCCAGAGCTTCTCTCTCCTTTGTTTGTTTTTCATCTTAAGCCTTTCCGGCGCCAAGTTTTTTACATTGCTTCTACCGCTAAAGACTCCGTTTCGTGGCAGACATTTAATGCACATGCTGAACAGGTAGTAGTCCATGCCAGATGACGCCGGAAGACAATTGTTTGCTATAGCTGAAGATTAGTGGGGGGAAATAGCTCTTGCAGAGTTGAATGGACGCCTGCCATTTCCGTGAGGGGGGAACTCTACAAAGAGGTGGGGACCTCAAACATGGGGAGTGCTCTGCCTTTTGGACAGAGCTAGAAAGTTTGTAACGCATGTGGTAAATAATTTTTTCTGTGAGTCATCCTTCTCCCAGAATTGCTGTATAATGATTTCAGGAGGGGTGGCTCCATATCAATAAGTTTTGCTGGGGCCTACATATTATTAGTTCACCACAGGTTGTGAACTTTGGACATGTGTGTGACAGCGAACCAGACAGGCCTAATGCATGAATGCCCAACCCCTTCAGAAAAAGCTACGTGGAGTGGTATGGAAGGATATTGGGTGTGTCGTGATGGGGCATGGTGTGTTCTGTGTGGGTCAGGCCAATCAGCAGCAGGGTGTCTGCCCAAAGTGCTGCCATCACTGTCCCAGTTGGGCACCCATGCTCTCCCGTTTTGTAACTTTATCTTTTTAGAATATATAACATTAACTAAACCGCTTTTGTTAAGGCAAGTAAAAAAAAAAAAAAACAATAAAAAAAACTAACCAAAATATACCCATAGCCTGCAGCTCAGAATTAGAGTTGCGGTTAAAGTCATGGAAGTTAAGGGCATCTATAGTGAAAAACCCCTTGCCCCTTGGCAAATAAATTCTGTTACTCTGTGCTGCCTAATCCTATCTCTTGTCATGACTCTGTGTAACATGGTGTCATTTTGTTAAAGCACTACCCTAACCCCTCCCCTCCCCTCTGTTACCTCCTCCCATTCTCAACTCAGGCTAACCGACAAGCTATCATGTGCAGTAGGAGTTACAAGTTCAACATCCTTAAACACACCCACACACAGTATTCAATAGAAAAAAACTGTCCTGGAGACCGGAAGAAGGAGATTCAGTACAGTTCACCATCTCTCACTTTTGTGACTCCCCTTCAATCAGTGAAGCTATTACGAAGTGGGGTCAAGTGCAGCCTTATCTCTTCCATTACATCTGCAATCACTATTCTTCTACTGGTTACTCAGACAGAGAGTGTAATGCGAAAAAGGAAGAAACGGGGGTTGGGGGAAATTGTAGAACACATGGAACGAAAAGAAAAAAGTTCATTTCGCACTATCGTATCCCTTTATGCCCTTCTGGTAAATCTCCCGATTGTGTTTTGTGTGTGTTGTTAAATAATTGACGCTGTAATATAATCCTCGTGAGTCCAGAGGAAAAGCTTTGTAAAACATATTAACCCTCTGGCGTTTTTACTAAAATTTTCAATATACATATTCAACTAGAAATGGCTACCTGTATTTTTACTTATAGTCTCTGCCATTATGTAAGCTCTCATCAAGGCCTGAATGTCTATCTAGGCAGACACCTGGACCGGCTGCTTTATTCGTTGATGTTTTTTTTTTTTATTAAAGGGCATGTTCACTCCAACAACTATAATCCCCCCACCCACACTAGAGTTTTGATATAAAATCCTTACCTTACATTCCAGCTCCAATATTTCTCCATAATCCTCCCCCCCCCCAAAGTCCCAAAACTCACCAGGAGGAGCAGAGTCCATATATATGACTCTTCCTTCCTGTCTCCCCTCTGGGAGAATGTTTGGCATGCGCATGCAAGCCTTCTCCCCCTCCCTCTCCCATCCGCTTTGGTCTCCCTCCCCCTAGCGGAATCCCTTTTTATTTTAGTCCATGTCCCCACCCCAAACCACTAGAAGTAATATTCTCAGAAAGTCCCCCTATTATTACTTACCTTACCTCCCCTTCTCCATTCTGAGCAGCCTGACAGCCCGTCCGTGATTGCTGCCCTCTCAGCCGGAGTGCGGCAAGGCGAGAGGTAATGTAAGTAATGATCAGGGACTTTCTGAGACTATAATTATAGCGGTTGGGCTGGGGGAACATGGACTATAATAGACATAAGTATGTATAAGGGTGGACCATCCTTTAACAAAAGTTTACAATTAACTTCTTATTACTTTTTCGCAGGTGTAACCAGATTTTTTTTAATATTCCCTTCATGTACATGTTTACCCAGATTTGAGGGGTACTATTTATCTTTGTCAACTTCCACTATTTTTTTAATGATATAACATAATTGTAATGTACTTCAGGACTGGCCTTTGGTGTGACTTGTGCGACTACGGGTTTTTTTATACTTTGGTTTGCTGTATATTAAAGACTATGTCCAACCCCAAAATAAAAAATTTATATCATGCTCCCATGTCCCAGCACCAACCGCTTGTTTAGTTTTTTTAAAAAGTCCCCCAAATTCTTACTTTAACCTCCCCTCTATCCTCCGCGCACTGCCGGCACCTCTGCTAGAATGCCAGCAGAGGGGCGGGACCGCATTCGCGTCTGTGGATTGGCCTGAGCGGCAGCCAATCACGACGCGGCTGCCGGTCTTCAGTTCAGCGGAGGAAAGCGGAGAGGTAGTAAGAGTTGGGGAGCTTTTTTAAAAAAAAACATGCGTTGGGCTGGGGACATGGGGGAGCATGATCTTAAAGGGGGTTTGTGCTAGGGGGAGGATGATGCAGGGCAACTGACATTTATAGGTGATTGCGATGCAGGGTAACTGTCGTTTATAGGTGATTGCGATGCAGGGTAACTGTCGTTTATAGGTGACTGCGATGCAGGGTAACTGTCTTTTATAGGTGATTGCGATGCAGGGTAACTGACATTTATAGGTGATTGTGATGCAGGGTAACTGACATTTATAGGTGATTGCGATGCAGGGTAACTGACATTTATAGGTGATTGCGATGCAGGGTAACTGTCATTTATAGGTGATTGCGAAGCAGGGTAACTGACATTTATAGGTGATTGTGATGCAGGGTAACTGTCGTTTATAGGTGATTGTGATGCAGGATAACCGACATTTATAGGGGATTGCGATGCAGGGTAACTGACATTTATAGGTGATTGTGATGCAGGGTAACTGACATTTATAGGTGATTGCGATGCAGGGTAACTGACATTTATAGGTGATTGTGATGCAGGGTAACTGATCACCATCACTTATATATGTCGGTACCCTGCATCACAATCACCTATAATTTCAGTTACCCTGCATCGCAATCACCTTAATGTTCGGGTACCCAGCATCAACTCGGTAACATACAGGTGGCAAAATATTAGCTAACATCTTAGGACCTTTGGTGGGAAGTTCTAAGCATCACATCCAGAACTCTCAGGATTTCACCACAAGATTGAAGATATAGTACTCGGTGTAGAAGAACTATGGTGTCCTATGATGTGACATCTCTCTTCACTTGTATACCCACCAAGGAGGCTGTTGACATGGTGAGAAAACGGCTGGGCCAAGACAGCACTCTTACCAGCAGAACTGATCTCAAACCCAGAACAGGTGTGTTCCTTGTTGGACTTGTGCCTGAATACCACCTATTTCAAATACAGGGATAAGTTTATAGCAAAAACATGGATGTGCTATGGGATCTCCAGTTTCACCTATTGTGGCCAACCTTTACATGGAGGAGGTAGAAACACAGGGCTTAATACCTTTAAGGGGCATAGCACCCACCACTGGTTCAGATATGTTGATGACACCTGGGTTAAAATCCACCAGAAGGAAGTACAAGCTTTCACAAGAACACATTAATGCGGTGGACCAAAACATTAAATTCACAAGGAAGAGGTACAAACCAACAAACTGGCTTTCTTGGACTGCTTGGTAGAAGTTAAGGAAAATGGTAAACTGGAAGTAAGGTTTACAAAACCAACACACACAGATCAGTATTTAATGTTTGACTCCCACCACCCTTTAGATCACAAGCTGGGGTCATCAGAACCCTGCAACACAGAGCCGAGAACATCCCCACTCACAGAGGCGAAGGCTAAAGAAATGAAACATCTCAGAGGAGCCCTTAAAACTTGTGGATATCCAGACTGGGCCTTTGTCAAAAGAAGTAGAAGGAAAGAAAAGAACACATACCAACAGTGAAGGGGAAAAGCAGACAGGAGGAAGAACATGGTCATCCCAATGTAGCAGGGGTCTCCGTAAATTAAGAAGAATTTTCAAAAAACATCGTATCCCTGTCTGCTTTAAACCGAACAACACACTGAGGCAGCAATTGTACATCCGAAAGACCCAATACCAAAACACAAGAAAGCGACATCATATATGCAGTGCAGTGCAGTGAAGAATGCTCTGATTTGTATGGGGGGAGACCAAACAGCAACTGCATCAACGTATGGCCCAGCACAGAAGAGCCAATTCCTCGGTCAGGACTCAGCCTGTATCTGCATCTTAAGGTAAAGGACATACCTTTGAAGATTGTAATGTTAACATACTGCGAAGGAACGTGACTGGTTCAAAGAGGTGTTAAGAGGCCATTTATGTGAAATAAAGAAACCAAGCCTAATAGAGGTGGGGGGGTTCGACCACCACTGTCGCCATGTACAATGCTGTTTTACACCTTACTCTGGGCGTTCCTATAACACCTCTTAGCCACTATCAATCACACCCTTAACACCTGGCTGTGATATGCTAATTGGGATTTTCCAGGGTACATATTGCCACAGATTCTTGTACAAGTCATTCTGAATTGAGAAAGCCAGTCGGATGACTAGCGAAACGTCTTCAAGAACTACATTCAAGTCCAGTTGATCTAATTGATACAACGATATACTTGAAGTAATGTGTTTGAATCCCCAACTTTTAGCAAACAAGTTGAATTCCTCACTAACATACTGTGGTCCATTGTCAGATATGACAATATCAGGAATACCATTTCTTGGTACAGGGAGATTCACAAAAGTTCTTATGTTAAAAATGGTGTTAATTTTGCCCCAACCAATCAGATGTTAGCTTTTAAATCTTAAATAAGATCTGATTGGTTGGGGCAAAATTAGCACCATTTTAAACGATAAGAACTTTTAGTGAATCTCCCTGATAGACTTTAATGCAGTGATTATACTTTTGCTTTTTGTATCAGACAATTTAAGACATTTCTGGAAACTTTGAGAAGTAACACACATAACAAATAGTCTGATCCAATAAATTGAAATAAGGTCGTCTAGGTAGATCATGAGGAATCAAAGGTCCTTTTTGGTTAATGTTCCTTTGTTCATTGCATATTGAGCATTGAGAAACAACTTTTTCAATATCAGCAGACTTCCAGGCCAATATAGTATATCTCTAGCTCTTTCTTTGCATTTCACTATTCCAAGTGTGATTCATGTATTTTTCTGAGCATTTATTTCTTGTCTTAATTGAAAAGGACATCACTTTGAAGATTAAAACATTAGTCCAGACATATAACTAAATTCATCCCTGAAATTCCAGTATGCTTGGATTTCTTTAGCTACAGCTCTTTTATGACTGGACCATCCTGACATTGTGATGCTTTTTAATTTCTGCAAAGTAAATCCTCTGATGTAGCTTTTTTGAACTGTGAAGATGTTCCTCTGAATAGAGGAAGTTGAAGAAATCCAGTTCACTTCAAGTTCATCTCCCAACAGGTCTTCACTGGTTCTTTTAGATATGCTCTACTTAATGCATCTGCAATATGCATTTCTTTGCCAGGAATGTATACGACTTTCAAACGATATCTTTGTAACCTTAGAAGCATTCTTTGTAATCTCATTGGTGCTTGATAAAGTGTTTTTTTTTATGATCACTTTCACAACAATCTGTTTACCATACACATACGTTGAAATTTTCACACAACCATACACTATGCAAGTAGTTCTTTTTCTCTCTGTGCTATCTACGTTGACAGTCTGTTAGTGCTTTTGATGCATAGGCTACTGGCTGACCTTCTTGAAGTATTACAGCTCCAAGCCTTCTAAACTAGCATCTACTAACATGTGATATCCTTGTGCACATCATAAAATCTTAGTGTAGGTGCATTTGTTACTTTTCCGCGTAGAATTTCAAAACTTTTCTCTGAGCTTCTTCCCAGTGCCACTTAGTGTCTTGCTCCAGTATTTTCTCAAAGGTGCACTGATGTCTGATAACTTTGAAATAAATTTAGCTAAGTATTGTATCATTGCCATAAATCTTATTAACTCTTGTTTATTATTTGGTTCTTGAAGCTGTGTGATGGCTCTAACTTTTTCTTCATCTGGTTTGAGACCATCTGCACTTAGTGTGTGACCTATGTATTTGATTTTAGTTGTTCTGATTTTACATTTGCATTTGTTCAACTTTAAATTGCATTTTCTTACTCTTTGCAACAGTTTTATTAATCTGGCATCATGTTCTTCTATAGAATCTCCCCAGACAAGTAATCATCAATATATATCACCATCCATCAAGATCTTCTATCATCTGTGCAATAGCTTTTTGAAATACTTCTGATGCTGATGAAATCCCAAAAGGTAGTATTAGAAAGCGATATCTCCCTATTGGTGTATTAAATGTACATATCTTGGAACTTTCTTCATCAAGCTTTATTTGCCAGAACCCTTGATTTGCATCTAATAATGAAAATATTTGGCATTTGGCATACTTGAAACAACTTCCTCCCTCCATGTTACAATGGGTAATGTTCTCTTCTGATTGCTTTATTTAAGTCTCTTGGATCCACGCAAATTCTTATGTTTGGTGATGTCACTGTTACCATGCTATTGACCCTTCTGTTGGTTCTGTTTGCTTACAATTACTCCCATTTTTTCCATTCTGTGTACTCTTCAACCACTTTCTCTCTGAGAGAGCTACTGGTATTTCCTAGGAGCATGTACAACTGGTTTAATTTGTCATCAATTTCTATATGGTGTTTGTCCTGATAAGCACCCTAGACCATTAAAAATCACTGTAGTCTTTAAAAATGTCTACTTCTTTTGTAACTCATACAGTCTTTTATCAAACAACTTAAGACATGCCTCTACCTAGTACTGATGAAGCATTTTGTTGTATGATTTCAAAGTTGATATAGTACTTTTGCCTTTATGTTTCACACAGCAGCGCTATATTACCTAGTGGTAAACCTGGTACCAGAATAAGAAATGAGCTGTGAGTTTGGAAGATTTAAGTTGTGTTTTGATGTTTAGAGCTTTGAAAGTTTCCTCTGACATTACATTGCATTCAGCTCCTGTGTCAAGTTTAAACAACACTGACTTGCTGTTGATCTTTAACTTTTCAGACCAATTTCCTTCAGTGCTTCCAGTCTCTGCATTTCCATTAGCACGTTATATTTCTTACTTTCAGTTTCAGTTTCAATTGTCCCAATAAACATGTCTGTGTCTTTTTTAACTGCTCAATCTCATGCATCACTTTTAGCAGGATTTTGTTGCATTTGCGGTTTGCAAATTTTTTGGCAAAGTGATTTTTCTTATGACCACCATTTACATGTCTGTCCTATTGCTGGGCATTTGTTTGTATTCATGTTTGTAACCAATCTGCTACAGCTTTTGTAACTCTGCTCTATAACTTTAGGATTACCTTTCACTCTGTGCTTAACTGTTTACTCCACTGCTCTGATTTTGTGCCCTTCACTCTCATTTAGAGCTTTAACTTGGCTTGATGTGATTTCACTTGCTCTGTAATATCAATGTTTTTTTCTAGGGTCAGGTCTGCTTCCCTTAATGAGTCTGCCTCTAACTTGGTCATTTCTTATACCACAGACAATTCTGTCTCTGATTAGGGAATCATGCAGCTGCCCAAACTCAGTCTTTTGCCTTATTTTTTAAGTCTGTCACATATCCAACTATGGTTTCTGTCTGTCCTTGAGCACGCGTGAAAAAACGAAACCCCCTCCCTCTCCCTCCCGTTCTGCTATCCCTCCCCCTAGCGTTATTTCCCTTTAACACAGCCTTCCCCCATGTCCCCCAGCCCCAACCGCATACTTTTTATTTTTAGAAAGCTCCCCAATGTTTTACTTACCTCTCCGCTTTCCTACGCGGAAGTGAGCTGCCGGCAGCCGTGTCCGTGATTGGCTGCCGCTCAGCCAATCACAGACGCGGCTGCCGGTCCCGCCCCTCTGCTTGCATTTCCTCGCAAGCAGAGGGCCGGGAGCGCAGCGAAGGAAAGAGGGGAGGTAAGTAGAGTTTGGGGGGGCTTTCTGAAATTAAAAATTACGCGGTTGGGGCTGGGGGACATGGGGGAACAACATATCAAATTTTAATTTTTAGGGTGGACATAGCCTTTAAAGGCCATGTCCACCGCAAAAATTAGTTTTTGTTACTCTGTTTTACTCGCCCTGTTCTCTGACAGGTTCTGATGGACTCTGTATTCTATGTGCATAGCATACTAAGTCCGTCGGGACTGGTAAGAGGACACGGCGGAGGAGCGGGAGTTCGGGTAAGTACATTACCTTCATTCCTGGCTCCTGAACGATTTATTGAAGAACGGGAGGCAAGACAGCTCCTTTACCTCCTGTTCTTTAATAAAATGGAGTACCAAAAAAGTATTTTACCAGTGGAGATACCCTTTAAATAAAAAATAAAAAAATGCTTAATTGTCTGTTATCTGCCCACAACCCCAACTGAAATTTGTACCAGTTTACTTTACGGAATTTGTAACCAGATATTTAATTACTAATTAAAGTTTTATTCCTTTATGTCAAAGTTATCTGCCTCTACCCTCTGCTTAATAAGCTTTTTAAAAGCTTGAGCCTGTGCAGAGTAAGCAGCATGGGAAACGGCAATCAATCATTGGTTGTCATGTCAGTAGGGAAGGTTGAGCCTGTTTACTCTGCCAGAGGGGAAAAAATTATACTTTAGTTTCTGGTTAATAAATCATTTAATAATGTGCTGATATATCAGGATTGGGGACAGGTAACAGACACATGTGACCAGTTTATTGTTTTTAAGGAGTGGAAATACCCTTAAAGTAGAAGTTAGTATATTTAGGCTGTAAAAAATAAAAAAGGTAACTCATTGCTACCAGATATACAGGCACACAGAACCTGATAAACCCATACAGTATACATAGCAAGCCAAGAATGTACCTCCTATCCTGGCATTGTATGCAATACCAACAATGCATTGGGAGTTATTGGCAGAGGCTGCTACTTCACCAGCACACCGTGTACCATGCCTAAAAATAAGGAAAGCAAAAGTCACTGCAAGCAATCCAGCAGTTTTTTAATGAGATTATGCCAGTGAGATATCACAGTTTTTCTCAATCAGTGTTTCCTCAAGATATAGAGACAGGAACTATATAGAACCACCCTTGTAATGAATTTGAGTACCCAGTCTTAAGCCTCTTACACACGTTCAACCCACATATGTACAAGGGCTTAACAGTGTTATTAGGAATCAAATAGGTAGATGTCACACAATCAAATATAATTACATGACTGAATTTGTTTGTTTTTTTTTAAACTGTTAAATCAGACCCACATATGTGGGTAGTAAAAGTCCTTTATACTGAATTTGTAGTTAGTATTAAAGGAGAACAAAAGTATCCTTATAAATATGCTTGTGAAGGTTCTCCTTCATCCAGGTCATGGTATATCTGTTGTATTCAATTAGATCAACTGGACTTGAAGTTTAGTTATTGAAGATGTTTCGCTAGTCATCCGACTGGCTTTCTCAATTCAGAATGACTTGTACAAGAATCTGTGGAAATTACAGTATGTACCCTGGAAAGTCCCAATTAGCATATCACAGCCAGATGTTAAGGGCGTTATTGCATAGTGGCTAAGAGGTGCTATAGGAACGTCCAGGGTAAGGTGTCAAAGCAGCATTGTACATGGCAGACAGTTGGTGTCGAACCCCCCCACCTCTATTCTGGCTTGGTTTCTTTATTTTCACATAAATGGCCTCCTTGACACCTCTTGATGCAGGTACACGGCTGAGTCCTGACTCGAGGAATTGGCTCTTCTGTGCTGGGCCATACGTTGATGCAGTTGCTGTTTGGTCTCCCCCACATACAAATCAGAGCATTCGTCACTGTACTGCACTGCGTATATGATGTCACTTTTCTTGTGTTTCGGTATTGGGTCTTTCGGATGTACCAATTGCTGCCTCAGTGTGTTTAGTTTAAAGCAGACAGGGATACGGTGTTTTTTGAAAATTCTTCTTAATTTCTCTGAGACCCCTGCTACATATGGGATAACCAGGGATGTAGAGTAGATGTTTACAGAAAACCAACACACAGATCAGTATTTAATGTTTGACTCCCACCACCCTTTAGATCACAAGCTGGGTGTCATCAGAACCCTGCAACACAGAGCTGAGAACATCCCCACTAGCACAGAGACGAAGGCTAAAGAAATGAAACATCTCAGAGGAGCCCTTAAAACTTGTGGATATCCAGACTGGGCCTTTGTCTAAAGAAGTAGAAGAAAAGAACAGGTATACCAACAGTGAAGGGGAAAAACAAGACAGGAGAAAGAACATGGTAATCCCATATGTAGCAGGGGTCTCCGAGAAATTAAGAAGAATTTTCAAAAAACACTGTATCCCTGTCTGCTTTAAACCAAACAACACACTGAGGCAGCAATTGGTACATCCGAAAGACCCAATACCAAAACACAAGAAAAGCGACATCATATATGCAGTGCAGTGCAGTGAAGAATGCTCTGATTTGTATGTGGGGGAGAAAGAACTACATTTCAAGTCCAGTTGATCTAATTGAATACAACAGATAGACTTGAAGTAATGTGTTTGAATCCCCAACTTTTAGCAAACAAGTTGAATTCCTCACTAACATACTGTGGTCCATTGTCAGATATGACAATATCAGGAATACCATTTCTTGGTACAGGGAGATTCAACAAAAGTTCTTATTGTTAAAAATGGTGTTAATTTTGCCCCAACCAATCAGATGTTAGCTTTTAAATCTTAAATAAGATCTGATTGGTTGGGGCAAAATTAGCACCATTTTAAACGATAAGAACTTTTAGTGAATCTCCCTGATAGACTTTAATGCAGTGATTATACTTTTGCTTTTTGTATCAGACAATTTAAGAATTTCTGGAAACTTTGAGAAGTAAACACATAACAAATAGTCTGATCCAATAAATTGAAATAAGGTCGTCTAGGTAGATCATGAGGAATCAAAGGTCCTTTTTGGTTAATGTTCCTTTGTTCATTGCATATTGAGCATTGAGAAACAACTTTTTCAATATCAGCAGACATTCCAGGCCAATATAGTATATCTCTAGCTCTTTCTTTGCATTTCACTATTCCCAAGTGTGATTCATGTATTTTTCTGAGCATTTATTTCTTGTCTTAATTGAAAAGGAACAATCAGCTTTGAAGATTTAAACATTAGTCCAGACATATAACTAAATTCATCCCTGAAATTCCAGTATGCTTGGATTTCTTTAGCTACAGCTCTTTTATGACTGGACCATCCTGACATTGTGATGCTTTTTAATTTCTGCAAAGTAGAATCCTCTGATGTAGCTTTTTTGAATCTGTGAAGATGTTCCTCTGAAATAGGAAGTTGAGAAGCAATCCAGTTCACTTCAAGTTCATCTCCCAACAGGTCTTCACTGTGTTCTTTTAGATATGCTCTACTTAATGCATCTGCAATATGCATTTCTTTGCCAGGAATGTATACGACTTTCAAACGATATCTTTGTAACCTTAGAAGCATTCTTTGTAATCTCATTGGTGCTTGATAAAGTGTTTTTTTTATGATCACTTTCAACAACAATCTGTTTACCATACACATACTGATGAAATTTTTCACAACCATACACTATAGCAAGTAGTTCTTTTTCTCTCTGTGCATATCTATGTTGACAGTCTGTTAGTGCTTTTGATGCATAGGCTACTGGCTGACCTTCTTGAAGTATTACAGCTCCAAAGCCTTCTAAACTAGCATCTACTAACAATGTGATATCCTTGTGCACATCATAAAATCTTAGTGTAGGTGCAGAAACTCAAATACATAGGTCACACACTAAGTGCAGATGGTCTCAAACCAGATGAAGAAAAAGTTAGAGCCATCACACAGCTTCAAGAACCAAATAATAACAAGAGTTAATAAGATTTATGGCAATGATACAATATTAGCTAAATTTATTTCAAAGTTATCAGACATCAGTGCACCTTTGAGAAATTAACTGGAGCAAGACACTAAGTGGCACTGGGAAGAAGCTCAGAGAAAAAGTTTTGAAATTCTAAACGGGAAAAGTAACAAGTGCACCTACACTAGATTTTATGATGTGCACAAGGATATCACATTGTTAGTAGATGCTAGTTTTAGAAGGCTTTGGAGCTGTATACTTCAAGAAGGTCAGCCAGTAGCCTATGCATCAGAACATAACAGACTGTCAACATAGATATGCCCAGAGAGAAAAAGAACTACTTGCTATAGTGTATGGTTGTGAAAAATTCATAGTAGTGTATGGTAAACAGATTGTTGTTGAAAGTGATCATAAAAAAAACCTTTATCAAGCACCAATGAGATTACAAAGAATGCTTCTAAGGTTACAAAGATATCGTTTGAAAGTCGTATACTTCTGGACTGGCAAGAAATGCATATTGCAGATGCATTAAGTAGAGCATATCTAAAAGAACACAGTGAAGACCTGTTGGGAGATGAACTTGAAGTGAACTGGATTGCTTCTCAACTTCCTATTTCGAGGAACATCTTCACAGATTCAAAAAAGCTACATCAGAGGATTCTATTTGCAGAAATTAAAAAGCATCACAATGTCAGGATGGTCCAGTCATAAAAGAGCTGTAGCTAAAGAATCCAAGCATACTGATTTCAGGGATGAATTTAGTTATATGTCTGGACTAATGTTTAAATCTTCAAAGCTGATTGTCTTTCAATTAAGAACAGAAATAAATGCTCAGAAAAATACATGAATCACACTTGGAATAGTGAAATGCAAAGAAAGAGCTAGGATATACTATATTGGCCTGAATGTCTGCTGATATTGAAAAAGTTGTTTCTCAATGCTCAATATGCAATGAACAAAGGAACATTAACCAAAAAGGACCTTTGATTCCTCATGATCTACCTAGACGACCTTATTTCAATTTATTGGATCAGACTATTTGTTATGTGTTTACTTCTCAAAGTTTCCAGAAATTCTTAAATTGTCTGATACAAAAGCAAAAGTATAATCACTGCATTAAAGTCTATCAGGGAGATTCACTAAAAGTTCTTATCGTTTAAAATGGTGCAATTTTGCCCCAACCACAGATCTTATTTAAGATTTAAAAGCTAACATCTGATTGGTTGGGGCAAAATTAACACCATTTTTAACAATAAGAACTTTTGTTGAATCTCCCTGTACCAAGAAATGGTATTCCTGATATTGTCATATCTGACAATGGACCACAGTATGTTAGTGAGGAATTCAACTTGTTTGCTAAAAGTTGGGGATTCAAACACATTACTTTCAAGTCTATCTGTTGTATTCAATTAGATCAACTGGACTTAAAGTAGTTCTTGAAGACGTTTCGCAGCATCCGACGGCTTTCTCAATTCAGAATGACTGTACAAGAATCTGTGGCAATTATGTACCCTGGAAAATCCCAATTAGCATATCACAGCCAGGTGTTAAGGGTTGTGATTAGATAGTGGCTAAGAGGTGTTATAGGAACGCCCAGAGTAAGGTGTTAAAACAGCATTGTACATGGCAGACAGATGGGTGTCGAACCCCCCACCTCTATTTAGGCTTGGGTTCTTTATTTTCACATAAATGGCCTCCTTAACACCTCCTTGAACCAGTCACGTTCCTTCGCCAGTAGTTAACATACAATCTTCAAAGGTATGTCCTTATCCTTAAGGCAGATACACGGCTGAGTCCTGACCCAGGAATTGGCTCTTCTGTGCTGGGCCATACGTTGATGCAGTTGCTGTTTGGTCTCCCCACAATACAAATCAGAGCATTCTTCACTGCACTGCACTGCATATATGATGTCGCTTTTCTTGTGTTTGGTATGGGTCTTCGGATGTACCAATGCATTGCTCCTCAGTGTGTTGTTCGGTTTAAAGCAGACAGGGATACGATGTTTTTGAAAATTCTTTATTTCCTCGGAGACCCCTGCTACATATGGGATGACATGTTCTTCCTCCTGTCTTGCTTTTCCCCTTCACTGTTTGGATTCGTGTTCTTTTCTTTCCTTCTACTTCTTTTGACAAAGGCCCAGTCTGGATATCCACAAGTTTTAAGGGCTCTCTGAGATGTTTCATTTCTTAGCCTTCGCTGGGGTTCAGGTGTGAGGGACTCTGGGAAGCACACAGTGTTGGCACTCAAGCACGTGATGTTTGGTATGAGGATTTAGGTGTGAGGCACAGGGAAGCACATGGTGCTGTCTAAGGGTTCAGGTGTGGGAAGCTTAGGGAAGTAAGTGGTGTTGGCTATGAGGGTTCAGGGGTATGAGGCATAGGGAAGCACATGGTGTTGGATATGGAGGTTTAAGAAACGACACTTGCTCCACGGAAATTATTGGTGGACAAAATTGTTCCAAAGAAATTATTTAGTGAACAGAATTCACAGACTTGTTTTACAGAAATTATTTGGTGAATATTATAAGATTGTTGTGTTTATAAAACATAGAGGCCGATGCACAACCAAAAGCAGCATATTTTGCATCCTTTGGAGATCCCACAATGTTGTAAATCCCTTGGCGAAAATTTACTGAATCAAGGGATCACGGTCAGGTAAGAAGCCTTAAACTCTGTGCCTTTGCTTTAACTCTGTGCTCTCCAAAGGCACTAAGCTCTGTACTACAAGGTAGCGCAAAACTCAATGCTGCCTATATTACATAGGCTGCTCTGCCATTTTCAAGAATTTTTGAAAATAGCAGTCAACACAAAATTAGTGTAAACCCAATGAAACCCAATAATACATCAGGTAGCATGGGTTTTACGATAATTTTCGCCCAGGGCCGCGGGTTGGCCTTCACTGCTTAGAAAATAGATGAGGCTGTAGTTGGTTTCTTATTCAGTTGGTTTCTTCAATGGAAAATTTAACTCAGAACAGCTATAAAGTTAGATATCTTTAGCAACCCAATAGAAGAGGATGGGGATGGCCCCACTATCTCCACTGCATTGCACGCCGACCCTTTTCACAGCGCATGCGATAACCATTTGGTGCAACACACATGCGCTGCAATAGGGTAACATCAAAGCAATGACAGGCACATGCAAGGGTAGCGCACATAATTTGCGCAATGTTGCGGTTTTGCTGCTTAGCGTGATTCTTGTGTGCTGCCTAGTGGGGCAGGCTCATAAAAAGAAAATAAGGACTGTGCCATTTAGTAGTATTTTCTTACAGCAGAGATTAAAGGAATGTTTTCCATTTACCAGAATTTATTTAGGTAATGCATGACAATACCATTTTTTAAGGGGAAGTGTATTATACACCAGATATTTCATTAAAGAGTTTAAAGGGAAATATATTATGGCCAAGAGAGTCATTAAGTGTGCAAATTTTTTTCTGAAAGGATTAAAGGGAAAGCAAACAATTTACCAGTTTATATTTTTTAACAAAGATTAAACGGAAAACTTCCATTTACTATTACCATTACCAATCATAAACTTGGTGCACAAAATTGCATTTTTAAGAAAAAAAGTATGCTTGTTTTCCTTAGTTCATTTTGTGTACTAAAAACATACACTTACGCTGCAAGATTTGTTTGGTCTACCAAATTTTGTTTTTGTTGCCAACATAATGTTTCTTTTCACCACTTTTTGTATACAAAAAATATTCTGTTTCAATCCATTTTGTTCAAAAAAAAGATTTTGGTCATCAAAATATACGTTTATGTGCTACAGTTGTTTTTTGTTGACTAAATGTATATTTTGGTCGACTAAATATATTTTTTTCACCAAAACATTGTATTTTTGATGACTAAATATGTTTTGTAAACACCAAAATTCTTTTGGTCGACTAAATATAGTTTTGTCACCAAAAGTGTATTTTCTGTTGACTAAATGTATGTTTGGTTCCCACAGAATTTCTTTTGGTCGACTAAATATAGTTTTTTTGTTGACTAAATGATCTGGGAACAAATGGCACCCCATAGCCAGACATATCTAATTTAACTTCCAAAACAGCAATAGTCTGCTTAAGATTAATCGTGGGGCCAACACACAATACACAATGTGTAATGAACATTTCTGTTGATGATCGTACTATGTATGGGTGCTTGGTTGCCCAAAATAGAGGTTGATCAGGGCTCGTTGATGATCCGCCTGGCAAATTGAACAACGAGCCCCGACCGAACGTTTATTTTGGCCATCTGAGCGCACATACACTGAACAATCATCGACCGAAATGGATGTTCATTACACATCGTGCTTTATGGGTCGGCCCGCAATCGCACGTGTGCATGGACCTTAAGTCTGTCTTATTTAACAATGATGACTAGTCTGAACTTTGAGAGTTACATCCTCTAGTATTCTCTGGTTATTAATATATTAGTTTTATGATTTAATTTTATTAGAGAGCGACTACCTCTTGTCTCAATTGTATGAATACACATGTACATACAGTAGTCTATTTAATCCATTGTTGCCTTATGTGAAAATGAATAGACACACAAATCCATTAAAATCTATAATTACAACAGAAACAGGCCCAGATATTGTTAAAATAGCCCTATAGGAAAAAAAATAAACCAGGGAATCGTTGTGACCTGTAACAATAGGAACATTTATGTTTACCGCAATATGCATGCTAGATATAATGTAATATTACCTCTCTATAGGCTATTACAACACTTATGGACTAATAATTTTTTTATCTTTGATGGTATCTATTACAATGTTGTGGGGCATCCATGGGTGCCAAATTCTCACCTGCGTATGCTAATCTGTTTATGGGGTGGTGGGAGCTATTCTCTTTCCCCACTCCCAATTCAAAGCACCCATACCAGAGGACTTCATGTAACATCTTTACATTGACGACCTGTTATGGATATCGAGAGGGACAGAAAGAGGTTTTGAAAAGTACATGTCCACCCTTAATGATATCCCATATAACATCAAGTTTTACATTAGGACAACATGAGGTCCAATACTTGGATCTTACACTGTCCATCGTGGATGGGGATATAAAAAATGATGGAATATAGGAAACCACTTACTAGTAACACCATTTTAAGGGTGAATTCCAATCACCTCCCTCATTGTATCAATGCCATACCATATGGGCAGTATTTGAAAATCAAGAGAAATTGCTCATCAAAGGAAAAGTACAACGAAGCAACCAAATCAATGACTGAAAGGTTTATGCAGAGAGGTTATGGGAGAAGGCATTTGCTGAAAGCTCAGAGGAAGGCAGATGAAGTTGATTTGAAAGCGTTGATCCAAGGGAAAAGTGTGTATTTTACTCAATATAGCTCCCATTATATATGTTGTATTCAATTAGATCAACTGGACTTGAAATGTAGTTCTTGAAGATGTTTCGCTAGTCATCCGACTGGCTTTCTCAATTCAGAATGACTTGTACAAGAATCTGTGGCAATTATGTACCCTGGAAAATCCCAATTAGCATATCACAGCCAGGTGTTAAGGGTGTGATTGGATAGTGGCTAAGAGGTGTTATAGGAACGCCCAGAGTAAGGTGTTAAAACAGCATTGTACATGGCAGACAGTTGGTGTCGAACCCCCCCATCTCTATTTAGGCTTGGTTTCTTTATTTTCACATAAATGAAGCAAGGGGACACATGCATTACCATCCTGACGAATGTTTGGCATCAGCCTGGGCTGCCGGCTACATGACAGCGCAAATTTACAGAGCTTTTGCTTTATGATTCATTCAATATTGTGTATTGAAAAGCATGCGATTGGCTAAATAATGGTGATTGCATGTGCTCTGAACACACAGCGTATACAATGTGGCCACCCATAAGCATGTGAAAAATGTGCCAGAGTGTCCTAGCCCTTATTGAGAGCTTAATCAGGTAATACGCTGTATATGCAGCTTTAAAAATTATTTCTGCCCAAAAATGTGGCTGATTGCACAGTCTTTGCTGTTTTTCCTGGGTAAAATAAAACAGTATTAGAAAGATTCAAATTTGATTATTTTGGTGCTGAGAATTGTAGCTCAAAACACTGATGGCAAGAGAATTAAGTACCGTACTCTACTTTTGCACTGTGATGTTCATTTTTCAATTCTAGCTAAACACTAACAACAGTGATTTTACCAAACAGTCATTGTTTGCTATTAAATATAATACCTGGTAGATTATGCTGTTAATGTAAAATACATTTTATATGGGGTTTATAAATTCTGGGGTCTCAAACTTCATCTAGCCATTACTGAGATTAGGCACAAAAAAAGTGATTCTCCGCCAAATGGATAACATTGCATAGAATTTCCTATACATGCTATGAATAACACTAAAAAGACTTAAGGCTCATTAATGATGCCTGACCGATCATCCATACTTGATTAGATTCTTGGCTGTACGGCTGTTCGTCACTGGTTAAATTCGGATAGCACGTCTGTATGGTAGCTGTACTAAAATCGCTATGTGGAAATGTGATGTTGGTGGCTGGTGCCCCTCCCGCTGTCAAATTGGAGATCTTGTTACAAAGCAAATGCTTTTGAACGTTTGTTTGGATTGTATCATTCTGCTTTTCTTGGCAAATATGTTATGAACAGAGCTGCAAAATACAACCCTACATCTAAATAAAAGGAAATGTATATTTAAATGTACTTCATAATGTCAAGTATTAAATGACGCAGTTTCATTTAACATGGAAAGGCATAAATCACCCCCCCCCTTGCTGTTATGCACAGACTCCTACACTGATGATAAAAGGCATGCATTCTGACTCATGTTCTTGTAGGATGTTCACTATGACACAGTTGTTTATGTTCGCTCTTCTTTTGTGGATTCATACAGAACTGATCTGTTTGAATAAGCGTAGTTTCCACAGGGCATTAAAAGGGCGGGCTTTGCTTTCATCTCCCACACAAAAAAAAAAAACAGTCCGCTCTCTAGGTGGAGGCTCGAAAAAGCTGAAGCTCTTCACACAAAAACAAGCAGCTCGTCTTGCGTAGTGTAGAGTAGCACATCAGCCCCTATTGAAAAGCTACGAACAAAACAGTGGATTTGAAAAAAATCCACACCATTCATATATGGCTATAGTTCTCTCTTTGCAGAATACATTTAAGGTGCAGTAAATTTATCTACATTGCATATAAGAAATGAATTGAGCTTACAATAAAGTATTTACCTGTGTTGTTCTATTATAGCAAAGCTGCTTTATTTGCTTTTTTTTATCTCAAATTTATCCATTTAAGAGATTCTTACTGACAACTGTCAATCAGTGGTCAGTTGGTTGGTAACTTCAACATGCCATAACTTGAATGGGGGCAAAACCTATGATGATGTATATGGCCCTGACCTGGTACACTCCCAAATGGCATAGCCACGTGCCCGAATACCCACATCATGCCACAAGGACTCTGGGGCAGACCTTCAAACCGGGTCTGTCCCGGTGAAAACGTGACGGTTGGGGAGATTGCTATATAATTCATTTTAAACAGTACATGTATTTTAAATAATTATGTAGTGCTTTAGCTGTGATTTTGAACTTTGGAACTCCAGTTGTATGGAATCTAAAAAATGTTTGTATCTGCAAGCAAGGCATGTTGGGAATTGTGTTTTCAAACATCTGGAGTGCCAAGCTTCAACATCACTGAGACAGAGAGCTTGATTACATAAGCGTTTTTATGCCGTTATGTAGGTGAGCCATGTTATTTACATAGTTTTAACCATTTGCATATGCTCTAATGATAATATAAAAGGAACTTATTACTGAAGAGAAACAAACGTCTTTTTGGGTTTTTTACAATATTAAAATCCTGATGTTATTATGTGTCCGTGTTTCAACTTCCACCCAAGGTTAGTGCATGTTTCAGGAGCACAAGCTTATTTGTCAGGATTAATCATTACCTAATGCTACATGTGTGCAATAAGGATATCCTGAAAACTAAACAGTTTAGGGGGAGGAGAACAGTTGGTAACCACTGAATCGGGTGTAATACACCTTTTAAATAGAAGCCATTTAATAGTAGAAATTGCCACTTGTTGACAGTTATACTAGTGTGTCCTTTTATACAAGTCATACTTGACTTAAAATTCAAGATTTACATATAAAGTAGTTTTTTTTTTTTTCCTATTTTACATTTTTTAGCAGTATACACTGTGCGTTGTAAAAGTAATTTATGTACTATCCAGGCGTCGGGTCATACACCCGGACCATTTATTTGTCCAAGTAAGGACTGCACTTATTGTAATATAAGGATAATTGAATCTAAAAAAAAGGGGGGGGGTAGAGCCCATGATTGTGTACTTTGTATATAATTTATGTACTATTCTCAGTTTATAATCGAATGGGGATTTTAATTCTAAAAGGAAGGAAAACCAGACATTTTTACAAGCTATCAAATAATATTAAAGGGACGTTAAACCATTTTTGGAGGAGAGAGTTGCAGCAAAGGAAAGAAGCAGCTTAGAGGATACTTTCACATAGACGGGATTTACCAATTATCATTAATGGTTATGGCCATCATCATTTCTACTGATTGGCTGATGGATGGGTCAAACATTCTCAGATCTCTAATGAGTCACTGAATACCCAGGCGCTGGGTCAAGGGCAAGACCATAATGGTCTCTATTAGGATTCCTGGGAACAGGAAGTCAGTATTCAGAAGCATTTATTTATCACCGACAAAATGCTTATTGGGTAGGTTAAGGTCATTAGGATGGAAACATTTTGCTTAAAAGTATGAATTTGCACTGAGCTTCCCATTTAATCTATATTAAGCATTTTTCATCATATAGGATAGGCAACTCAGGGAGTTGGCACTGCTAAAAATATCTGTCATTGGTAAATTTTGGACATGTGGCTGGATCATTTCCACAATTCAATAATTCCTGAAGAGCTCGAAATGTCAGAGTTTGTTTGAACTCATAAATCCAATTCTAACTCTGGTTAAAGTTTGTCTATCTCTAGTGATAAACCTTAGTATTTACCTCTTACCTGACGTCATGTTTAATTAAAAGTGGAACTGTGGTCTCCACACTAGACCTTAAATGAAAGGTCCTAGCTTTAAAAATGAGCCATCAACCACCATGCTGTACAGCCCAGAAAGTTAGGGGATGGATGACATTCAGGGGCTTCTCCTCGCCACCGGTGCACAGCCTCATATTACACAGTGTGTGAAGGAAACTGGAAATCCCTCCTGGTAAGTAAATCTACAGCCCTACCTCATCATGGCCCCTCTCTTCAGGCCTTCCTGGCCCTTGCAGCCCAGCCCCCCTTTAGCCCTTCCACTGTGGGGCCTCCCCCAATGGCACCTCAGATCACCCCTTACAGAAAAATAAGAGGGAGGGGCCATTGGAGCTGCAAGAAAATGGGGGCTCACAAGGGGGATGGGCCACAGGACCTGAGTGGTAGGGGAATGGGGGGTTGCAATGGAAGAGGACAAGTGGTGCCACGATTTGGGAGGAGGTATGAAGAGGAGGAGACACAGAAGAAGGACTGTCACATTGTTCCAGAGCCTGAAGTGCAGGGGATCTTGGTTAGCTACCATATCAAACACAAAAATGTATTTTCAAAATTGTAAAAAAAAATAATGAAAGTAAATTGCAAATATACTCAGGAAAGCAATTCCTGATGTTTTTGGACCAGATACCCTTTTAGGTACATTTAACATGTAGCTATCAATGCAGGCAGTGTTATACCATACCATGTATAGTGCTAGAGGTCAATGTCATAATATATTACAAATAAAAAGTAAGTAGCCACCTAAGCACATCCACCAGTCTGCTCAAATATATGCATAAATATGCTTGGATTGCTAGATAACAAATACAATAGCAAAAAATGCACTAAACGTGTTGTTACCTGTGTGTGGGGGGGGCACATAACCTCATAGTATATAAATTATACAAAAAGGGACCAAATTACAGGGACTCAAAATATATCCACATAGGTGTCAAAATGATATATTTTATGCATCCAAATGATACTGTAAGTCTTAGGGGCCTGTATCTGCAGTGTCTAACAGTAAATGTCCCATATCACAGTCATATCTGACTGTCTCTCTCAATACTCCAAAATAAACTTTGTATGCATGGAATTGCACCCTCATAGTGCTCTGAATTACATTGATAGTAAGTTCCATCCCACAAACTATGTAGGCTCCAATATACTCAGTCTGAAATCAGTCACTTTAGGTGCTCACAGTTATACCCACATTTAAATGTCTACCCCCCAAAACTATAATCCCCCCACTACTGGCCCCACTGTGTAGTGTAGTTTAATCCTTACCTTACATCCCAGCTCCATCTGGTTTTCTGCTATCCCCCTAAATTCCCAAAAAACGCCCACAGGAGTACTGCAGAGTCCATATAGGACTCTGCCTCCTGTCTCCCCTCCAGGAGAGGTTTGGCATGCGCTGCACTGCAGCCTTTCCCCTCCCTTCCCTCCCTTCCCTCCCGATTAGGATTCCCTCCCCCTAGCGTAAAATCCTTTATACATAGTATTCTCCCTGTCCCCCCTTCCCCAACCGCTATAGTTTTAAGTTCAGAAAGTGCCCCAAATATTACTTACCTTCCCTCTTTCCTCCGCCACACGAACTCCCGGCAGCCGCTTCCGTGAATGGCTGCCGCTCAGCCAAAACAGACGTGACTGCCGGTCCCGCCCTCTGCTTGCATTTTCTCGCAAGCAGAGGGCCTGGCAGTGCGGCGGAGGAAAGAGGGAAGGTAAGTAATATTTGGGGCACTTTCTGAACTTAAAACTATAACGGTTGGGGCTGGGGGGACAGGGAGAATATTATATAAAACATTTTAGAAGGGTGGACATGCCCTTTAATAAGAACCAACTTTGTCTTTATCCACACTGTGGGACTTCATGTCAAAATTCATCTCTGCTGTTACTGATACAAGCCTCCATGGAGAGCTTACACTCTTGTTAAAGTCCTGTCCTTGGAAATGTGGTACAGACATCCCAGCCTGCCACTTCGTGCTTCCGGGCAGGGTGGGAGAGGGGGCATGGCTATGCGACTTGACGTCACGTTGTGGGGGCATGCACACTAGGAGGTGGGGGTCAAGGGCATGTGGGAGGCATGGCAGACAAAAGGGGGCGGGACAGGAGATTAAGGACTCCTCCGTCGTGGGAGATTGGGGTGGTCTTGCGGGGAGTGTGGGAGACCAACCAATTCGAGGAAGATCCGGGGAGGTGGTGGGAGTGGTGGTAGGTAACTTCCTTACTTCCCACAGATATGAAAACACCAACGTGTGTTTCCTGCTCACAGCAAGCTTCATCAGGGCTCCTGTTGAAATACTGTAGTGGTCCTTACACGTGGCAGTGGTCACCCATGGGTTAATCCCCAGGCACATGACAGGAAGTACACAAACATATACATTTTACCCTGCCTCCTCACCTACCAGTGCTTTTTCCTTCCCAAAAAATTTAGGCTGCCACAGAAGCTATTAGTAAACTACACGCTTAAACGGCACAGTGCCTGCCTCTAGATCTAAACTGGGCAAGGAACAGGAGACTCCTCCTGCTGCTGAAATTCTTTCCTTTACTGAAATGGGAGCTGACATGCACCACAGCCTAAACCAAAATGATTTATGAGAATGGGAGGTCAGTAATGAGGTTTTGGAGACAGTGCCTCAGTTTAAAATGATGTGCTGCCTGCCTGACATGCTAAAAGATGAGGGGGGGGGGGTATGGTGCTATTTGATGAAACTACATACATTGTTCTGCTCTGGGCCCCCTTCAAACTCCGACCAGACTGGCAGATTAATAGAAGTAGCACAGCAGTGTCTAAAGTTTAGCAGATTACTTGTTGACAGTCTGGGCAGCACATTGAAGGAAGCAGAGCAATATGTAGGGGCTCTCAGGTATATAATCACATTTATTATTAGTCAGCCCTTCAGTTCATTATCCAGTGTTAGTCAGCCCTCCAGATCATTAGCCAGTTTTAGTCAGCCCACCAGTTCAAGTCAGTGTTACGTCAGCCCTCCAGATTATTACCAGTGTTATCAGCCTCCAGATCATTAGCCAATGTTAATCAGCCATCCAGTTCATTAGCCAGTGTTAGTCAGCTCTGCAGATCCTACCCAGTGTGTGTCAGCTCTCCAGATCATTAGCCAGTTAGTCAGCCCTCCAGATCATTAACAAGTTTCATCATCTCTCCAAATCATCAGCCAGTGTTTAGTTAGCCCTCCAGTTTATTAAGCCTTGAAACACGTACAGTTTTGCTGCCGCCAAACAACCCCCGAGCACAGGCACATGGGTTACAAACGCCCATTCCGAGATGACAATCGCACGTGTGTATGCATTCGGTCAGTGTTGTTATATGTGAACATATACACACGTGCGATTCGGCTAAAAACGGTGTGTATGAAGCTTTAGTCTGTGAGTTATTTTACCATATAATACACTTGAAAATGTTGCAGGCAACCATGTAAAATGAGAATAGTAGTCTTAAAAATGGACTTAAACAAAGTATGTGTGATTGTAGCAAAGTGGACATAATGAAACATTTTGCGATTTACAGTGAAAGGGCCAGTTAGTTGTATTTGCCCCCCAGGCCAAAAGGTCCCTGTCCTCCCTAATCCTCACCAGTTTTTCGTATTTTGCTACTTGTGGTTATCTACAGGTATCTACTCCCTTTCCCACATTATTATCAGTTAATATTTCTTGTGGATGACAATTATATATATATATCTTTTGTAGGGGAAGTACCATCGTTAGCAACTTGGTGAAATCTACCATGAGGGCTAGTAGTGGGCACACACAGTCCGGTGTGAGGAGTGATCGTAAGGGCATGTACCCATGCTGAGATGTAAACAGTGCACAATTTGTTAAAAAAGGGAACCTCCTTTTGTCATCAAACACAGGCGAAGAATTTACTCTTAGAGGTTATTATACATGTGACACCCAATTTGTGGGTATGTTTTTTGGTGTATATATATAGAAATGGGTAGCATACATCCACGCAGAGTGCAACTAGAGACCAAATTAATTCAATACATACAAAAATAGAAGCCTAGTGCACATCCAATTAATTTGCTTATATTTACTTTACTATTGTATTGCGACTTAAAAAGCCTGCCCTTCTCTCTGGATAAATTATAGCAATTAGTTCAATAACTTGGCAAAATTATTTTAAGCCCAGCAACCACTTCACGGTTGCTTTATTCTTGCTGGGTCCTAACGTTTAACCTTTTTTACTTAAGTAACTTTTTACCTTCTTAGGAGACACAATTCTCAAACTTTGTCTTTATATCAGTACCTGCCTTTTATGAGATGAAAGTCACTGCTGCTCTTGCTTGCTTCTTGGATTAAATCTCCAGCTTTCAGTACTTGTATGTATTAAATGAATTTGGTCTCTAGTTGCACTCTGCGTGGATGTTTACTACCATTTATATAATATATATATAATATATATACATATCACAATAGAAAGACTGGCACACATCCCTCAATTCAAATGCCAGGGTGCTCCCGAGGGATCCAATAATACAAAATGCACAGTGAATCAGGGCACTCCTTGGCTTTATAAACAAGGGTTATTCACATCACAACACATGGCAATGTTTCGGTCCTGGTTTGGACCTTTATCAAGCCTTGATAAAGGTCCAAGACCAGGGACCGAAACCTTGCCATTGTTGTGATGTGAATAAACCCACTGTTTATAAGACCAAGGAGTGCCCTGATTCACTGTGCATTATATATATATATATATATATATTATATATATTGCTGTTGCATTGGGGGTTTGACCAAGCTCTGGGAAAAGTGACTACCCCCACAGTGGGTCATGTGTTTAGTGACAGTTACCTGCATCGCAATCACCTATAATATTGTCAGTTACCCTGCATACGCACATCACCCATAAATCGACAGTTACCCTGCATCACAATCCCTATAAATGTCAGTACCCTGCATCGCCATCCCCTATAAATGTCAGTTACCCTGCATCGCAATCACCTATAAATGTCAGTTACCTGCATCACAATCACCTATAAATGACAGTTACCCTGCATCGCAATCACCTATAAAGTCAGTTACCCTGCTTTGCAATCACACTATAATGTCAGTTACCCTGCATCGCAATCACCTATAAATGTCAGTTACCCTGCATCGCAATCCCCTATAAATGTCAGTTACCCTGCATCGCAATCCCCCTATAAATGTCATTACCCTGCATCGCAATCACCTATAATGTCAGTAACCTGCATCACATCACCTATAAATGACAGTTACCCTGCATCGCAATCCCTATAAATGTCAGTTACCCTGCATCGCAATCACCTATAAATGTCAGGTACCCTGCATCACAATCACCTATAAATGACAGTTACCCTGCATCGCAATCCCCGATAAATGTCAGTTACCCTGCTTTGCAATCACTATAAATGTCAGTTACCCTGCATCGCAATCAACTATAAATGTCAGTTACCCTGCATCGCAATCCCCTATAAATGTCAGTTACCCTGCATCGCAATCCCCATAAATGTCAGTTACCCTGCATCACAATCACCTATAAATCAGTTACCCTGCATCACATCACCTATAAATGTCGTACCTGCATCACAATACCTATAATGTCAGTTACCCTGCATCGCAATCACCTATATATGTCAGTTACCCTGCATCACAATCACTTATATGTCGGTTACCTGCATCACAACACCTATAAAATTTCAGTTACCTGCATCGCAATCACCTATAAATGTCAGGTTACCCTGCATCACAATCACTATAAATGTCAGTACCCTGCATCAATCACCTATAAATGTCGTTACCCTGCATGCAATCACCTATAAATGTCAGTTACCCTGCATCGCAATCACCTATAAATGTCAGTTACCCGCATCGCAATCACCTATAAACGACAGTTACCCTGCATCGCAATCACCTATAATGACAGTTACCCTGCATCGCAATCACCTATAAATGACAGTTACCCTGATCGACAATCACCTATAAATGTCAGTTACCCTGCATCGCAATCACCTATAAATGTCAGTTACCCTGCATCGAATCACCTATATATGTCAGTTACCCTGCATCGCAATCCCCTATATAATGTCAGACCCTGCATCGCAATCACCTATATATGTCAGTTACCCTGCATCACAATCACCTATAAACGCAGTTACCTCTGCATCACAATCACCTATAAACGACAGTTACCCTGCAGCAATCACCTATAAATGTCAGTACCCTGCATCACCATCACCCTATTAAATGTCACATGCAGGGCAACTGACATTTATAGGTGATTGCGATGCAGGGTAACTGACATTTATAGGGGATTGCGATGCAGGGTAACTGACATTTATAGGTGATTGCGATGCAGGGTAACTGTCATTTATAGGTGATTGCGAAGCAGGGTAACTGTCATTTATAGGTGATTGCGATGCAGGGTAACTGTCGTTTATAGGTGATTGCGATGCAGGGTAACTGACATTTATAGGTGATTGCGATGCAGGGTAACTGACATTTATAGGTGATTGCGATGCAGGGTAACCGACATTTATAGGTGATTGCGATGCAGGGTTACTGACATTTATAGGTGATTGTGATGCAGGGTAACCGACATTTATAGGTGATTGCGATGCAGGGTAACTGAAATTTATAGGTGATTGTGATGCAGGGTAACCGACATATATAAGTGATTGTGATGCAGGGTAACTGACATATATAGGTGATTGCGATGCAGGGTAACTGACATTTATAGGTGATTGTGATGCAGGGTAACCGACATTTATAGGTGATTGTGATGCAGGGTAACTGACATTTATAGGTGATTGTGATGCAGGGTAACTGACATTTATAGGGGATTGCGATTGCGATGCGATTGCAGAGGTAATGACATTTATAGGTGATTGCGATGCAGGGTAACTGACATTTATAGGTGATTGCAAATGCAGGGTAACTGACATTTACGGTGATTGCGATGCAGGGTAACTGTCATTTATAGGTGATTGTGATGAGGGTAATGACATTTATAGGTGATTGCGATGCAGGGTAACTGACATTTATAGGTGATTGCGATGCAGGGTAACTGTCATTTATAGGTGATTGTGATGCAGGGTAACTGACATATATAGGTGATTGCGATGCAGGGTAACTGACATTTATAGGGGATTGCGATGCAGGGTAACTGACATTTATAGGGGATTGCGATGCAGGGTAACTGACATTTATAGGTGATTGCGATGCAGGGTAACTGACATTTATAGGTGATTGCAAAGCAGGGTAACTGACATTTATAGGTGATTGCGATGCAGGGTAACTGTCATTTATAGGTGATTGTGATGCAGGGTAACTGCATTATAGGTGTGATTGCGATGCAGGGTAACTGACATTATAGGGATGGCGATGCAGGGTAACTGACATTTATAGGGGATTGTGATGCAGGGTAACTGTCGTTTATAGGTGATTGCGATGCAGGGTAACTGACATATATAGGTGATTGCGATGCAGGGTAACTGTCACTTAAACACATGACCCACTGTGGGTGGAGTACACATTTCCCAGAGGCTTGGTCAAACCCCCAATGCAACAAGCAATATAATATATATATATATTATATATATATAATGCACCGTGAATCAGGGCCATCCTTGGTCTTATAAACAAGTGGGTTTATTCACATCACAACATGGCACAGGTTTCGGTCCCTGGTCTTGGACCTTTATCAAGGCTTGATAAAGGTCCAAGACAGGGACCGAAACATTGCCATTGTTGTGATGTGAATAAAACTGTTATAAGACCAAGGAGTGCCCTGATTCACTGGCATTTTGTTATTATTGGATCCCTCGGAGCACCCTGGCATTTGAATTGAGGGAGTGTGTGCCAGTCTTTTCTATTGATAGTATTATATATATATATATATATATATATAAAAGGGATAGTAAACATCCACGCAGAGTGCAACTAGAGACCAAATTCATTTAATACATACAAGTACTGAAAGCTGGAGAGTTAATCCCAAGAAAGCAAGCGAAGAGCAGCAGTGACTTTCATCTCATAAAAGGCAGGTACTGATATAAAGACAAAGTTTGAGAATTGTGTCTCCTAAGAAGGTAAAAAGTTACTTAAGTAAAAAAGGTTAAACGTTAGGACCCAGCAGAATAAAGCAAACCGTGAAGTGGTTGCTGGGCTTAAAATAATTTTGCCAAGTTATTGAACTAATTGCTATAATTTATCCAGAGAGAAGGGCAGGCTTTTTAAGTCGCAATACAATAGTAAAGTAAAATATAAGCAAATTAATTGGATGTGCACTAGGCTTCTATTTTTTGTATGTATTGAATTAATTTGGTCTCTAGTTGCACTCTGCGTGGATGTATGCTACCCATTTCTATATATATACACCAAAAAACATACACCACAAATTGGGTGTCACATGTATAATAACCTCTAAGAGTAAATTCTTCGCCTGTGTTTGGATGAACAAAGGAGGTTCCCTTTTTTAACAAATTTGCACTGTTTACATCTCAGGCATGGGTACATGCCCTTACGATCACTCCTCAACCGGGACTGTGTGTGCCCACTACTAGCCCTCATGGTAGATTTCACCAAGTTGCTAACGATGGTACGTCCCCTACGAAAAGATATATATATATAATTGTCATCCACAAGAAATATTAACTGATAATAATGTGGGAAAGGGAGTAGATACCTGTAGATAACCACAAAGTAGCAAAATACGAAAAACTGGTGAGGATTAGGGGAGGACAGGGACCTTTTGGCCTGGGGGGCAAATACAACTAACTGGCCCTTTCACTGTAAATCGCAAAATGTTTCATTATGTCCACTTTGCTACAATCACACATACTTTGTTTAAGTCCATTTTTAAGACTACTATTCTCATTTTACATGGTTGCCTGCAACA
This sequence comes from Hymenochirus boettgeri, assembly GCA_019447015.1. Classification (NCBI taxonomy): domain Eukaryota; kingdom Metazoa; phylum Chordata; class Amphibia; order Anura; family Pipidae; genus Hymenochirus; species Hymenochirus boettgeri. The sequence continues at coordinate 221,710,863 of CM033470.1, read as the reverse complement.
TTTTCAAGTGTATTATATGGTAAAATAACTCACAGACTAAAGCTTCATACACACCGTTTTTAGCCGATAATCGCACGTGTGTATATGTTCAACATATAACAACACTGACCGAATGCATACACACGTGCGATTGTCATCTCGGAATGGGCGTTTGTAACCCATGTGCCTTGTGCTCGGGGGTTGTTTGGCGGCAGCAAAACTGTACGTGTGTACAAGGCTTAATAAACTGGAGGGCTAACTAAACACTGGCTGATGATTTGGAGAGATGATGAAACTTGTTAATGATCTGGAGGGCTGACAATACTGGCTAATGATCTGGAGAGCTGACAACACTGGGTAAGGATCTGCAGAGCTGACATAACACTGGCTAATGAACTGGATGGCTGATTAACATTGGCTAATGATCTGGAGGGCTGATAACACTGGGTAATAATCTGGAGGGCTGACGTAACACTGACTAATGAACTGGTGGGCTGACTAAAACTGGCTAATGATCTGGAGGGCTGACTAACACTGGATAATGAACTGAAGGGCTGACTAATAATAAATGTGATTATATACCTGAGAGCCCCTACATATTGCTCTGCTTCCTTCAATGTGCTGCCCAGACTGTCAACAAGTAATCTGCTAAACTTTAGACACTGCTGTGCTACTTCTATTAATCTGCCAGTCTGGTCAGGAGTTTGAAGGGGGCCCAGAGCAGAACAATGTATGTAGTTTCATCAATAAGCACCATACCCCCCCCACTCATCTTTTAGCATGTCAGGCAGGCAGCACATCATTTTAAACTGAGGCACTGTCTCCAAAACCTCATTACTGACCTCCCATTCTCATAAATCATTTTGGTTTAGGCTGTGGTGCATGTCAGCTCCCAATTTCAGTAAAGGAAAGAATTTCAGCAGCAGAGGAGGAGTCTCCTGTTCCTTGCCCAGGTTAGATCTAGAGGCAGGCACTGTGCCGTTTAAGCGTGTAGTTTACTAATAGCTTCTGTGGCAGCCTAAATTTTTTGGGAGAGGAAAAAGCACTGGTAGGTGAGGAGGCAGGGTAAAATGTATATGTTTGTGTACTTCCTGTCATGTGCCTGGGGATTAACCCATGGGTGACCACTGCCACGTGTAAGGACCACTACAGTATTTCAACAGGAGCCCTGATGAAGCTTGCTGTGAGCAAGGGAAACACACGTTGGTGTTTTCATATCTGTGGGAAGTAAGGAAAGTTACCTACCACCAGCTATCCCACCCCTCCCGGATCTTCCCTCGAATTGGGTTGGTCTCCCACACTCCCGCAAGACCACCCCAATCTCCCACGACGGAGGAGTCCATAATCTCCTGTCACGCCCCCTTTTGTCTGCCATGCCTCCCACATGCCCTTGACCCCACCTCCTAGTGTGCATGCCCTGCCCACAACGTGACGTCAAGTCGCATAGCCATGCCCCCTCTCCCACCCTGCCCGGAAGCACGAAGTGGCAGGCTGGGATGTCTGTACCACATTTCCAAGGACAGGACTTTAACAAGAGGTGTAAGCTGTCTCCATGGAGGCTTGTATCAGTAACAGCAGAGATGAATTTTGACATGAAGTCCCACAGTTAGTGGATAAAGACAAAGTTGGTTCTATTTAAAGGGCATGTCCACCCTTCTAAAAATGTTTTTATATAATATTCTCCCTGTCCCCCCAGCCCCAACCGTTATAGTTTTAAGTTCAGAAAGTGCCCCAAATATTACTTACCTTCCCTCTTTCCTCCGCCGCACTGCCAGGCCCTCTGCTTGCGAGAAAATGCAAGCAGAGGGGCGGGACCGGCAGTCACGTCTGTGATTGGCTGAGCGGCAGCCATTCACGGAAGCGGCTGCCGGGAGTTCAGTGTGGCGGAGGAAAGAGGGAAGGTAAGTAATATTTGGGGCACTTTCTGAACTTAAAACTATAGCGGTTGGGGAAGGGGGGACAGGGAGAATACTATGTATAAAGGATTTTACGCTAGGGGGAGGGAATCCTAATCGGGAGGGAGAGGGAGGGGAAGGGAGGGGGAGAAGGGCTGCAGTGCGCATGCCAAACCTCTCCTGGAGGGGAGACAGGAGGCAGAGTCCTATATGGACTCTGCAGTACTCCTGGTGGGCGTTTTTTGGGAATTTAGGGGGGATAGCAGAAGAACCAGATGGAGCTGGGATGTAAGGTAAGGATTAAACTACACTACACAGTGGGGCCAGTAGTGGGGGGGATTATAGTTTTGGGGGGTAGACATTTAAATGTGGGTATAACTGTGAGCACCTAAAGTGACTGATTTCAGACTGATGTATATTGGAGCCTACATAGTTTGTGGGAATGGAACTTACAGTATCAATGTAATTCAGAGCACTATGAGGGTGCAATTCCATGCATACAAAGTTATAGTTTGGAGTATTGAGAGAGACAGTCAGATATGACTGTGATATAGTGGACATTTACTGTTAGACACTGCAGATACAGGCCCCTAAGACTTACAGTATCATTTGGATGCATAAAATATAATCATTTTGACACCTATGTGGATATAATTTTAGTCCCTGTAATTGGTCCCTTTTTGTATAATTTATATACTATGAGGTTATGTGCCCCCCCCCACACACAGGTAACAACACGTTTAGTGCATTTTTGCTATTGTATTTGTTATCTAGCAATCCAAGCATATTTATGCATATATTTGAGCAGACTGGTGGATGTGCTTAGGTGGCTACTTACTTTTTATTTGTAATATATTATGACATTGACCTCTAGCACTATACATGGTATGGTATAACACTGCCTGCATTGATAGCTACATGTTAAATGTAACTAAAAGGGTATCTGGTCCAAAAACATCAGGAATTGCTTTCCTGAGTATATTTGCAATTTACTTTCATTATTTTTTTTTACAATTTTGAAAATACATTTTTGTGTTTGATATGGTAGCATAACCAGATCCCCTGCACTTCAGGCTCTGGAACAATGTGACAGTCCTTCTTCTGTGTCTCCTCCTCTTCATAGCCTCCTCCCAAATCGTGGCACCACTTGTCCTCTTCCATTGCAACCCCCCATTGCCCCTACCACTCAGGTCCTGTGGCCCATCCCCCTTGTGAGCCCCCATTTTCTTGCAGCTCCAATGGCCCCTCCCTCTTATTTTTCTGTAAGGGGTGATCTGAGGTGCCATTGGGGGAGGGCCCACAAGTGGAAGGGGCTAAAGGGGGGCTGGGCTGCAAGGGGCCAGGAAGGGCCTGAAGAGGAGGGGCCATGATGAGGGTAGGGGCTGTAGATTTACTTACCAGGAGGGATTTCCAGTTTCCTTCACACACTGTGTAATATGAGGCTGTGCACCGGTGGCGAGGAGAAGCCCCTGGAATGTCATCCCATCCCCTAACTTTCTGGGCTGTACAGCATGGTGGTTGATGGCTCATTTTTAAAGCTAGGACCTTTCATTTAAGGTCTAGTGTGGAGACCACAGTTCCACTTTTAATTAAACATGACGTCAGGTAAGAGGTAAATACTAAGGGTTATCACTAGAGATAGACAAACTTTAACCAGAGTTAGAATTGGATTTAATGAGTTCAAACAAACTCTGACATTTCGAGCTCTTCAGGATATTATTGAATTTGTGGAAATGATCCAGCCACATGTCCAAAATTTACCAATGACAGATATTTTTAGCAGTGCCAACTCCCTGAGTTGCCTATCCTATATGATGAAAAATGCTTAAATATAGATTAAATGGGAAGCTCAGTGCAAATTCATATACTTTTAAGCAAAATGTTTCCATCCTAATGACCTTAACCTACCCAATAAGCATTTTGTCGGTGTATAAATAAATGCTTCTGAAATACTGACTTCCTGTTCCCAGGAATCCTAATAGAGACCATTATGGTCTTGCCCTTGACCCAGCGCCTGGGTAATTCAGTGACTCAGTAGAGATCTGAGAATGTTTGACCCATCCATCAGCCAATCAGTAGAAATGATGATGGCCATACACATTAATGATAATTGGTAAATCCCGTCTATGTGAAAGTATCCTTCTAAGCTTCTTTCCTTTGCTGCAACTCTCTCCTCCAAAAATGGTTTAACGTCCCTTTAATATTATTTGATAGCTTGTAAAAATGTCTGGTTTATCCCTTCCTTTTAGAATGTAAACATTCCCCATTCAGGATTATAAACTGCAGAATAGTACATAAATTATATACAAAGTAACACAATCATGGGCTCTACCCCCCCCCCTTTTTTTAGATTCAAATTAATCACTTATATTACAATAAGTGCAGTCCTTACTTGGACAAATAAATGGTCCGGGTGTATGACCCGACGCCTGGATAGTACATAAATTACTTTTACAACGCACAGTGTATACTGCTAAAAAAATGTAAAATAGGAGAAAAAAAAACTACTTTATATGAATAATCTTGAATTTTAAGTCAAGTATGACTTGTATAAAAGGACACACTAGTATTTAACTGTCAACAAGTGGCAATTTCTACTATTAAATGGCTTCTATTTAAAGAAGGTGTATTACACCCGATTACAGTGGTTACCAGACATGTTCTCCTCCCCCTAAACTGTTTAGTTTTCAGGATATCCTTATTGCACACATGTAGCATTAGGTAAATGAGTAATCCTGACAAATAAGCTTGTGCTCCTGAAAACATGCACTAACCTTGGGTGGAAGTTGAAACACAGGACACTAATAAACATCAGGATTTTAATATTGTAAAAAACCCAAAAAGACGTTTGTTTCTCTTCAGTAAAATAAGTTCCTTTTATATTATCATTAGAGCATATGCAAATGGTTAAAACTATGTAAATAACATGGCTCACCTACATAACGGCATAAAAACGCTTATGTAATCAAGCTCTCTGTCTCAGTGATGTTGAAGCTTGGCACTCCAGATGTTTGAAAACTACAATTCCCAACATGCCTTGCTTGCAGATACAAACATTTTTTAGATTCCATACAACTGGAGTTCCAAAGTTCAAAATCACAGCTAAAGCACTACATAATTATTTAAAATACATGGGTACTGTTTGAAAATGAATTATATAGCAATCTCCCCAACCGTCACGTTTTCACCGGGACAGACCCGGTTTGAAGGGTCTGCCCCAGAGTCCTTGTGGCATGATGTGGGTATTCTGGGCACGTGGCTATGCCATTTGGGAGTGTACCAGGTCAGGGCCATATACATCATCATAGGTTTTGCCCCCATTCAAGTTATGGCATGTTGAAGTTAGGACCAACCAACTGACCACTGATTGACAGTTGTCAGTAAGAAATCTCTTAAATGGATAAATTTGAGAATAAAAAAAAGCAAAATAAAGCAGCTTTGCATATAATAGAACAACACAGGTAAATACTTTATTGTAAGCTCAATTCATTTCTTATATGCAATGTAGATAAATTTACTGCACCTTAAATAGTATTCTGCAAAGAGAGAACTATAGCCATATATGGAATGGTGTGGATTTTTTTCAAATCCACTGTTTTGTTCGTAGGCTTTTCAATAGGGGGCTGATGTGCTACTCTACACTACGCAAATGACGAGGCTGCTTGTTTTTGTGTGGAGAGCTTCAGCTTTTTCGAGCCTCCACCTAGAGAGCGGACTGTTTTTTTTTTTGTGTGGGAGATGAAAGCAAAGCCCGCCCTTTTTAATGCCCTGTGGAAACTACGCTTATTCAAAACAGATCAGTTCTGTATGAATCCACAAAAGAAGAGCGAACATAAACAACTGTGTCATAGTGAACATCCTACAAGAAACATGAGTCAGAATGCATGCCTTTTATCATCTAGTGTAGGAGTCTGTGCATAACAGCAAGGGGGGGGGGTGATTTATGCCTTTCCATGTTAAATGAAACTGCGTCATTTAATACTTGACATTATGAAGTACATTTAAATATACATTTCCTTTTATTTAGATGTAGGGTTGGTAATTTTGCAGCTCTGTTCATAACATATTTGCCAAAGAAAAGCAGAATGATACAAATACAAAACAAACGTTCAAAAGCATTTGCTTTGTAACAAGATCTCCAATTTGACAGCGGGAGGGGCACCAGCCACCAACATCACATTTCCACATAGCGATTTTAGTACAGCTACATACAGACGTGCTATCTCGAATTTAACCAGTGACGAACAGCCGGTACAGCCAAGAATCTAATCAAGTATGGATGATCGGTCAGGCATCATTAATGAGCCTTAAGTCTTTTTAGTGTTATTCATAGCATGTATAGGAAATTCTATGCAATGTTATCCATTTGGCGGAGAATCACTTTTTTTTGTGCCTAATCTCAGTAATGGCTAGATGGAAGTTTGAGACCCCAGAATTTATAAGACCCCATATAAAATGTATTTTACATTAACAGCATAATCTACCAATGTATTATTTATTTAATAGCAAACAATGACTGGTTGGTAAAATCACTGTTGTTAGTGTTTAGCTAGAATTGAAAAATGAACATCACAGGTGCAAAAGTAGAGTACGGTACTTAATTCTCTTGCCATCAAGTGTTTGAGCTACAATTCTCAGCACCAAAATAATCAAATATTGAATCTTTCTAATACTGTTTTATTTTACCCAGGAAAAAACAGCAAAGATCTGTGCAATCAGCCACATTTTTGGGCAGAAATAATTTTTAAAGCTGCATATACAGCGTATTACCTTGATTGAAGCTCTCAATAAGGGCTAGGACACTCTGGCACATTTTTCACATGCTTATGGGTGGCCACATTGTATACGCTGTGTGTTCAGAGCACATGCAATCACCATTATTTAGCCAATCGCATGCATTTCAATAACAGATTATTGAATGAATCATAAAGCAAAAGCTCTGTAAATTTGCGCTGTCAATGTAGCCGCAGCCCAAGGCTGATGCCAAACTTCGTCAGGATGGTAATGCATGGTCCCCTTGTGCTGTGATCCATGCAATGTTGTGCGGGGTGCATGTGATTCGTAAAAAAAAAGAGCTTTGAAAAGTGGACTGCAGCGCCTTGCACCTAGTGTGGGCAGAAAAAAGTAACTGCAGAACAGCTATACTTAAAGATATTACTTGGGCCCAAGTATATGTTTGGTCTAGAAAAAACGTTTTGTTTTTTTACTTTTAGGCTGGATACATGTGTTTTAGTCCTCAGTTCCCCTTTAAGGTTAGCAATGCAGTATCATTTTCTCTTTATTTCATCTCTGTTTTTTGACTATTATGCAGGGGATAGTGCAGACCATTTCACAAACCAATGCCAACTACCGTATATGTGCAAAAGGAATGGTCATCATTGTTTTTGGTTGATCACAAGAAAGTTTGACCTCATACACAAATAAAAGGAAGATTATTGAAATAAAAAAGCAATAAAAGCAGTGTCAGTAGTTTATATATAATACAAATGAAAGTACCTTGATTTAATTTTGTGCATCACTGTTATGAAACTGCATTCATAACACTGTAAACAGACTGTGACTAACATAACAGCAATTGCCATGTATATGAATACCGATTGCCACACATTTAAGCAAGGCCAAGGAATCCCTGCAATGCACCGGAAAAATTGCAATATAATTTTGATGCGTTGTACAGTGTGTTGTGGACTTTTCTCATTTGCGATCATGCCTAAAAAAACGTGCGATCTGCACCATAAGCAAAATGAGTTTAAGAGATGCACAGTATTCAAGTGACTACACATTTATTCAGGTGAATCACACACACTATGTTTCAGGGATCACAGTTTTTTCAAGCATGCTGGGAGATGTAGTCCAAAAACAAACTGGAGTGCCAAGATTTGGCATCTCTGTATTCTAATGTGCTTTGCTGGGTTAATTGCGCCGTATCTGCAGTATTAACTCATTGTGTAGCGCAGAGCAGAATTATGCACCTGCCTAGGGCCCAGCAAACTTCTGGGGGGCCAGCTTCAGAAGCAGTAACAATATTATAGTCTATACAATAGATGTAGCAAAAAAGGGGCCCCTAAATGATGACCCTGCCTAGGACCCCATATTATCTTAACCCATCTGTGTAGCCGGCATCATTGTAAACTGCACAAACTATTTCTTGCTTAAAGGGTTAACAGCTGTGACTAATCAACTGCAACCTTCCACCGTATAGCTCCAAACTCGAACAATCCAGCCAACAGCCCCTTCCCAGGTGAGCCGTAAGGCGGAGCTTATATAGAGTGGCAGTGAGCTGGTGACTCACGGATTGTGGTAAACAACAAGGAGGGGGAAAGTCACACCCCTCCCCGTGCCATTGGTTTAGACAGCGCTGCTAAGAACGTCTATCACATGGCGCTAGAGTGATGATGGAGCGCTTTCTGTAGACTGGGCAGTGGGGAATATTCAGCAGCCTCCCTATATGAAGGATGCGCCGGATTGTCCGACTGTAACCATTGTAGCCAGAGCTTAACGTGCCCCCTCCCCTTAAATTAAGAATGGGATCGTCCGTTAAGAAAGAACGTAATAAAGACGGAGTCCAGCCAAGGGGAAGCCCATTCCCGCAGTACACACGCGAATCACAGAACTAACCTAATCCCACCTTAGCCTGCGCATTTACAGTAGTTGTACACCTACATCGGATGGCCCCTCCCTGGTCCCCTACAAATTCCTTTCAGCCGCTGTAGAGCACGCTGGGAAATGTAGTTTAAGACACGGCGAGAGCGAGAGATCCACCCCCTGCGCGAACATCCATCACACATCGTACGGACAGTCTCAGAAATGATTTCAAATGTGGATTGTCAGTCAGTCAAGGACAATCCATGTTCATTCATAAAAGCCATTAAACTAACCAATGACACGATACACACACGCGTTAGGCTGCGGGCTCTCTCCCCAGTACAGAGGAACAGGGAGGGGAATCCAAAAGGAAAACAAGCGACGCTGCTGCCACGAACCTTGACAGCTCAGCAGCCCGTGTTGATGTGGCTACAGGAGGGAGATCACAAGCTGAAGGGGGAGGAGTCCGCGCTGGTGTAGGGACCGAACTACCCAGCCCACTTTGTCCATATATGGTGTGTCACTGCGCCTTCTCCTCTCACACAATCAATCCACTCGCGATACGCAGCGTGATGGACGGCCTCGCCCCCTATGTCGCCCCGCCCGCGCCCCTCCCCTTAGCTGTGTGGATTGTGACTGTGTGTGTCTGTGTGTTTTTCCCAACTGTCTGTAACTCGGTACGTCACATGTTGTTTTTGCTTTTTTACTTCAAATGATTCGACATGAGACGCGCTATTCACTGTTGCGCGGTGACCGATGCGAGTTAGAGACGAGCCCATTCAGTCAGCGCTGGGAATAAGATCTGACGGACCTGGAAGCATGGATACATATCGGGGACTTGGCACTTGTTTATTTCCATGCGACTGATGCCTCCTGCCTCTAAGGTGAGGGGGGGAAGGAGCCTCTTAACCTTCACAGGCTTTCCCTGCTTCGTTTCGCTCCGGAGGTAGAGGAGGTGAGATTGACATTCCAAGGTCCTGTCGCCCTCAGTTTGTCTGCGCAGGAGCCGCTGTGTTTGGCAAACACCAGGGACTGGACTCCACATTGCTGTAGTCTTCATAGGAACAAGTCTCCTTCCCTAATGGGACACTGCAACGGGAAAGGGATTGTGGCTGACACTGAGCTGCACCACTAGCCTGTGTGGCGGACAAACCTGACATACTGCATAGAAGCTGGGGATTATTTCAGCCTTCTGGTGTGTCACATTCCAATAGCAAGTATAAGACACCTAACCAGTTGATGACTGTTGTTGAAGGGACATTTCTATTTATCCTTTGGAGGAAAAGCAAATCTGGACATTTCTAAATAATTTAGATTCTGGCCTTTCGGTTGTGGGGGAAGGTGCAAAGAGCAGCAATTTGGACGTAAAAGAGAATGGCCAGCCCGCCCACTCCAGGGCAACCAGCTCTCTCTGTAAGCTCCAATCTGAACCAGAACAACAACAACAACATCAGCAGTGTAAAGAAATGTGGCTATCTCCGCAAACAGAAGCATGGGCACAAACGATTTTTTGTGTTAAGGGAACCCAGTGAAGGCTGCCCTGCTGCCAGGTTGGAATATTATGAGAGTGAAAAAAAGTGGAGAAGCAAGTCTGCAGCAGCCAAGAGGGTGATTTCTTTGGACAGCTGTCTTAACATCAACAAACGAGCAGATGCCAAGAATAAGTACCTTATTGCCCTTTATACTCGTGATGAATACTTTGCAGTGGCTGCAGATAGTGAGCAGGAACAAGATAGCTGGTATCGTGCTCTCACAGAGCTTCTTGGCACTGGCAGAGGAGAAAAGGGGGGCAGTGGGTATGCAGGTACAGGAGGATGCTGCTGTCCAAGCACTGCCAGCTGCAGCAGTAGCTGCAGTAACCATCTTGCACTGACAGAGGATTATGGACTTATAACCCCTGCAAATGCTGTTTATAAGGAAATGTGGCAAGTGAACTTGAAACCAAGGGGTTTAGGCCAAATTAAAAGCATGACTGGAGTGTATCGGCTCTGTTTGTCTGCTCGCTGTATAAGCTTTGTACGTCTGAATAGTGAAACTCCTTCAGTAACTTTGCAGTTAATGAATATTAGACGCTGTGGCCATTCGGACAACTACTTCTTTGTTGAGGTGGGTCGCTCAGCTTCCACTGGACCTGGGGAAATCTGGATGCAAGTAGATGACACTGTTGTAGCCCAAAGCATTCATGAGACAATTTTGGAGGCTATGAAAGCAATGCGAGAATTAGTTGAGTTTAGACCCCGTAGTAAGAGCCAGTCCTCCAGCTCAAACCCAATTAGTGTGCCTGGCCGTAGGCATCATCTCAACCAGTTGCCTCCTAGCCAGACTGGCTTGACAAGGAGAACTCGCACAGATTTTCCTCAACCTTCACTTTGTGTTTCAGCTAATTCATCCTCCCGACTTCGTACTGCTAGCGAGGGTGACAATTTAAGTAGGACAGCTACAGGAAGTCCTTTAAGTCCAAGTATGCTTCGTGCACCACTTAGTCGCTCCCACACAGTCAGCTTGGGTGGACGCAATGGAAAGATAGTTCCTTCTCCAGGGCCATTGCAACATAGCAGGTCAATGTCAATGCCTGTTCCACGATCACCGCCAACAACTGCCAGCCCAATCAGTTTATCTTCTGGCAGCAGCAGCGGACATGGCTCTACATTGGACCCTCAAATTCCTCCACAGTCTTCAAGCTGTAGTGCATCTGCATCTGGGTCACCAAGTGATACAGGATTCATATCTTTGGATGAATATAGCTCTAGCCCAGGAGATTTAGCACGTGTTTGCTTGAGCTGTCGCAGTGGAACACCAGATTCAGTTTCTGCTACTCCACCACATCAGGGGGGCTTGAATGGTTACATGTCAATGGAGAGACCACTGCCAGGGGTCTGTCCTTGTCTCTATCGACACAGTGAGCGCTTAGCAGCAGAAAAATGCCCTCGAAAGAGAACCTACTCCCTCACTACTCCAGGAAGACAGAAAATGGCGCCACCTCAAGTTTCTTCTGCTTCACTTGATGAAGCTACACTGGTTCGTGCCACATATAAGGGTGGCTCTGGTCTTCTGTCATCCTCCCCTAAAATAACATACCAGCCTTATCCTGAGGACTATGCAGATGTAGAGATTGGTCACCAAGAGGATGATGGGTATATGCCTATGTCTCATGGGACACATACAGTTTCATCTTCAGATTATGTTCCCATGAGCCCAGCAAGTGTGTCTGCCCCCCAGCAGATTCTACAACCTCGTACTTGTTGCTTTGAGTCATTTGAAGTCTCTCAGGAAGATTCCCCAGATGGCTACATGCGGATGTGGTGTGGCTCTAAAATCAGGAAAGTACCTGTGCACCAGCGATTATCTCCTTCAGAATCTTCAACATCTTTAACCCCCCCTGATCATTTCTATATGCAGTCTAAAAACAGTTGTTGTCATAATACAAATGTGGCATCTCATTCATTTAGCCCAGCAGAGGATGAGCCCTATGTTATGATGAAGTCCCCAGTATCCCCATCTCCATATATTCGAGTAGCTCGACCATCTCGTCTTGCATTGCCAACCCTTCCTAGCATGAGTGAGCATCCCCCAGAGCCACCCAGCCCTCCAGGGGGAGAATACATTCATATATATTTTGGAGAGACAAGATCTCAAGATTCCCTGTCAGTACCACCCCATCCTACACTTCCAGAATCTGTTGCAGGGAGTCCAGTATCCTCCTCATCTTCTGGTTCTGATCCCCAGCGCTCACCAATTTCAGATTATATGAATCTAGACTTTTGCACAACATCTCCAAAATCCCAGATCACTGCTTCTGTAGGTCCTAATTCAGATTACACTGAGATGAGTCCAAGAAAGGTTACAACCTGTTCTGTAGGGAATACATCCCCTTCTGAAGCTGCTTCCTTAGAGGATGTGCAGCATCTTACTTTATTAATGGACAAGATACCTGGAACATTTAGCCTGCCCAGTCCTCCTCTAGATCCTAACAGGGGTGCAAAACTGATAAGAGCTGATCCACAGGGTGGACGTCGTCGTCACAGCTCAGAGACTTTTTCGTCTACCACTCAGGTGACTCCAGTATCTCCTTCCTTTGCGCACAGCCCCAAGAGGCATAGCTCAGCATCTGTTGAAAATGTGTCTATGAAAAGTGGAGAGGCTTTAGAGGTTTCGGAGTGTGGCAGTCCAATGTGCCGGGAAACATCAGCTGGTTTCCAGAATGGACTTAACTATATTGCCATTGATTTGTCACCTGAGAACCGAAATATGCTGCTATTAACACAGACTTCATCCAGGGGACATCTGCCTGCCCTAGGACTTTCCAGCCTTGATATTGGATCCTATCCTAGCATTGATTTCCTAGGACATAATAGAATAAAGGGTGCCACTACTGTCAGAGGTGAGTTGGTGCATTTATCACAAGCCTAGCATTTGAATATTTAGATAATCTCTTTGTTAACTCAGTAACATGCATGTGTTGTGATGTTTACTAACATAAGTGTTTCTAATATTTCAAATATAATTTGTACTTTTGAATTTTTAAACCAACACATTTGGGAAACCCTTATATTTTCCAAAAGTGTCAAAGCAAAATGAACTGTTTATACCTGTGAAGGAACAAAATCGAATTTACGGCTTGTTTTTGTGGACTTCACATATGCATTATATTAAAGCTTTGCAGCATAAGAGTGAAGCAATATAATTCCACAAGGTGGAAGAGTGACACAATGGTATTTGTATTAGGGTCATGATAACATGGTTAAAAGTTGTCCTGAGCTTGGGGGCTACATTCAGACAAAACCTCTTAAGATGAGTAGATACTGATTGGTATTTTTTCTTAGGCTTGTTTCAATTTGATCCTTTTAGTAAAGGAGGTCTGTGTTCAAGATCTTCCTTCCTCATTCAGCCAATTAGAATGTCCATCTCTTTAAGTTTTTGTAATTTCATTCAGTAAGAAGGAAACACTTACTTTTACAAGGAAATCAAAGCAGCATTTGTTATAATCTTTAATTGTGGGAAATATAGCTGCTGTAGAGTGGGAAATGCTAAGGGATATGTTTAAAGGGGAACTGTAGTCCAAAAATGACTTGAGGTAAATTGATAGGAATTGCTCCCCTGAGAATTTTTGCAATTTATTTCCATTGTTTATTTTCCATAGTTTTGAAGATATTTACATTTTTGTGTGTGATTATGGCAGCAGCATCACCAGGTCCCCTGCACTACCTGCTTCCTGTCAGTCAATCTGTCCTGTCTCCTCCCCTTTGCAGCCCCCCTGGTCCCTCCCACTCATGGACCCCACAGTCCCTCCAGTTGCAGGCCCCCCATGGCCCATGTGGCCCTGCCCACTCGCGGGTGTTGTGGCCTCGCCCACTGACGGGTGCCCAAGCCCCGCCCACTCGTGGTTGCCCAAGCCCCGCCCACTTGCGGGTGCCATGCGTTACTCAGACTCCCCCCCCCCTACAGAAAACTCTTGAAACAGCCTTTTCAGGCAGAGTGAGAACTCTGCCTGAAAAGGCTGTTTTCACACAGTGAAAGAGAAGGGGCTGCAGATTCCCTTACCTTCTCTGTCAGGACTTCACACAGCAGAGAGGAGGAGGGACTTCCTGTCTCCCTCACACACAGAGGGAGACCGAGGCTGTGCTCGCCGGCGGCACTGTGCAGGAGAAGCCTCAGGAATATCACAAGTCAGCATCCCACCCATTAACATTCTGGTCAGTCATTTCTGTATATCTTGGGCTGTGGAGCACGTAGAGGGGTGGTTGATGGCTCATTTTAAAGGTAGGAAACTGGCCTTTCATTTAAGCTTAACTTGTTTGGAGACCACAGTTCCCCTTTAAGAAGCTATATAGCAATCTGTTGCACTGGTTCAAAGGAAACGTACACTGTAGAAAAAAAAAACAACAACTTTATGTAACTGGCTAGCTGTGGCTTTAAATTTACATTTGTTATGGGGTTTTTTGGCCCATTGCCTCCCATACCCTACCTTCTGTTCTATTTCTGGCTTCCTGCTCCAGGTTAATTTGGTTTTTGGACTGTCTTCACGCGTGGGACTCTTACACGTGCCATCAAGCGTGCACAACGTTGCCGCGTGCGCCCCTGTAACGTCATCACATCTCAATGCCATTATAGGGATGAGCATGGCATTCTATGACACTGTGGATGCTTGGGGGGCACTCATTAAAACAGAATTACCCTTGAGCAGGAAGCCAGCAACTTTCAAGAACAGAAGTTAGGGTATGGGGGGTAATAGGCCCCCAAAAAACACAACACATTTAAAGGGTATGTCTACCCTTCTCACAAACTTTTAATATTCTGTAGAGGTTCGTCCCCAGCCCCAACTGCTATATTTTAATTTTCAGAAACTTCCTCAAACATTACTTACCTTCCCTCTTTCCTCCGCCGCACTGCCCGGACCTCTGCTTGCGCGAAACTACAAGCAGAGGGGCGGGACCGTCACCCGCGTCTGTGATTGGCTGAGAGTTTCTGGAAATAAAAATATAGCGGTTGGGGCTGGGGGCCGAAGCTCTACAGAATATTATAGGGATTTTGAGCTAGGGGGAGGGAGTCCAAACGGGAGGGGGAGAATGGCTGCAGTGCGCATGCCAAACTTCTCCCGGAGAGGAGACAGGAGGCATGAGGCAGAGTCCTATATGGACTCTGCTATCCTCCTGGTGGGCAGTTTTTGGGACTTTGGGGGGGGGGGATTACAGGAGAACCATATGGAGCTGGGATGTGAGGTAAGGATTTTAATTTACTACAGAGTGGGGCCAGTAGTGGGGGGAATTATAGTTTTGGGGGTGGACATGCCCTTAAAATTTAAAGACACAGATAGCCTGTTACATAAAGTTTTTTTTATAGTGTGTACATATCCTTTAATATATATCAGGGATGTCACGGTTGCCCTCCAGATGTTTAAAAACTACAGCTCCCAGCATATACTGCAGTTTTGGAATGCTGAGGGTTGTAGTTTACAAACATCTGGATGGCCAATATTTAGACATCCTGATATACATAGTAAAAATTAAGTAATTTTTTAGAAACTAGCTGTAGAGGAGTCAATATGGTTGTTTATGGCATCTTTATAATATACTCTTTTTTTGCTTCACTCAACCCACCCAACCAACCTCTGCAACAGTTCAGAAGTCTGTAAATCTGGTAGAGGTTTTTTTTATGTATATTGTATAGGTGAATGTTTCTTTAATTTACAAGTGTTGAACTCATCAGAACTTTTATTACAAGTAAAAGCTATAGTCTAACCCTACATTAGTTGCATGTTATTTGTGGTATAGCCCTTGGTACTTACAGAAAGATGCTACAGAGGTCACAAAATTAAAGGAATAGATCACTTGAAAAGAGAATTATTCCTTTAATGTATTGATTGAAGACCGGGAGGTTAAGGAGCTATGACTTACCTTCTGTTCTTCAATCAATTGACCAGGAGCCAGGGATGAAGATAGTTATTTGTCTTACATGCGATCCTCTGCTGCAGCACTAACAGGTCCCGACCGCTTCCTGTTTCAGATTACCTATAGCATGCATTAGCAATAATGCACGCTATAGGTAATCTAAACCAGGAAGTGTTTGGTTTTCAATGCGGCTGTGGAAGATCTTGAGTAAGGTAAATAAATATCTTCTATCTTCGTCCATGGCTCCTGGTCAGTTGATTGAAGAACAGAAGTAAGGCATAGCTCCTTAACCTCCTGTTCTTCAATCAATACATTAAAGGAATAGTTCACTTTTTAAGTAAACTATTGCTTTAATTTTGTTACCTCTGTAGCATCTTTCTATAAGTACCAAGGGCTATACCACAAATAACATGCAACTAATGCAAGGTTAGACACGTTTGCCTACTTTGCTATTTTGGGGATTTAGGTTCATGTTTTGTATTTGTTAAAAGGGCAAGTCCAGCCCCAAAACGAAAAAATACATACAGGTAAATCACCCCCCAAAATCCTAAACGGTAATAGTTTGAAACCTGAAATATATAAGTCTATCCTGATATCTTGCACAATGTCCTGTTTGACAGTTGACATCACAGCCAATGACTGAATGTTAATCCGCTGTCTGCCTCTTCTGAGCATGCTCAGGCTCAGTACTGGCTTCTAAATAGCTCAGTTTCCATGAGGCATCCAGAAGCATATCAGGCATACTGCAATGAATTCATAGAACAAACCATGATATATCAACATATTTTAAAAAGGCCATTCTTTCTAAAATATTTTCTAGTGAGGGTGGATTTGTCCTTTAAGCATGGAAACCTTCAGGGAGATTCAATAAAAGTTCTTATCATTTAAAATGGTGCTAATTTTGCCCCAACCAATCAGATGTTAGCTTTCAAATGTTGAATAAGATCTGATTGGTTGGGGCAAAATTAGCACCATTTTAAACGATAAGAACTTTTATTGAATAACCCTGCTTATGCATTAAGGTTTCAGTTATGGTCTGTCAAAAACAGAAAAAAACTAATGCAACCCCATTTCATAGATGTATCAGCACTTTTACATTTTGTAACATTGCTAACTCAAGACCCCTAGAAAATGCTTAACAATTATTTTATTTAAGGAATGCTTTCATGTGAAGATTCTAAAATTGTGGTTAAGATAATAGAAATTGTTTTATAAAGTTATGACCGATATAAACTAGATTATGTATTACGTGCAGTTATTTATATACTTAAAGGGCATGTCCACCAACAAAATATATACATTTCAATTCAATAAAATTCTTCATACATTTTTGGCTTTATTATCATTTTTAAAAAAAAGACTGCAAGTCATAATAATGTAGTCATGAACATTTGAATAAGTGTTTGATGTTTATTTTTGTTACATTTCATGCAATTTTGCTTACAGCAGTGAAAAAAAGTTAAGAAAGTATAATATGATGTGATGTTCATTTGCACTAACAATAATTGTCTTAGAAAATTAGCCTTTAGCGGTGCAGAAAACTGCAAATTTCAAATAAAATCTAGTTAAAGGAAATCTTTTCTATAAAAAATATTAAATGAATAATACCTGGGTTAGGGAGGTAGGATTGATTATTCCTACCTTCCAATACCATTTTGTTGAGGAGCACCAGCATGTTTAGTTTTTATGACTTTCCTGTATTAAAGGATAACTAAAGTCTCCAGACAACATTGTCCCAATAGACAATTCACAAACATATAACTTGTCTTTTTTCTCTCCCTTTGTTGTAGCTGGTAGGTACTTTCCCATAATCCACCTTAGCTGGGTAAACCCAGCTACTGCTGTGTACACACCATGTAATATTTTGGACCAATACTTCAGTGTATCCCACAACTGACCTCCAACCATTCCTCCAAATTGGGCCAATGGGCAGTCAGATGCATTGGAAAACCATGGCAGATCATGTGTTGCTCTATGGGCCACACTCTCCACCTCAGCGAACTGTCGAACAGGATATAGGATCCCATAGTGTGTTCCCAGATTTAGTGTACACAGTAGTCTGTACATGCTCTGTAGTGCTCAACAGATCAAAACAAGGAAATAGCCCTGCTTCCTAGAAGCTGTCAACAGCCAATCACATAGCAGCACAGGGATCCCTTTCCTTGACACAGAGCAGGGATTTTCCTACCCCGTTTCCAATGAAAGTACCCAGGGTGAGGATCTGAAATGTTCTATTGTGCCCAACCACTAAGGGGTGTGTTTGGTCAATTGATTGTTGTGCACTTTTATGCATGTATTGATTAAATTGTTTGAAATTTTTCTATAGTGTCTTTACCTTGTTTTATTACTATTGTGCACCTCAAAGTTTGTCCAGCTATTCTACTCTATACTTTATCTATGAAGACCTAAAACGCTAGGTCCTCATCTCTTGTTTTACCTTGTATCTCCTGCACCAGTGCATTGAAGTCAAGAGACCCGGCGCTATCAGTCCTGCCGGACGTATTCAGCCCAGGGCTTTTCACATTCTGTTGGAAGCTTGTGTTCCCATTGGCCAGGTTCCAAACAGAAGGCGAAACTAACAGTGCCGGGTCCCTTAACTTCAATGGGCTGGTGCAGGAGATATGAGGTAAACCCAGGGGTGAGGATTTAGCATTTTAGATCCTCACCCAGGGGACTTTCATTGGGTTTATGTAGAGAATGTGGAGGGAAAATTTAATGTTGTATAATTTTGACCATGATCTTGAAACATCATTAGTATCTCTATAAGATTTTATTATTGTTACACATTGTGTGTTTTTCAGCAAGTATTATCAGACTTGATCTGTATACGGCTGGAACAAATGGAATGATATTTCAACCTGATTGACCAGACGATATTGGAGGTGCAATATTTCAGTTGTTCAAGTCGAAATATTCGGGGGGAAATTTGCAGTGACAAATCATGGTTGGCTTATCGAGCTATCTGTAAATTTCACCTGATTGTGCGATCTTCAGTAAGCACTAAAATATTGCTGCTAAGCCTGCTATTTTGATTTTTATTGACTGTCAGACTACTAATTGACCTGTGGTCTGACAGTCGGGAAATGTGTACAAGCCCTAAGGATTTTGGGTCCAAGGAGTAAACAATAGTAGCTGTATGCTGTAAACTGTTTTGGATGAATAACAAAATAGCAACATATTTGTACAGATAAAGTATATTGCATATTTATGAATTACAGCTATGGATAGCTAATTGTATACAACATTTTACACTAAGTTGTTCATTTGAATTCTGGTTTGCCCTGCAATATATTGTGAGCTGCATAATCCAACATTCTTTTTCACATAAGCATTTTGTTATCAACTGGTCATGTAAAACACTACAACAACAACATGCCCTTATATGGCACCTTTTAGTTTAGACAAAGTCCAGCCCATGCATTCTTCAGATCTAGGCAGATCACATTTATGGCTTTGTGCACAGTGGTTCTTGGTTTATTTTCCATTGTAAAACAAGAAATATTCAGTGTTTTTAAAAAGTATGCTACACATGAATTTTAGCATTTTAATGCAATACTTCCCAGTATAATGGCTGACATACATATACTTACGATCTGGCACTGTTTTGTCAATTTTTGTGCAAACTAACTAATATGCACTAGTAAAATGTGATTATCACAGATTTATTTAAATATTTTCTAAACACTTTTATGCAACAAACATTTTATTACTCATGTCAGTCTTTACTATTCATTTAGGTGTCTGACATGTTTATAAAGTTATTTTTTCCTCAAACAACCACTGTTGTGTATAGTGAGAAATAGGCTGCAGCATACAAACACCTTTGGCCTTGGATCAGTATGTTCTGACTGAAAACTTTAGCTGTTGGCTCTCTACACTTTAGTGTAGAGATCTCCCCTATAATAAGCATAGGAAGATCGGGTCAAGTCTGTGTGTGTCCATATCTGTAGCAGATAACAGGTGGAATCCAATGGAATATGTCAGTGATATTCAAAGGGCATGTCCACCCCAAAATTTAACTTTTGATATGTGGTAGGGCATGCTCCCCCAGCCCCAACCGCATTAATATAATTGTTAGAAAGTCCCCCGATTCTTACTTACCTGCCCTCTCTCCCCTGCTGCAGTGTTCAGGCCCTCTGCTTGCATGGAATTGAAAGCAGGGGGCGGGACCGGCAGCTGCGTCCATGATTGGCTGAGAGGCAGGGAGGGCTGCACTGAGCATGCCTCAACCTTGATGAGGTTGAGGAAGTCTCAGGCACAGCATGAGTCACACACTGCTCCTACACAGCAGTTTCCTGGACTTTGGAGGGGCACAGCAGGGGAACTATTTTGAGCAGGAATGTAAGGTAAGGATTGTTTTAAACTACTTGATGTGGCCAGTAAGGGGTTAAATTTTAGTTTTGGGGGTGGACATGCCCTTTAAGATTGGTACTGCGTATACCCAGCTCTAAAATGCAGTTCCCCTCTGTACACATGGTTAAATCGCCACACAACAAACTGCCAAAAACATACAATTATTGGGTAAAATGCCCGTTAGAGGTGATTCAACTGTGTGTACAGAGCTTTAAGGACAATTATGCTCGCCTTCTTCTTGCTCCTCTACTTCAACAACCAAATAGTGCCTTACCCCTGGGTACTTTACAGATTAACTGTAATACTTAAAGTTTCCCAAGCCAGCCGGCACCTCTTTTGTCTTCTGTCTGCAATCCATGACGTGGCAAATAGCATCTTATTGTGTGTAACCAGCCTTAAATAACCTGCAAATCTGTCGTTTATTGCTGCAATAAAGTCACAAAATGTTTCAAGCATTCATGTACTCTGTTTTTTATCTTAAAAAAAACGCATGAAAGCTTGAAACATGTTGTGACTTCTGACTTTATTGCAGCAATAAAAACAAATTTGCATTTTAATTCTGCATGGCTGTGCATTAGTAACAATGCTACCTTTTGGTATAAATTAGCCAGGAGGTTTTGCCTCCTTCCATGTCGGCATTACATAATCTAAATTAATCTGTAAATGTAAGAACTCATTCTTACACAAGGCATAAGAATGATTAAAATGCTATATGTTCTGCTCCTGGAAGCATCTCTTTATTATTATAGATTATATAGATTTATTATTGTGATTCTCTGTGAATTTCAGTTCACACTCTGATCTGTATGATTTTAATTCCAGACAGTTGGGCTTTTGTAAAACTCATGCAGCTGCCAATATGTAAATTAGGTTACATCACTTTAAAAAGGAAATAAGTTACTACAGCGACTGATGCGGCTCTGCGTAACGCTCCCCAACATTGTTTGACACTATATAAATGATCAGGCAGTGGTTCCAGCCTCTGTCCCCCAGGTTTACGAGCTTGGGCATGCACACTCTTAACAACCTTCTTTAGCTGAAACAGCAGACCCTCCCTTTCAAACCTCAGTGAAGTGCCTATACCTTGTTTGCCAGAATCTCCTACATACATTATTGATAACACCTGTGTGTTTCTCAAGCCAGAAATGTACAAGTGCTTAAATGTACAGCATGAGAACTGATAAATGATAAACCAAATTGCAGAATGTGATTGTCACTTTGCGCATACAGTATGCAGAAAAACTGTTTATCTACCCAATTTTTCCTGAATTGCTGTAAAGAGTCCAGGTGACGGCTATAGTTTGCCATTTAGGTGCTTCATTGGCATTTCACTCTATGTGCTTAATGTGCGTTAAAATGTCTTTTTCTTGGCCTCGAGGCTTCTCTAAATTTAAATGATAAGCTTTACGATTGCTGGGTTTCTTTCTTATGGTAAATGGATATAAAGATTAGCTTGGTCTCTCAGAGAATTTAGTGAACCAAGAGAATTTGATAGACATACTAATCTGTGCGGCATGAAATAGCATGTGACTTGCTGTTTTTGCACATGTTAAGTGCATCAGTTACTTAACAGTACTGATAACTTGCTTTGTTTCGACTTGCATACTCCAGTCACAGCAGGATGATTCTGGTTTGTCTGCACCTAATACTAGAATCACAAATACATTTAATAAAAAATATTTTTCTTAAAGGAAGAGGAAAGATAATATTCTATTTATGAATATATTTTTACTCCTTAAATGGAGGAAAAAAAACATTATTTCAATATACAAAGTTTGTAGGTGTACTGTTCAGTACACATAATACAGGTTATTATTTGGAATATTTATAGAAACTTTTAATGTGGAAAACATTTTGTTTGGATAGTAATAGCAGTAGGCTGTAGTGGCAGGTGCTCTGTGAAAATACCTGGAAATTTGAGCTTTAACACTAACGTTGGGTACATATGAGGTGATTTAACGGGTAAAGCAACAGATATTTTCATATATCGGTTGGTTGGCCCGAAAAAGACCGATGTCTGTTTCCTGGATTGGGCAAAAAGGCGATTGGACGCATGGTATATCACAGTGAATTGTGCGGTCGCCTATGTTGTGCACAATCGCAACGACAGACAGTGATTTGGTACGGCTGATCGCTCACTGGTGGCAAACTGTGGGGGCGATAAATTCATCCATGTGTATCCAGCCTTACATATAGCAAAAAACTAAGAGGGTACTAATGGACCCAATGTACAAAAATGTTTACTGCTGCTTAAGACCAACCATACATGTATATTGCAGTGTCCAGTGTACCGGATATTAAATAACAAAATTATATATATGTGTGTGTGTGTGTGTTTCATAACTACCGTATGTACTTGAATATAAACCAAGGTACTTATTTTTAACTGATAAACTAGAAAAACTGCTTGACTCGAGTATAAACTGAGGGTTGACTTTCTCCCACAGACAGCCCCATAGAATGTCTAATACACAGCCCCATAGAATGTCTAATAAACAGCCCCATAGAAAGTCCCATACACAGCCCCATAGAAAGACCCATACACATCCCCATAGAAAGTCCAATACACAGCCCCATAGAAAGTCCCATACTCGGATGTGCCCTGCATACCTTTCTGTGCAGCCTAAACACTTAAATATTGTTTTTATCCTATTCCCTTGCAGTCTGGGCTCATCTGAATGAGTAGGACAACAATTGTGTAACCCACTGAAATCAAGAGGATTCCCTGTGTTACAGGGTACAGATTTTTTCCCCCAGGGCTATATGTTTTTGTACAGCAGCATCCAGATCAGCACAGACCCGAGTATAAACTGAGGGGAGACTTTCAGGATGATTTTTAAAGGTAAAATATCTCGCTTTATAGTCAAGTATATACGGTATTTGTTGGGACATAATATTACTGTGTTTGCGGCCTCCTTTATGAACTTTTGACTACAAAAATACTCTTATGTTGGCCTAGAACAGACGTGTGGTTTCCACATGTCTGTTAATCCGGCAGGATGGGTGGCCACCAACATAGCCCAACCGAAAACCACACAAGTTCAGTAATCAGCAGGAATGGAGGTTCTTGGGCCTTAAAGTTGTACATCTGTACAAGCCTTTAGTTGCATATTTCAATTTGGATTGAAAAAAAATCAGATTAACCCATGCAAAACCCAGCCTCCTTAACCCAACAAAAAAAATGACAGTTTCCTTAATCCAACTGGAGTTTAGTGTATGTGTATGGCCAGCATTAGGCCTGGTACACAGGCAGATTGTTGTGCCCTAAACCACCACCACCAAAATGCAGCCTTGTGGACAATAGGGACCATAAATTTACGTGTGTACCATCCCTTATATGCAGTTACAGCAAAAATTACGATTAACTTCTCCTTGTTAGGGATGAGACGATCTCAAGGTATAGCACGTGTGTTCAACACCTTATATGCAGTTGTTATACCTTTCACCTTAGATGCAGTTCTATACCTTAAATGCTTGTTGTTAGGGATGGGAAAAGCACAGGCACGTAAAATTAAAGGAAAGTAATGATTTTAAAGTTATCTGTAAATACAGGTAACAAGTGCTAGACTGGAGGAATTCACTTCAATTCCTAGTGCCTCAGAATCAGTTAAAGGGCATGTCTACCCCCCAAAACTAAAATTTTAGCCCATGCTGGCCCCACTGTGTAGTGTTAAAAAATCCTTACCTTTATCTCCTCTGCTCCAAATGGATGTCCTGCAGTGCTTGTCTAAATTCCAGGAAAGTGAAGAGTTGGAGCCTTCCTGTGTGAAAAGGTTTCTGACTCTTTTCACACAGGCATGCGCATTCTCCTATCAGTCCCTCCATCCAGACCCACTGGGTGCTGCACTGTTAGGTTTATACATAATCCTTTTGCTGTAGTTTAGCTTCCCCCCTCCCAAACCTGACCGCATTGTTTGTCTGTAAAAAAGTCTGCAAAACTTACTAACCATCCTGGGATCTCTCGGCTAAATCAATTGCCTACAGCCAATAGCTGACTCTTAGCCAATCACCTCCCGGAAGTTGCATTGGAGGCTGCTAAGGCTGCAACCGCTAAGTTAAAAGTTTAAAAAAACATTTCCTAACTGTAGTTACAGCTCCCGGCTGCCAGCGTCTTCTCTATTGCTGGCAGCCACGGCTGTGATTGGCTGCCTCCTGCTAGAAGATCCGGCGGGCAGGTGAGCTGGACCAGACCGATGCTGGAACCAGGAGGTGTAAGTAGAGTTAGGAATCGATTTGGAGTCTTTTAACTTAGTGGTTGGGGGTGGGAGAGTATGCCCTACGATCTAAATAAGTGTCACTATGGGGGATGGAGATGCCCTTAAAAATGATAAAGAAAATGAATTGTTAAAGGGCGTGTCCACCAGTAAAGCTAAAATTTGCTGTTTAATGGTATTGTTCAGTAACACGAAAGAATATATGTATTCGTTTAAATTCTTTATTGAGTTTTGTTTCTGTCCTTGTTTTACTTCTACCTGTCTAGCCTTTAAGCCTGTAGGGCTGTCAATCACCACTTTTACAAATATTCATCACAAAAGGGAGCGAGTTCTGGTCTTCCATGTTTGTGCATATGTGATCTTGTAAAGTTCATTCAAATTGTTTGCAAAGTTAACTACTTAAAAAGGCATTTTTGAACACATGGTATATGGCAATGATATATGAATGGTCAGTGAGTTCTCAAAGGGCTTATTCCCATATTTTATCATTAAGTAGATGGTAGACATTCCTGTTGGTATTTATTTAGTTATGATAATGAAATGTTTGGGGGTTTTTTTTACATTTAAGTTGTCATTTTAAATTAGTTTCCATGAAAACAAAGAGTGGTAAATCAACACTTTGGTCTGTTTTGAATGAGGTTTTTTTTAAATGTGAATCCAGAATAGTTGTTGCTTTAGGCAAAGGAAGTACTTAGATTGAAGATTGTTTCTGATTACTTTGAAGATAGGAAAACAGACTTGTAAGGAACAAAATAGGGAACTCCAGAGAAGGAAATGGTTTTGAATGTACTTATAGTTTTTAACAAAAGAGTTTATTCATTATAAACTGTAGCAGGAAAGAAACACTTGGGTAAAAATTTTCCACATGGAAAAAGAGATTTATCTGCTTTTTATTTAGTATATATTTTATTGTCTGTAAGTAAGTGAATATGGTCAACTGTGGTCTACTATTTAAAGGAGATCTAAACCCAATTTTTTATTCTCCAGATTCTGAAAACAACCCCCCTAAAAGCAACAATAAGCTATAAAATACCACTTCAGTAAATTGTATTAAAGTAAATGTAAGCCTGTTAAGAACTGGATCGAAGGATTTATAAATCTTCACCACTGTCCTGTTTGTTTTTCTGCTGTTTGTGGAATTGGGTTTTCATGTTTTGTGTGTTACACGGCTCAATTGCCTTATATTTTAATGTGTTTTTTTTAATTGTCTTGTAGGCATAGTATAAACACCTTTCTACCTCTTTTAAGAATTTGAGTTGTTGAAGGCAATGATAAGTTTTGTAAGGTTTCTTCTAGGGAAGTTCTGAGTAAATGTATATAGCACAGTGGCTTGCAGCACTGAAGTCCTGTGATCGAATCCACCCTTAGAAGATGTTAATGTAAAGTGCTACGGAAGATGTTGGTGCTATATTAATCCACAATAATAATCCTATATAGTAAAATGCCAAGTGTGTGTCTGCATCCGTGTGTGACACTGTATTTCCCTCCCTGGCCACTAGGTGTCTCCACACTCCTCATTCGCATGTCACTGCTGCAAGTTTTGGTCGTTTCCCTCTGAAAATACCCCTCCAGAGCTTCTCCCTTTGTTGTTTTCATCTATAAAATCCTTTCCGGCGCCAAGTTTTTTACATTGCTGTCTACGCTAAGATGACCGTTCGTGGCAGACATTTAATGCACATGCGAACAGGTAGTAGTCCATGCCAGATGACGCCGGAAGAAAAGTGTTGCTATAGCTGAGATTAGTGGGGGGAAATAGCTCTCTGCAGAGTGAATGGACGCCTGCCATTTCCGTGAGGGGGGAACTCTACGAAAGAGGGGGGGACCCTGCAACAGGGGGAGGCTCTGCCTTTTGGGACAGAAGCTAGAAAGTTTGTACCATGTGGTAAATAATTTTTCTGTGAAAGATGCATCCTGCTCCCAGAAAATTGCTGTATATGATTCAGGAGGGGTGGCTCCATCATAGTTTTGCTGGGGCCTACATATTATTAGTTACACCACAGGTTGTGAACTTTGGACATGTGTGTGACAGTCTAACCAGACAGGCCTAATGCATGAATGCCCAACCCCTTCAGAAAAAGATACGTGGGAGTGGTTATGGAAGGATATTGGGTGTGTCGTGGATGGGGCTGGGTTGTGTTCTGTGTGGGTCAGAGCCAATCAAGCAGCAGGGTGTCTGCCCAAAGTGCTGCCAGCCTGTCCCAGGTTGGGCACCCCTGCTCTACCGTTTGTAACTTTATCTTTTCTAGAATAATATAAACATTACTAAACGCTTTGTTTTAAGCAAAGTAAAAAAAAAAAAAAACAATAAAAAAAACATAAACCAAAATATACCCATAGCTGCAGCTCAAGAATTATAGTTGCGGTTAAAGTCATGGATGAGTTAAAGGGCATCTATAGTGAAAAAAACACATTGCCCCTTGGCAAAGTTAAATTCATGTACTCTGTGCTGCCTTAATCCTATCTCTTGTCAGTGACTCTGTTTAACCATGGTGTCAGATCTGTGTGTAGCACTACCCCCTTCCCCCTCCCCTCTGTTACCTCCTCCATGTCTCAACTCCGGCTAACCGACAAGCTTATCATGTGCAGTAGGAGTTAAAAGTTCAACATCCTGAAAAACACACCCACACACAGTAGTCAATAGAAAGAAAACTGTCCTGGAGACACGGAAGAAGGAGATCAGTACAGTTCACCATCTCTCACTTTGTGACCCATCATCAATCAGTGAAAGCTATTACGAAGGGGGGTCAAGTGCAGCCTTATATCTTCCATTAAAGCTGCAATCACGTATTCTTCTAACTGGTGTATCTCAGGACAGAGAGTGAATCTGAAAAAAGTGAAGACACTGGGGGTTGTGGGAAATTGTAGAACACATGGAAAGAAAGAAAAAAAGTTCATTTTCGCACTATAGATGCCCTTTTAATGCCCTTCTGGGTAAATCTCCATGATTGTGTTTTGTGTGTGTTGTTAAATAATTGACGGCTGTATAATAATCATGTGAAGTCAGAGGAAAAGCTTTGTAAAACAGATTACCCTGGCTTTTTACTAAAATATTTCATATACATATTCAACTAGAATGCTACCTGTATTTTACTTATAGTATCTGCCATTATGTATGCTCTCATCAAGGATGAATGTCTATCTAGGCAGACCACACTGGACTGCTGCTTTATTCTGTTTGATGTTTTTTTTTTATTTAAAGGGCATGTTCACCCCCAAAACTATAATCCCCACACTATAGTTTATAATAAAATCCTTACCTTACATTCCAGCTCCAAATAGTTCTCCAGTAATCCTCCCCCCCCCCAAAGTCCCAAAAACTTCCCACCAGGAGGTGCAAGTCCATATAGGACTCTGCCTCCTGTCTCCCCTCTGGGAGAAGTTTGGCATGCGCACTGCAGCCCTTCTCCCCCTCCCCTCCCCCATCCGCTTTGGTCTCCCTCCCCCTAGCGAAATCCCTTTATGTATATTATAGCCATGTTCCCCGCCCCACCCACTATAATTAATTCTCAGAAAGTCCCCCTATTATTACTTACCTTACCTCTCTCCTTCGCCATTCTGAGCAGCCGACAGCCACGTCCGTGATTGGCTGCCTCTCAGCCGGGGCAGTGCGGCGAAGGAGAGAGGTAGGTAAGTAATGATCAGGGGACTTTCTGAGAATATAATTATAGCGGTTGGGGCTGGGGGAACATGGACTATAATATACATAAAGTATGTATAAAGGGTGGACATGCCCTTTAACAAAAGTTACAATTTAACTTATTATTACTGTTATCGCAGGTGTTAACCAGAATTTTTTTAATATTTCCCTTCATGTAAAGTGTTACCCAGATTTGAGGTACTATTTATATTTGTCAAATTCCACTATTTTTTAATGAATATAAAATAATTGTAATGTACTCAGGACTGGCCTTTGTGTGACTGTGCGACTACGGGTTTTTTTATACTTGGTTGCTGATATTAAAGACTATGTCCACCCACAAAATAAAAAATTTATATCATGCTCCCCCATGTCCCCCAGCCCCAACCGCTTGTTTAGTTTTTTTAAAAAGTCCCCCAAACTCTTACTTACCTCCCCTCGATCCTCCGCCGCACTGCCGGCCCTCTGCGAGAATGCAAGCAGAGGGGCGGGACCGGCAGTCGCGTCTTTGTGCTTTGGATGAGCGGCAGCCAATCACGGACGCGGCTGCCGGTCAGTCAGTGCAGCGGAGGAAAGCGGAGAGGTAAGTAAGAGTTTGGGAGAGCTTTTTTAAAAAAAAAACATGCGGTTGGGGCTGGGGGACATGGGGGAGCAGATATTAAGGGGATTTGTGCTAGGGGGAGGATAGTAGAACGGGAGGGAGGGAGGGGGAAAAGGGCTGCAGCACGCATGGCAGGAATCTCCGGGAGGCCAGTAGCAGGCATGTCCTATATGGACCTGCTGGCCTCCTGTGGGCAGTTTTTTGGAACTTTGGGGGGGGACTACAGGAGAACCAGATGGAGTTGGGATGTGAGGTAAGGATTAAACTACACTACATGGTGGGGCCAGTAGTTGGGGGGATTATAGTTTTGGGGGTGGACATGCCCTTTAATATGCAGCGACCAATTGGAATTTAGCTTTTTACTGGGCTACTGCAGCTACTGTAAATAAGATGTAATTGGTTGCTGCAGCCTTATAGTGCAGGCAAACATTGCACCTCATCACCACAGAATCCATAACATTCTTTAGAATATTGAAGCTGGAAGAAAAAAATGGAAAAAGTCTTTTCTAATAAAAAACTGCTTACCTTTAAAAGATCCCAGGCTTTGCCTGTGTGTTCAGGATTAACATGGTTGTTGAAACTCAGCTTGCATACATTAAGTGCCAAAATTTAATTCAAGGTCAGTGGATGCCTGAGAGAAATGAGCTAATCTGTTTTATTGGGAGTGCAAGGTACTTGATTATAATGCATGCATTATATGTGAGCAGATGTAGAGACTAAATTTGTGGTTCATTAATATTGTCTTTACTGTATACATCAACCTCTGTCACCACAGTCAGTTTTTATTCTCAATGTGTACCTGATCTATGTAACAGCTGAGTTTCAACAATAAAATAAATAGGGTTAAACTTACCCCCATCTATTTGGTCTGGCTAGGGGAGTGCCTAAAGCACTAGGTTGTCAACCTTGGGAGTAATAACAGAAATAATACCTGTGTCCACTGTGGCCCTACCCCTTTACTGGTCTGTACCAACCACCAGGGGAGAGATTCTGCAAGAAGCACATCTTCCCAAAGGCCCAGACTGAGGAGGCAGCACCACCCCCACTCCAGTGGTGGGGGAGAACACAGGTTCTTAGTTTAGTCAACCAGCAGGATGCCTGGGCACACAGTGGATTGTCAGCTAAATCAATGATTTGTCAGCCTCTTCATCAGACAATTATATAGCATGTGTTCAAGGCTTAACAATCGTACATATCATTTTCTCTGTCCTTCTATAAGGAATATTATAATGTCGCCTTTTTCTGAAATGTATAAGGGAAAAGTGTTTAGTTTAATTCTCTAGCTGTGTAAGTCATGTCATTATTTTATTGTGAAACTAGCACTTCGCAGCGGAGATGTATTGAAATAACCTTTTTAGTAAGAAAGGAATAATGTATCAAGATTGCTGTAATCACTCGGCACTTGATATATTAAAGAAAGACAATTCAATAAGCTGTACGATAATGCAACACTCATTAACTTTAATTTAATATTATATTTTTTATTCAACTATGAAATTTTGGTGAAAATAACCCCCACCACCCCTCCCCCTCCGCCCCCAATACCCCCCCCCATTCCTCTCTGTCCACCCTCCAAACCCTTCCCCTTACACCTCAGCCAGTCCCCGCACACACCCTGAATTTTTGGTAAAAATCGGTCCAGCCGTTAGTGTTCAGGAGTTCAAAATTATATTCCCACCCCATTCACCCCCACCCTAAAAAAAATTTTTTTCGTTAACCTTTTACTGGTAAAGGAGTATATGCATACAAAATTTGGTTGAAATCGGACCAACCATATAGATTTGTATAGCTTGTAAGCTAGGTAACCATAAGTCTGTGCAATGTCAGATACTCACCGTTACAGGTGGAATTTCGAAACGAAACCTGCTTAACTTTTGTAAGTAAGGTGCAATGAATGAGCCTGCCAAATTTAAGCCGTCTGCCTCCACGGCAAGTTGGAGAATTAGTGATGATTGAGTGAGTGAGTGAGTGAGGGCTTTGCCTTTTATTAGTATAGATTAAAAATAGTTACATATTTATATGAGTGGCTTTCATTACTTTGTGTGAAACAGTGTAAACCAAAGATTAATTTTTCTGTCAACACTGTTTGAAATGAGTTCAGCAACTTTTGAAGCCTAAATGTGCATTTACGGGTATGCGTTTAAATGTTGAAATGTGAATTTACAGGCAACACTCAGAAGACTGCACTCATATCATACATTGATTCTACTCATTCATACACCTGCAATGCACAACTAATTTAGTGTATGTATACCATGAATGAATTCTCCAAAAAGCCATTTACCCAGGTTGTTACCCCCTTCATAAGGATTAACATGATGCATTCTCTCTATATATATAACAAACTCTGCTTTACCCTCAACACCTCTACTGAAACCTATGCTGCCTGATGACTAAATATATCAATCATGTGTTGCAAAGGAGAACTCTAGGAAACTCTAGGAAATCCTTGTCTTTATCAAAGACTGTGCTGTGTCCTCGTGTAGAATCCATCTCCTACAGTGCCCCCACCTAGCATTAATTCTTCAGTGCACACTCTGACTCGCTACTAAATTAAAATATACTGTTGGGGGGGTGCATACAAATTAGGGGTAGTGCACTGAGACCCTCATGGGAGAGCGAAGCACATAGCAGTGTCATTTTTGTGTTATAAATAATTACCATGAAGGCATTTTCTTATACTGGAAAATTAAAAGGGGAATATGAAAAAGAATAAAAGCTAAATTATAAATATGAATGGATTCATTGAATCATTCAGAACCTAAAATTAGCTTTTACTTTCACCTCTTGTTTTGAATAAATTCTTCATTTATTTCTGCAGGTTTCTGGGTTTTTTTGTATAGTCCTTTGTATACCATTATTTTTGCAGTTCATTCATAAAACACATTTTGGTTAACTTCGAAAAATAAAAAGTATGACAGGACTGAGCTCCCTCCTCTCAGTGATAACATTTTGGTTAACGTTTCTTTTAACTGTGAAGATTATAACAAAGAACATGATGGTTGTAAAAATAAGAGTCCATAATTCATTTTATATTTTCATTTAGTTTATTTTGACCTACTTTACCCATTTGTTTAGTTTATTTTTTTTAGTTTGTTTACATTATAGTTTACATGCACTAAATAATGCTGTGTGATTTACTTTCCTCAGAAACAGTAGTTTCTTACATTTGTGAGAAAACCAAATAGAAGTGTGCTCAATCAAATGTGTGTACCAATAATTTATTTTACAAATTGTGTTATTGTTTACATTTGTCAGTGAGTTCTCTTGCATTTCTTCTTGAATACTTCCTTTCTCAGCAGATGTCATCCTTAGGACTATGCACCTGCCATTACAAGCATAAAAACTAGTAGTCTACCCGTATTGCTGCTGACAATTGTATGCCATCTGCCTTCTCATGAAAATGCAAACCAGACAAGAGGTTTAAGCATATTTAAGTCGGGGAAAATACATACATACAATTTAAAAACGTTTAGAAGACTGAGTTTGAAAAAAGATGAGTTAAGAAAAAAAAAAGACTCTTAACTCATACATCATATGTAAAGTTTCCACATTGTGTTAGAATTAGATTTTCAACAGGATTAATCTCTGTACATGCTGGTCTAATCTTAGTATATTTTTTATTTCTGAATTCAGTATTTTTATTGTTAAAGGCCTTTTCAAGCTAAAATTATTATTAAGGTGACCGTTCCTAATTATGAAAAAGCTAAGGAGAAGTAATTTGTACTTTCTATTCAGACTATTCTTGGTTATTAGTCAGTAAAACGGGTTTTAGCTTGTAGTTCTCATTTAACTTAATAGGAATAGCGTAAAAGCTTATTAAAGTTGTTAAATTATAATTACTTAGGGCTAGGCCACACTACGGCTGTTTAATGGGTCGGTCGGATCGCGCGTTAAAATGCGCATGCTAGTGTTGGCCAATTGGTCTGGCCACACTAGGTGCACTGCGATCTGCTTTTTGGAGCGCACGTAATCACATTTTTTTTTGCAAATTGCATGAATCTCCAAAAGCGTCTATAGGTAGAGGAAAGGACAAAGAATGGTTGCAGATCTGTAACTAGCTTCAGAAAAGATCAATTTTGGGGTGTGTGGCTTATGACACAGCTTATAACAAATGCCTGTCACAGGAATAGGGCAGTCTGGGAAGTGTTATTTTACAAGCCTATAACTTAAGATCCAAAGAAGCTAGAGACATCATCATAGGCTTGTTAGAAAGTTATGTTCTTTTCAAGATAGCACTTGATAGACCACAGTTAACCTTTATTGTATTGTTTATACCAGAGTGAGTGAGTAAATTTATGGCTTTGAGGGTATTATTATTACCTGATTTTTTTTTTTAAAGCACAAATAACGTTTGTTTATGTTTCCTTTTAAAATGGCATTGCTGCCATTGTGTATTCACACCCCTAGCAGAAGTGACAAATGCAATACCTAATAACCAAAATGATCCCATTCTCTCCCACTGATTGCTTAATAATATGTCCTGATAGTTTAGTTAATTTGATCACAAATGCATAGGCCCAGAAAAAGAAGCCTGATAAATCTGCCCACAACCCCAACTGATATTTTTACCAGTCCATTACATGCATTTCTAACGAGATATTTAATCATAAGTTCCTCTCTATTTTGGAAATGGTATCTGTCTCCTCCCCTGCTCAATAAGTTTTTTATATGTTGTTTTTTGCATGTGCAGAGGAGGCAGCAGGGGGAATCAGCAGTCAATCATTGGTTGGTCAGCAATTACAGCCTTAATTGACTGCATGGAAGGATAATTGCCAAAATGGAGGCAATAATTATACATAAGGAGTCATTGTAGTCTCCAAACAAGTGACCTTTATTAAAAAGAGTACATTCCTACCTTTAAAACAACTCCAGGATCATGCGTCTAGCTGCAATCTATGCAATGTTATAGCAGTAAAGGTGGTATTTCCAGCTAGCCCTGTGAGCTGTGACATCACCAGCACCATTGCTCCGCCCCCTTGCCTTTGGCAAGAGCATACCCAGTTTTATCCAACTGATGTTACGGGCAGGTAACGGACCAGTTTTTTGTTTTAAGGGGTTGGCACTTTTTTTTGTAGCAAAGAAGGAGCAATAGGCAGATGGCCGGTTTGCTAGGAGGTTAAGTCAGGGGAGGGTGTAAATCCAAAAATCAAGGTGTCCAGTTTAAATTAAATTTACCGTAATGATTTATTTATATACTATATAATTCAGTAGTAGAGATATTCCTATGTGTTGGAGAGAGATGTTGCACCAGAAACAATAATAGCCCAATACTGATGGCAGGTTTTTTTTGCCCATACTGCATCTGTCATAAATTTGGGCTCAAGGATAGACTGGCTTTGGGATGGAATGAACTGACTGAGAGTCAAGTACGTCATAGATGTGCAATGGGAAAAGGCTAGAGAACCCATTTGCAGTTAAATAAAATGCACAAACAGCTGTGAAGTGGATTGAAACAACCAAAGAATTTTCAGTTTTGGGTGGAAATTTTACTTTTACAGCATTTAGTATTTACTACCATCTAACTCTGCCCTACTTCCAATACCTTTAATTATGTTGGAACCTGCTCATTGCTATCAAGCACTTCTCAAGCTGAGTGTCAGAGATCCTAAAGAGATTTGTAGTGCCAGCACATTTTGGACAGCTGGATGCTGTATTTTCTGCTAGCACCTCTAATAATATTTAAAGGGCATGTCCACCCCCAAAGCTAAAATTTACCCCCTTACTGGCCACATCAAGTAGTTTAAAACAATCCTTACCTTACATTCCTGCTCAAAATAGTTCCCCTGCTGTGCCCCTCCAAAGTCCAGGAAACTGCTGTGTAGGAGCAGTGTGTGACTCATACTGTGCCTGAGACTTCCTCAACCTAATCAAGGTTGAGGCATGCTCAGTGCAGCCCTCCCTGCCTCTCAGCCAATCACGGACGCGGCTGCCGGTCCCGCCCCCTGCTTTCAATTCCATGCAAGCAGAGGGCCTGAACACTGCAGCGGAGGAGAGAGGGCAGGTAAGTAAGAATCGGGGGACTTTCTAACAATTATATTAATGCGGTTGGGGCTGGGGGAGCATGCCCTACCACATATCAAAAGTTAAATTTTGGGGTGGACATGCCCTTTAAGGACCTTTTCTTAGAGACCTGAAAAGAGTCCAAAATCCCAACTCACGCCCTAACTTCAGTGTACCATATTCACATGGTACACGAATTAACACCTTTAATTAAAATTTTCCATAAAATCAACCCCCCTCTGTGCGGAGAGGGCTTTTCTTTTTTAATTTTTTTTAGCATTAAAACCTCTAATATTTCAAAACAATTTGCTGTTCTATAATAAGGTAGAAACACATTTACAATTCTGCACCTGTCTGTTAAGTAAATGCAAGGCTTCCATTTGCTCTACTTATCCTGTACATTCTATTTATATTTTATCCCAACAATATGAGCACTGGTCAAAGTAGATTAACAGTGAACTTCAGATTCATCATTTACAGTTTGAAAAATATGCTTTATAGTCTGTTTGCAATTACTATAATTTTGTTTTAAGGGTATGTCCACCTAAGAAAACTACTTTTGTGGTTTCAGTTTTATTGAAGAACTGGAGGTAAAGTTACCTCCCATTCTTCAATAAAACCTGCAGGAGCGATGGTAAGAAACTTACCTGGTCTTGCGCTCCTCCACCTCCTCTGACAGGCCCTGATGGACTTTGAAGTATATGCACAGCACATATGCACATGTGCATAGTGTACAAAGTCCATCGGGACCTGTCAGAAAATCAGCGGAGTAATGCGAGACTGGGTAAGTTTCTTACCTTCGCACCTGGCTCCTGCAGGTTTTATTGAAAACAGGAGGTAAGACATAGCTTCTTTACCTCCTGTTCTTCAAAGAAACTGAAATCCCCAAAGTATTTTTCTTAGGTGGACATACCCTTTAAGGAGATTTTCCTTTGGACTTAAGGGGTCATACAAATATTCTTGAATATCTGTTGTATTCAGTTAGATCAACTGGACATGAAGTTGCATTGTGGTGTTATCGAAACTGCCCAGGGTAAGGCGTTAAAACAACATTGTACATGGTGTTGAACCCCCTTAAAGTGCAAATAAAATATTTCCTGCCACCCCCCTCCCAATAAAACTACCCAAGATGGGGACCTAAAAGGCTAGTGCCTCACCCCTGGGTTTACCTTTTAATTTCTGCACCTTGGCACTGAAGTTATGAAAGCTAGCCTCCTTAGTCCCACCTACCAGCTTGTGTCTGGAGTCTGGCCAATGGAAACAAGTGCTTCTAGCAGTGTGCACCTTCTAATTGGGCAAGTCCCGGACTTAAGGGGTACATATAAATAAATAAAAAACAGGATCATTTAAAAAAAAAAATCCATGTATAACTTGTTAATTACAATATACAATTTACTTTTTTATAATGATAATAAAAACATTTGTAAGATGCTACAAAACGTGCATTAAGTGTGCTAAGAGCCAGTTTTTACAAGTCAGCACTTGCTCTACTGTAATGTAAAGTACAGGTCACTTACCACAGTTGCAAGGCTATTAACATGCTTATTAGAACTGAACAGGAAACATTTTACCATATGGCCTTTATCCTGTAGGACATGACTTTTGCCTTGATAAATGAGGCTGGTAAATTCAAAGCTTCTTAATTATTGAAGCATAAACCAGTGCCAGAAAATTCTTCTATATAGTTAAATGAAATTAATTTGACTGTTGTGAATGGTACATTGTTTGTGTGTATGTGTGTATAATCTTGAAAATCCTTTATTGAGTCAAGCTAGTGCAAATCTCACTACTTACAAACACATTTTGTTTTAAGATTTGTTATTGTTAATATTACCATATATACTCGAGAATAAGCCGACCCGAGTATAAGCAGAGGTACCTATTTTTACCTGATAAATAAGTAAAAACCTATTGACTCGAGTATAAGCCGAGGGTAGAAATTATGACCATTATTGCCTTCTGATTCTGTATTTTTTTGAGGCTTAAGTTGCCCTTTAAATGGACAGCAGAAGAAAAAAAGTCAAACACTTTATGACTCTGCCATTAAGGAAGCCTGGGTCTAGTGGCATGGGCAGGTGGGCAAACTAGGGGCACGTCCTCCTGTAATTTCCCAGCTAGCAATGTATAACCAGTCTATCAAAAAGTGACATTGCAGAGCCCCCGCTCCCTAACCGAGCCCTGTCGTGGCTTCTTACCCACAGCTGTAGGGAGAGGTTACAGGTAATTCCATACAGCGTTCGGTACCAAATATGCCATGTTATTGTACCTAGCAGAGTCTCTCCTGGCTGCACCAGCTGCTGCTCTCTGTATGCCTGTGCCTCCATTCCATACACAGTGTGTTAGCTACCTAGTTCACTGAACACTTCTATGCTTTAGGTCTGCTGCCCACTCCTGGTCTCCGTCCTGGCAGCAATGCAGGGGGCCATTTTTATGGGTTTTTCTGTCCATCACGATCCCCTAGGAGGTGAAACGATCTGCTGTAGTAAGACACTGACTTTCCCCTTTCAGAGCTGCTGGTAATAGCAACATTGTTTCATCTATTCACCTTGCTAATCAGCACTTGTAATAGATGAAACAATGTTGCTATTACCTGCAGCTCTGAAAGGGGAAAGTCAGTGTCTTACTACAGCAGATCGTTTAACCTCCTAGGGGATCGTTATGGACAGAAAAACCCATAAAAATGCCCCATGCATTGCTGCCAGGACGGAGACCAGGAGTGGGCAGCAGACCTAAAGCATAGAAGTGTTCATTGAACTAGGCAGCTAACACACTGTATGGAATGGACGCACAGCCACACAGAGAGCAGCAGCTGGTGCTAGGGGATTGTGACAGCCAGGCAGAGAAAAACTTGAAAGCGGTGCCATGCAGGAATCCCTCCCTGTGGGGCCCCTTAAAGATGTCAGGGTCCTGGGCAATTGCCCAGTTTACCCAACCCAAAAGGCCCTGCTGCCCAGAAAAGTTAACACTTGCTGCTTCCTGGGAGGAACTTGACCCGAGTATAAGCCGAGCTTACATTTTCAGGCTAATTTTAGAACCTGAAAATCTCGGCTTATACTCGAGTATATACGGTACTTATCTATAAAACACATTTCACTTATTTGTGCATGGTATGTTATCGTGTAATATTGGAACACAACATTTTGGACCTTTTAATTTCCAATATTTCTGATAAAAGTGTCTGAAATCCAGATTTTACATTCTCAGTTTTGGGTGTTTTTAAAGGACAAGCATACTCACCACCCCCTTTCTTCACTTTCCTTAGTAGTACCCAGGGTGGGGATCTAAAACGCTAAGTCCTTACCCCTGGTTCTTAACCTAACAGATAAACTTACTTAGAGAAGTAAGTTTCCCTCTGCGTTCTGTTCCTCATCCACAGTCCATGATATTGCCAATGGAAAGACACACTCTGCAAGGAGGCTGATAGTGGCAGTGGAAAGGAACAGACCAGAGCACCAAGGGAGACTTTAAGCAAGTATAACAGCAGTAAGCTACAGAACCCAGGGTGAGGACGTTTTAGGTCCTCACCCTGGGTACTATGCAGCAAACAATAAGGTGTTCTCATATGTTTTTTAAGTTGACCAGCTAAAAGCTAACATGAGATTGACTGCTGGAAATTAACAGCACAGGCAGTTCTGCACCTTTTATTAAGTTAAAATGTGAGTGCTTTTTATCATGCCCAAATTCAATTACATACCATTTTAGTTAATGTATATTATTTTGATGAAAGGGAATCTTTTACTCTAAAAAATAAAATTTTCAAAAATTGCACCTTTTAAGCTGGGTACACACAGTAACGATAAAGCCCCGATACCATCGGATCCGACGGTATCGGGGCTTTATCGTTATGCGTGTACCCTATAGAGGAGTCTAGCGCGGCCGATGGAAACACACAGTCCAGAGCGTTCTCATAGGGAGAACGCTCGGGACTGTGTGAATGCAGATCTTTGAAAGATGGCAGACAGGATCTTGCAGATCCTGTCTGTCATCTTTCAGAAATCTGTACTGTGTGTACCTAGCTTAAGATACAGCAAGACCCAGAAATTATAATATATGTTCTCCATCCTTGACCTCTTACTAGGATCTTTGGCACCTAAAAGCACACTTTCAGCAACAATTAAGAGAATCAGCAGAGAAAAGAAAGAGGGGAGGGGGGGTAAGATGTGTAAACAGAGCAGAGTCTGCAAACCTTAGAAGTGTTGCAGACACTACAAGAAGGCAGTGAGTAAGGGAGGGTGCGGAAAACCGCTAAACTTTAATAATTTAATCATGAAACAAGCCCAGATAAATATGTGAGTACAATCATTTTTCTTCTCTCAAATTGTAGTTTTTAGATAAAATAAAAGTTTTTTGAGTGAGTATAATGACTCTTTAAAGGGAATGTCCAGCCTAAAAACTTTTCTTTAAAATGATTTACACCCCCCCAACCCCACTTTCCCATGCTTTGTATTTTAAAGATCCCCAAGAACTTACCTGACCCAGTCCCTCACCGTTTCTGCTCTGCGGCTGCTGCTGACAGTTAGGGCGTTACGTCACGCCCAATCGCCTGACCAGGAAGTGAAGCGGCTGTCAGCACAGAGGTCCCCTGCTCCTGTTTTTGCTCGCAACAAGCTCGAAACAGCGCCTAGACGGTGAGGGACTGGGTCAGGTAAATAAGTTCTGGGGGATCTTTGAAATATACAAAGCATGCGATCCAAACACAGTATCCAATGTGAAAAGGACAGGTACCTTATATCCAAAGTACCCACATATAGCACTCTTATGCTTGAGGTTTGAAGTATAAAAATGGTAGTTTTATTGGCACAATTGCAAAAGACACATTATTAATATATGTCACTAAATCTGAATACACTCTAGACAAATATCTCCTATACCACCCTTAAATTTATCTACATAATAAATACAAATATTAATGATAAGGGAAATAATCCCCGAGATAAACCAGGCGTCCCAGGTGTAAAAAGATGTATAATGAACTGGATACATCCAACAGTACTGCATGTGAAATGAAAAAAGGGACACAATGAAACAATGTATGATCCAGTGTTCAAAAGGTTTAAAGGGCATGTCCACCCCGAAATTTAACTTTTGATATGTGGTAGGGCATGCTCCCCCAGCCCCAACCGCATTAATATAATTGTTAGAAAGTCCCCCGATTCTTACTTACCTGCCCTCTCTCCTCCGCTGCAGTGTTCAGGCCCTCTGCTTGCATGGAATTGAAAGCAGGGGGCGGGACCGGCAGCCGCGTCCGTGATTGGCTGAGAGGCAGGGAGGGCTGCACTGAGCATGCCTCAACCTTGATGAGGTTGAGGAAGTCTCAGGCACAGTATGAGTCACACACTGCTCCTACACAGCAGTTTCCTGGACTTTGGAGGGCACAGCAGGAACTATTTTGAGCAGGAATGTAAGGTAAGGATTGTTTTAAACTACTTGATGTGGCCAGTAAGGGGTTAAATTTTAGTTTTGGGGGTGGACATGCCCTTTAAGTGTATAAGTCACAATAGATAAGGACTGGCTGGGACTCATATTCAGGTAGAGATCACGTAGGCTGGAATCATGGGCAACAGTCCTGTGAAAACACTTATAATGATACACAACTTAAGAGGATCTCAGCCGCCATTACTCTCGTGTCCCTAAAAGCCTTCCAGAAAAGTAGGGAGGTCTACCATTGTTTCACATGTCCACTAAGCTAGAACAATAGTCCACCAATATAGGGTCCAAACAGCCTACTCCAATAGTTGCACATATTATAATGTATTATAATTCAGTAAATAGCATTGTAAAGTATGTGTATTCTTATCTCCACCTCCAACCATAGCCATATCTATCCATAAAGGTATATCTTACAAAACACACAGGGAGATTCAATAAAAGTTCTTATCGTTTAAAATGGTGCTAATTTTGCCCCAACCAATCAGATCTTATGTAACATTTGAAAGCTAACATCTGATTGGTTGGGGCAAAATTAGCACCATTTTAACCGATAAGAACTTTTATTGAGTAACCCTGATAGTTTATTACACTTGTAAGACAACCTTTATTTCTACATGCTATCAAACTTATGAAAAGCAGGCATACTTAATTGGCATGCAGCCCAAAGGACATGTATACATTACCTGTGTGAATGAGAACCTTCAGAAACATATTGCAAATTATTTTGGAGAGAAACCCCCTAAACCTGTATGACAATATGCACAAAGACTGCGAAATTAATAGAGATTCAAAAAAATAAAGAAACCAAGCCTGAATAGTGAGAAAGAGGGGGTAGTTTAGGAGTGGTTTTCAACACCAATTGTATGCCATGTACATGCTGCTTTGACACCTTACCCTGGCCAGTTTTGATAATACTTCTAGCCACAGTGCAATCACACCATGCATTTAGAAGGTTTCTTACACATTGCTATTATATTTTGATAGGGACACATTTCCAGGGTATTTATGGCCAACAGATTCTTGTACAAGTCATTCTGAATGGAAAAAAAGCCAGTCAGATGACTAGCGAAACTAGTGAAATTAAACTTCAATTCCAGCTCCATTTTATCAAAGAAAGTGATCTTAATCAATAAACAATGATTAAAACAACATTTGCACTATGATGCATTTTTACCTACTTGCGTAAGTAGTGAATTTTTCCTTGCCATTTGTTTGATGGAATCTCCTTATGCACACAGAATAAAGCTCAATTGGCTGGAATGAGCTAATAAAACCATTGGGGATCCTGCTAATCAAGTTCATCCCACGTCACCAAGAAACAATATTTAGCAGATGTGATATTGACTTAAGTGTCATAATGAATGGTTCAGTAGACAAACATTATTAGGAAAACAAACTAACGCAGGAATACATTTCAGTATGTGTACTATAGGGCTCAAACAGGATGCAGGATTTCCCTGATATTCTGTGACAGAATCATATCCTTGCCATAAGATCTTTTTGAATGACGATTGTTGTAATTAAGGCTTACACAGCAATTTAGGAAATCGACTCAATACAGAGTAAATTCTTCCATTCCTTTTTTTTTTTTATTATTATTAGGTTTTTACACTTTAGCTAGA
Organism: Hymenochirus boettgeri; assembly: GCA_019447015.1. NCBI lineage: Eukaryota > Metazoa > Chordata > Amphibia > Anura > Pipidae > Hymenochirus > Hymenochirus boettgeri. The sequence goes on along the minus strand of CM033470.1, from coordinate 221,669,156 downwards.
AAAACTTAAGCCTTAATAAAGGGCATGTCCACCCCAAAAACTAAAATTTGGCCCAGTGTGTAATGTTAAAAAAAAAATCTTATCTGTTGTGTAGGGACCCCCAAGCCTAACCGGCAGGTTTTTAACATTAAAAAGTGCACAGAAAGAGATTTACCACCTTTGTTCCCTCGGCAGCAGCCTTTGTTTGGCTGATTTTCAGTCAATCACAGGCGCGGCTACCAGTCTGGCCCCTATTGCTACTTCATTCCCAGAAGTAACAACAGCGACAGAGGCCAAGAGAACGAAGGTAGGTAAGTCTGTTTCTGTGCACTATTTTTAAAGGGTATGTCCACCCTTTAGAAAAACTTTTAATATGATAGGCAGGACCCCTTAAAAAGTAATTTCCGAATTGATAAATGTTGTTTAATATGCTTCCAGACAGAGATCTCATACTTAGCAGCTCCTATATCCACCTCCGCCACTCTCGGGCTCTTCAGAGTAAGGCAGTCCATCGTGACTGTGACATCACAGCCAGTGGCTGACCGTTATTCACTGATGGGCCTCCATTGCTGCTGCTCGGGAATAGAAAAGGAATGGAGCAGCAGCAATGGAGAGGGAGAAAGCGGTGGTGAATCGTCAACTTGTAAGTATAAAATCTCTGTCTGGGAGCATATTTAATAACATAAACCAATTTGGAACTTGTGTTTTAAGGGGTCCTGCTTATCATATTAAATGTTTTTCTAAGGGGTGGACATACCCTTTAAGTTTTGATTTTGGGGTGGATACCCTTTAAAGAAAAAAAGGGTTTAGGCACTAAATTAGATTTTTCTTTTACAACAGATTTTTTTCTTGTTGTTTAAAGGGCATGTCTATACCACGAATGAAAGATTGCATTCAGATAAATCACCACAAATCTGCAATAGTCAGAAATCTGAGATATGCTAGACTAACCTGAAATGCTGTCGGATGTTCTGCTTACCACTCTTTCTGCTTGCTTGTTCTTCCAATTAGCAGCTGTCAATCATGGATGTCACGGTTGCATCACAATAACTGAATGCTTTGAATTGCCTTCTCTAAGCATGTGCAAGCTTGTAAAAGAGACTGGAGGGAAGGCAGAAAGTTTTCGAGAGGCAAGGAAAGGGGGGAACAACATTTTGCTGGGAATTTATTGAGGGGGGGGATTTACCTATGTATAATTTAAGGGGAACAATGAAAACCGAAAAAATGAGTCGGCATTCTTTTGTTATTCTCAGAAGTTTATAGTTTCAGACACACACCTCTGAAAATGCAGTTAAGTGAGTGCTTACAAAGACTAGCACATTAGATTAATCAGATGTGCTAGTCTTTGTGAGCACTTTTTTTGAGTTTGTGAGGAGAAAGATAGCAACATTGCTGCCATGAATGGGTAAAGCTTGTTCCCAGCCTTGTCTGCAATGGAGAATTAAATATCTCTGTGAAAAAAGATATATACGGTAGTTGGATAGCTGTCTTATATTCTTCAAACTTTTAGGTTTGCATTGTATATTTTAATTTATTGTAAATTTTTTAGCCTAAATACATTTATCCTTATTTATACTTCATAAACTTCTTAATAAAACAATTTATCACTTGATTTGTACCTGGTTCCAACACAGAGATCCAACAGTTTCAACAGTTCCAGGATATATTGAACAGCTGTGATGTAAACTGTGGGTGAAAAAGTTTGTTATTGTAATAAAACAAATTGTGAAAATTGAATCCTATGTTCTAAAATGTGTATTCTAGTTGAATTTATTATTGTATTTAATGTCACTTTACTCTAGTTAATTTGATTTAATTTAAATGTTTCTCTCTTGTATTTCAGAGTGATGATTTTAACACAAAAAGAACATTTGGCCTACTTTTTTCAACCAGATGCTGCTACATTTTTATTATTACTGATGAAATGGACAAAATTTTACCGCTCAGGTATATATCATGCTGAACATGCCATCAGAGAGATACTATGCCTCCGTGGCATTACTTGTACTGCATGATACCCTCATTGCTCAATTGGATAGAAACCTACATTATGAGAATATATCTAATATCTATTCTTTCAAGTACGGGACTTAAAACTGAGGCCTACAGCTACCTTCTTTATTTATACTTCTTTAGACTGGCATAATTTTGGGCATCAAATGAAGCAGTAATATGAGGCAACGAAACAGATGCCCTAACTCAGTAAAGAAAACAAAATAAAGCAATTGGGAAAAAAAATTTGTACAGTGAGGAAATATTCCGAAGAGCATAATTTTACAGTACAGTTAAATACCTTTACTGCAGGTCAAGTAAAAACCTCTACAGACATAATATTAAGTTATTTACACTTGAACACCACACAGACCATAATGCTTAAAAAGTTATATGATGGCTGAGATATTAGGGGATTTTTGTTTGAGAGCGTGGACCAAAACAGAAGTGAAATTGAGATGTTTTGCTTATATTTAAAATCTTGATACCAGTGGCATGCACTGCTCTGTGGAACTGAGCATCTTTACAGCCTTTACGATTGGACTGGCAGCTTAATATGCACTCTCATGACAGGCAAACAAATGATGCACATTTTCACCCAACAGCATTTACTGTTTGTTAATATGAATGCTTTTTTTTTATAATTTATTGTCTTTTTTAGTTTATACTTTTTAAGGTACTATGTTTGGAAAATGATTGTAACATAATAGTCTCAATACTCCTTTCTCATAAAGGAGTGTCCTTTTAGTAATCCACTATAATCTTTTTTTTCTTTTTTCTTTTTACAAACTAATCTGTTAATCTGCATAATTTTTTCATCCTGGTCTCTATAATGTTAGGTAAAGGTAAATATTTCAGTTGTGGGAATGCCAAAATGGGTCCTTGTGAGGCAGATTAGCTATTGTTCAAGAAGAGATGAGTTATATTTTAAAAGTGACATCCTTCATTTCCAGTATTCAGATGAATTGGTTATCCTTGTGTTTTGAATATGAGAATATTTAAGATGTGAGAGGTGTTTGGTTTGCTTCAAAAATGCAAGATAAAATGTATTTGTTTAGATGTATACTATGGAGACGAAGGGACTTGTAGTTCTGCAACAGCTGAATAAAAATTTCACAGCTTTCCTCGATCCTATTATATTGAGGCTAGGTTGAATACAGAAAATTACACTACATTACTATCAGGGTTATTTAATAAAAGTTCTTATTGCTAAAAATGGTGCTAATTTTTCCCCATCCAATCAGATGTTGGCTTTCAAATGTTAAATAAGATCTCATTGGTTGGGGCTAAATTAGCACCATTTTAAACGATAAGAACTTTTATTGAATCTCCCTGATTGTTACATGAATCCAAGCTTTTAATTTATGCTAGAAAAGTTTGATAGCAGCACTATGTCTTCCTGCTTACACAATGAAAGTCTTACAGGTATGGATTGTATTACCAGACAAATTGAATGTACATTCATATCTACTTTCTCTTTTTCTATTGCTCTTTTTTAATATAAATCTTGTAAGCAAGGAAATGTGTGCTTTCTATAGCAAGACCATAAACATTTGTTCTGGTTATTAAAATGTATATATAGCAGAGGTTTTTTTTATTTATATAGAGGTCAATAATGTAAAGACAAAACTTTTAAAAATATTTTTGGGATTGTCTCTAAATTATATAGAATTAATATTTGCAATGTAAGAAACATATTGGCACTGAACATAATAGACCTGCTGACTTTTAAGTCTGATTTATATTTAAATTATTAACTTCTGTAGAAGGAAAAATTAATGTTCTTTATCATTGTTTTACATTATCACTGATGTAGATGAGGGGCTTCTTAAAATCTAGCTCAACTCTAGCTACAAGATTAACATAAGGCATATGCAATATGTATATTTGAATTTAGTTTACAGAATACAACCAAAATGTACAGGTTTTCATAAATTCCTCCATGTATATTTAAGTGTTTGTACATATTTGCCCAAAGTTCTTTAAATTTAAAATATTTTCCTATTGTAATTTTTTGAAATTATTAAACAGTGTTTTTTTTCTTTACTGGATACATATTGTTTCTAAAAACAAGATGCTAATTATATTTCTTGCTATTGTGGTATGTATGACAAAAGATTTAACTTATCTTGCAGTGTCTTCCGATGTATATGGACTGTAAATATCAATTTATCTATATATATTATATATATATATTAATATAAATGTGATGCTGCTGGAGAAAAAGGATAAACTGAACTAGATTAGTGTATTGTATTTAGTCTTTATTGATTATGGATCATGTCTTAATAGCCATATGCAATAAATACATTATTTATTATACAAAGGTGTTTTGTTTCCTTTAACAAAAAATATATACAACTAAAAAAAATGTAAGGATATATTCACCCCTAACTTACAAAGTATGCATAGCCAACTCACCATACAAACCCTAAGACTGCACATTTTCAAGATGTACCAGAAGGTAGATCTTTAGCTTAATGTTCCACCTATAAATGTTTACGTCTCCTCTTTAATCTGTAAAGACTTACACAGGCTCAGAGGGGGCAATGATGTCAGCTGTTACAGCCATGACTCACTGTTGATACCCAGAAGAACTGGGAAGATGAGAAAACAGGGGCAGTGAACATTGGGCTAAAGATCTTCCTTTTGGTTACATCTTGCAAATGTTTAAAGGAGAACTACAGTGGGAAAATAACCTTTAGGCTTAAAGGCTAGAAATGCAGCACTTTACACAGACTTTACTGACCTATAGATGCATCTGTAGTTCCATGGTGACAATATATTCATCTCAAGTTACACAGTTGGGGGCCTCCATTTTCAGCTATAGACTTACTTGGTAGTACTAAGTATTTGTACGACCGTTGGACTGCGTATGTAGGGTCTCTTTCCCACTGGACCGTCTACAAGTATAATTTCCTACGGACGCTTCCTACTCCGTAGGAAATCAATATGGAGCCGGACTATCCAAATATATATAAAACTTCACTTTTATTCACAAACTTCCTTTAAAAACATATTACAAAGTTAATAGTAAGCCCATTCAAACACTCACTCAGTTCTCTCTAACCTTTCACTCACTCAGTTCTCTCTAACGTTTCATGCCTGCTAAGGGCACTTCATCAGAGGAAGTAGCATTACTATGTCCATAGATTAAATAGTCATAGCCTTATTAGCATAATTAACAATGAGATCCTCATTAATCCTTACAGGTTAACCTATTGATTTAACCAACTAGGAAATCTCAATTGACCTTTGCTGAAAAGACTAGTAGTATAAGCTGAATACATTCAATGGGAATTAAAACTAAAGAAATATTTTAAAAACAATATCTAAGAACTACTCCATAGTAACCAATAAGAACTGTGTGAGTGTTAGAATGGACTTTAAATATATCAATATCTAAAAAGTTAATCACCACATTGCTGTAAATAATTACAAAGTACTATCATTTGTAACAACTTCAGGACTAATAGTGCACTTCTAATACATATATGTTGCCAATTATCACCTGTGAGAAAATAACAATCTGATATGATACTTGTTTTATAAAAATACATGCTTTAACTTAAAGACTTTATACTTGTGTTTAAATGTAAGGGGCCCATATATCAAGCGAATAGTAAGAAACTATATGGTCTCAACCTTCTATTTGAACTAACCCTATCCTGTGGATCCGTTCATTTTATGAGCACAGTAAATTTAACATTGTTTACCTATAAGAAGCAAGTGACTTCCCAGTCATAATTTAGTCCCAACGGAACTCAAAAATCCATTTAGCCTCTTTCCGATACAGGATTTCTTTACGGTCACCTCCTCTACGGGGCATAATAACTCTATCTATACCTTGAAATTTAAACGTGTGTAACTTGGTATCAAGTGTAACTCGGTAGCATGAAATGTTTAAATTTCAAGGTATAGACAGGGAGAACATGCCGAAATGTGTGCATGTGTTGGTCCTCCTCGTCTGCCAAATCGGTACAGGTGTGTACAGGTACTTTGCCTCCGACAGATACCGCCTCCCCCAAGATAACCACTGTAAAAGCAAGGAGTGGGGGGCTCAGTGAGTCCTAGTTATGCAACTGGATGAAATGAAGTGTAAAATAAGTAGATTGTTACTATTTTGCAATATTAGTGACCCTTCATTAAATAGTATGTATAGATGAAGATTTTGTTAATGTATTAATTCTGGGGCTGAGTTGCAATTCCCCAGTACTGCATTCTGGTTTCTTGCTTCAATAAATCTTTAATCAGCACATGTGATATACAAGGATTCAGGGATATCATTTCCCCTTCCTCAGGGACACAAATGGAAATGTAACCCCCGAAACGTTGTATATCACACAAGGGCTTGCCATGACCGTGTGACGACCGTTCATTCGTCTGAATGGGATGAAAGGATGCGTCTGAAAACCATGACCGCTCAGTCACAACGAACCGTCACCTTCACTTTTGTCCTTCGTCCTGGCCGACTGTTCTGCACTTCAAAGAATCTTTAGGCGTGTACCCAGCTTTAAGAAGGGATAATAAGAACCTGGTTTTTAGCATGTAAATGAAAAGTACAACTGCTTTCCCAAATTATTTTTTTTTTGGTTATTGTACTAAGCTACTACACAGTAATAAGTGTATAATGTTAAATTACTTAAACTAAGAGAAACAAATATAATGCAATGCTTTTCATAATGCAGACTCGTCATAAGAAATACCATACTGGGAAACACAGTGGCTCAGTGGTTAGCACTGATACCTTGCAGCGCTGTAGTCCTGAGCTAGTCTGGCCATAGACCTGAAGATTAAGCTTGTTTCCCAGTTATAGCTCACACATCCTTTAGGGCTAGGCCACACAAGTGCACTTTTAAACGCGATCTGATAGCTCCTTTAAATGTGCATGCTAGTGTAAGGCAATGGGTCCACATTAGTCTGCTGCACTGTGATCCACTTTTGGGAGCACATGCGATCGCCATTTCCATAGCACAATATTGGTAAATTGCAGCACAAACTCGCAACATCAAACAGAAAACACTCATGCTACGCGCGCAATTGTGTGCGTTTCGGTGTGTTGTAGTGTGGCTTCACCAATACAGGAGACCCACCAGTAACATTATTATTGGCAGAGCACAATTTGCACTAAGATAAAGCCATTGAGCAGAAAGGCCATTACTGCAGTCAGAATGCTGGACTCTAAAGTTAATCTGATGCATGCGCGTATTACAAGGAAGCGTAGAGGAAGTCATCACCTGTCAGAGGAGGCACTGGAGGAGCACTATGACGGGTAAGTTTAAAGGGTTCCCTCCTGGCTCCTGTTGGATTAACTGAAGAACTGAAGGTAAGACATAGCTCCTTTACCTCTTGTTCTTTAATTAAAGGGGAAAAGGGTTAGCACACTTTTGCAGTTGAGATACCCTTTAAGCAGCGACCACACTATAAAGCTTGGTAACACGTGTGAAATGTTCAAACGCATTTCATGTGCTCCAATTCTGCTAATATTCCATTATTGGAGTGCATGCCATTTGCAAAAAAATGGTTATAGCATACGCTCTGAAAAAGGATCGAATCTCATCGCACAGTGTGGCCACCCATTATGTTAGCCTGATGTGCGTTTCTAATGGGCTAACGGATAGAAAAAAAAGTTCTAATGATGCCTAGTCCTCAAGATTTCCTAATTTCATTATCTAAAAATCTGCATGTTTCTGGATGCACATGCTGGAATTGCAGGTAGTAATTGATAGGATTCAGGTGCTGTGAAATCACCTGTATATGCCCAGTTTTACCAATATTACCAATACTTGTTGCGTCCACTTTAATATTTACTAGTCCAGACTGAACGTTCTTTATAAAATTATATGATTGAACATACAATAAAGGGGACTATCCATAGACTCAGCATGAGCAGTATTCTGACGCCGGAGCCTTTTTGTTCCGAATATTGAAGGCTTTATGAAGCCATTACTTCCACCTTTTAAAATGCATAGAATGTATCATAACACATGTGCAAACAATTAGATATTACTGATGAGCCATAAGATTTAAAGTAGAAGTTAAAAATCTTGCACTACTTCATTCTAAAGGGAGCAATTAAATTGCAGCCCCATTGACTGCCCTAAGCAGCAGCCTTTGTGCCCCAGATAGCTGGCATATTTTGTGCTGTAGGTTAGAGCTGAACTGAACTTTTTTTTTTTTATAGACACCTGATAATACTGCAGATATAGCAGTGTTTTTAAAGAAGAAGCCTTAACACAATTGGTAAATTGTAATTGTAATAAATAATCATAAATATCTTGCTACTGGTTGCTGCAGCTTTCCTCTGGGGGAAAAACAAGTGCTACTGCAATCCGAATATTTAGATGTGCAAGACATGTTTTCTGATCTAAAATTCAAGCATCAACCAACTGAGATAATTATTCCCAGCTGACATTGACTGCCTGCAACCTCATTTCACCTTCCTTTGTCTGCGTTTGTTTACTCAGCACTCATTGCTGGTATTCTGCTCTTTAATAGAGAAGTCAGTAAAAAATGTACACAGGAGCTGACATTACTTGTGCCTAGTTGGCAACGTGATGTCTTTCTTTGGGCCATATTCAAAACCCCATGGTACTGCAAACATGCAGTACCGCAAGTTATCAGAAATGTACGATCGCGGGCGTAAATGTAAGTTTGTGTGTACATTACCATGCTGTATGAAAATACCGCAATGTTATTGTGTGGGGAATCAGAAATCTAAGATAGTGGTCATAAATCTGAGATTGTACATGTAAGTTCGCAATCACATATGTACGATCATGACAGTGATCATTAAAGGTGCAGTATCACAAAATAGCGAGAACACGCCTTTAGAAATATGGCTCTTTGTTCTGGTTGTTATTGTGGTATTCACATCATTTTATACTTGCTAATTAATGATATATTCTTTATTGCCTTGGCACAATGATATTTATGCCTCGAAAATCACTGGACCCTGAATCTATAAGGGTAGCTTAAGTGGGGAAGTTTCCTGGAGAGTCAGTTAAAGGAGAACCACTATAGCAAACCCTGTTAAAATGTTTACATACAGTATAAGGTGTGTCAGGTGACCACTTCCACTACAACATCACTTTTGTATTCAATTACATACTAAATAGTAACTGCTAGTTTTGAAAGCTGAGCTAGTTAACATGTTATTGTACATTACAGGTGTTTCACCATTTATCATAGAGTTATTTCTTCCTCCTCTTGCCACCTCTTTGCTGTAAACACCTTGGGGGCAATCAATGCAATATTTGCATTAAAAATAATTTCCAAGAGTTAGGGGCCAAGTTAAAAGCAAGACCTTAAGGGTAGTATTTTCAGAAATACTACCAGTCACATGCTATGCTAGGGAGGCAACGGTAGCTTAGGAGTATTAATGCATGACTAAGGGGTTGGTGTAATGTGATGGGTTTTTAGAGATCTGGGATGACTTTTCTGTCAGCTACAGGCTCTGTAGTATGGATGGACTGCACCTCAATGATGACGGTGCAGCTGTTTTGGAGGAAAGATGGCTAGGAGGTTGGAGGAGAATTAAAACTAGGTATGAGGGGGGTGGGGTAGATACACAGCTGTAGATAGAGGGGTTAGGGATTAGGGGGCTAATAAGATAATGGAGGGAGAAGAGAGGGGAACATAGTAATAAAGGAAGCGGCAATAGTGGCCACAGCGGACAGTTTGTGCGGTCCCATAGATAACCGCATGATAACCTGTGATTTACCGACACATCCTATCCAATGAACAGGGCGGACGAAAGCGGTGCAGATTTTTCGACCAATACACAGAAGTATATAAAAATCTGCCCATGTGTACCCAGCCTAAGATAGCTTAGTCTATTTTTATCTAGACTGCTGTTTCTTATCTTTTTAGATTCACTTTTGTCTGGTGATGTGCTGCTGGATTGGAAAAATGCCAATGTAATACCAGTATTAAAAAAGGTAGTCATTCCCAACCTGGTAACTATAGACCTGAAAGCCTTACATCAGTAGTAGGGAAGGTGATGGAAAACTTGTTATGGGGTCATATCCTTGACTTTGTCTCCAGAACTGATCTTTTAAATATTAGTCATGGATTTATGAGAAATAGATTGTGTCAGACAGATTTACTTGTTTTTTTATATAAAGAACTGATTAAGAATTTAGATTATGGCATATCAGTGGATACTTTGATTTTGATAAAGCTTTTGATACTGTGCCACATAGGTGACTAATGTATAAACTGAGGTTTGTTGGCCTAGAAAAAGGTACAGGATTGGTTGTTGGATCACAAAAATTGAGTAGTGGCCAATGGAGCTACATCTATGTGGGCTAAAGTTTTAAGTGCCTCAGGGTTCTTTCTGTACTTTATAAATGACTGAGAAGGGGGAATTGAGAGCAAGATCTCTGTGTTTGCTGAAATTGAAATTTCAAATGATGTGCAATTGCTGCAAGTTGTCCTAAATAGATTATTAAAATGAGAAGCTGATTGGCAGATGAGATTTAATGTCGATAAATGTAAGATAGTGCATTTGGAGGTTAATAATCCTTGTGCCACCTACATGATAAATAAATGTTCTAAGTGAATCTCGAATAGAAAAAGATTTGGGAGTTCTAGGGATATTTTTACCTTTGTGGGTACTCCGTTACGTCTCTATTTTCCGAAATTGGTGAGGAAAAGAATAAAGATCTTCTGTCTTTTTTGCCTGCAGCTTAAAGGACAATTATATTCACCTTCCCTCCGCTCCTCTTCTTTGGTCAGTACCTTTTACCCAGAGGTGAGGACCTGAACCGCTAGGTCCTCACCTCTGGGTTCACTTAACTTGCAGCATAGCCTTACTGACACGCTGCTCCGGTAGGCTCCGCCCCCTCCTCCCCATCGGCGACGAGGCCAATAGGAAAGCACGCTCTGCAATGAGCGTGCCTTCCTATTGGTCTCGTCGCGCAAGGAGAGGAGGGGCGGAGCCTACTGGAGCAGCGTGTCAGTAAAGCTATGTTGCAAGTTAGGCGAACCCAGGGGTGAGGACCTAGCGGTTCAGGTCCTCACCCTGGGTAAAAGGTACTGACCAAAGAAGAGGAGCGAAGGGAAGGTGAGTATAATTGTCCTTAAGGAAGTTTTTACAGATTGAGGGAGAAAGGAAGCGACTTCTGGTAGCGTAAAACTGTTGGTTGCAAGCATTTTGCATATACCTCAATATAGTAAACACAAAAAATCATAAAAAGACGTCAGGCCTATTCAAGCACTTGGACATAGTAGTAGAAGCATTTAAATAATTTGGCAGATTATCGTGGTACCTTTATAACAACCAATTTCAACAAGAAATGTCTGTCCATAAGATGATGTCCTGGGGCATTAAGGATATCAACCTATGGCTTGCCATGCTGTCATATTGTGCACCCAGTTCATCCTCTATGGTATGGAGGTCACGATTCAGCCACAGCAGATGTCTAACACATGATGGGTCTTTAATGAGAGCCATTGTAAGTGGTCATCTTTGTGTCGCTTTCGCAACGAATGCTTCTCATATGGAGGACCACATCCCTTGCCTCAGTTAAGTCAGGGGGGAAACAGGGAGAACAGGCATATTCTCCTGACTCCGGTGAAAGTTTGAGAATTGGAGACCTTTTTATAGGAATATCCAAATCGACAGAACACTATGATCCTGGAGCTGGGGTTCACTAATTTTTAGATCCCCCAACATAGTCAGCTCTTCCCCAAGTCCTTATTTAAAATCAGTGCTTAATCAACCTACTTTTGTTAAGGCAGAGTAGCGGGACCCTTTCACCTTCCCCCATTTGTCAACATTCGGATTTTTCCATTGGGCCTGATTCTAAAGAAGGAAACAAATGCATTTTGCCTAATCCACCACCTCTCCAACTCTGCCGGCCTTTCAAACAAGAAAAGAGATGATCAATGCACATTCCTGGGCCCCATATATCATAATATCTAAGCTATTGCAAACAGTAAAAACATGGTGGTTTTTAGTTACAATTTTATGCATAAAAGTGAAAAGCTTTCCAACCACGTCAAGGTAACCCCAGTAAGGGTAAAACATTATGGAAGAATGGAGGGAGGTATTGAATAGGAGGAGCACACTACTGTAGTGAGAATTTCTTTATTTTAGTGCAAAAACAGCATACAGACGTTTCGGGACTCTAGGCCCCTTCCTCAGGTAGGGGCCTAGAGTCCCGAAACGCTGTATGCTGTGTATGCTGTTTTTGCACTAAAATAAAGAAATTCTCACTACAGTAGTGTGCTCCTCCTATTCAATACCTTGCTTGGTTTATGGAGCCCTGGAAGTAGGGGGCTAAGAGGACTGCACCTACGAACTTGTCTGGCTAATTAGCCAACAGCGGTGTGCCACAGTACACTTGGAACTCTAAGAATGGAGGGAGGCATGCCATCCAGACTAGATGGTTCTCAAGGGTCTCTCTGACTCGATTTGGCTGGAGGAAAAAATCGGATTGGGTTAGATTAATACAATTCAGCACTTTCTGCAGTGAACGATAACCGGTTATATAGGTTTGATGAAGGCCAGTCGGTTCATTCTTTCTTAAGATGTCCGCACAACAGGGTATAGTGACAGCCCCACTAATTAGGCAGTTAATGGCTTGGGTAAGGCAAATTTGACAAAGGATTGTAGGAAACCAATCACTTTAGACATCCTGTCCCATTTGGTGAATACATTAAGAGTAGTTTGCTACTCCAGATTTGAAACCCTTCTATTTTGCTTAGCCTTCCTCCTGGTTTTCCTTTTGGCCCTAAGGGTTGCTGAAGTGGCAGTAGAAAATAGGACTGTAGTGGGTAGTTTACTAATCTCTGAGGTGTCACTGGTAGGAACTAAATCAAAGGTTTGTATTTCCAAGTCTAAAACGGACCAGTTCGGAACAGGCAGGGTCACTGTAATTGGAATTATTTATGTCCAATTACAGCTTTCTCTAAATTTATCCAGGCTATGGGGGCAGAGTCACCAGAATAATCCCCCCCCCCTTTCTATGTTTCAATTTTGCAGGGTCTTACACCTAGGAAGAGAGTAGAATGGCAGAAGAACAACTGTAAATTTTTCAGAATAGGGGTGGCCACTCATGCTTTCCAACATGGTTTCCCAACATCAAAGCAGATGCGTTTAGGTAGGTGGGAGCCTAACAAGTCTATTTGATTGTCTTCCCTTTACCCAGTGAGCGAGCCAGTAAGAGCGAAAAGGGGGGAGCCATGCAGGCTGGTCGATGGAAAGTTTGCTGGGACCTGTAGAGAAGAGAGGTTGCAGTGATTCAGGTTAACATTGTTGGTTGATTTAATGTTTATGGTTATGATTAAACTTGAAGTCAATGAAGAATTGAAGCTGTGGGTAACTGATGCTGTTGCATCTGCAGGCTACATGGGCCGTTTTTGACTGAAAATGGTCTGTTGGTAAGTGGCCAACTAAACTGCGCTGACTTAGAATCTAGTCCTGTCAAAAGTTTTATCAATTACTAGACAGTTAAGCCTGTTATATAAATGGGCGCTAGACAGAGAGTCTCTTTCTCTCTCTCTCTCTCTCCATAGCTCCAGCCTCTCTCTGATCGCACATTTCCGACAGACTACTCCTCGCGCCTGCGTAGAAGAAAAAAGATACACACGGATACACGGACGCTTATTAGGGCTTTTATTATATAGGATTGTTGCTGTAGAACTGTGTGGTGCTCAATTAGCAAACAGGTGGATTTTGTTCCATTGTGACAATATGGGTGTTGTACAGGTTATAAACGGCTTTTCTTCTAGTTCTCAGATTGCTAATTTATTTAGTCTTGAGATCATTACAATTACATTTTTTTGTTTAAATCAAAACATATTCCAGGTGCGGATAACAAACCTGTGGGTTGATTATGTTTGCCTTTCAGGTTGGAGCATTTTTGGAACTGAAGAAGGCACCCGACAGGTACTCTGTGTCTGTGACTCTGACTTTTTATGGGAATTGATCTAGAACCGCTTAGGAAGGTTTTGTTCCACTCACTGTCGGGACAAATACATCAGTACATTTCTCTGATAGTTTTCTTTTTATTTGATTATGTGTGACATGGTAGCAGTGTCACCAGATCCCCTGCACTTCCTGCTCTGAAACCATATAACAGTCCCTCAACTGTGTGGGAGGCATTAAAAAAAAGACAAAAATTTGCACACCTTACACGCTCCCTGCTTCAGGCTGTGCTGTTCTTCCCCATCCCCTTCAGTCCACCTTCAGTCAGGGCTAGGTCCCACTATGTGAGTTGCATTTTGCTGTCCGTTTTGAGTGTGTTTAGGAAAATACATTTTGTCCATTTGCAGGTTAACAGAAATGCATTTGTCCGCATGTTTCCACTCCATTTGCATGTGCGTGCAGTTTTTGGAAAATCAACAGGAAACACTGGAGAAAACAGAAAAAAATGCAAAAAATAAGTTTGTCCATGTATGTCCGCATTTGTTTTGCATTCTCATAGACTATTATTAAAGTGCAATTCTGACACACACGGACCAAATGTCGTGCACGCAAAGCAGATAAACAATGGACCACATTGATTCGGAATGCAAATTATACAGTGGGAACTGATTCTCACGATTTCTGTAATATTTTAAATTACATTGTGATTTGCAAAACACACGCAAAATGGAAAACAGAATGCAACGCGCATAGTGGAACCTAACCCTCATCTCGATCTCTCCCTGGTTTCTTCTCCTTTTTCCTGCACTGAGCACGTGCCAACCACAGATTATAGGTAGGAACTAGTATTTGTGACCACCTCCCATCCCCTAACTTTCTGATCAGTGATTTCTTCATATCTTGGGCTGTACAGCAGGTAGAGAAGTGGTTGCTGGCTAGTTTTAAAGGTGGGAACTGCTTGTTTGGAGACTACAATTCCCCTTTAAAACGGGCAACTGACAAAATATCAGTTTTCCAGGGTTTTGCGTCTTTCTTTTTGGTCCCTGGGTATCCCGAATAGAGATCATAGAACCCACTCATTTTGCATTGGAGTTGCCATACTGTACATGCTTCTTTGCTAGGGTAGACTCAGCCTAAAACAAATAGGGCATTGGCAGTCTGATAAATTCGAAATTTCTGTGTTCCATGATTTGGCCCTTACCAACTAATTTATCTTTTTTTTAAATTAATTTATCTGGCCTATGTAATAAATGTTATTATTGTGAAAATGAAGCTAATTTTTCCTCAATCCATCAAATCTTAGCTTTCAAATGGTATATAACATTTGATGGGTTGGGGCAAAATTAGCTCCATTTTTCATGATAAGAACTTATATTACATAGGCCGGACTGTATTTTTAAAAGCTTTAACCACACAACATTGCTTTTCAGCACCTGCTCCTGTTAAAAAAAACAAAACAAAAAGCAAATGCATCACAGTAATGTGCCACATGAAGATAATCCCCAAGGATGTCACTAACAACATCCTAGAAGGCTCACTGCCTTTGCAGACCAGATAATAATTCTGTCATTTAAAAATGGGGACTCTGTACGTACATCAGGTATATTGCATTGGTTGGATATTAAGGTGACTTGAGGTTTTTTTATAAAGAACAACAGCATTTTAAAAACAATTTCATATGGATACTTTTCCCCCTGGTTCAGCACTGTGGATAATTATTTTTCCTACTGTGTTTTATGATTAAGATTCAGTCACCTGCTTTTAAAGGTTAGGGCAAAATCTTTGAACAGAATAAAAAGTTATTAAGAATCTGCAAATGTATTTTATCACTTTTTAAAAACTTTTCCAAGAGTTAGAATTATTTTTACACTAACAACAAAATTGTTGGTTAAAGGGGAAGTCCAGCACCAAAATGAAAACTTACATACAGGAAAATCCCCCCCCCCCCCCCAAACACCCCACCAGCAAATATTTTAAAATAAAAAATATAAAAGTCTAACCTGAAATCCTGCACAATGTCCTATTTTCTTCCAGTTAGCAACTGTCAGTTATGAGTTTGACAGTTGACATCACAGCTAATGGCTGAATGTTAATTCCCTGTCTGCCTCTTCTGAGCATGCCCAAGCTCCGTACAGGTTTCTAAATTGCTCAGTTTCCATGAGGGATCCAGAAGCATAGCAGGCATACAGTAATGAATTCATAGGACAAACTATTAAATATCAACATATTCTTTCTAAAAGATGTTCTTATGAGGGTGGAGTTGTCCTTTAAAGTGAGATAGTAAAAATTATAGTTAAATTCTTTATCAAGATAATTAAATTAAGAACCTACAGGCTGCATGTCAGCCTGACCCAATCCTGAGAGTGGCATCTCATGGACGGCTGGATAGCTAAATGGATATGGTTGGAGAGCACCCTTAATGGCTACAACTCCGAGCACTTACACTCCGAGTCTGCAACAAATAACTAAATTTTGGTCCCAAGAAGTTAACCTACTAGATCCAACTCCCTACGTATCTGGTTGCTTAGATGCAGACAAATGGTCCTGTTCATTTCTGTAAATGCATATTTGTTATTACCGGTAAACAAAAATAACTGAATCTGATCTACCGTATATACTCGAGTATAAGCCGACTCGAGTATAAGCCGAGGCACCCATTTTTGCCTCAAAAATTAGAAAAAATGATTGACCCGAGTATAAGCCGAGGGCTGGGGGGACAGTATGCCATGCAGACACCCACATTACCTTTTTACTATAGGTGGTTGGAAACTACAACTCCAAACTCGCCCAAGCATCCAAGCATGCTGGGAGTTGTAGTTTCCAAACATCTACAGTGGAAAGGTATTAGGGTGGGGGACAGTATGCCATACAGTAACCCTAATACCTTTCCACTGTAGATGTTTGGAAACTACAACTCCCAGCATGCTTGGTTGCTGGGAGTTGTAGTTTCCAACCACCTATAGAAAAAGGTATTGGGGGTTACTGTAGGGCATACTGTCCCCCACCCTAATACCTTTCCACTGTAGATGTTTGGAAACTACAACTCCCAGCATGCTTGGTTGCTGGAGTTGTAGTTTCCAACCACCTATAGTAAAAAGAAAATGTGGGTGTCTGCATGGCTACTGTCCCCCCGCCCTCCCCCCAGTACCCCCCAGCCCTCCCCCCAGTCCCCCCCCAGCTCACTACCCTACCTGGTCTTCAGTCTTCTCTCTCTCTCAATCCAGAAGCACTGCGAGTCCGGCCGGCAGTTCCCATTACTGCTTCGCGGCTGCGCGATGGCATCATCCCGCCAGCGTGCGTGATGACGTCATCGCGCAACCGCGAAGACTACTGGGAACGGCCGCCGGACTCGCGGCTGCCTCTATTGAGGTAAGTTGCTACTGACTCGAGTATAAGCCGAGTCAGGTTTTTAGGTTAATTTTTAAACCTAAAAACCTCGGCTTATACTCGAGTATATACGTTAACCTTAAAAATCCCTTGATATCCACACTAATATGCTCCTAATGATCTCTAGGATATACCTTTTTTTTTTTTTTTTTTTGTTGAGTGGCATAATAACTTGTCACCATACTGTTCTTAAAGCAATAAACCCACAGTAGTTTTATGCCTCAGCAAATGTATGTCTGTGAAGGTTCTCATTCTTCAGATATTCAGTTACTCAACTGGACTTGAACATTAGGCATTAGTTCTCTAGTCATCTTACTGGCGTTCTTAATTCAGAATGACATGTACAAGAATATTTTAGCAATAAATACTCTGAGATTAATCTCAATATGCCAATAACAGGTGTCAGGGACCTCATGAATGCAATGAATTGATTGAATTATACTTAATATATATGGCAGACAGATGTCATCTGCTCTCACACACACACTTTCTATTAATTTTTTTCATAAATTGTTCAATGTTCACCTTATTTTAACCAGACTTCCTCTTTATCAAAGATTACATTGTAATCTTAAAATACGTGTCCTTTCTCCTTAAGATGCAGGTACACGACTGAGTCCTGACTTGAGGAATTGGATCTTTCGTGGTGGGTCATACATGGGTGCACCTGTTGTTTAGTTTCCCCATATACAAATCAGAGCACTCTTCACTGCATATACAGTGTTTCTCTTTTAGTGTTTCAGTATTGGGTCTTTTGAATGCACCAGTTGCTGCCTCAATGTTGCTGTGTTTAAAACAGTTTATCTGACACCCCAGCTTTCTCCTGTCATGCTTCTCACCCTCACTGGTGGTATTGGTGTTCTTTTAATTTCTTCTTACAATTTTGTAAGATGTCTTAATTTTCTTAGACTTTGTGCTATGGGAGTGTTCTTTGCTCGGTGTTTAAGAGTTCTAATGACCGCCAGCTTGCGATCCAGAGGGTCAAATATTATGTATATCCCTGAGTTCTTTTAAGCAGTCCAAGAAAGCCAGTGTGTTGTTTTGTACATCTTCTTGTTTAAATCTGATGTTTCGGTCTACAGTGTAGATGAAGCACTGTTAATGTAGTCATGGACGTTTTTAGGCATTGGCCACCTAGGCAAAGGACTAGGGCACCAATGTTAAACCAGGGTACCCAGTGTTCTCCCTAGCATCTCCCTGTTAGCTTTTACTTTCAGTGTCAGACCTGCTGTCCTTGTTCTGCAGTAAATTGTTACATTGTATTTAGTACAGATCCTGAACTCCACACACTATTAAGCAACAAATGTTACAAATGAACTGAAGGTGAAGGAAGGAGGGCGGAGGATGAGCTTAGCTAATAGTACTGAGGAGAACAGTTCTAAAATGCCAGGTAAAAGCTGCTGCAGACTTTATAACAGTGACCCCTGTGACTAGCAGCCATGATATCCCTATCCCTGCCTCTTCCTTCCTTCCATCCAACTCTCCAATTAGAACTTAGAGTAGGTGAGGAGTGAACAATTCAATGGAGGAGACATGGAAAGCAGGTACATACTGTATATCATGTCAATGCTGGCAGCTGAAAGGGTTAAAGATAATACCTTGCTGGCCATGAATGTGTTAATCGCAATACACTGGCAGTGAAAGTATTAATAGCAAAGTCTGTTGGCATTGAAGAGTTAATGGTAATACTCTGATGGCACTGAAAGTGTTAATCGTAATACTATGGGGAAGTCTGCTGGCACTGAAGGGTTAATGGCAATAACCTGGAAAGTGCTGGCACTGAAATTATTAATGCCAATACTTTTGGAAAATCTTCTGGCAATAAAAGAGTTAAACATCTCAGATCTAACTAAATTTCCCTGTTCTGCCCTACCCCGCTGGAAACAATTTCTGGGGAGAACACTGGTGCCCCATACTGCGCATCCACTGAAACCTATCCTGTCCTTCCAATCAATATTTCATTGGTATTTCAACAGTTTCACTGCATACACACAAACGTATGCACACATGCCCGCCTCACCTGCATTAACATTTTTGTCTTCCGTATTAATCGACAATTAAGAAAGTACAAATCATTCATGTAAAGTGTGTCAAAACATGTCTTACTTGTACTTGATAAACTAAAAAATAAGTTAGTAAATAAGTATGTTATGTGTTAAAGGGCATGTCCACTCCCAAAACTATAATCCCTCCAACTAATGACCCCACCATGTAGTGTAATAAAATCCTTACCTTACATCTCAGCTCCATATGGTTCTCCTGTAGTCCCCCCCCCCAAAGTCCCCAAACTGCCCCCCAGAAGATAGCAGAGTCCATATGGACTTTGCCTCTGTCTCGACCTCCGGAGAAGTTTGGCATGCGTACTGCAGCCCTTCTCCCCCTCCCTCCCCCTCCCTCCCCCTCCCTCCCGTTTTGCGATCCCTCCCCCTACCATAAAACCCCTTGTCCATAAATATTATTTCTTCCCCCAGCCCCAACCGCTAAAAAATTATTTTAAGAAAGTCCCCCGAACTCTACTTACCTTCCCTCTCTCCCCCGGCATTCTGAGAAGCCGGCAGCCGCGTCCGTGATTGTCTGCCTCTCACGGATGCGGCTGCCGGTCCCGCCCCCTGCTTGCAGTGTCTTGCAAGCAGAAGGCCGGGCTGTTCGGCGGAGGAGAGAGGGAAGGTAAGTAAAGATCGGGGCACTTTCTTAAAATTATTTTATAGCGGTTGGGGCTGGGGGAAGGCAACCTATTATATGTCAAAATTTATTATAAAGGTGGACATGCCCTTTAAAAGTGCTTGAAACCAAAAGGCATGAGAGAAAAGGTCCTTGCCCTGAAGAGTCTACAAGTAATTGTATCTCCTTTTTGGTTATCTGGTTGATGTATATCATGCTTGTCAAACTCAAGGCCAACAATTGTTTGTGTCCCCCAGTTACTGTACAGCATGTATCATGCTGCTATCCATTTGTGCAGTTCCAAGTAGTGGCGTAACTATAGATCTGCCTGCTAGATACCGCAGACAGCTGTTTTTAAACAGCTGATCGGGCTCACCTGATCTTGAAATCTAGCAGGCAGATCTATAGTAATGACACTGCTTGGGACTGCACATATGGATAGCAACATAGTAAGGCTTGGATGGAGTCACCTCTGTACCAACTGGTCACATATCTAGCCCAGCACTAGGGAGTGGAAGGAGTTATGACAAAGAACCTTTCATTGGATTTGGCTATTCCATAACCATGCCAGAAGATTAAGGTGGGTGTTCCACGTTAGCACATGATTGTGCCATAGGCAGAGGTTTTAGTCCAAAAACAGTGTGCTTCCCACCTATTCCCTGCCAAGACCCCGCACTAGGCACAAGCGTGACAGAGTCACCCATAATTCAGCCCACCACTGTCTTTTTGATTTTGGCCCCTTATGTGATTGAGTTTGACACCTCTGATGTATATGATGTATTTTCTTTCTGTCGGGCGGATAGACAAGTGCAATTACTGAACACATACACACGTGCGATTATCAGCTGAAATACAAAGATCGTATGTGTGTACAAGCCTTTATTGTAACATTTTAACTTTTGGTATTTGAAGCTTCCATGTGAGTGCCTAGAACAGTGGTGGCGAACCTATGGCACCTATGGCTCATGCACATCAGAGTTCACCAGAAACAGCCCGGTCTGCTCCCCTTTTTAAAATCCAGACCTTGAGAAACTGTAGTGGCTTTGTACTTTAAAGTTCAGCTCCTCTTGAGTCACTGTTTTGGATCTCAAACTCTTGCCTGGCAATGTGGTTTTAATAGGTAATCTATCTACTGTATCAGTCTGTGTCTATCTGTCTGACCTGTTTCAATCTAATCTCAGTGTTCAGGTTAAATTGTCGTGTTGGCACTATGCAATAAATCAGTGTCTTTTGGTTGTAGTTTGGGCACTCGGTCTCTTAAAGTTTTGCCATCCCTGGCCTATAATGAAATTGAGTATTTTTTATTAGACTCTTTTAAAACTGATGTTTTGGGAGCAGGTCTAGTGGAGGACAGAATGACTGTTGATTGATGACTGCATGATCTTCCGTCATTTACTAAATCCTTCAAATCACCACCAATAACCACCCCAACAATCAACAAAAATGTTGGCCCGGCTAAAATATTGACTGCTGTGTCAGCCCTAACATCCCAGCAAGTAATGGTTGTGTAGATCTGGTTTGCCAAAAGAGCTTTAAATTTACATCCATATTACAACTTTTTTATCAGATGTTTTAATTGCCCTTTATAATTACCTGACATTACAGAAACACATTGGTAAAATATATTTTTCTGGTTAGAGATATTGGTAGATGTAAGTTAAGACAAAGACAGCAAGCCAAGTCACAGTTATGTTTCATTTGCTGTCCGTAAATAATAGATGGAACAGACGAAAAAGCATGTCCGCTGTGTTCTCACACCCAGATCTAGTAACAAAAGAAGTCTAAGCCACTCGAGAGACAGAGAAATCAATAACAATCTACAAAGCAGAATCAGACATCACTGTTTTATGTCCACTTAATCAGGGACAGCCATAATACTTAGTATATTAAATAATGTTTATTTAAACCTAAGGTTTTCCTACAAATAGTATGCACAAATATATATGTGACAGGTGGCAGAATGTAAATCAGGAACAGAGCTCAGTAAAAAAAAAAAATTGGCAAACCACTGTATATTTGAGAGCAAGATACAAGAGTAATAGAAAATGCACCAGACTATTTTTAAAAATCTCTAAATCAATAAACATATGGTTTTACACAAAAATCCTTTCCCCTTAATCCCTTTCACGCAGCAACTTATAATGCCAAGCTTATCACATCAGTATTCTAACCTCCACAATTATGTTTTGGTGCGATTAGCAAGAGGTTACGTAACTTTGTGGAAGAGATTGCAGAGGCTTTTTTCCTATCTCCCTTGGGTTACAATAAGCTCTTCCTATTCACCAATGAATTCGAAGAAGTCAATTGTCCAGAGACAACGTTAAATTAGAAGCACTGTTAAAACTGGCACCTAGTGGGTTCACTAATTTCATAGAAACACTATTTTGGCATTTGTATTTGTATATTTCAGTTTATTTCATCATCCGTTTTAGGAAATAGGGCAATGCTATTTATAGATTCCATAAATACTTGTGTGCCTTTTAACCTAAAATATGTGCAACATTAACCCAATAGTAAAAGCATTTTCCACTGAACACTTAAATGTATCTAAACTTTCTACCTAATATATATTTATTCACAAAGGGATATAAGAAAAGAGTGAGTTTTTAATAGATTCACAATGTACTAAAAATGTATTTTAAATATAAGTATAATAAATAAAAATATAATAAACAAATATACATAAATATAATAATTAATATAGTAATAATAAAAAAAAAAAAAATTCTGAGAAAAGCGATATGTGTCTGTGTCCCTTATACAATAAGCCTTGGGAGAGTGGAACAGTGCAACTTGTGTATTGAAAAAAAAATCCGTTGAACATTCACTGATGGCCTCAAGAAAATTTCCCCTGTGGAGGTTGTCTCCCTTCAGGACTGTGTGTAGCCACATCTTTTCTGTTGGATAACAGATGGAATCTAATGGTGCCCATACACTACTTAGATATTAGATAGATTAGATTTTTGTCTATAGATCTATCTGACAGATCTATCAATAGGTCTAGCTAACATTTTGATCAACTGTGGTTTCTTACACTTACACTCCATAAATCTTTGTGGGTGCTTCTAAGGATGCAGATGCCTTAATCTGTACATACAATAAAGGATATGTCCCGAGCACACTTAATAACTTTTTGTGTTGTTTATTAACATTTCGGTGCTACACTGAGCACCTCCATCAGAATGTGGCTTGAGAATGGTCCTAGTTGTGGGACTGAAACGTTGCCAATATGCTTTTTTTGTGTGAATAAAGCACTTTATATGGTTGAAAAGACCCATGTGCGCATTGAACCTTCTCCTTTTCTTTGTATGCTGATTATCAGGAGCACCAGGGCAGTTGGAAGTCGTTGAAGCTGTGTGCCTGCTACTGACTGACTGACTATACATATATATATATATTCCTATTGAACCACAGTAATGCTGTTATTTACCACACTGAATGCTGCTTGACCAGCACTTGAATTATTTCCACTTTGTATTACTTTTACTACCCTTGTATGTAACATGTATGTTCTCCTAATGTATATTAATGCAACTGTAAAGCGCCATGGGAGATGTTGGCGCTTTATAAATCTATAATAACAATATATATACAGGGGGATTCAATAAAAGTTCTTATTGTTTAAAATGGTGCTAATTTTGCCCCAACCAATCAGATATTATTTAACATTTGAAACCTAACATCTGATTGGTTGGGGCAAAATAGCACCATTTTTAACGATAAGAACTTTTATTGAATAACCCTGATAGTTTATCATATATCTACAAATATTATTTATCCTATTTAGTTTCAACATGTAATGTGACGATTTTATTGTATCATAT
The DNA here is from genome assembly GCA_019447015.1 of Hymenochirus boettgeri. Classification (NCBI taxonomy): domain Eukaryota; kingdom Metazoa; phylum Chordata; class Amphibia; order Anura; family Pipidae; genus Hymenochirus; species Hymenochirus boettgeri. Next base: position 221,645,438 of record CM033470.1, on the reverse strand, counting down.
TCAGTGCTGTCCTTACATACAGTAGCTACAAAAAATACATTTATAAAAGTCTGGTAGCCCCAACCCAGGGGCTAGGTAATGGGGCACCTAACCAAAGATCGGGGGCTTATCTGCATGGTGGAAGGTGTCACTTTCTACACTTGAAATAGATATAGATATCAATATATATTTTATTTATATTTAATCCAGTGTTCTATCAAACACATATTTATATGATAACATTTATTTAAAGGACAACTCCAACCTCAGAAGAACATCTTTTAGAAAGAATGGCCTCTTTAAAACATGTTGATATATCCTACTTTGTCCTATGAATTCATTATTGTATACCTGCTATGCTTCTGGATGCCTCATGGAAACTGAGCAATTTAGAAACCTGTACTGAGCCTGTACTGAGCCTGGGCATGCTCAGAAGAGGCAGATAGGGGATTAACATTCAGTCTTTGTCTGTGATGTCAACTGTCAAATCCATAACTGACAGTTGCTAACTGGAAGAACCAGGAAGCAGAAACAGGGGAAACAGGACATTGTGCAGGATTTCAGGTTAGACTTCTTATATTTCAGATTTCAAACTATGGGGTTTTGTGGGGTGATTAGCCTGTATGTAAGTTTTCATTTTGGGGCTGGACTTGCCCTTTAAGATTAATGTCTGTTTTTATCTTGTATTTAAACAGCTCCTCAGACAGTCAGTCACCAATAATATAAATTACTAGAATCAGGTATTACATCCCTTTCTCAAACAGCTTGTGTTGCCACTACCATATTTCTCCTTTCAGGTTTTTGTTGATAAAAATAACTTCTTTTATAGCCTGTGCTACATATGTTGGTTCAACTGTTATAGTACATTAGAAATACCATACTTTCTGTAGTATTAAAGATTTTAGACAAAAGATTTGTAATCCTGCCACCACGTCAAGCCCTAACTAGCTAACTAGACTTACCTAGCCTAAAAAACTAAAGCTAACCTAACCATATAAAATGTTGAAGTGGAGTTGAAGCAACTTCAAGGTACCGTCATGTGGGCGGCGCTCACACTTCTCATGCATGTATGTTGGTTAAGGGATTTTTTTTTCACCACTGTCTGTCTGCCACCCTTCTTCTTCAGTGTGCCCTGGCCTATGCTACACCAGGGCACCCACTGTTCTTCCTAGCATTTCCCTGTCTGCTTTTACTTGCTGTGTTAGAACTGCTCTCCTTGTTCTGCTGTAATTTGCAACATTGTAGTGAGTAGAGAGCCTGAACTCCACACACTACTTGGAAACAATGTTGCATCTTAACTGAAGGTGAAGGAAGGAGGGGGGAGGATGAGCTCAGCTAATAGTGAGGAGAACAGTTCTAAAATGCCAGGTAAAAGCTGCTGCAGACTTTATAACAGTGACCCCTGTGACTAGCAGCCATGAAATCCCTATCCCTGCCTCTTCCTTCCTTCCACCCAACTCTCCAATTAGAACTTAGAGTGGGTAAGAAATGAACAATTCAATGGAAGGGACATGGAAAGCAGATTCCAAAAAAACCAAATAGGATAATCCTGCAGGTCTGAAAGTAGACCAAGGCAATCCTGCCACACTGTGTGGTTGAAACTAAACATGCTATGTTAATACTTATTAGTATTCACCACGGCAAGTGGTGATGGTACCTCATATATTATAACATAAGGTACCTCACAGCATCATGTTATTATAATAGCATTGCCCTAATAATGTAACTGATAACTGCGTTTTATTTCAGTATTACAGTAAATCCTTGGTATTCCTGCCTTGCTTTACCACTAAGCAAAAGGCTAAGTAAGGACTTGCAAGCGAGCACCTTCATCCCAACCATTAATAGTGGCTGCCAATTCAAATTGTTCTAGCCAATCAGTCCACTCCCTAGTTACCCTAGTTACCTGCTAACTATTTATAAATTATATATATATATACACACACAATATATACACGCAGCCAAGTAAGTGTATTCATTTTGCTATAAGAGAAAATCCAGCTTCTTTTAGTTATCTTTCACTAATAATGAATTCTAGCGTAATTGTGTTTTTTAGATTCTTAACCAAACAGTATTTGCATCTTTCGGACTTAGGATTCATTTGTAATTCATAACCTGTTTTGTTTAAGAGATGGCACTACTGTGAAAAACCTTTACAACAGCAGAAAAGTTTTGAATCGAGGTTTGTTTTGTCATAAGCTTTCTGCAGAAACCCCTTGTTTTGGTGTTTGCACACAATGAGATACTGCCTGCCTGTGACTTGCTGGCATCAGCAGTATTGTCTCCTATTGAGAGCAGGATACTTAGTTACTTGTTAAAGTTGCTGCCAGGTCACAGCAATGAATACAGGTCAGAAACACCTAGCCCCAACATAGAAAGAAGGCAGGATGATGGATTTAGGAGCAGGCTAGGTGGGGGTGGTTTGTTGTTAGTAGATATATGCCTGACTGAATGTGCCTGTATATATACCTGTGCATTATAAACTTGTGTATGTATTTAAATGTAATATAACAGTGTAGACCATAATTGATACTGTATGTTTTCCAAATAACCTTTTTATTTTACTTCTTCTGGGTTTTTGTTTTGACAGTTCATCCATTCTTGAATTAAAAGCTAAAAAAGCCCATACACTGAGCTAGTGATTGGAGATAGTAAGTGTCAAATCGAGGCACCCAAATAAATAATGATTACTCTAATTTGAAAGGGGCTTAGGTGCCCATGCCCCGAGCCCTGTCACCAACCAAAAATGTAGCTGTCTACTAAGTGTTCCAGAAACAGCCAATTAAAGCCGGACTCTCCGCTTGTCTTTGGTGGCTCGGGTGCCGCTCGCCTCGAACCCATCGCTTGGTTTAACAATCAATAATAGAAGAAGAAGACAGCACGTACTCCTAAAATTATTCATTTAGTTGCAGTTCTCTAAACCCTTTCCATTTCCAAAATGTCCTTATTCCAGTGCTGTTAAAGTGGGGAACTAGTCACTCTCCTTGCAATGGAGTCAGGATTGCTTCAGAAGGTGTAGATTCCCTCTTAATGGGTAACTTCACCAAGAAAAACAACTTTTCAAAAATAGATTCTACAATTCATTGGGAGATAGGATCACTAGCTGCTATCTGCCTGTGTTTACTTACACGATCCTACAGCTCTCCCCTGCTCTCTCTGTCTCCCCTGCTGGCTCTCTATCTCCCCCTGCTGGCAGCGCTCCTGACCTACCGTAACTTGATTGAGTTAAATATGTCGGCATATGCAGAATACCAGAAAAAGGGGGGAGCTGTCAGCAGGGCTACAGAGAGCTGCAGGATTGTGTAAGTTAACAAAGGCAGATCTCGGTTTGTAAATTGAATGGGGATAAAGCAGCTAGTAATCCTATCTCCCACTGAATTATAGAATCCATTTTTGAAAAGTTGTTTTTCTGGGTAGAGTTACCCTATAAATGATAGCCTGAGTATTAACTAGAGAAGACAGGTGGAGATCTACTTATTACAGAGGACTTCCAACTACATCTGCATCCAGCCAGCTCAATCTATGCTCTTCAACCTTTCCCCTCCCCTTAGATGAGATTCCGGCAATTTTTCTGTTAGACCTCTGACCTACACACATTGACCTTTATTACCAGACACTGTCTATACACTGCTCAGAAAAAGTGCCATTCGGGTAGATTTTCTATTTTGACTATCTTAATATTACTATGTATATTGTCAGGGTCTGCCTTAAGATAAATAGCACCCTGTGCATGGTTTGTTACTGGTGCCTAGTACCTTCTCCAAAACACCCCCCATGGCACACACAATACGCTGCGGAATGCTGCTTGCCTTGGCCTGCTTCAAACCAAATCAGCCACCTGCGCTTACTATCTTTCAGTTTCTCCTATGCGTGTTTGTATATATTGTGCGTACATCATTAGGCAACACGTAACACTCTAAATGCAAACACACAACAGCAAAGCATACAGACATCTTAAGTAAGGTTTACGTGTGTTGGGGCTTTGTCCGTGGGTGGTACTGGTACATACATTTGACCTGCAGGACTGTATTTGGGGGGCTGTGGCACTGATGCACAACTTTGACCTACATGTCCGGGACCTAAGACTCCAGCTGGCGCCCCCCCGGTTATGCAACCTGTGTAGTCGCACAGGTCACCCATATCAAAGGTCAGCCATGTATATTGTGATATATGTGCCCCTTTGTCCCCCTGTACAGTGTACCAGTCACTTATCTACCTTTCATAATCCCAAAAGAGCACTTTTTAGCAGCACTAAAACAGTAACACATAGCAAGGAGGCAGAGGCGAAGCGCACTGCTGAAAATAGTAGGTGTGGCTTGTGGGAGGCTGACTCACATTACCTGGCGAACTGGATGGCTGATTATCACTGGCTGGTGGACTAGAGAGCTAACTTAACACTGGCTGCAGAACTGGACTGGCTGATGGTAAATATAAGTGCCCACAACACCAAATGGTAATTATAAGATATCCACACAGAATTGTAAATAAATCATATGCCCAGTGCCTATACAGTAATAAATATACAATGTTCACGGTGCCCACAGACACTTGTTAATATAAGATGTGCCTAGTGCCCTCAGACTTGTAAATATAAGACGTGCCAACACATTCTTGTAAATATAAGATGTGCCCAGTACCCACACACTTGTTAATATAAGATGTTCCCAGTGCCCACACACTTGTTAATATAAGATGTTCCCAGTGCCCACACACACACTTGTAATTATAAGATGTGCCCAGTGCCCTCACACTTTAAGATTAAATGTGCCCACACATAATAATATAAGATACCAAGCCTTTACTGAACTATGTGGAACAGAGAAGCATACCTTTGCTTCATGGTAGGAACATCCCTGCAGGGAGGGGGTATGGGAAAACTTACATACTGGGGAGAGACACATTACTTTAGTGGTGAGAAAATGTTTTTGTCGCCACCATCCGTGGTACACTAGCAAGCAGTCAGCCAGGACAAAACACTGTCGGTCATGGCAAATGTTGTGACATATCCAAAAGCCTGTTGGTCTGATCCAGGTTCACTCCAACTGACATCGGTCACCGGCAACAAAGAAAACCTGCACTGATGCACTGAATGCAAAGTGATTTCAATTAAAAAGCAATAATTCTTAACACCCAAGATTAGGTAAATATATATACTGCTTTGCAACTGTTTAAGAACAACTAACCTGATAACAGTAAAAAATGAGAAATGGGGCTATTAAGATGCAGACATGCTAAAGCTGTTTGCCGTTCATGTAGCATTTTTATAGAGGTTTCAGATGTTTTGCTGCTAGGAAAACGTTGCATGCAGCATTTTCCTTAGTGGCAACACTGAGATACCACCAGTGACAACGCGACATGAATGTGTGAAAGTAGCCTTAAGTAGTTTTATAAAAATGAAATGGTCCATTTTAGCAGTTCAGATTATAGTGTTGATATATTTCTTCATGTTTCAATCCATTAACAGACTGGGTGACTCAATTGTTCCTGTCTACCATTTATTGAAAAAAGCTTTCTAATATAGTGAGCCTAATCCTCATTCAAATAAACCACTTGTTATATTTATTGCGGGTTGTGAGTCTGGCTTTGTTTGATAGAACACAGGTCTCAAAAGAAGCAGAGAGGTCAGGTGCAAAGGGATTATTATAACTCAAATGTCAGAGAGTCCAGCATATTCTTGTTGTAGTGCTATGCAACGTGTAGAAGATTCACATTACTCAAGAACAGTCTCAGCTGTGGAGTCATTTATTATTGATTGATGTTTCCCTTTGTGATCAGGTGAAAGGAGTTTGGGGGTGATAATTAAGCAATATTTGTTCATATTCTGGTTGTTCAACCTGCAGCTATCGAGTTTGTGTTGCAGAGAACTGCAGTGTGCAATAGACTTTGGAGGGGATGTATGGTTATGAATGAACAATAAATATTAGTTGTTGGTATAAGCCAGCTATCTGCTGCTTAGCAGCACTACACAGAACATTTGTTGTTTCCATCATTTCCACTCAGCAGAGCTGTAAGGCTGGGTACACTCAAGCAGATATTTTTGGTCAGTAGAGATGAGACACTGAACATCTGTTCTGATATCCGAATGTTCCTTCGGAACCGAGCTGACTGTTAGGATCTCGGAACTTCCAATCATATTTTCGAGGGTTACGTTCGTGATTCGGAAATCCGAAAACGGAAGGGTTTCAAACATTTCTATCAGTCCGGCTAAAATATCTGAGGTGATTTTATTAAGAGCCCCTGAGGAAGGGGATTGGTTCCATGAAACGCGTAGGGCGGAGTTATCTGAGTGTGTCCATGGGTATGTCTGTTTCAATGGTGCTGTGTTTTTAATGTATCCAATACATACAAAAAAAGTAATTTTGTTTTTACTTATCCATTCCAAGTCCGATTGCCTGCCTCATATCACAGGGGTCTTCCCCTTCTTATTTGCCAGGTTATTTTATTTACTGTTTATAGCAGCCCTGCAGCAATTCGTAATGGGGTAGCACTAGCACTGGGTGAGCAAAGGCAGAGAATGCTACCACATTTCCACCAGGATTATCTATGTAATGTGAAATAACTGGTTTATAAAATGTCTGTTTCATAAATAGCCCAGCCAACACACGTTTGTTTTGTTTTGCTAGGTCTAAACACTATACCAGAAATAGCCATGTTATAACCACTTGCTTTCATTCCCATTGAAGGATAGAGTACAGAAATAACGAATGTAAGCAATTTTATTTTTAGTGTGCGCTAAAATTTTGCTTGTATTATGATTCTAAACTTAAAGCAATGCTAACCAATGTAATAATGTAATGTAATAAGTGCGGCTTTAAGATTCACGGTTAAGCCTTTCACAGTCTTGTGTGACCTTTTTAATGCCAGAATATAGATGGTGTTAAAATAATGCAAGCAATAAGATGGGATCAAGAGGCCTATACCTTTATTGCATTGCATGTCAATAGCTTCTCTCAGTATAACATTGATGACAAAAAGAAAACTCAAATCTTTTTCCGCATAACTAAAAGTCACAGATAAAAGAGGATGGTGTTGTAATTCTCCCTGTAAGCCATATGCAACAACATGTTCTCCTTTACAACTTTTTTTTATGGCACAAATAATTCTGCATTATACTTTGTTTGGGAATGTTTAACTCTAATATGCATGGATCTTACATTTGGAGATTGTCAGGGAAATTCACCCAGAGTAATAAATAATCAATAGCAGGAGAATAGACAGTCAAATCACAAAATGTATTATTAAAATGTCTAAATAGATAAAGGAATGTTCCCTTGAAACTCTCACAGCAGAGATATAAACACAAAGGCCATAAAAAACAACCAATAAAGTAACCAATGTATACAGTAAATATGTAATGTGAAGAGTCCAAAGAGGTACCACTGTAATTCTACCTGTCCAGGAAGCTTGCAAACACCAGCATCCTCTCCAAAATGAAGGCGACGTCTGCTCGAACAGGTGGGTCCGCTCACCGAAGCAATGGAAAGGTTCTGTAAGTTCCAATACTCCAGCTCCTGTACACGGTTCCTCACCTCGGAGGGTCTCACCAGCTTGCTACAACACCGACTACCGTTTCCTCACTGTATCAGTCCGTGCTCTGGAACGGTCCAGTACTCTCACTACCGCTGCTACTCCAACAGCGTCCGGCCACGTGACCACCAAACTTAGCAGGGGGACGGTCTCTCCACTACCACAGGGGGGAGGATCCATGTCTACCGCTGGGTTTGTATGGCTACAGACAAACAATCAATTGCTTACAGGCAATTTTTAAATTGCTTTGCGGCGGCTGCGTGAGTGCCCCTTCTGGTACTTGTGCAGCCGCTGCAAAGCAAGACTTAATGACGCACAGTTAGTAAATTTGGTTAGAGCAACGTTAAGGGCAGAAAGGAGCGATGCGCGCCCGCATTGCTCCTCTGTAAATTACCCTGTAGTATTAAGTTTATTGTCACTGAACTAATTTTCTGTGTGGAATACTGAAATTGGCATGAAATGTGTCCCCACAGCTTGTTAACTTTTCTGTGGTGTATAGAAAAAGGATTAGGTCTGTTGCTTCCCTCATAAGTGATAGGCAAATAGGGAGACCATTAATGTTTCTCTCAGTTCTCCATAGTTATTTCTAGAGGCTCATGCAACCTGCTACCACTAAGATTGCAATTGTACTATTTACTGTAATACCAATTCTATGGCTTGTAAGTCATGATCACCTTCACTTTACTAGTGTCCTATTGATTCAACTGCTTTACATTGCCTTTACTAATATTTAATAGGAATCATTTGTCAACATGCAGGTGTTGATGAGACTTACTGATAACATGAACAGCCACACATTTCCGTATGAAAAAGACTAAAGGCTAGGCCACACTATTGTATTTCTCATGCACATATGATCACAAAAACGCGCGCTTATGATCATGTAAATAGGGCCTTATATATAAAAAAAAAATATTTTTCACACAATGACGATTTTACTTTTTGTACTTTTTAGTTCAAATGTGATGTTTGTATGGCTTTATAAGCTTACTTTCACTAACACCCCATTTGGATTTTTTTTGCACCAGTCCTTATAGAATAATAATAATAATCTAATTTAAAACCTTGTTCTTACCTTATCTTCTAAACACTTCTCTTCTCTGGGACCAGTAACTAGAAAAACGAGCTGAAGAGAATGAGCAAAAAAAATGGGAAATCTTTTTAAAACTAGTTACGTACTGACTATTGTTCTGAATTTTCCCATTGCTATAGTTTGTCTTAATATATATATATATATATATATATATATATAACTATATCATCTATATATATATATATATATATATATATATATATATTAGAATAACACATGTTGGACTTTTTGAAAACAATTTATTTTTAATCAGCCATCCTCAGGATGTAGCAGTGACACTTACGTATACGTAACAAGTAAGACACTCACTGTCCCTTCTCCCAACAGTGCTTACTGCTTCAAGATAAAAATATCAGGTACAAACATTTAAAATTATACCTTGTAAGTCTAGTTCTCCTTCAAATTTCAATCAAGTAAAGTTACGAGACTGAGTGACCTGAAGTACTGGATTTCAACAATTATAAAGTAACAACTTAAGTTTGAATCTGTTTCTATTTCAACAATTTACTCATACTATTTGGGGAGATCAAATCCTTCTGATTTGCCAAATAGGACACATTGGGGGTTATTCAATAAAAGTTCTTATCGTTTAAAATGGTGCTAATTTTGCCCCAACCAATCAGATGTTAGCTTTCAAATGTTACATAAGTTCTGATTGGTTGGGGCAAAATTAGCACCATTTTAAATGATAAGAACTTTTATTGAATCTCCCTGATTGTGTCATATTTGTAAATGCCCAGTTTCTCAAGTTAGTGATACCGCGCGTTATGGGTAATATACGACAGCGGGTGTAAATGTACGTCCACGATTGTACATTTATGGCGAACGTTCGGTAGTATAGTATTTGAGGTTAAATAAAGACACATGTCAATCCAGTTCAACCTACTCAGCAGTTCCATAGCTTTACCGTTCTCACAGTGAAAAACCCTTTCCGAACTTGAGTCTTAAGGGATGTCCGCGTGTCCTCTGACATGTTCTATTGGTGAACAATGCTCCAGATTGTTTGAGTTTATTGTATGGCACGTTAAAGGGCATGTCCACCCCAAAATCTATAATTTTCCCAAGTGCTGGCCCCTCTGTATAGTATTAAAAAACCCTTACCTTACATTCCTGCTCCTTCTTGTTCTCCTGTAGTCCTTGTCCAAAGTCCAGGAAACTGAAGAACAGTGGCTGTCTTCCTGTCCTATGATCTCTGCCTTTTGTGAAGCCTCCAGGAGGGATGCTGACATGTGCAGGGGAGCCCTCCCCCCCATTCCTCCCTCCATCCGGATCCCATTTGCCACCCCTAGCATTGAAGGCTTTTGCCATAATGTCCTTTAGGGTTGTCCACCCCCAACCGCTATAATAACGCTTAAAAAAAACCTTTTCAGATATTTACTTATAGCCCCTTGCTCCCACGACAATCTTCTTAGCCGGCAGCCAAGTCTGTGTATCTTCACCTCCTCTGTTAACCAATTCCCCACCTGCGATTACTCAGCAATATTCTCCTTCCAGGGTGTGTGCAGGGACCTCCTACAAGGCCACCTTGCATGAATTAGCAGCCAGGAAAAGAGTTGATTCCCTGTGTTCTCCGCATTAGGAGATATGTACTAAGGGGGCGATGTTATATATTTAGGATAAATCTGTACATCACATATGATATATACTCGTTTTTTTACCTGTCCATATTGATGTTTATATTATCTCTGTAACATGTATGTATTAAAGTGTTGATGTCACTTCCCATTTCCCTTTAAAATGATTGTAAAATGGAAAATGAGACACCTGCTTGCAAACTTGACAAGGGTGAACATAATTTCCGAAACGATGCTACTTTGTTGCATATCATTAAACTAATTTTCGCTTGCTACTAATTTACAGTGTGCGGCTCTATTGCTACTGTCTCTCTCCTCTCCCCCCCTCTCTTAACCCATTACAGGCCATCATCTGGACTAAAATACATATACCAACACCAGGCTTATATAGCCAACCAATGACCACCCCCACTATAGAATCCTTCAATGTGTAAAACCAAACACCCATAACTCCCAATATTGCACAACCCCCCGAGCCCACAGACCACCAAATAAAAAATACAAAGAATAAATACCATAAAATCGATGTCCAGCTGGTCCTGACAAGATATCTTCAAACAACGCCATAACGTGATGAAGTGCGGCCATCAGCACTGATATACATCCATCATGATGATGTGCAAAACAAATTTTATGTTGTTTAAAGGGAAAAAGCATATCATATCAGATATATGATAATTTTCCAAAGCTCCTTTGCTATTCCTGCAATCGTATAGCTCAGTAAAGAAAAGTCCATTGGAAAAGTCATACATTTACTCTCCATTTTCACTTGTTCCTGTTCAGTGGCCACCGTGACCAAAGCTTTGGTCAATTGTTGTTTTAATAATTTCTCAGTAAACCCCCTTTCAAGAAAACGACAGATCATTTCTTTGAGCTTTAGCTCTGTCTGTTGCCCTTATCTATTATTCCTGAACACCCTTAAATATTAAGTATACAGTATAGCTTTTATCAAAGCTGGTGGATGGAAAATAGTGGCATATAACACCGTGTTGTGGTCAGTATTTTTACGGTACAAAGTCGTGCCCAGTCTATCCAAAAAATTTTAAGTCAAGGAACTCAATTTCTGTCTGACTCACATTACAAGTTAATTTTATTGGCGTAGCTAGAGCATTAGTACATAAGATCTTATTTTGTATGGAGGACACTTCCCCATCCCAAATTAAAGAACACCTTGTCTATATAACGTTTATACAGACACACTCTGGTGCCCAATAATGGTAGCAGGTGCATAAGTTTGAACTGCTGCATAAATAATTTGGAAAATGATGGGGCCACAATGGATCCCATTGCAGTGCCTTGGCATTGTATGAAATACTGATCTTGGAAGTGAAAATAGTTATTAGCCAATACAAGATGCAGCAGTTCCATTAAAAAAATAATAGAAGGTTGTTCTTGCCCTATATCCATTAATGCTTGTCTGCATTGATTGTGGAATAACAGTGTAAAGGCTGTATACACTGATGGCCACCAATAGTTTAATTTTCATAGAAAACTTTACTTGTCATAAAATATCATTCAAATAACTACTGTCCTGAATGTACGAGTCCATACATTTAACAGCCGAATGCAAATAGAAATCGACCAGCTGTGCTGTGACAATAGGATGGCCAGGTGGTGATTCAAGACACTTATGCACTTTGGGAAATGTGTGTATATAATGGCACATATTGGAAAATCCGTTGTTAGAAATTAGTGTAAAACCTATGCTAACCCGATAATACATTAATACATCAAATAGCGCAGGTTTTACACTGATTTGGCAGGATAATAGCCTTATAGAACATTGCACTGTTAGTGTCTACATTTTTTATTTTGGCCAGAACATATATTTAACACACATATTCGTGGATTATGGCTATAAGCTTCGGCTACCCTGGAACATTTAAAGGCATTGCTTTATATCAGAATAAAGTGGCAATTATGCTTGGAACTACTGATGTGAGTTAGGCACTAATGTGAGTTAGGCAAAAAACAGGCCCCGTGTGTCAATCTTTCGAGGGTTATAATCCACCATTCCACTTTGTAGAATCCATTTGGCTCTTTCCTGTGTATTCTATATAGCCACTAATTGGTTGATGGTCATCCATTTAAGGCTAACTAGTGTGTGCCTAGCTAACAAGTGTCATGCCATGAAAAGTTTAACAAATTTATGGACTGCCCCTTTCTGACCCCAAGATACTTAGTAGCCCCTGTCTCGGACAGTGGATGGCAATTAACCAATTGGTGGACATACAGAATACACAGGAAAGAATTAAAGGCTTCTACAAAGGGAGGTATAGTGGGTTAAAATACATTATATTTATATATATATGCACTGATGTTTTGTAAACTTTATTTTACTGTAACATTATCAGTAGCACACAGGTAATTCAAATTAGCTAACCGCGAGTGCACACTTAAAAAATTTATTTATATAAATGTGTGTGTTAAATAGGGTGGTTAAATTTATTTTTTCTCTTTTTTTTTTTTAAACAAACCTTGATCTGGAGAAATTTACCGTACTGAATATTATTTTTCTTCACAATGACATATTGGATCAAAAAATTGCAGTGTCCTGTTGCTTTTCATTTTCTGCTCCCTGATATGCTTTTACACTACTGACAAAATGATCTTTGCTTGTGAAGATGTAATTAAGAATCTTCCAGCACTTTAAGTTCGCTGATGTTGAAGTGCAGAGAGAATGAGTTCTTTGAAGTAATAAGTGTGGAGATGTCTTAATCTTAATTTTAAAGATTATAATGTATAAAAAGTAATGTATAATGTATAAAAAGTATCTTCCAACAAGTATCTTTTTTGAAAATAATTGCACCTTTTATGTATAAAAATATATTTAAAGGGCATGTCCACCCCCAAAACTAAAATTTAACCCCTTTCTGGCCACATCAAGAAGTTTAAAACAAGACTTACCTTACATTCCTGCTTAAAATAGTTCCCCTGCTGTGCCCCTCCAAAGTCCAGGAAACTGCTGTGTAGGAGCAGTGTGTGAATCATGGTTTGCCAGAGTCTGCCTCAACCTCGTCAAGGTTTGAGGCATGCTCAGTGCAGCCCTCCCCCCCTCTCCCTCCCTCTCCCTCCCGTTTTTCTCTCCCTCCCCCTAACATTAAACCCTTTGGGTATGTGGTAGGGCATGCTCCCCCAGCCCTAACCGCATTAATATAATTGTTAGAAAGTCCCCCAATCTTTACTTACCTTCCCTCTCTCCTCCGCAGAACTCCCGGCAGCTGCAACCGTGATTGGCTGCCTCTCAGCCAATCACGGACGCGGCTGCCAGTCCCGGCCCCTGCTTGCAATTCCATGCAAGCAGAGGGCTGGAACACTGCGGTGGAGGAGAGAGGGAAGGTAAGTAAGGATCGGGGGACTTTCTAACAATTATATTAATGCGGTTGGGGCTGGGGGAGCATGCCCTACCACATATCAAAAGTTGTCTAAAGGGGTGGACATGCCCTTTAACTGTACTGTACAATGGAAGTACAGCAAATTAACTCTGGTTGCATTAGAGCACAACTTGAGACAAATGGGATGAAATACAAGCAAGAAAGAGCATACTAGTTAAAGGGTATCTCCAATTAAGAATCTAACTACCTTTTTTCTGTTTAATTGAAGAACGGGAGTTAAAGGAGCTACAGTATGTCTTGCCTCCTGTTCTTCAATTCAACTAGCAGAAGACCGGAACAAATTTGCAGTAGTTACCCGATATCGCAATCCTCCTCTGTTCCTCTGACAGGTCCCAAAAGAGCTTTCAGTGTATGCAAATATGTTACAGGTCAGGACGTAGCAGTGGATGCGCATATGTTACAGGTCAGGACAGGTCCCAATGAAGCTTGCAGTGTATACGTTATGCACATGCATGCACAGTGCAAGCTAATTCTCTTTTCCAGCATTTTACTGTAATATGATCTGCAATTTTCCAATGATCATTATTCAAGATTCGATGATTGCTTTTGAAGGTTCAGATGTTTTCTATTTCCCAATAAAGTCGAATGGGGTCTTTTGCTAAAGTCCCCCTTTAATTTTGGCAAATTCTCAGTTGCAGCCCAGCTCTGGTATTGATAGATGTTATGGCACCATTTATATTTTTGCTGTGATACTGGACTGCGCAATGAATACGGCGATATTGCCACCACACATAATAACCACTAATAATGTTAGCTAATTTCCTCTCAAGAAAAAATTGCTACAGAAAATAAATTAATAGTGATCAAAGTGTTAACAGTTGTCATAAAAAGTCTTTGTTGGTCCTTATCAATTCCCTGTATATTTTTGTCTTCAAAATTTTATTTACTATAACCCCAAAATAGGGTGATTCACCAATCAGATGTTAGACTTCAAGATGTTTAATAAGATCTTATTTGGTTGGGGCAAAATTAGCACCGTTTTTAACGATAAGAACTTTTATTGAATAACCCTGATAGGGTTAAACTTGGGAGTTTACTTGTGGGGTTTCTTTCAAAACTTTCTTGGGATGAAAATGTCACTTTAATATATGATAAACATAATTAATTATTTGCATGCCAATTCTTATTGCAAATCGATGCAATTGAATAACTGAAAATGTTTGTAGACATGGATGTTACTTAAGCTGGGTACACACGTTGAGATATTTCGGTGAGATCGACCGATAGTTCAGTGTATCGGTCGATCGGACCAAAATTATTGCATCCGAATGCGGCCATGTCCGACCAATCGTTAGTCCAAATCGGACGAAAGGACGATCAGACATGGTGGAAAACCTTGTCCGATCGTGCAGTCCTCTATGGACCGTACGATCGGCCACGGTAACTGTCGGATACGGCTGCTTTTGCCGTGACTGACAGTCCTTCCTCCTGGCCGACCAGTCGAAAGTCACATTCTGACCTTGGTCACATTCTGCAGCCTTTTCCAAATGAAGCATTTTCTAAGTGTAGGGCTGAATTAACACCAGAATTAACCCAGAAGTAACCTGAAGTGCCTGACACTGAACTCTGCTTATTTGTATAGTATAGTATAGTATAGTATTTGAGGTTGAATAAAGACATACGTCCATCCAGTCCAACCCATCTAGCAATATCCTCATTTCCTGCCTAACTGTTGATCCAGAGGAAGGCAAAAAAAAACCCCACCAAATTTATGAAGGGGGAAAAAATTCCTTCCTGACTCCAAGTGGCAATCGGAAATTTCCCTGGATCAACTCTACTTTATGTATCAATACCAGTAACTTGCAACATTCCTTGTTTGCAGAAACTCATCCAGCTTTTTTTTGAAACTGACCAATGAACCTGCCATTACAACGTCCACTGGAAGACAGTTCCATAGCTTTACCATTCTCACAGTGAAAAACCCTTTCCGAGCTTGAAGCCTAAACCTTTTTTCTTCAAGTCTTAAGGGATGTCCTCGTCTCCTTTGACATGTTCTACTGGTGAACAATGTCCCAGATAGTTTATTGTATGGCCCGTTAATGTATTTATACACAGTAATAATATCCCCACGCAAGCGCCTTTTCTCCAGCGTACATAATTGTAACTTTTCTAGTCTCTCTTCATATTCAAGCTCCCCCAACCCCCTTATTAATTTAGTTGCCCTTCTGTGAACCCTTTCCATTTCAAAGATGTCCTTTTTGTACACAGGATTCCAAAATTGCACTGCATATTCCAAATGAGGCCTTACCAATGCTTTGTAAAGAGGGAGAATTACATTTTCCTCCCTTGAATCCATACCTCTGCATACCATGAATCCATACCATGCTGGCTCTGGCTGTTGCCGCCTGGCACTGCTTGCTACCTTTAAGTTTGTTATCCACCAAAACTCCAAGATCCCTTTCCAACAGGGATTCACTTAACACAGAGCCATTTATAGTATAAGTAGCACAAGGATTTTTAAGTCCAAAATGCATCACCTTACATTTATCAACATTGAATTTCATCTGCCACTTAGCAGCTCAATGTGATAATCTATCTAGATCCCCTTGCAACAATTGCACATCCTCTGAAGTTTTTAATGGTCGACAAAGTTTTGTGTCGTCAGCAAACACAGAAACCTTGCTGACAATACCCACTTCCAAATCATTAATAAATAGATTAAATAGAAGCGGCCCCAACACAGAACCCTGTGGCACCCCACTCCTACTCTCTGCATCCTATTCATTAACCAATTTTCTATCCATGTACAAAATGTGACTCCCCAGACCAACAGACCTTAGCTTATTCATTAGTCGCCTATGGGGGACTGTATCAAAAGCCTTTGCAAAATCCAAGTAAACTACATCTACTGCTATACCAGAGTCTAAATTTCTACTTACTTCCTCATAAAAGCCAAGCAAGTTAGTTTGACAAGATCTATTCCTCCTAAATCCATGCTGGTTACTACTTATAATGTCAGTCCTTGAAACATACTCTAGAACATGTTCCCTTATTAAACTTTCCAGGATCTTCCCCACCACTGAAGTTAAACTTACAGGCCTGTAATTACCCGGCTGTGAACGACTACCCTTTTTGAATATTGGAATAACATCAGTCTTTTTCCAATCCAGAGGCACACCACCGGACATGAGGGAATCAGCAAAAATAAGAAACAATGTCCTAGATAAAACTGAACTTAGCTCCTTAAGTACACGAGGATGTATTTTATCCGGTCCAGGAGATTTATTAATATTAACCTTCTTTAGTTCTTTCTGTACCATATCCTCGGTTAACCAAAGTGCACTTGAATCTTTTATACCATTATTGCTACTATACTCTATGATGTCTGTACTTGGATCTTCTATAGTGTATACAGAGGGAAAAAAATTATTCAAGACATTTGCTTTATCGCCATCCTCCGTAACTAACTTATCCCCATTAATTAATGGTGCCACATTCTCAGTCCTCATCTTCTTACTATTAATATACTTAAAAAAATGTTTAGGCTTAGTGATGCTTTCTTCAGCTATCCTAACTTCATTATTAATTTTAGCTAGTTTGATTGCTTTCTTACACTCGTTGTTACAGTTTTTATATTCCCTAAAGGCCCTTTCCGTTCCCTCGGCCTTAATGGTTTTAAATGCCTTTTTCTTCCTTACCATTTGCCTCTTTACATCAGAATTCAGCCACATGGGCGTGGATTTATTTTTTTTACATTTATTTCCCAAGGGTATAAATTTAGATGTGAACTGGCTTAAAATCCCCTTGAACACAGTCCACTTCTGTTCAGTACATTTACCTGATAATACATTATCCCAGTTGACATTCTGAAGAGCTGCTTTTAACCTGGGAAAATTTGCTTTCCTGAAATTAAATGTCTTTGTTAACCCAGCGCACTTTTCCTTTCGATAACAAAGTCCAAATGCCACTATTTCATGGTCACTATTCCCTAAGCCTCCAGTTACCTTTATATCTATAATGCGCTCTACAATGTTAGATATTACCAGATCCAACAGAGCTCCTTTTCTAGTAGGTTTATGTCCAATTACAGCTTTCTCTAAATTTATCCAGGCTATGGGGGGAGAGTCACCAGAATAACCCCCCCCCCCCTTTCTATGTTTCAATTTTGCAGGGTCTTACACCTAGGAAGAGAGTAGAATGGCAGAAGAACAACTGTAAATTTTTCAGAATAGGGGTGGCCACTCATGCTTTCCAACATGGTTTCCCAACATCAAAGCAGATGCGTTTAGGTAGGTGGGAGCCTAACAAGTCTATTTGATTGTCTTCCCTTTACCCAGTGAGCGAGCCAGTAAGAGCGAAAAGGGGGGAGCCATGCAGGCTGGTCGATGGAAAGTTTGCTGGGACCTGTAGAGAAGAGAGGTTGCAGTGATTCAGGTTAACCCAATAATCTGTCCTCCCAACAGGTGGTAACAGGATCTTATACACAGGGTCTTATACACAAAGTCTTATACATAGGGTCTTATACACAGGATCTTGTGTTGCAGTCAATATCTCTCAAAAGCACACACCACAATCTACTTTCACTTTCTCTCCTCCTACCATAGAGAGCAGGGATGTCTTGTCTTTTATCATTCACTGACACCACCTGCAGGCTGGAGGTGGTATATAAGGAGCCTTGCTGTATATGTCCATTACAACACACATCGCATCCTGTGTAGCAGATTTTTTGGATTACACTTCCTTTCACATGGAGCAGACACAGGGGTGTGGTTTAACCTCTAATTTTGACCAAACCATATTCAAATAGGGATCTCAGCTCAGTAAGTAAGTTTATGTATTTTGTATATTTTGTGTTGTACCTAATTTAAGTCAGTGCTATACTTTATATACATTTACTGATGGTCATTTAAATGGTAATAGTGAGATAGTACACACATACACATGTAATCCTTTCCTATATGTAATATTCTATACCCCCCACCACATGGTATAAGGGATATATATATATATACATACAAAACAGACACCATACACAGAGCACTCAAAGGACTTAATCAAAATATATTTATTTAGGTGAAACACACATTTCGCCCATCTTGGAAACAGGCCGTCATCAGGAAATCCTGATGACGTGCGAAGGAACTCTGTTGATATACTTTATATACATAATGCAAGCGAAAATTTTGGAGCACTCACAGGTCTTGAAACAATGATTTTTTATTGGGAAATGATCAATACGTTTCAGCCGCCATATTCGGCCATCATCACGCCAAACTTTTAAAAAACCTTCATTAAACCCCTCCCCCAGTTACATGTATATAGTACATTCGTTGTTTCAAGACCCGCGAGTGCTCCAAAATTTCCCCTTGCATTGCAATATGAGGTTACGTGAGTGCTGCTAACTATTTATAAATTATATATATATATACACACACAATATATAAGGATCAAAAAGGGGCAGTGACGTAGCACCCTGAGGAAGCCCGATAAGGAAACCTTGTGAGGGAGAAACGCACATAGGTGCAGGTGGAATCCGTCCTTTAGGACCAGATCCATTGGCAGAGAAGCAGGACCGGACACTGTAGGCTGTACAAGAACCAAACCCCTGTGCGGGACAGGCCGTGCGGACGGGTGAAGGGCAGCGGAATGCAGTGAGTGGGTGGAGAGAACACGTGACGCTGGAGGCAAGAAAGGCAGACCGTGAGCTCTGGACAGAGTGGAAGTCCCGTTCTGTACGGCTGTAAACCCAGGGGACGGGAGTATATTAGCACTCACATCAGTTTGTAGGTTTTCTCAGCCCAGCATGTACTTTTGTTTATACAGATCCTGGACACTTGGACTGTGCATTAAAGGGGGATGGTAGAAAGGGAGATTCCGGATCAATGATTCTTTACCTGTTGGTTTGGGGGATGCCCCGAATGGTGTATCTGCTTTTAATGTTTATATCCTATGATCATGCAATGTATTTTGCACGGTGTATTGTGTATTGTATATGAATAAATTTATCAATTTTGCAGTTAAACAATGCGTGTGCCCCATATAGTGTACTTGGGGGCCCTCTTAGGGTCCTTTATATATTTTTTTGGGTTTTGCATTAAGATAGTTTATACACTGGGGCCACCACCGCAAAGGTGTTGCGCAACTGCTTAGTCCAGTAGTAGTGCAGGTAGGATACCTTGTTGGTTTATATATATAAAGTTTCCTTGGTCACATTCTGCAGCCTTTCCCAAGTGCAGCATTTTCTAAGTGTAGGGCTGAATTAACACCAGAATTAACCTAGAAGTAACCTGAAGTGCCTGACGCTGAACTTGGCTCATTTGGATCAGATCATTGAACCCTTCCCATTGTATTATTACCCCATCATGTTCTATATATCCTTGCTCCTTACCTGCCTGGTTACCTACCTACTCAGCTCAAAACTCTATGCCATCCTTCTCTGACCCTAACCTTGCAGCTGTCCACTACCATAACACTGTTTCCAATGCCCTTGACTCTGTTCCTCCCTTATCCACCCGTCTCCTTAGAAGCAAGAACCCACAACCGTGGCTTATGGACCAGATTAAAAAGTTAAAAAGGCAATCTCATATAGCCGAGCGACGCTGGCGCAAGAGTAGCAAAAATATTGACTTTCTCGAATTTAAAAGTGCCCTTTGTCGGATCAGAGGTGCTTTGTCCCTAGCCAAACAAAACTACTTCTCTTCACTCATATCCTCCCAATCCCAAACAGCTCTCAAAGTATTCAACTCCCTGCTCTATTCGACACCTCCTCCGCCTACCCCCTGGCTATCGGCTGATGAAATAGCCTCATATTTCACAGAGAAAATTGAAAACATCCGAAGTGGTTTTCCTGTGCGCCCTAGCTCCTCCCTACAGCTTCCAACCACTACCATTGGTCTGCCCAATCTCCCTTCCTTGCTTACCCCCTCCATCTCTACCCCTACCACTGCAGTGTCTAGACTCCCTTCATTGGTTAATCCCTTTACTTGCCCCCTATCGAGCTTCACCACTATAACAAAACAGGGTCTTTCATCTCTCCTATCCAGGACAGATATATATTAGAGGAGGCTGAAGGGATTTAAAGGTTAAGAGTTAATAATTTTTGGGATGTAGACTGGTAATTGTTGGCATAACGAAGATTAGAGTTCCTTTTTAGTAGAGAGCAAAATAATATGAGCTTAGCATGCAGTGAAGAGGAGAAAGATGGGATGCGGAAAGGCCAGTCAATGCAAGGTGATAGAATGGGAGCATGCACAAGCATTGTGATAGCTGGTAGAGAAAAGAACTTACAGATTTTTGCAAAATTTGCACCATTTTTAATGATAAGAA
Source organism: Hymenochirus boettgeri (assembly GCA_019447015.1). Classification (NCBI taxonomy): domain Eukaryota; kingdom Metazoa; phylum Chordata; class Amphibia; order Anura; family Pipidae; genus Hymenochirus; species Hymenochirus boettgeri. The sequence continues at coordinate 221,624,604 of CM033470.1, read as the reverse complement.
CTTTTATTGAATCTCCCTTAAAATGCACACAAGCATACTTTTTGTCTTAAAAATGCATTTGTGCATCAAGATTTATATTTTTAATGGTAAATGGCAATAAAAATGGTAAATTACAAGCTTTCCCTTTAATCTTTATTAAAAAAATATAAACTGTTAAATTTCCCTTTAATCTCTTAAGAAATAAAGGTGTAGACGTAATGATTATTGCCCATAATACATTTCCCTTTAAACTCTTTAATAAGGAATATCTGGTATATGATACACTTTCCCCTTAAACATGGTAATTGCCATGCATCCCCTTTAATCACTTTAATAATAAAATTCTTGTAAATGGCAAAGTAGAAAATTCTTACCACATTTTGCCACTTTTTCCCGAGAACAGGATGAAACACGTGCCGGTTAGTGTGTAGCGGCCTTTTCCCTATGGTGAATGGAGCAGACAGCAGTGATTTTTCTACCCACCAAGGAAGATCCAGGTGAAGAGGGAGCTTAGGACACTGTCAGCAGCCTGGAGAGTCTGGATACAGGACAAGCTCCAGAAGTCCCGGGAAAGTATACCTACCTCTTATCTACCCTTTCACCCTTTCAGATGTTTACTTAAAGGGGTGATTTTGGGTCCATGTGACAAGAGTTTTGCACTTGAGATTCCAGCATTCGGGTGCACTGCTATCAATGTGAGAGTCTGCTATAGTGCACTTACTCTGGAGTTCTGCAGCACTGGGCAAACACGCACATTCCATCGGATCTCCGTGGGGGACACCCCGACAGGGGGACTTTAGGGAAAGGCTTGCTGTCTGGATAGGCAGATTATAATTGTTTTTATATCTTTGGGGTGGTTTATCCATGTTTTTTTGATGTTCATTCTGTATAGAGGCAATAAAGTTTGGAATTTATTACCAAATTAAAGGGTGTACACAGCATTGTGCGCTGGATATAGGGTTCTTTTGTTGAGGGAGTCTAACTCCTTGAATTTTGGTTTACATTTTTCCATTCATTTCTACAATACATGACACTTGCCTTTTAATCTCTGCAAGATATTACCTTCAATATCTGCAGTAAGAAAATATGGTTAAATTGCTTTTTTGGTTAATTTTGGTGGAACAATAAAATCAAGTAAATGGAACACGTTTCCTTTAATTTCTGCTCTAAGGAAAGACTACCCTGCCAAATGTGACTTCTGATCAGGGAAGGTAGGCGTGGCGGAGACGGGAAAGGGGACATGGCATAAACAATGTCCTCTGGGGTGAGGCGGAGGCCCAGTTAGGGCATGGAGGGGGGCATTATGGGGGCATTGCAGACATAAATAAATTTTCCCAGATAAATAAGAAACCAAATACAGCTTCATCTAGCTATCTAAAGAAATACTGCATATCACAAAATAAAATATCAAGGCGAAGCTAAATTAGCGCGAAACTATGGGGTTTGTTTGTTCCCAGATCATTTTGTAACAATAAAAAAAAAATTCTGTGATACAATATATGTTGTTGACCAAAAGAAATTTAGTTGTAATAAAACACATTTAGTGAACAAAAACCAACACTTTGGTAACAAAACACATTGAGTCAACAATAAACAACTGTAGCACCAAAATATATATTTTGATGACCAAAATCTATTTCAAACAGTCTAGTTACAATGAAACGCGCTGGAACTCTAACAGGCTTATAAGTTGGACCTAGTGAGAAGCAGAAGCACTGCCCTTTACAGCACCTTTTACCTAGAGCAGTAACAGCATTTGAAGGTTTTTAACTAGAGTCTACTGGCCTGAAATTGCACTTTGGATTTTTACCTGATTTTATCAAATAAAGCTGTGTTTTACTTTAAAACTAGATGATGTAAGTCTTTTTAAATCATTTTCTGTATGGTTTTATAGTATCTTTTATTGAACTGATTGGGACAGTAATACTATTTTATTTGATTTTATCTTTTGGGTTAGAGGAGAGGAGGAGAGGATTGCGCAGCCAATTTAACACATTAATTAAACATTTCCTTTGATCTCTGCTGTAAGAAAAGACTTCTAAATGGCAGTGTGTATTTTCTTTTCATCTCCTTACTTTGCTGACATCCCACCCTGCCAAGTGTGGCTTCCAGGCAGGGCGGGGGGGAAGGGGCAGAGACAGGAAGAGAGTGTGGCATATGGGGTAAGGGGTGGAGTGGAGTAAGGGCATGAAAGGAGGGCATTCCGGTGGAGTTGCAGACATAAAGGGGGCATTCCGGGGGCAGAGAATATAGATTATTTTGGTTTGGGGTGGTCTCGCAGGAGTGCAGGAGACTACTCTAGAATCCGGGAGACTCCTGTGACTGTGAGGAGGGGTGGGATATCGGACTTTAGAGCTGTTCTAATCTAAATTTTCCCTTAAAGAAAGAACCCAGAACCCAGATAAATTAGAAACCTATAGCATGATCTATCTATCTAAAGAAAAACTGCATATCACAATATAAATTATGTGTATGTTTGGTTCCCACAGAATTTTTCTTCTTTTGGTTGACTAAATATTGTTTTGTCAACTACAATATTATTTTTTTTTGACTAAATGATCTGGGAACAAACAGCCCCCCATAACTATATTCCAACGACATTCTGGCAACCACCTGGCTCAATCATTTTGATATTACACCCATAATGTTATGAGCAAACCATGAACAAACAAGCAAGGAAATGATGCGGGAACATCGACAGCAAAACAACCAATTAACTCGACATTATTATTGATTCATGTCAAATCAACATAAGGCAGAGGCTGTATGGCCAGCTTAAAGGGTAATTGTGGTCTCTGAACAAGTTATGGCTCAATAAAAGTATTTTATTTAAAATGAGCCGTGAATCACATCTCTGACGATAACCTGTGAGAAGCATGCTCCCAGGGGAGAAGTATGCTCACTTAAAGGACAATTAGGTGGAGCCTACCTGAGCAGCGTGTAAGTAAGGATATGGAGCAAGTTAAGCAAACCCAGGGGTGAGGACCTAGCGGTTCAGGTCCTCACCCTGGGTAGAAAGCACTGTCTAAGGAAAAGGAGCGGAGGGAAGGTGAGTATAATTGTATGCTGTACCTGCATAAACAAACAAACAAACAAAAAGACAGTTGAGAAGGGGAGTCTATTATGCAGGCAAAAGCTGGTCACATGGCTGAAAATAGGAAGTGTTCAAGCTGGAAGTAATATAGCTGAAACTTTTCAGCAATCACTAATTTTCCCAAATTTAACCTAGAGATTTGATTTACAGTTAATTTTAAAGGTACGACAGAAGGCTTTTTATATAACCCTAATTGTTACCCTTCCAGAATGTTTATGGTAACATCCTTATCCAAGGTGAAGTAACTCCAAATGGCAGGCTGCAGTATATTGATGTTTGTTTGTGAGAGACGTTTTAAGAGGAAAAAGCTTAATGATAATTTTTCTTATTTACACCTTTAGGTGTAAATATTGTAATTGTCTTATTGCTGTTTTGGACCTTTAAATTTAAAGGGCATGTCCACCCTTGGAACAAAAAAAACCGGTGACTTGTCAGTTATCTGCCCACAACCCCAACTGCTATTTTTACTTGTTTATGACATGCATTTGTAACCAGATATTTAATGATGTTTTATTTTCTTTCTGGCAAATGTATCTGTCTCCTCCCTCTACTCAATGAGCTTGAGCATGTGCAGAGAAGACAGCAGGTGAAACAGCAGTAAATCATTAGCTGTAATGTCAGTTGTCATAGTCTTTATTGACTGCATGGAGGGAGGGGCCAGCTTAGTCTGCCAAAATAGGAACAATTATCCCCAAATATCTGGTTAGTAATGCAGGTAATAAAAGTGCAAAATATATAAGTTGGAGTTGGAGACAGGTAACTGCCAAGGGTGGACTGGACGTTCCCTTTGCATGAATTTAGTTTACATGAATTTTTATTATTTTGGATTAAATTTGTATGCAGTAATAATTTTAGCTTTATTCTTTCAGGCTTAGTGCACCTACATTATGTGACCAGAATTAGCTAGCAATTTGGATTTAACTGAACTACTGCTTATTTGTAAGACTGTTTACATATGTCATATTTCATATACATGTTGAAAAAAGTTTTGTTTATTTATTATTATATCGGTTAACTTTTGCACTTTGGAATAACTTTGGCTAACTGGAAAGATAACCATAGCAAGCTTTTTTGTCTTTGAACAGGGAGGTCGATATCTGTCCAGTCAATGCCACAGCCAATATTTTGGTTGATCGGTCCAAAATATCAGCTGTAATTACCAATACAATCGATCTCTAGGGATTTGGGTTTTAGGTTCATTTTGAAAAAGGTTCCAATTTGAGCTTTTCAAAACAGAAATGTTTTTGAACTTTGACTTATTCAATATAGATATTCGATATTCAATATTCAACACTTATTATTCGATATTTAACCATGTATATTCAATACTGATTATTAAATATTTGATATTGATTATTCAATATTGAATATCGAATAATCAATAATTGGTATTGAAATTCTGTTCTACCGAATATTATGGTATTCAATTGACTGCAAGATCATTTAGACTGAAATATCAATTGGTTGTACAATCATTAGGTGTGTCTTAAGCTGGATACATACCATCAGATGCTTCGTTCCGACTGTTTACCACTTCCAACCAGTCGGAGGACTGTCGGTTGTGGCAAAAGTAGCTTCTGATTTAAACTTTCATGACTATTTAATGCCAGCTATTAACTGGTGAGGTCCATAACTGCACCCAACCTGACAAACATTTAGCAGCTGAAATAAAACAGACCTGCAATCTGCACCCACTACCTGACCTGATCTGAATTTACAGCTTTCTACCCGATTCCGACCAGAAACACATTCAAACTCACTGCGGTTTAGTAGTTGTTTTACTAGTGTAATGTCCAGCTGAGCTATTATAGCAAACTATTGTCTCCTACTCATACTAGCCAGTGTTTCTTTGGTTTGTTCCCAAAAGCATACACCATCTTTAAATGATGTGCCTTGTATGTTATGCTATTTAACTTTTTTAATAAACGGGAAAAGTACATTAGTGTAATAACCATAGAGGAGTTTGAGTTGTCATAATCCAAGGGAAACATTCTGAATTTAATAAAGAAAATTTGAAATAATGGTAACTGGTTTCAAGCATATCTAAAGAAATTCCTCAGTTACATGTAATACATGATTGTATTATAAGCAAATGCCAGACCTAGTTTCAAGGCTTTTATGTGCTGACCTTGCAAGGCAATAAATCTCTCTTGTAGTTTCCCTAGGCTGCCAATTAACTGCATACAGGAAGCTAATCTTGTACAATAACTACCTTCCGGTACTCTGCTTCTAAATGGAGCCAAATGGATTACATGGCGGAAGGGCTGCACAGCAGTTCCTGTGTAAGTGTGCTGAGCACAGCTAGAAATGATACAGGCTGTTTACTGTTATTGACTTTGACAATGTAATTATGTCCTCGTTTGGCTCTTTTATATCTCACAGAACAGCGTTTTAAATTAAAAGCGAAAAATAATAATTGATCCTACAAAGAAGTCTGCTCTCAAAGGACATTTTTTTCTAGGATAGCAAGTTAGAGTTACTGCATAGAATTATTGCCAAGAACAAAAAGGGAATGTTAAATATTAATAACTCGGTCATAAAAACACCCTTCATGGAAGCAGATAAATAACAGATTTAAGAATCATATCAGTAGTTTTTATTAGGGCATAAATATTCCTATTACATAATCAGGGTCATTCCAGTATCTTACTGCAGTTAGTAATATCAATAATGCCTTGTAAGGCATCTCTCATCCCAATTCTGAACATTAAAAGATATGTAATTAACACAAAGCACCAAGTGGTATATTTAAAAATCTGTAAATTGAAGCATTGGCTAATGATTCAGTATAATTAACCTTAAAGGGGAAGTTCAGTGCAAATACATATGCTTTTCAGAAAAAAGAGCAGTATTTTTTCATCCCAATTACCTTAATCTGCCAATTCAGCATTTTGTCTGTGTATAAATAAATGCAACCGAAATACTGACTTCCTGTTTTCAGGACCCCTAATAGAGACTGTTATGGTCTTGCCCTTCACCCAGTGCCTGGGTTGATTCAGTTGCTCAGTAGAGATCGGAGCATTTTTGACCCATCCAACAGCCAATAAGTAGAAATTACTGTTAGGAACATTCCAAGGAAGTGGTGCATCCTGGGAAGAAGATGGACTGTTAAAACCTGAAATGTCAGCTCACTAATGTGAACAGCAGGGAACAGAAAAGGGTATGAAATCAACTGATTTTTCAAAATGTGAGAGAATATGTAGAATAACTAAGAAGGCATTACACAAACTAACAATTTAACAAATATTGATAATTTCCACTGAACTGTCCCTTTGCTTTTAAAATTGTAGTTTACATTTTTAGATCCCGTCCCTACTGGAGGATAGTTATGTGTCAGTAGAGATGCAGTCAAAAATGGTTTCTATTCACAAGTTAAAAATTCAGCTTTGTAATCACATTACATTAAACTTGCTTGTTGTATCTTTATTGCATTTCTATTGTTAAAAATAATAGCATGCAGTTAACACCTATGTGAATGCAACTTTATTAACTTTATTTAGTGCATTGACTTTAGACTATGGAAACAAACTCACAAATGTACTGAATCCAATCTAAAGGGTCTCATGATAAATATGACATAAAAATTAATGCACAACAAATTTTTGTATTAAATGAAAAGACAAATAACCTTGTGAAGCCTGAAAGAAGTAAATAAACAATAAAGTTAATTGTAGGAATATGGTAGTTATAGATGTATTGTAGTTAGTTCCCTTGACATTAGATAATAATGCCTGCAGCCATTATTATTTTGTTAACAAACGCAATTTTTAAAGCCTTACAAGATTTTCTGTGGAGCTTTTTATATTTATGTATTTATATAAAATATGAAATAGAACCTAACGAGATTAGCTAGTGAAATGTAGTGTATAATGTAATAATTTAGTTGTACATTTATACATTTGGTTCTTTGTACATACTGGAATGGAATGAAAATAATTTAAGGGGCAACTGTGGTCTCCAAACAATTAAATGAAAGCTTTAAATATATGAGTATGGAAAAAACCCACACTCTGAGAAGGTGTTATGATATTAGATGGGGAGTCAGAAACCTATACTATCGTACCGGTGCTAGAGGTAAGTAAAATTCAAAATATAGATACACATATACCCCAAAAACAGGGTAAACAAGTACCACCTCCACCGCACCAATAAGGGGCAGGCACCTAACTCTGACATAAATTCCCACAAAATTACCGTAGGGGGTACATGACCCTAATAACTACTGCATGGTGGTCCAAATGCAAATTCATTTTATTTACACATAATAATACAACTTAGCATATGAGATAAAAGCATTATCAAAAAAGTGCAATGATAAAATCCCAGGAAAGGAGCCAGGAATGTAAACAGCATATAGATGTGGAAAATCACAAATGACTGTAAAACCTATAATAAATGACCAAACTAGTATCAAGGCATATAAAATAGCGGCTCCAAAACTAGGATACCCTACATACACTAGAACCAATTCCAAAGTCCAATGTGGGTATCCATAGCACCCTATAGCAAAAATAGCAAAAATAGATGTAGCAAAAGCACAAACAATGTAGACAATAAGGGGTTAGGCAGCAGGGCAACGTTAGTGGTAAATGGAGATGGTAAAAGTAGATGGTATTGAGGCAGAGCTGATCGCTCAAATAAGCGATCCACTTATGATGACGAGATCATTTTGTGGGAGGGCACCCCACAGGAATGGAAATCCTTTTTTGATCAATTGAATGTCAATTCATGGAAACTCCGGTTCACTTACCTAATGGATAAGCAACAGATCCCGTTCCTTGACTTGATGATTATTAGACAAGGGAATACGTTGCATACCAACATCTATCGTAAACCCACCGCGGGTAGCACTCTCTTGCAAGCATCTAGCATGCACCCCATCCCACTTCTAAAAGGTATCCCTACAGGACAGTATATTAGAGCCCGTTGGAACTGTTCTACTGTGGACGACACAGCCTTAATGACAGATACCGTGAACGGGGATATCCAAAAATTTGGTGTCGAAAAGCATATAAGAAGGCTAAATTTGCAAAAAAGGAAGACCTGCTATTTAAAGATAAACCTTGCTCATTTGATGGGATCATCAGATTAATCACAGAATATAACAGTGATTGGAATGTTATTACTATATTATTAAAGAAACATTGGCATATCCTTTACAGGGACCCAAGTTTAAAACGGTATCTATCTCCCACACCTAGAGTAACTGCCCGACGAGCCCCCACAATTGGACAAAGTTTGGTCCATAGCTTCTTTCAACCACCAGCTCAACAGACCTGGTTGGAGGAAGGAATGGGAAAATGTACGGGCAACTATAAATGTGGTAAATCTAAAGCCTGTCAGTATATGGAAAACAACAAAAAGTACTTAGTTGTCTGTTTTACAATGCCCTTGTATGAAAATCTATGTGGGTAAAACTATTAGACCTTTAGCTCAAAGAGCATTGGAAACTATACTGGATATTTGTTATAATAATGAAAAAAGCTCAGTAGCACAACACTTTAGGGAATTCCATCACAGTAACCTCAAAGGGATACAAATTTGGGGTATACAAAAAATTGATAAACCTAAAAGGGGAGGAGATTGGGACAAGGCTATCCAGAAACCCTGTAGGTCTTAATGAAGAGTTAATCTTTAATATGTTTCTCTAGAGTTCGCTTTAAAAGATTGGCCATGTATTTACACTTTGTTATATTAATTGTTTCAAATTCTTAGCTACTGTTTAGGTATTTATGCATTTATGCATTATGCATAATGGGTGGTCATTACCATATCCGCTGGGAACCAAGTTGTATTACCTTAGGTTCCCATTGGTAATATTGGATGTAGTACCACCAATCTGTATATAAGTGCACACATGGGAACAGTCACGTGACCCGGAAGAAGGGACGAGGGCAACCCTGAAACTCACGTTGGTTAGTAGGATCCATACCAGAGGTAGAACTGGGAAGTTTGTTTGGCCTATTGTGGACTTATAGGCCACTTTTGCAGTACTGGAACTCTTAATATGGACGGTGTAGAACTTTAGGATCCGGACTCATATGTTCCAGTTCCGGCTCTGTTGGTATCGTAGAACGTGTCGGGAGGATCCGATCATTGGAGGGGTGAGACTGTTCCTTCTACGTGCACTGCCAGTGTGTGCATGTGGTTGGGGAGCCTTATTTGAGTGATCTGCACTGCCTCTATACCATCTACTTTTACTATCTCCATTTACCACTAACGTTGCCCTGCTGCCTAACCCCTTATTGTCTACATTGTTTGTGCTTTTGCTACATCTATTTTTGCTATAGGGTGCTATGGATACCCACATTGGACTTTGGAATTGGTTCTAGTGTATGTAGGGTATCCTAGTTTTGGAGCCGCTATTTTATATGCCTTGATACTAATTTGGTCATTTATTATAGGTTTTTTTCCAAACAGTCATTTGTGATTTTCCACACCTATATGCTGTTTACATTCCTGGCTCCTTTCCTGGGATTTTATCATTGCACTTTTTTGATAATACTTTTATCTCATATGCCAAGTTGTATTATTATGTGTAAATAAAATGAATTTGCATCTGGACCACCATGCAGTAGTTATTAGGGTCATGTACCCCATACGGTAATTTTGTGGGAATTTATGTCAGAGTTAGGTGCTTGCCCCTTATTGGTGCAGTGGAGGTGGTACTTGTTTACCCTATCTTTGGGGTGTATGTGTACTTAAATGAAACTTGCAGTATTTCCTTTACACTGAGTCAACAATCACATCTCTGGATGGAGCCTGGGAAAAATTACATTGGGGTGAATGTTTAAACTTCCCGATTCCAGTAGGTTAAGTGATATCACCTGACCTCTGCTAGCCCTTTTCCCCCAGGGGAGAAGCATGCTCAGTTAAGACTTATTGCTGGGGAAATCAGGAAGTACCTGAGGAAAGAATTGACAGTTGAGAAGGGGAGCCTATTAATGCAGACAGGCTGGTCACATGACTACAAGCTGGTCACATGGCTAAAAGCAGAAAGTTACATTGCTGAACCTTTCCAGCAATAACTTCTCACAAATTTTATCTAGAGATGTGATTTAGGTTTTATTTTGAAGGTGTGATAGAAGGCTTTATATATAATTATTTGAGACCATAGTTACCCTTTAAGTTCTGATAATGTGACAATGAAAACAATACAACAAACCATAATATTATTTAGGCTGATGCAGCTAAGTGTAGGATACAATAATTGATGCTTTTTTATATTATTATTCCTGTGTTTCCTTAACATTTACTCTATGTTTGTTGTCAATTAGGCACATTCTTACGTATAATTGTATAGTAATGAGAGTATGTTCCTTAGTTCTACGAAGGAACATTTCTGTGGGCTTACATATGCCTGGTTGCATTTTGTTGGTAAAGGTGTTTCCTGACCTTACATTAGATTGCACTGGATTAGTGTATCAGGCTTTCACTTCACCCAGCCCATTGGCTTTTATAAGAAGCGAAGAGTTCTCCCAACCAGAGCTTGGTAAAAAGGCATAAGAAGGGCCAGAATGAGGAGGGGTGCTACTACCTTATGTCAACTTGCTCTTTCTTCCTACACAGCACCCCTGCTAAATTAGATAAACAATAACATAAACATGTACATGTGAATGAGGCCCAAGCTTGCCACATGTGTGAATAGCTGCTTTGGCGATAATAACGTGTGTATGTGTTGTGTCTTTAGAGTCAATTCTCCCTGCCAAGATCTTATCCCTTGGGGCTTTCTGTGATTATTTGTTTGATTAATTTAAAAAACTGACATTTCATGCTTTTAGAACTTAAAAAAACTAAAATGGGGGAAATGATGGCTTTATAGGAACCTTTTAAATAAACATCAATCTGCCCCCATAGGCCCCTAACAGAAAGATATTGGTAATGATTCAATTATCAAATATCTCTGTGTAAATAGTGATACAAATGCAGGAACATGCAAGTAATAGCAGAATAGTTCAAAAGAAGGAAATATATAAAGAGGTGCATATCAAATGACTGTTTATCAGTAAGGAGGTGCTTTCAGGTCACAGAAAAACTACATTAACAGATCAATAATATGATGATCACATTACAACCATCTACTTTAGATCCTTTCAAGGAAGTTCAAAGAGTAAGACCATTTCAGTATAGATTAGCCATGTATTTAAAAAGCTATATAAGGACACACAATGCCAATGTCAGACTGGGCACCTGAGGTACACCAGGGAATCTAAGGCCAGAGGCCCTCCAATCACTATGCAAAAGATTTCAAGCGCAGTAAGCAACAATACAAATGTTCCCTTTCTACAGACAATGATTGCCACAAGGGTACCTAATCCTTTTATAAGTGCCAATTTATAAGTCAAAACAACATCTTGTGAGGTTTCTATAAAGGGAGTTTTACCAACCAAAAACATGGTATGCTGCCTAAAGTTCAACTGGGATCACACACCCCACCCTCTCCCTTATAGCTCATAAGGCCATTGACTTAAGTAGAGACGTGCAATTTTGCATGTGACAGGCAAACAACAAGTGCTTGATGAACAAAATAATTGTACATATATTGTGTCCGGTTGGTCTGACCAAATGATGCCGGACCAAGTGACCATACACTTACAATTATCGGTTGGTCGGCAGCTAGCCAATTGCGTGCAGAATCGCACATCTGTACCAGCCTTTACAGTTATATGAATTTACAGATGATGTACTAGCAGTTTTAAAATAAGTCATGTATACAGATGCCAACTAGCTATCACTTTTACTTTTAGCAGCATTATTGACTTGTTACTTCTGTTCACATGAGTCTCTGATTATTTTGTCTAACAATATACCAAAGAGATTAGAATCATAATATTTTGTTTGTTCTTACAATTTAAATTGTGTGGAAATGGATTTCCTTTATTTTATACTCTTCAAACTAATAACTAAACATTTTTCATTAAAAAAGAAAGTGCCACGGGGTACCTGTGGTCACTAAAAAGATCCAAAAGTCTAGGAGGTGGGCATTGATTACACCACTTACTTGTTGTTTTTGCGGGTACTTTCTACTCCCCCAGCATAAAGTTATCATGCTTAGATGTCAAGGAGAGGGTTAAGTGATGTCACTCAAGCTACTGGAAGCAGTAAGTTTAAACATTATCTGTAGTATATTTTCTCACAAACACTACAGTCAAAGATGTAATACAGGGCTCATTTAAAAGGAAAGATTTTTATTCAACCCCTACTTGCTCAGAGACCACAGTTGCCCTTTTAATAAGATGTAAAACTGGCATGGAGAATTTACACTGCTTTATAAATTGTTTTTACAAAAAAAGAGGTGTACATTCTGCCGCAAGGTAATTTCACCCATTTATAAATAAGGCCCTTTGTGTCTATTTTCTTAAGCCAGGTATCTGTTCTAAAATTTCAGCTTGGTTTAAGTCTGTCTCCTTTGAAATCTAAATAAAGCCTTCTAGCCCTTCATTAATCAGGCTTTACCATGTGAGCCAGAATGTAAGTAAAACAAATGACTCCTCCACCTCCCAAACAGTGAAGAATGTTTAAAACCGGCAATCACCTATATAAACAATAAATAATTTCTAACTATCCAATATCATCCTTTCATTTGATTAAACTTTGACCAGTTTTTTTTCTCTCAAAATAAAATAGGACACATAACAATGGATACCCTGAAAAGGTTTTACTGAAAAATTAGCATTTTTTTCTATTTTATAGGTAACATCTTAAAATAACTGTGATGAATAAAGTGAGGTGAAGCCACCGTATCTAGTAATCCACATCTGGGTTTAGTAGCAGAATGAGACAAAATATTTAAGGACTCTATTCTTTTTTCCTTGAGCCATTTTTAGTATATCATTCATTGATTTGGTTTTCTGGTTCTCTTCACAAATAGTGAGATGATTGATTTCCTTATCCAGTGTATTTTACAGTATTTTAAAACAACATAGTCAATGCATCATCCTAAACAATAACTTGACAATTAGAGGGGAAAAGGGCATCACTCTTCCTGGAAGACTGAGAAGCGTAGAAGTAGGATTACATTTCAACACAACTCTGCTATTTTCATATACAATTAAAACTTTTTAAAAACTATTTAGTTTAAACACAAGAGTCTGTAGACACATTTCTGTTGGAAAAATGTGAACTTGTATGTTGCAGGTCTGAATAAACCAGTGCGGCACATTCCTCGCAAGGAAATCTTCTCCACAAACCCCAAACGAACACTGCCTCCTCCTGCCTTAAACCATTCTCTCTTGCTGCTCCCTACCTTTGGAACTCTCTCCCTCTCTCACTTCACCAGGTGACATCCATTAATACTTTTAAATCTAGACTGTTATCCTACCTTTCTGAGCACCAGCACAACAAATGATTGTTAGTCACTTTAAGCACTTTGTACCCACCCCCTTTCAATCTTTATGTTGTCCCATCCACTTAGATTGTAAGCTCTTCAAGGCAGGAATCTCATTCCTAATGTGTCAAGGCATGTGCAAGGCATGTGTGTGTGTTCTTAACCTATGTATGAAATTGTATTTAATTTTTATTTATCTGTATAATGGCTTGCATTTATCTCCAGGTGTGTGTCCTCTGCGCTTCAGGAGTGAATGGGTAGGATATGTTGATAAGTTATAGGGGGTCTGATGCAGAGCCTGGGTTCCACTTATATACTTTCAAACTTCCTCACATCATAACACGTAAAAAATAAATAAAATATGTGGTCAGTAGTAGTATAGTAGTAGCGGTTTTTTTTTCTATAGGTCTACAGAGCCCAGAACTATTTATCTATGTGAAGCTGAGACCTGTGAAATGTTTTGCCTACTCTTAAAGCGCTTGCACTTATCCCCTTGTTTGCATACTCTGTATTTTATAATGTACAGTGCTGCATACCCAAGTGACACTTTATAAATAAAATTATACATACATATTTACATACATTTCTGCAAGGTGTAAAAGCACAAGACACTTAAATGTGCAGGCCTTAAAGGACAATACTAGCCTTCCCACCACGCCTTTGATGAAGTGTCATTTGACAAAAAACGCGTTGGGAAAGGCTCGTCTATCATACACTTGTTGCTAAGATGTTCCAATAAAGTTGTTTTGTTTAACATGTTACTGGGCCTCTATGTGATTCTGGGTTGCTCAGTCCTGTCACTGCTTGTTTGTTTGGTTTGCCTGTCGGATCTGAATAGCGGAGGACTTGGGGCTTCTCGTGTTTTTTTTAAAGGCATCTTGCACTTAAAAAGTAATGAATATATGTTCTCTGCTTGGCTGTGTATGAATCATACATTTTATTTTGATATGTGGCCAATGCAATATTCTGCATATTCCAAATACAGCAAATTTCACATACATTGCTACTGTTATACCATGAATATCTGCTTCCAACATTAATACCAGATCCAATAAATTAATATATGAAAAACACTGCCAAAGTTGAACTGAGGACATAATGTCAGCCTGAATTGAATTTCCTTTTTAATTGTATTGAAATGCGCTGGGGTTCTCTAAATTCTCTGAAGATTTCGAAGAGTGTTTTAGACCTGCAGCATGCTGGCATCATGCCCAATCGTTCACTAAGCGGGAGAATTTATTCCATACAGCATATTGCAACTTTATTTGGCTCATGAACTTCAAGATCCTGGAAGATTCCTAAGGGATACAGTTTAACATGCCTCTACCCATATTCAGAAATCAAAATCTGGGCTAATAGCCAACAGAACACTATGTGGTTTTATGTATCTTTACTGTAAGAGGCATATAAACGCAGAACAAGATGATGACTACAACAAAAATTGTATCATAGGTTAAATTAGCAGTTGTACCAATTAAGTATTACACTTTGGGTAATGTTATGCATACTACAAGTACATCAGGGAAGTTAACCACCAAAGCAGGCTACAGATAGTATTAGAAGTAAAAGAAACTACACAATATCAAACTTTACAATATCATTTTAAATTATAACATTTTAGGATGCTGCAGATGGGCAGATTGAGCAACTTTTAAAGGTCCTTTTCATATGGATTCTGAGGTCAGTCACAAAATTCCCTGCTGTAATAACAAATATATATGTAAACTCTACATGGGGTATGGCTAGCCTATTCAAATTAATTAGACCTTTTTTAGGCAGTGCTATTAATTGTATTTTCTGCAATTCATAATGTTGATTAATTCTGCATGTACAAAGCCAAGAATGGTACCCTTAAATAGCGGAAGGTTTGCACATTTTGCAAATATAATTTAAAAAAATTTTTTTTTGATGACCCTGTCTCTGTGTGTAATGTTTATGGACATGTGGCTGACATTTAGTGGAGATCTGTAAAAAATCTTACCTGTGTGTATCTATCATGTAAGAGTTTAACAAGGAGAACCGTAACCACTCACATACTGTATCATCCTACATTACTTTCAGGACCATCTCTAGACTTTTTGGCACCTGAAGCAATATTCCAAATGCTGTCCCCCTTGCCGAAATTGCTCCCCCCATGGCACAGACTATATTAAGATTAATATTATTTATGCTGCTATATACCCAAAGTACTGTCCTGACCTGCACTTACCTGATCTCCAGTGACTAAAATAAGCATCCAAACTGATGGACACTTTCTCAATTTAGTCTATACCAACATCTCTCGCAAGCAACTCATTCCTTCTTTCTGACCACTAGAGATGGTTCAAACCGAACTTATCGAGTTTGAATGGACTCGAACTTCTTGAACTATCCCGGATTTCTCAGACTTTCGAACATTTGATAATCATCCCATAAACGATTCGAACATTCGATAATTATCGAATTTGAAAATCTAAAATCTTCGAATCGCTTATGGGATAATTATCAAATGTTCGAATCGTTTATGGGATAATTATCGAATGTTTGAATTATTTATGGGATAATTATCGAAAATCGAATGCAGGAGCTCTAAAGTACCGCACATGGGAATAAAATTGATTTTTTTCAAAGTTCTGGATATTCAAATGTGTTCACCAGACCATTTCCCAGGTCC
Organism: Hymenochirus boettgeri; assembly: GCA_019447015.1. NCBI lineage: Eukaryota > Metazoa > Chordata > Amphibia > Anura > Pipidae > Hymenochirus > Hymenochirus boettgeri. The sequence continues at coordinate 221,608,551 of CM033470.1, read as the reverse complement.
CACAGCCATTTACATTAAGTTACCATTGATATTTTATTTGTATTTTATTAGAACTTTTCAAACTATTTGACTTTAATTGGTCCGTTTTCGAACTATCCATATAGTTTTAAAATGGGCCGAACTTTCGGGAAGTTTGGCTATCTCTACTGACCACCTAGATCTAACTACTTTTTTTTAACCTAATGTTCTCTGCTCTATTTTAATGATTTCAATCAATCTTGTTTCTGTTTTTTTTTCAATGCCCAGACCATTACTTCCCAGCACTATTTTCCTGTCTTGGCTTTAGCATCTCTACTTTCATGGCTGATTTCAAAACTGATACATTAATCATCTTATTCACTGCTATTGACTCCTTTGCCTCCCATCTAACTTAAGGCTCGTACACACGTGCGATTGTATGCACGTGTGCGATTGTACGCAGGATGTGTACGAACTGGCATTTCAGACGATAACTGGCCTGTGTATGGGCACTTTATTTATTTATTTTTTTCAGAGATCTGCCTGGACAACAATCCCCAAACAAGCGGCCGTTTCATCTGATAAAGTGCCCAAACACGGGCCGATTATCGGCCGAAAAGGCCATTCGTACACATCGTGTGTCGCGGCTCTACAAACCGGGAAGAAATGTGAAGCATTACATGTGATATTACAATTACGAACATAACTTTTCTGTTGTTTTAATATATGCACATATAGTTCGTCGGTCACATGTGCAATAGCTTCTAATGTGTGTACGAATCTAGAGTGTGAGTAACACACATACATATATATATAACCTCTGTTTAGAGCTTTATGGTTTAGAGTATATTTTAAAGGGACAGTTCAGTGGAAATGATCAATATTTGTTAAATTGTTAGTTTGTGTAATGCCTTCTTAGTTATTCTACATATTCTCTCCCATTTTGAAAAATCAGTTGATTTCATACCCCTTTCTGTTCCCTGCTGTTTACATTAGTGAGCTGACATTTCAGGTTATAATGGTCCTTCTTCTTCCCAGGATGCACCACTAACTTGGAATGTTCCTTACAGTAATTTGTACTGATTGGCTGTTGGATGGGTCAAAGATGCTCAGATCTCTACTGAGCAACTTAATCAACCCAGTCGCTGGATCAAGGTCAAGACCATAACGGTCTCTACAAGACTGCAAACAGGAAGTAAGTATTTCGGTTGCATTTATTTATACACAGACAAAATGCTGAATGGGCAGAAGAAGGTCATTGCGATGAAAAAATCCTGCTCTTTTTTTCTGAATAGCATATGTATTTACACTGAACTGCCACTTTAAATGCAACAGTTTCACTAATTAATTAAGCAAATGTAATTTCAGTAAAGGTCTTGGACCAGAAAGAGTATACCCACAAGTGCTTACAAGACTTATCTGAGCTCAGTAAGAATTTGGACTTTGTGCCAATGCAGTTGGTGTACTTTCTTTGACTTTTGCCATACAACCGATAAATGTATAAATTAAGGCTTGTACAAAAGAATTTCTTAAAAGACTGTGATAATAGTTGCCAATGCCATATCTATTTAGGATCTCTACTGATACTACAAAACTATGAAGGCTATTGAGTTTGACAAATTTAGTCATTTGATTTATTTTTCATTATTGTTGCAAATAATTCATTACAAAATCAAATCTATGCACCATGTGACTAGAAAGCTCCCGTAAGTACAATTCGCATTAAAGCTAACTTGTCTAGATTCTCTCACCAACTTTAATGAGTGTTTTATTCTAGAATTTCTTAAATTCTGTAACTTTTGTACAGTATATTCACATTAGATTGATTCAAAATCTCCAGAGAAAGATAAAAAAACCAACAAAGATCAGTCATGAATGCTCGACAGAAGCTAATGAATCAGCACTAATTACTGTCTTCCTCATTAACTAAAATGCAAATAAATTTATATACTTTGACAGTAAATGCTTTTACTGATCTTACTGCTGTCTGAAGGAATAGCATATTTAAGTATGCATGTCTTTATTTTGTGTGTTTAGTACTTTACTGGGAATAAAAAAAGATAAACTGCCCAGAGCTGCCAGTTTCCAGTTCTGTTCTGGTACATTGGGAATTTCTCCTTAGAGATTTCTCAGAACATTTTGAGGTAATTTTGTTAAATTCAAGTCATTCTTACTGTGTATATTTGGATCTACAGATTACTGCTGCTAACACTCTGTTGACTGTAAAGCCTTAAGCTTTAGCTTTTTTTCTTAAGATGTTCAGTTCTCAGATTTTTCCTTTGAAATGAGGAACAAAGTTGTAAACATCTATTGAATCTGAACAGCAAAAGCTGGAAATTGCTCTGTAACTGAAAGTCATGCTCATTTTATGACTTTGGTCTTGTCTGCACTATGATTTACATTTCTTAAAAATCTACATATAACTAGATCAAATAAATGTATAGGTAATATGCAACAACTTGCAAATTCACTAACCTAATTAACCTCCCAACATTCATGCAAGTGACCATACATGCCACAATCATTATATGCTCCCTATACTTCCTGCAGCTGATGCCAATAATTTGTCAGCCTTGGTATCTAATGGAATACACATGCCCAGTAATCTTAAATCCCATCAGGATTTGCCTATTATTGGGAATATGTATGGCCAGCTTTAGTATTTATGAACCAAGGCTGGGTACACAAGCAGGTTTTTTCACTTTGGTTGAACCCCAGGCTTGTAATTAAATAGCATTGCAGACCAATGTAAACCAATGTTTTTTTCAATTATAGGTTTGTGGACTGATGGCATATAAGTGTGTAAAGTGACACAAGTTTTATTTAGCACTAGGGATATCAATCAAATACAATACAATAAAAATCAAAGAATTTGTGTACAAATGATCTATTAAATATGATTGTAAGTTCCTGTCTAAATTTACAATCAAAATCGATCAGGATGCAGGATTCAACCAAAAGAAAGCAGCAAAAACATAGGAAATGAACTAATAACACATCATAAAAGGTAATCAAAGTGACTGCATGATAATACATTCTTAATTGTAGCCGAAACATGTGTGTTATGCAATAATAAACAGCATCTCTACATTTGTTCCAGACCTCCATATTCCTTCTATACATTGTGTTGTTCCTTAAGACGGGAACTGAAGAGAACATTGGAACTGCCTATCCACAATCAGAAAAATCTGCTTTGTATTGTTTTGGAACCTGATGGTTATTTACTGCAATTTGGAAATACAATGGCTCAATTGGCCACCCCATGGGCTGTATTTATAAAGGTTCGTTATTGGTAATATCTGATAATGAACTTTTATAGAGATCATGAAAACGACCGTTAGAAGGGGCCATATTGCTTTTTTGTTGCTTTGTAAATTGCAGCAGCAGGCAAAAAGTGGATGCTATTTATACCAAAAGAAAAAGAACCCAACTCAACCACAGTGTGAAGCAAATCATAAAACAATCCCTTTATTCATATATAATAGTGGGGGGAATCATCCCTATGTTACTCCCCTCACCAAGTGTCCCCCTGTATTTGATGCCTACAATTACCTGATTCTTGATCCCTCCTGCTGACTTTGGGACAGAGAATATTACTATGTAATGAATATTGTGGGATACCTGCTCAGAATGGCTTTAGGGAGTGGAATCTTTAGGATTATGATGGTTATCTTGGGAGAGTACTGTTTGCTGAATTTTAATTGTTTTTAACTTATGGAAAATGCTATATTCCACTCATCCCTATATATATATAAATAAATATATATATATATACACACAATAAAAGACTTGTGGAAGCACTCCAATTAGGCTAATTTACAACTACATTTAGTGGAAGTGCTACTGATCTGGTCAAACATTTATACAAACATAGAAAAGATAATCAATGCACATTCCTAGGTCCCATACAATATCATATTATCTGCACACTGGCATACTTTATAAACAAAGGGGTTTTAGTATACATTACTATGATCACATGAATGAAAAGCTTTCCAACCACGTCAAGGTAACCCCAGTCTGGAAGGTCCTAACGTCTAACCTTTTCAATTTCTTTTACTTTAATTGTATGGGGCTTAGGAATGTGCATTGATTATCTTTTCTATGTTTGTATATATATATATATCCATGAGCACTTTCAATCCCCAAGAATTGTATTTTATCCCTGTGCCCTGATGCGTATTTAAAGGGCATGTCCACCCCTTTTTCATTTTTTTAATATATAGTAGGGCTAGTTCCCCCAGGCCCAACTGCTATATTATCTTTTCCAGAGACTCTTTTCCAGCGACCACCCGCCGCGCACCCCCTCCCCGGCAACCCCTCCAAGCCCCCTGCCCCGGCCGCTCCTGGGGAGGGGAAGGGAGGGAGCCGTTAGGAGGGGTGGAGGCTCCCTCCGGCGGGGCCCTGAGAAGGGCCTTTTGGGGCTTAGGGGGTCCCGCAGCTCGAACCGGGACCCCCCCTCCCCGGCCCTTATAAGGGCCCTTGCGGCACTTACAAGTGCCCTTGCGGCTCTGACAAGAGCCTTTTGGGGCTTAAGGGGTCCCGCAGCTCGAACCGGGACCCCCCTCCCCGGCCCTATCAGGGCCTTTGCGGCACTTACAAGTGCCCTTGCGGCTCTAACAAGAGCCCTTTGGGGCTTAGGGGTCCTGCAGCTCGAACCGGGACCCCCTCCCCGGCCCTTGTAAGGGCCCTTGCGGCACTGACAAGTGCCTTTGGCGGGGGTCCCGCAGCTCGAACCGGGACCCCCAGTGTGCGGCTCTTAAAAGAGCCCTTGGGCGACGTCTTTGGGCTGGCGACACCAACCCCACTCAGGTCGCCGATGCCAGGCAGACTCACTGCGGCCGACAGTGAGCCCGCTGGCACCGCCGGCCTCAGCGGAGCCGATGTTGCCAGACGCTTCTTTCTTCAGCCATCTACTGCGATGGCATCTGAGTTCCGCGGCGGAAAGCTCCTCTTTATATAGGTTTGCAGAAATCCATAATCCCGTTTCTGATTGGTCAATTTTTAATATTGCTTTACATTAACCAATCGATTTCAGAACTTTCCAGAATCTGATTGGTTAATGTAAAGCAAGTATTAAAAATTGACCAATCAGAAACGGATTATGGATTTCTGCAAACCTATATAAAGAGGAGCTTTCCGGCGCGGAACTCAGATGCCATCGCAGTAGATGGCTGAAGAAAGAAGAAAGAAGCGCCAGCCCGAAGACGTCGCGTCGGATCAAGACGCCGGCAACATCGGCCTCGTTAAGGTTGCCGGCGCCCGCCGGGGGTACCCCTGGCGGCCGCAGGGGTACCTCTTGGGGGTCGGCGGCCTCGGCGGAGCTGGTGTCGCCGGGACTGGAAGAAAGAAGACGCCGCCCAGGGCTCTTTTAAGAGCCGCACTGGGGGTCCCGGTTTGAGCTGCGGGACCCCCGCCAAAGATACTTGTCAGTGCCGCAAGGGCCCTTATAAGGGCCGGGGAGGGGGGGTCCCGGTTCGAGCTGCGGGACCCCCTAAGCCCCAAAAGGCCGGAGGGAGCCTCCACCCCTCACAGCGGCTCCCTCCCTTCCCCTCCCCGGGAGCGGCCGGGGCGGGGGGCTTGGGGGGGTTGCCGGAGAGGGGGTGCGCGGCGGGTGGTCGCGACCACCTGCTGCGGCCCCTTCCCGGCAGCCCCGCCGCGGGGGAGGTGGGCGTATGCCCAGCCCCCTTAGGAGCGGCGTCGGGAAGGGATTTTAAGTCCCTTCGCGGCGATACTATACAGTATCGCCGCGAAGGGGCTTAAAATTACCGCAGCACATCGCGGGAATAGCGCTCGACGTTATAAATACGGCGATAGCGCTATTTTCGCGCCCATGATGTGCGGCGGTAATTTTTAGGCGCTATTATTGTTGCTTTATAAATATGCCCCTAAGTCTTTACTGAGCATGCTTCTCCTCTGGGGCAGAGGTATGGTGATGTCACTCAACCTACTGGAAGCAGGAAGTTTGAACATTCACCTTGATATCATTTCTCACAGGGTGAAGCCAGAGATGTGATTGTCTGCTCATTATAAAGAAAATACTACAGACTTTCATTTAACCCTAACTTGTTTGGAGACCACAGTTGCCGTTTAAGACTTGAAGAAAAGAAATTTAGGCTTCAAGCTCGGAAAGGGTTTTTCGCTGTGAGAACAGTAAAACTATCCATTGAAAGTTGTGATGGCAGGTTCATTGGACAGTTTAAAAAAAGAGCTAGATGAGTTTCTGCAAACAAGGAATGTTGCAAGATACTGGTATTGGCACATAAAGTAGAGTTGATCCAGGGACATTTCCAAATGCCTCTTGGAGTCAGGAAGGAATTTTTTTCAACAAAGTATAATGCAGAGTCGTACTCCAATGTGAACGGTGAGTTTATTACAATGATGAGTGGTTTGTAATAAACTCACCGTTTACATTGGAGTGCGACTCTGCATTATACTTTGCTGATTTGACCTATTCCCTTGGAAGTAGGGAAACCAGACGTCTGTACCCAGGTAGGCAGTGTGCATATGGACTATTTTTACTTTCTGGAAGGAATTATTTCCCCCTTCCCCTTCTGGTGTTTTTTTTTTTTTTTTTTGCCTTCCTCTGGATCAACAGTTAGGTAAGTGTGGGTATTGCTGAGTGGGTTGAACTTGGATGGACGTATGTCTTTATTTAACCTCAAATACTATACTATATTTACCCCACACTCCTCGTCTTAGGACAGGGAGATGCAAAGGGGCTCATCTACCAAAAATTACAACATGCGAATTCCATCTTAAAGTCATGCTAACGCACATAAGGGAGAGTTCAAGAAGGGAAGCGCAGCGGCTGCAAAGCTTTAACAAAGTCACCCACGTAGACTCTGCAAAACCAAATCAGCTTTTACCCAGAGCCACAAGTGCAATATTAAAATAATATTAATATAATGCAATATTGAACGTCTCAGTAAATGAGGCCAAAAGTACCTAATTGGTTTGCTTTTATCTTCCTTGAAATAATGGTTTAACTTACTTCACTCATATGTATCTTTTGTGGATATCCTCTGGAATTGTAGTAATAGTTAGGATATAGGTTTGAGACAGGTCGTAAAGTTGTACCCCTACGCTCAGGCAAATGGAAAGGGGCAATTCTCTCAGGACACTTGCTGTTGGCATTCTGGGTTGTCGGAGTTGGAGCTGCATATTCTACATATCTTAGATGGGACATATGAGTGTGAGAGTCACCCGATTCTATTGGCAGGAATCAAGGAAGGCAAGTGGATTGAGATGTTCCGGGGAGAGAGCGAGGAGTGAAGAGTGTGGTCCATTGGAGGGAATGATTAACATATGATGCTGTCCCTTGGACTTGGCTCCTTACGCTAAGCCCCTTGTATAGAGTAATGGTGTATTGCATTCTGTGGAACATTATTGCCACCTCTTTCTTATCATGACATCCAGAATCGCCACAGTTTATAGCTCAGGGGACGCCCGGAGATGGTGCTATGTGTTTAAGTTTAGTTTATGGGTGTACTGTATATATGTGGAATTTGGCTTTGTGCACTTCATATATATGAGTGTAGATTCTACTACATGCAGTGTAGTGCCTTTTTTTTTATATTGTTGTAAAGTTGCACTTCAGTCCAGTAGAACTATGGTCATAGGCAGTGAGCCCATGGCTTACGGTGTGAACATAATTAATATTTAGTTCTTATATTCCTTATACAGGACATTGATTCTGGAAGTATGGAACACTCAAACAGAGAGAAATAACCCCATATTTCAGTGTAAGAAATATGTTCTATTGACAGCAAATATTGACAAGAATTAAGTTAATTCAATACCCCTTTTTACTACATATTCCAATTTGAAGTTCAGAGACTGAAACCTTAGCATCCAATATAGATTTTTTTGATCCTTTCCTTTTATTGAATGCCGTGTTTATGGCATTTATATATGCACGCTTATGCGAACACATTAGCAATTATCCTTTACAACAATATAACATTGCTCACCAGCAGACATATGTAAATGTATAGAATGAACTTCAGAAAAGACAAGTGGTATGTCCTTCACACAAATGTTCAAGGCCCTTGTTCCCTGCCCATTTATGGGGAAATGAATGTTCTGACAGTGTACAGTTCTGTTTTTCATTATAAAGAGGGAGTTTGTAAGGCTAATCACAAGACAATTAATCACCGGTTACAGAATAACTAACAGAGAAACAGATCTGAGCTGTATATGTCCTTTTTTGGAGAGATGACATTTGTTAAACATAAATGTATATGTAATAGTACTTTACCTTCAGTTTTCTAAGAGACATGGAACAAACCTCGCTGCCCTGTTAATTTCTCTATTACATCCAGCATCTGCAAGTGTCACATTTACAATTTTTCTGTGACCACTATTGTTATGAGCTAAGAAACTATTAAAAGGTCATGTCCCAGGAGACAACATAGAAAGGGCATATCCCAGGAAGCATAGCAGAAAGGGCATATCCCAGGAAAGACTAAAAGAAAGGGCATATCCCAAAAGGTAACATGGAAAGGGCACATCCCAGTGTGGTAAAAGGATATTTTTCAGAAGATGGGAGACCACCAAGAACTGCAAATATTGTTTGGTTGTTGATTGAATGTTGAAATGACTAATGTACTATGGAATATGGTGTATATTATTGTTATCACAAGCAGAATTTCTATTTCTCCGATGTGGTGTTTGAAGACAGATCTAGCAAAAGCAGCTTACATTGATAAAACAGTCATAAAACACAAAACCACTTCTTACAAATGGTGTATTATATTTTTAATGATCCTAAATAAATGTTTGAATTTTATATTATGAAGGAGTCATTGTTTCTATCATGAATTCACTGTAGTATCGTACATTACCTTTTCATTTCTGAGTGTGATGTGCATAATGTGCTAATTAAAAAGCACAAACCAGATCTAGCTGTCTTTTACGGAAGAAATATTAATCAAAAGATTAACAACATGTATCGGTAAAGTTAGCATGCTATAATTTATCTCATTAATCACAATATGTTCAGCAAAATTACATATGCAGCCTTTCTTTTTCTGACCAAGAAGTACTTTATTTCCAGGGCAATATGCTTTCTAATATCACTGCAGTTTTACCATCCAGGAGAATTAATTCATTTCTTAAAGGGACACTATACTGAAAAAATTACTTTGCCTCATCTTAATCTATAATTGAATACATGTAAGTAGCACTTACTCTGATTTGTGTGTGTTGCTGCATGCCTTCAATCCAGCACATATTTTGTTTAGGAGCAATATCCTCCCTCCCTATTTTAACCACTCCCACTTCCATCCGACCTGACTTTTCCCCCAGAAACCAACTGTCAAGCCTGCACATAGCATTCCAACTGTCAAAGCTCTTGTCACCATTCCAGCTACAGCAAAACTACTCACAGAAGAATAGTTTTTAAGAGCAAGGAACTTGATTGACAGCTGAAATATAAGAAGTTTTAGATTGGATATCTAAAGAAATAGGGGACAGATCAACAAAAAACAGTAGTGGTTGGGAAGAATTATAGTTTCCACTTATGGTCAATTTAAAATAACCTATTTTTCAGTATTGATGCCCTTTAACATTATATTGCAAATTGAGTCCACTAAGTAAAATCCCTATTCGTATAGAAATGAACTATAACTAAGACCAATAGATGATATCAATACATGGAAACTGAGCAATTTAGTGACATGTACTGAGCCGTAGCATGCTCAGAAGAGGCAGCTAGAGGATTTGGGTTCAGTCATTGGCTCTGATGTCAACTATCAAATCCATAACCAGAAAGCTGACACAGTGGCAACAGGACATTGTGCAGAATTTCAGGTTAGAATTATATATTTTAAATTTCAAACTATTACAGTTAAGGGTTTTGGGGGGTGATTTTCCTGTATATAAGTTTTCATTTGAGGGCTGGACTTGCTCTTTAAAAACTGTTCTGCTTTATTGTAATATAGAATTTTAAAGCCTTTTAAAATAACTATTTTAGGTTGTTGCTTTCTTAAGTACATTTCCAGTCCATTTTCCAACAATAGGAATAGAACATTAACAACCTGACCCTGTAGGCAGTCAATGTAATGCATTCAGAGTATATTCTACTGCCTTCTAAAAATGTTCATGCATTTGACACTTCTTAAAGGCTTGTTACACTGACATCTATCTTTTCTTAACTATGATATGACTGTATAGTTCTATACATTTTTAGGTTATGATACATAAGGCTAGGGACCTTGAATAGGGAGATGCAGTAGAAAATATTTAATAAAAACCCCTTAGCTGCATAGCGAAAAGGTTTTTATATGCATATATATCACCTTCCCTATTCACTTTAACCATTTGTATTTGCCCACAAGCTAAAACATTCCTAGTTTAGAAAATGATTAAAAACACTACCCAGTAACACAATATATTAATTGTTAACATAATAAATCTTCTGTGACCACATCTCTTGAGTTTCCCGGTCGCGGCCACATGCTTTTATATGGTCAGAGAACTCTGTGTTGACTTTAAATCCTTATATTATATGGTAAGGGATGATTTATCCCTTATAAAACCATCCACTGTTTTCAATTATTTTAGGTACATTTTTTCTCTCTCATTATAACAATTCACAATGGCAGATCTTGCATGACCATTTTAGCCTTGACAGGACAGTCATTGATTTATGGGTATTTTGAAATTAAAGACTTAATTAACTTGGCATCAATGGGTGTGTTTAAAGGGCATGTCCACCCTTAAAACAAAAAAAGGGGGGGCCCTGCTAGATTGGAGGCCAGGCCCCTGAAACTACCCCTCACCAGCACTCCAAAGGTTTGTGATCAGCTGTTTTTAAACAGTTGATCGTACGTAAGAAGTAAACATATGAGCAATCAGCTGTTTAAAAAACCTGAACCGATAAACAGCTGATTGCACGTATGTTTACTAAATATGTGCGACCAGCTATTTAAAAACTGCTGATCACGGAACTTTGGTGTGGGCCCTCTTACCTCCCGGGCCCCCCATGGTAGTGTGGGTGGTAGGGGCAGTAGTTCCACCACTGGGGACAGTAATTATCCTTAAATATCTGTTTAGTAATGCAGGTCATTAAGTGCAGAAAATATTAGTTGGGGTTGGGGGCAGATAACTGAAAATTTACCAGTTTTGTGTTTTAATGGTGGACATGCTTTTTAAGACTAACAGGGTTATTCAAAAGTTCTTATTGTTAAAAATGGTGCTAAATTTGCCCCAACCATTCAGTTGTTAACTTTCAAATGGAAGCTAACATCTGATTGGTTGGGGCAAAATTAGCACCATTTTTAACAATAAGAACTTTTATTGAATAACCCTGTAAATGCTTAAAACGAATGTTAGCATGTCTGTATCTTCCAACCATACACACAAAGGTTGTGGAGTGCCTCAGGTTTCTGTACTGGGAACACTTTTTTAAAATCTGTGAGTTCTAATGTCCATACATTAGAACTCACCTCCCAACCGATCCCATGACATTCAATTCAACGCCTATTTTATTTCGCAACAACATGGCCCACTCATTTCACGGTTGTGTCTCGGTTGCAAAATTGAGCGGGAAAGGCGGTTCCTGAAGAAGTGATTGAATGTCGTGGGATTGGTTGAGTTCTTAAAGTATGCAGAGCTTTGGAAACCTCAAATGATGTGCAATTGCTGCAAGCAGACCTAGATAGATTAGCAAAATGGGCAACAGAATGGCAGATGAGAATCAATGTTGATAAATGTAAGGTGATGCATTTGGGATTTAATAATCGTTGTGCCACATATACCATAAATAACTCTGTGTTAAGTGAATCTCTAATGGAAAAAAAGGGGGTTCTGGTAGAACAATTTATATTGTAAATTACCGAAAAATGCAACAATGCATTATGCAATAATGGGGGGGAGGGGGCACTCTCCATCTGGAATCTTTGCTAGGACACCAAGATGGCCAAAAACAGCCCTGGATATACTGTTCCCACAGAGCTGTGAAAGTCAATAGCACATCAAAGTATCTCATGTCCCCCTATCTGGCTACAATAAACAAGAACATAAATCACACAAATCCTTTTGGTAAAAGTACTCTTCAACAAGGCAAAAAGTGCAGATACACAAATGTAAGTCATAAATAGAGATGGCCGAACTTCAAATAGTTCAGTAAAAGTTTGAAAGTTCGAATTCGGACCTAGTCAAGTCTATGGGAGAGTGATAGTTCGAAAAGTCCGGATGATTTACAGATAAACTAACAATGGTAACTTACTGTAAATGGCTGTGGCACCTGGGAAATGGTCTGAGGAACATGTCACTATCACTAAAACTTGTTAAAACACTTCTTAAACATTAGCGAGAATAGAACCAGAAATTAGAGGGTTAAAATCGAACTATACTTTCGATGATTACCAAAAATGAACAATACTTTCAAGGGTTGGTGAACGATACATTTGAGGGTTAGCGAAAACAATCCATACATTCAAGGGTTACCGAAAATGAACTATACTTTTGAGGGTTACCGAAAATGAACAATACTTTTGAGGGTCAGAGAACAATACATTTGAGGGTTAGCGAAAATAATCCGTACATTCGAGGGTTGCCGAAAACAAATGGTACATCGAGGGATAGCGAAGGATTAGGGTTATTGAACAGCCCGTAAATTCAGTAATTATCGCATTTTCGATATTTATTGAAAAAACAGCTGCCAGTCCGGAAAATCCGAAAAATCCGGGTCCGGGATAGTATGACAAGACCGAGTCCGTTTGGACTTGTTAATTTCAGGTTCGAGTTTGAGTTCTAGTCCATCTCTAGTCATAAATCTTCATGTTACCAGAGAAATGGGCAATCTCTGCATATTTCATTACTCAACAATCCTCAAAACCAAGTCTAGGGGTGTACAATTGTGTGTCAGAAGAGAAGGAGATTTCTAATAATTTATTTTATAGCATAAAAGGCATGTCCACCACCTCACAAAATGTTTGCAGATGTATGATGTCACAGCCCATAAACTGTTGTTGCAAGCTGGGCTGCCTTCTTCGTGCGTGTGCAAGCTAGTTACAAGCTTGTACAGGTTTAAGAGGAGGTGGCAACAACCTAGAAAAAGGATATTGGATTGCAGGGTGAGTATCTCAGCCCAGGAACACCAGGGAGATAAAGTACTTTGTGAGGTTGGAGCGGTAAACTTACCCTTTTAGACAAAAGAATTTCTATAAAAAGTTCTCGTTTCAAAGTACACTCTAGTTATATTTATTTGCACCAAATGTATGTTTAGCTTATTTGTGGTTACAACAGAATCTGATGTCAAGGCACAACAACATCAAGGCAGTCAAAGGAACTCCAATTATGCGGGGATAGCAGTGTTTTTGCAGCTTAGAAAATTGCTTGTTTTTCTTAAAAGTGCACTTAAACAAGTTCATTAAGAGAACAAAGTCTAAAGTCAATCATAAACTTACAAACATGAAAAACAAGGACTTGGTGTCAACATGACCTTAGAAATATACAAAAGCAATGTTTCATTTTCCGAAGAACCAATAAAAGAGATACAGTAATTGGGTATCTTTTGGAGTCAAGTAAGGCCTTTATTGTCTGATGAATGATTTATTCAAAACAAATGAAAATATGTTGGATCTGAGATTGTACTTATAGGGATATATAAGATATATAGGGCTATATTTATAAATCCACGGTATGGATTTATAAACATGTACGTTCGGTCATAGAATACCATTCTATTCTATGGGGAACGTAGATCTACGATTTCGTTATTAGATTTATGATCGGTATCGGTAATTTCCAATCGTATTGTAAATTTACAATAACGATAGTAAATTAACGTTCGTTAAACCAATTGGAAATTAAAGATCGGTTTAACGATCGATATACTAATGGCTAAAGGTGCGGAATCGCTAAAAAGCAATATGGCACCTTTATAAATGCGTCCCATTGTGGGATTCAGTATTGCAAATGTGCAGCACTTTATGCAATCCCATGACGCAATACGCGATTGTGTCTGGTATTGCATCGTGCAAATGCGGAAAGGTAAGTCCCCATACAATTCCCCATTAAGTTGCGTGCTACAGGATAGCGAAAAACTTAACTTTAAGGAAGATTGTATCAGGAGTGTCCTAAAATAAATCTAAACCCCACTTTAACTCAATATTACATTGGTTTGCATGGGTTTTAGACTTATAATTGTGATATTGGATCTCCCTAATAAAGTAACTAATAATTAGTTGCTCTTAAAGGCTTATACAGCAAATACTTATGTAGGTTAAAAGTGAAATTGCTGTTGCTGACAAGCTACAAAGGTACTAATGCCATAGTACAGCAATTTAAAGGGTATCTCCACCCTCTATATAATTGTTTTATAAAATGTAGGGCATCCTTTCCCACCCCCAACTGCTATTTTAGATTTCTAAGAAAAAAACATGAACTGTACTTACAGCCCCTCATTTCTGCTGCACACTGATCTGGCTCCCTGCTTGCTGGAACTAGCAAATGGGCTAAACTGACAGCAGTGGCTGTGATTGGCTGAAAGGCAAGGGATGGGAAGGGATGTCCTACATTTTGTAAAACATTTTCTGCTAGGTGAAGGGCAGCCAGGGAGGGATCGGGAGGTAGAAAGGGAGGGGGGAAAGGGCTACTCAGCACCTGCCACTGTCCTCTCAGAGGACAAAGAGGAGGCAGAAACCTTTCATAGCAGGGTTACCATCTTTCTTCTGTGTCTGCGGATCACCCCCATCAGCACTTAAAAAAACACTTTATTTGCAGTTAAAACACTGGGTGGTGTCCCCTTCGTCATATATTGCATATTTTAATAATCACCCACTTCAGGTTCCTTCTCCTTAGGCCCCCTCTCAGGATATGGACACATATTGGGCAATGGTAGTCAGCATGTCAATAGCCACACCTTAGACCATAATGCCTCCTCCACACCAAGGGACCACAAATGTAAATTCAGTTACACAAGCAGTTCAAGTGGTGGCTCACTTTTCTACCTCTGCTCCTGTTTCAACCTAAACTGTGCCTGCGACATCCATTCCAGTACCCAGGGTAGGGGGCACAAATCTCTTGTGTGAATTGGCTCCCTTGTGGCCCATTTGGACCCCACAATTAAAGAAAGTATTTTGGGTGAGCAATATGTGAAAAAGGAATCAGTGGATAGGCCCCATCCACCTAAAGAACCTAATGGGGATTCAGAAGAAATAACAAATCCCAAAATGGATTTTCCCACATCTTGCAAACTTGATATGAGATTTGGTGCGCCAGTTGCTTGGCTGTTGGCAATGATGAAATTAAAGTCACACTAAATCTGTCTATAAGTGTTTTTAAAAAAGTCAAGCAGGGAGTTAATCACTAACTGTCCTATACTTCCAAGGGCAAGGATGCCAGTGATCGTAGAAAGGATGCTCCCCAGGTTAGACGAGTACCCCATAGTCTCTGAGGAAGAGGGAACATCCCATGAAACACGTCAGGTGGGTGGGCCGTCTTCCTGTCTGCTTGAGTCCGTGCATCTCCGCATATTTTAAGATGTGATGTTTCAATAAAGAATTTTTTTTTAAAACCACAACCTGTGAGTGGCACTTCCATATCGATGTCTTCATAGTGGAGTGCTTGCAGCTGGGAGGTAATACCCTGGAACGTATGCACCACATTGTTCCGTTTATTTAAGGTATGACTGCTGCCATTTGTGGACTGGTTGTTTATTGGAGTACCCCATTAAGCGTAAAGCCATGACCCTACAGTATGGTTTCCAAGATGGTTTCTGTATTCCGTTTAAATATAATCCCCTTACCTCAGATAACGTAAAATCAGAAAAATTACAGGAGAATTTAGTATGGAACAAGCTGCTCAAGAAGGTTGAGCCAGGCAAACTTTCAAGAAGGTTGAGTCAGGCAAAGACTTTAAATACCCATCAGTTGGTATAGGCTCCCTTAACTTTAAGCAAAGGGAGACAATCTGATTGTTCTGTGTATGGCCACATGGCTGACCGATCCCTATACCACGCATGGGGATCGGTTGGGTCCGTGCTAATGGGATCTGTCGGCACACATGCTGTTGGAATTGCATGTGTATGGCCACCTTTAGTCTGACATTCAGTTGGCTTTCTGGTTTTGTCGGTGCATACCACCTGCTGGCATTTCTTTCTACAGAGGTTTGGCACTGCGATGGGGGCTTCTCTTGCCCCTAACTACAACAACCTCTTCAGGGGGTGGTGGGAGAGCGGAGCCACATCTCTGGAGACTCTAATAATCATGTGAAGTGGTTTGGCAGATTTATAGATTTTCTGTTTGTTTGGGGTGGTAGTGAAGATGAACTGTTAAAATTTCTTGATATTCTTAATGCTAATGACTACAATATATGGTTAACCGTTCATTTTAGTCCCTTGGAAATTGCGTTTTTGGACTTGTTTTGGACTGTGTGGACCCTGTAATAAAATCTATACAGTTTACAGTGTATTGTAAGCCTACCTCAGGCAATACTATTTTAAGGGTTGATAGCTGTCATCCTGGACATTTAAAATGTGATATACTATATGGCCAGTTTGTCCATCTTTGCCGCACTTGCTCCTTGAACAAGGCTGGAGCCTTGAGTCTATTTGATAGACTGGCCTGTAGGAGATATCTCACTCAGGTTATTAACACTGATAAACACAGAGCTTACAGTTCTGTAAGACACACTTTTCTTTATAAAGATAGTAAAAATCAACAGAAAAAGAGAGAGAATGTTTGTTCTGCTAATTGCAAAAGAAATTCATGCTTTATTACAGAATTTAGCTTGGAATACACACATATCTGATACTGTAAAGAAAAATCTACCTATTCTCTATAATGATAATGTTATATATGAAATTCTTACAACTCATAAGGTCAAATTTGTTTCACAAAAGGTTCCCTCACTGAGTAGAATTTTAGTCCCAACTTTAGTAACACAACCAAAGTCAATTTTTTTTATTTGGCTAAGTAGCCCAGGCACATATAAATGTGAAAAAACTAATTGTATAGGGAATCATCTATTTACTTGAGTGTAAAAAATGCCTTAACGGGCATCTATAGTGGGAAAATTTACTTTTTTTTCTTTCTTTCCATGTGTTCTATAATTCCCAGTGTTCTATAGTACTATAATTCCAAGTGTCTTTACATTTTTCAAATTCCCTCTCTGTCCTGAGATACACAAGTTAGACTAATACGTGATTGCATTCCTCTACTTCTAATTGTACTGTCAATCAAATCCCTGTGATGTGATCCTCTTCCCTGCTCAAGTCCCTCCCCCCTCTCTGCTCTGTAACAAACATAGAGATAACAGCATTAGCAGGGGAAGATGTGGCTTTGACTCCAGAGATAAGGCTGCACTTGACCCCCCTTCTTGATAGACTTCACTGATTGATGATAGGGTAACAAAGAGAGAGATCTTTATTTTATCAGGACACAGAGAGATCCGTGTCTCCAGGACAGCTTGCATTCTATTGGCCACTGTGCGTAGGTGTGTTTTTAAGAATATTGAACTTTTAACTCCTACTGCACATGATAAGCTTGTTGGTTAGCCGGTGTTTAGACATGGAGGAGGTAACAGAGGGGAGGGGGAAGGGGGGAGTGCTGTAGAGAGATCTGACACCATGGAAAAACAAATTCACTGACATAGATAGGATTAAGGCAGCACAGAGTACATGAATTTAACTTTCCAATGGGGCAATTTTTTCACTATAGATGCCCTTTAAAGGGTATGTCCACCCTTCTTTTCGATTTTTTATATAGTGTAGTGCTTAGTCCCCCAGACCCAACCGCTATATTTTTAATGTAAGAAACTTCCCCAGCAAAACAAAGAAGACGAACGGACTTCCAACAGCTACAAGTAAAACTTAACCTTTATTGTCGAACGAGCACACTTCACAGGAGGGAGACAAACACACTACCCTGACGCGTTTCGTGACGAACACCCCGTCACTTCATCAGAGGGAACTTCCCCAAACATTCCCCAAACATTACTTACCTTCCCTCTTTCCTCCTGCCGCACTGCCCGGTCCTCTGCTTGCGCGAAAATGCAAGCAGAGGGGCGGGACCATCAGCCGCATCTGTGATTGGCTGAGAGGCAGCCAATCACGGACGCGGCTGCTGGTAGATCTGAACGGTGGAGGGAAGAGGTAAGGTAAGAAAAGATCTGAAAAGTTTCTTACATTAAAAATATAGCGGTTGGGGCTGGGGGACTAAGCCCTACACTATATAATATGGATTTTACACTAGGGGGTGGGAGTCCAAAACGGGATGGAGAGGGAGGGAGGGGGAGAATGGCTGCAGTACGCATGCCAAACTTCTCCCGGAGGGGAGACCTATATGGACTCTGCTACCCTCCTGGTGGGCAGTTTTTGGGACTTTGGGGGGGGACTACAGGAAAACCATTTGGAGCTGGGATGTGAGGTAAGGATTTTTATTTACTACAGAGTGGGGCCAGTGGTGGGGGGAATTATAGTTTTGGGGTGGACATGCCCTTTAAGCAATATATAGGCTGTCCAACAACTAAAATGTTGAATAAGAGAGCATGTAATAGCTATTTCCCCTGTTGACAGATATTTTGCTATACGGAGGGTATATCTGACCTTAAAGTTTTCTATTGAGCAAGTAAAACTGCCAATCATGGGTGTTGATATCATTGATTTAATGAGTACACATGAGGTATTTCAGATTTTTACTTTTGTGTACCAGACAACTTGGTCCCAATTTTAGATGGGTTGTTTCCCCCATGTGTAATTTTATTCTCTTAATGTATACCCCCTTTTAAGTGATATGTATCCTTAATACACTTGTGTGCTGTAATAAAAGATGAGGTAATGGTTTTCTTATATGGGTTTTAGTTCTTTTAATATTTTCTTATTTGGGTTTTACTTCTTTTATATCAGACTTCTGGCTCTCATATTTCTTTGTGTCATCCTGCCTGTTCAGAATGGGAGTGATAATACTTTTGCCATAGTATTAATGCATAGTTTATTGAATACAAGTAATTAATTAAAAACAATCTGTTCTTAATGTGGTCAGAAATCATGCCAATGGCCAATTAAAGGGGGGGCAAATGACAGTAAGGCTATTGAAAGATGCAGAGGGAGGGTTAATTCTACAGTGCTGGGCACCACATGGGCGCTATTGTCATAGGGAATTGGAATGTGATAATTCAGCCCTCCTCTGCAAGGATGGTATATATTTAAGCATAATTGGACATTGAAGCTGCACTGGTAATGCTAAGGGCGACAAGATTATCTCTGATGATCCCCAAGGGTTATTTCTTGTGGATTTAAGCTGATGGGAAGGGGCAGCTTGTGGCTGATGGTTCAGGCTGGCTTCAACCCATCAGTTGGAGACTCCTGGATTTTGTTTTTTCATATATTCCAGTTACTAGGCAACTGCTGGCAACAGTTGTTGAGCATTTTATTGGTAATAAAGCTGTGTCCAATATGTTTGAGCCAAAATTGTTGTGTTATATATTGATTATTGGAAACCCAGTGGGTGTTATGAGTAATCCCATAATTTGTAAAGAAAATGATTTGGTCAGCCCTAAGTATGTAACTCAGGGGCACATTTGGTGTTATTTATTTGTTGATTTACCTTGGAAGCCCTTACAGTTTCCTAATTTCCTGTGGGAATGGCTCGCTCTAGAGAACATACACCCCCACATGCCTTTTGTGATGAAAAGATATCTGTTGTCACTTTAGAGTGTCCTTGTTTGTAGCATCTATCTCCTGTTTCCTGTCTGTATCTGTTTACTTTTATGCTTGAGAGTGAAATAAATACACATACAAGCTTGAATTATTTAAAAAGAAGCCTCTATTTACAGCTCCACTCATGGGTAATGGCTAAGTAAACAATTCTTTATTTTGGAACAATAGTCTATCTAGAAAATTATACTTTATGGTAATATTGAACATTTCTGGATAATTTTTACATTTAACAAAAATACTATAGTATAAAATTACCTGTTTATAATTGTTTTTTTTTTCTTTTAATTTATAAATTATCAGGGTTATTCAATAAAGGGTCTTATCATTAAAAATGGTGCTAATTTTGCCCCAACCAATCAAATCTTAGCTTTCAAATGTTAAATAAGATCTGATTGGTTGGGGCAAAATTAGCACCAATTTAAACGATAAGACCTTTTATTGAATCTCCCTGAAAGTATTTACCGGGAGATTCAATAAAAGTTCTTATCATTTAAAACGGTGCTAATTTTGCCCCAACCAATCAGATCTTATTTAACATTTGAAAGCTACCATCTGATTGGTTGGAGCAAAATTAGCACAGTTTTTAATGATAAGAACTTTTATTGAATCTCCCTTTATATCTATTGCTGTTTTTTCTTTTTCTTTCTTGGATACATTCAGGCATTGCTTTAAACAGCGCCACTAGAATGTTCATGCTTATTAACACTATGAGCATAAGCAGTATATTATCTGTCAGCAGCTACTTGTCATTCTTCCTAAATCTTCCCGCAGATCCTTGCTATATGATGGGGTGCATAAATCTGTGTCTTCAAGGTGGAAAAACTTTTAAGCAATGAGACCTATTCTCTGTCTAAAATGGTATCAGAAATTTACTTGAACTACTTGAAATTAATTTTTCTTTAATAGAACCAGACTGAACTAGATAGTAGATGATAATGTTTGTTACAGGTTATTTCAATGTTTACTTTTTAATCCATAGAATTGGTATTACACCTACATGTCTACTATGTGTATAAGTTTGGGCCTTGGTTAACACTAAACACTGATGAAAATGGAACAAAAATAAACTGTCTGTTTTTTGTCGGTTGTTCATCTGTGGGTAGCGGTTCATTACTGAAAACTTTCATTCTTCCCAACTACTACTGTACCATGTATTTGTTGATCTGTCCCCTATTTCTTTAGATATACCACCTGAACCATCTTACATTTTAACTGTCAATAAAGTGCCTTATTATAAAAAAAAACATTCTGCTGTATGCAGTTTTGCTGTAACTGGAATGGTGACATTTGGCCTGGGTGAATTGCATGATGGGAAATCATGCAATTCAACCCTCTTCCAATGCTGCTTCACAGTTATTACTGAGCATGCTTGCCCTCATGAAAAGTCTAGTCAGATGGAAGGAGGTGTCCCTTAAGAGAGGGAGGAGGATACTGAGACTAAGCAAATCAAGTACTGGATTGAATGCATGCAGCAACACACACCTCAGATTAATTTAAATATTAAGAGGAGGCAAAGTATTTTTTTCATTATAGTTGTCCTATAAGTACCATAACTCTACTTTTTCACTTTATGTGGGGTGCAAATCAATTGCTAAATGTTTTTTTAATAAATTAAATACTTTCCATAAAATACATTTTTCTTTGCCATTGAAATAATTGCAAAATAATTACTTAACAAGAGCTAAGTTATGGAATAATTTCATTTAAATACAAGAAATTATCCTATTGCTCATGCACCTTAGAACTTACGTGCCATCCAATCCAGCGACATTCAATCATTTCTTTCAAACAGCCTTTCCCATTTTTTTCCATGGCCAACATACGATCACAAAGTCCTACATGGCCCATTCATTTTGCAATTATATTTCAGTTGTGAAGAAAAACAGAATAGGCGGTTCCAGAAGAATTGATTGAATGCCGCTGGAATTGAAGATCTGGGGTCAGAGCATGGCAGTTGGGGGTCCTGGATAAAGAATGTAGTAAAATAGTATTGAAAGTTGAATAAAGACCTAACAGTTGATTAGTTTAAGGCCCAGCAGATGGCAGTCCAGGGCCAGGCAGTTGGTAGTCCAGGTACAAGCAGTTGGTTTATTATGGCTAAGCAACTGGTGGTCTTTGACTTGTCAATTAATGGTCCAGGGTCAGGCAGGTAAGGATCGAGGACCCAACAGGTAATCTAGGGCCCAGTAGTTAATGGTCTTAGACATGGAAAATGGAGGTCCAGGGCCTGGCAGTTTATGGTTCAGTGCCCAGCAGATAGTGGTCCGGTGAGAAACCATGGAACAACACATGATGGTGCATTAGGGGTTCAGGGATCAGCAGATGATGGCTGTAGCAGAGGGATGGAATGGGAGTTCTTTGGTCCTTTTAGAAAGTGAACCATGATGAATTTAGAGAAAAAACAAACAAGTTACAAAGGTCTATTTTGTTCAAGGGCGGAAACAAAGGTCTATTTTGTTCAAGGGAGGAATAAGATGAAATTGCATTAAAATGGGATCTTGTTTATCTAACACTATGGTATGATTATAGGGAAAAGTGGGACTGTATGAAACAGAAAGGATGGCATCTTGTTAAAGCATCCAGAAAACAAGAAACTATATTCTACCAGGCACTGCAAAATATGTGTGCTTGTTAAAGTGAGATATATGGTGGATTTTAACATTAGAAGGATTAACTAAAAAAAGTGTTAATTGCTACTTACCACAATATGTTAACAGGAATGCTTAAGTGCTCCATCTTTACTGTTACAGGCTACTCTGTTTTCTCATCCTCCGAGATTCCAAGGTATCCACAAACTTCTGACTACCTCTTAGACAATGTCTGTACTGGGAGTTAACTTCTTCATCATGTTCATCCTCTGAAGAAGAGGGTGAATGAATCTGAAAGATCAATGGATCAAACTTTATCCTATTCTATTGTCTATGTATCAGGGAACACAAATAAAGTAAATGATTAGTTTCTTTTTTCATTACTTTTTTTCATGTGATAATAGAAATAGAAACATACATCAAAAAAGGATGTTTTATAATGTCTTCAGATCTACATAACCCTGTTCTGAGTTCTACCCTTTTTATCCAAAGGTACAAAATCAGAACAATTTGTTACCCAATAGCGGATTAGTTTATACTTTTTTGCTACTAAACAGACTCAAAGTAAAGAGCCCCAGTTGTCAATTCAAATCAGACAGCAAAAAAGCTGAACCAAACATGAATAAAGAAGAACTGGATCTAACCTAATGTTAAGTCTGCTAAATATACCAGCAGGATAATGAACAACTGATTCCTATCAAAAATTAACTTAAAAAATATAACAAATACTAAGGCTGGGTACACACGGGAAGGCGAGCTTTCGCGGGTTGCAGCCAGCCACCCCACACCATGCGGTATTTGTGGACGACAAATTCACATCACTATCGGCCGAAAATATCTTATGATGTGTACCCAGCCTAACAGCACAAGCACAGACACCCATGCTGTGGTAACTTACTCTAGGCATAAATGGGGAGATTCAATATGTGCGATCCCACTATACAATATGAGATGTACAAGACCAGATTACATCTGGTATTGCGTTGTTGGATTGAGTAAAGGTAAGACATGCCGGATTAAAGTCCCATACAGAACCCCGTTAAGTTTTGTGCTACAAAGTAGCGCTAAACTCAACAAAAGAGGTTTTGTATTGGTTGCACAATGATATTTACAAGCGGAAATGGTGCTGTGCCCTAAAATCCGTGTAAAACACATGTTAAGCCGATATTACTTCGGGTTAACGTTGGTTTTGGGCCATATTGAATCTCCCTGTAAGTGTTAAGGTTAGGATAAAAAAAAAAGAAAAATATCAGTTTATAAACCTCAGTTTTATTTCAAAATTCAAATTTGCTGCACATTTCTAATATGAACCCAAGCAGTAAATGAGCACAGCAAACAACCACCACTCTGTAACTCAATTCCTGTGTGCAGATTGGAATTAAGCCATATGATCTGTCTGTCAAAAATATAGACAAGGTCTCTTTAATTCCTGACTGACAGAATACTAATTAGTATGTTAATTAGTACATCTGTCAGCCAGGAAGATAGGACAAGTCTGCCTGTGAGCACCAGCCCATCCAGAAATGAAGATAATATGAATCTTAAAAAGGAAACAGTATTTAAAACTTTTCATTTACATTCTAGATCCCAGATCCAATCACTGGAGTTGCCACTGGAGTATTTTAGAAACACAGAACTGTACTAATTTCCTACAAAATGAACTATGAAAGGTGATTTAAATCTAGAACAACCAACAATAAATTGTGAATTTTACTTGTTTTGTGTGTCACTGTGTGTGTATATTTTATGACTGTCAGCAAAGATAATTATTGAACGAGGCCAAAGGGTTAAATTTTCTTAGCAATGGCATCTGTGCCAAATAGAAATCTTCTATGAACACTCACTGGTAAAGATGGGATCTGGGTCCGACTCATGCCATTTTGAAGTTCAGATATTTAGAACATGGAATATATAGATGTGTGACAGCACATGACAGATCTGTTAATACAGGATACGTTGCAGAACAGGATCTATAAAATCACATCTAAAGTTCCCATCAAAACAGAAATACTGTGCAGTATATGCAGTCAAAATCCCAGTGAAACATTGTGCATTGTCACCTTTGCAGTATATGTAAATACTAAAAGCATTTTGTGTGGTAGTGCATGGGAATCTTAAGACAGAATGTTTCTTTTTTATTCTAAAGTTATTTATTGCACTTATACATCTGGGAAGTTTGTTGACTTTACATTTTATAGTAATTAAGAAGAATTTTAGATTAAAAGGCGAAAACATTCCCATGTCTAAGATTACAATTTTTGATTAAATATTTAGCACTTCTAAATATATTTTAAAAAGACTAATGGGCCTGTTAATTAAAGCCACACTCGGCAGTTATATATTTAGCTTTTCCCTAGTTTTTTTCTCAGTTCTCATCTCCTAATATCAATATCAGGGTAATTTAGGAGAATGTATCTACAATAAACACTAAAATTACTATACTTATTTCAGAGGTTGATCAAGAAATATCCATTTAAATTTTTCTCATACTCTGAAAGCATGTGCTTGAAACCACAAAGTAGAATCTTTCACCAATATTTGTAACAGAGTTACACACACGTGCAAATATGCGGTCCCTGTGGGTCGGGAGCCCAATCATTGGCCGCAGAGCTCAATCACCTGATACAGCCGCCTACCCTCCGGCTGTGAAACAATATTTAAAAAAGCAAGTGGTTCACGTTGGCCACCCAAGAACACCAATAGGTAGATAAAAAGTATAAATTTTATTAGAACATGTTTAAAAGCAAAGCAGGAACATGCTGTGCATACATATAAACAAGCATGGAACACAAGCTACGCCCACTTAAACAAGCTTTATTTTCAGTGGGGTAGCTACAGGTCTATGGGACCTGGTGCAAAAATTTGACAACCCCTTCCCCCAACCTGCTGCCAACAGCACCACAAAACAAATAATCATTCCCATAAAAAATGTAAAACATTTTTTGTTGAGGCACTCATTTTAAAACACACAAACATACGTTACCCATACATCTAGCAAAACTATTTAATCACATTTCAACAGTATTTCTAAACTTAAATCCTCAAACCTTACACTTCAGAAATAACTGACAAACAGAAACTGGTAGTGGCACACGGAAACTTTTTCTAAGGACTAACAGTTTCTTTCAAAGGCTAAACCCTCTTCATCAGATCAAAGCAGTACTGATTTTAACAAAGGTTTAACACAAAATAAAAAGCCTATTCCATAAACACACAGACTGCTAAAATATTTGGCAGACAAGCACTGATAAATTGGTTGGAAAACTGATACTGGTAAATGGTTGGTACTGCACACAGACAGGGTTGCAATAGTCCAGGCGCGATAGGATGAGAGCAAGTAGTGGGTTGCAATAGTCCAGGCGCGATAGGATGAGAGCATGCATAAGCATAGCGGTGGTCGGGAGAGAAAGGAACCTGCGGATTTTGACTATATTGTGTAGGAAGAATCGTCAGGTTTTCACAACATAGTTAATGTGGTTAGACAAGGAGAGAGAGGAGTCAATAATTACCCCTAGGCAGCATGCCGATTGGATAGGGGAAATGGGGGTATTCTCAACAGAGATAGAGAAAGATGCGACAGGACCAGGTTTAGGAGGAAAAACAATCAGTTCAGTTTTAGAAAGATTTAATTTGAGGTAGCGTTGAGACATCCAGGAGGAGATAGCAAGTAGGCAGTTACAACTACCAATTTATTTTACCAATGTCTGTATGCCGAGTTGGCATGTAAATGGTTGGTAAATTGGCAATGGTTAATGGCACTTGACATACATACAATGCCAACAATTTACAACTGCCAATTTGCCAACCATTTTACCAATATCTGTATGCCAACATGGCACACAGAGAATGGTAAAAATGCTTCCACAGACCACTGGTAAAATGGTTGGCACACAGACATTGGTAAATTTTTGGCAAATTGGCAATGGTTAATGGCACTTAACATACTTACAATGCTAGCCATTTACAACTGACATTATGCCAACCATTTTACCAATGTCTCTATGCCAAATTGGCATACAGAGAATGGTAAAAATGCTTACATGGACCACTGGTAAAATGGTTGGCTTACAGACATTGGCAGAATAGTTAACAAATTGGCAGGGTAAATGGCACTTGGTGCACAGACAACGCCAGCCATTTACAACTGCCCACTTGCCAAACATTTTACCACTGTCTGTATGCCAAGTTGGCATTCACACATTGGCAAAATGGTTGGAAAATTGGCAGTGGTAAATGACACTTGAGACACAGAAAAAGCCATTTATCACTGCCAATTTGCAAACCATTTTTCTAATGTCTGTATGCCAAGTTGGCATACAGACACGGCAACATGGTTGGCATATTGGCAGTTGTAAATAGTTAATTGTTGTCAGTGTGTGTTAAATGAAAAGTAAAGCAGCAGCCAGCAGCAGGTACTTACCACTGAAAAGGAGTTTTGGTGGAGGACTGACTGAGCAGGACTTGCAGGCACCTCCATAACCCCCCCCCCCCCTGCACATACCTCTCCTGCTGACCTGACCTCTACTTTTTACTGCACTTTAAAAAACTTTTGTTTTTTTGCGGGCCCCCAAGGTAAACAGGCCTGGTCACAATTACCACCTTTGCGATCCTGATACCTATGACAGTATTTATTGTTTTTTACATTGCAAAAGTGATCCACAGAAACTTCACAAGAGGAGGGGCAGGACCAGTTCTGGCCAGTTTGGATGGGGTGAGAGATGGGGAGTTGGCTATTGGTGGGGGGCTGTGGAGGTGCGAGAGAGATGTTAAAAGCTCCCAGACAACAATCCAAGGCTGCCATTTTGTTAGTCCAATGGCCAAAGCCCTATGGCTCAATATGTGGGTCTTGTCATTATTTTAATAGTACAAGGAGTATGCATAAGCCATGCCGCTGTCATGTAGATTTACAAATGTTTTTGTGGATGTGATGTCATTGTGTTATATCATGTGTGGATATGATGTTATTGTGCTAAATTATGTGTAGATATGATGTCATTGTGGATATCATTATATAAAACAAGCGTTATCATTACTTTGTGTTGCGGATGTAGAATAACAACAATATTTTACAATGTAGAAATAAAATAATGTCACTTACCATAAGGTTATGATGTAAAACAAGAGTGTAGTCATATATTAATGGCCAGTGTAGTTAAATAACGCTGTAGAATTAAATAACCCCCAGTAGTATTAAATATTAACCAGTTGTTTTAACTAACACCAGTAGTGTAGATTACTCCAAAGACCAGAAAAACACGCGGTATATTTAAATAGGAAATATTTATTTAAATAATTTGAGTAAAACTAAATAATGAAAGGAGATCACTATAATTGTATTCTCTTAAAAATCAACTACGTTAGCTTGACATGACCTTCGTCTTATAGTCTCCCACTAATCATTTGGTTGTCTTAAATGTACTACTCAACACCAGCTATTAAATACTCTGTTATTAGCTTCACTGTCAATGGTATTGCCATTGACTTTGAACTACTTGCTATTATGCAAAAACAGTTTTAAAAAGAAAAAATGAGAAAAGTAAGCATCTTTTAAGCTAATGTGACTTTTTCACCACATACTATTATATTCTTTGTAAGTATGGTATATGCTTATTACATACTGTAGATATTAAAGAGCATGTGCAACCCAGAGTACATTTTACAACTGCAACCAATGACCCCCCCTCCCAAGGCCTAAGACTTCAAAGGTAGTTTGAAATCTGGTACATTCTTGTAAAACATGGAAATTAAGTAGAAAATTCTTTCAATTCAAATGTGACTAAAAACAATAGAAGAGTGCAATACAAAATGTGTGATTGATTGAAGTTCCTGTGGTATGCTGTATGTGGGCCGCAATACGTGTTCCATTTAGGAGAAAGGAATGGAACATCTGTATTCCATAGTTAATGCAGGTCAAAAATCACGATAGGGAGACATTTTGCCCTGTGCAATGGCAGCGACCCACAACAGTGCCAAATCCAAGGTATAGAAAAAATTAAAGGAATAGTTCACTCTCGAATTGAACTATTCCTTTAATATACTTAACCTCCCGAAATTCAAACAGTATATTAAAGGAATAGTTCAATTAGAGAGTGAATTATTCCTTTAAAAGGAAATTAAGAGGGGGGGATGTCAAGGAGACTTTAAATAGGATGTAGTCATTCTGGCTTTTCACCCTGAAACTCAGAGTTCCAACAGAGTGTTCACTGGCGTAGTCTGACAGGTCACGACAGACTCTTTCTTCTATGCACCTGCGTGAAGACTGAGTGCGTCGGGATTTGTCAGACTACTCGCAGAGAGAGCGAGCGAGTGGGTAAGTTTCTTTCCTTCTCTCCTGGCTCCTGTTTATTCTATTGAAAAATGGGAGGTAAGGCACAGCTCCTTTACTTCCTGTTCTTCAATAGAACTGGATTCCCAGAAGTCGATATTATGAGTGGACATACCCTTTAAGAACGATGGATCTTCACACTATCAGCTGTTACACGTCGATTGGTACAGTAATGTATCGGGTACATATTTTGTAGCCTATTTCTACATTGGGCTTACAATGCCCAATGGCCGAACTGATAAGTCTTTTATTGTTATTGCACCTGCATAATACTGTTAGTTCTGCCTCTTCGGTCAATTGTTTACTAAAATATTTAGATAAATAAAAAGGTGAAAAAGATATCATTATTCTTTCAACCAAAGGCAGCCAAAATCTCTTTTTAGAGCTAAAATACTGTACATATACTGTACCTAAGCATTGTGTTCCTTAGCTGTACTGAACTGTAATTTCTTCTGCATTAAAAAAAGCACAACTTGTTTTAAACTGAAATTAAATCCTTTCCATCTAAAAATAATAAGTGTTCTGCACTTTTTGTTCTGCAAAATTGCAATTTAAAGATCCAAAGGAACTGTAACTGTGTCATAAGGACACAAAGGGCACTTTTAGAGACAGCAGCATATTTCTTTTCATATCAGTACTTTGCGTTCTTGGTTTTTTTTCTCTAAACCGATGATCTGCAGGAGGAGGTTGTGAGATATGTAATGTAATGGGATAGTGTGGGTTTTAGACTTATTTTCTGGAGTTTGTGCAAAATCCCAAACTTTTTTTCAGCGCATCTGCAGTAACTAATGCAGTTACTGTTAAGTTGTGCAGCGCACCTGATGCAGTCGGTTTAGTTTAGTACAGTAGCATGAAACGTAACTGAATTGAGGCATACAGCCCCTGCTCCATCACTGCTGTAACTACTTCAAAGTTATTACAGACTTGCGGGTGTGCAGACAAAGCTGTCACTGTAAATGAATAGATGTTCATTCTATAAATCTTAATTTCTTTAAATTAAGAAAACGTTCAGATTTAAGTTCTAAGCTTTAAATATTAAACAGAATTTGCCAACATGTCTAAAAGTATCACTGATGTTGGATTAAAATATATAGTTACCAGCAATAGATTCATTTACTCTTGCAGCTTTGTCTTGTTACTGACTGAACAAGAACTTCCCAAAGACAAATAAAATGATTAAAAAAATGTAAGACATATCCCAGCATAATGTATTTGTTTTTAAGGTATTAATGACGTATTTGTCTGTGTACTCACAGGCTGATATTTCAGAGCTTTTCTATCTGTTTTTTCACCAAAAAAGGATAATGTATTCGACGTGGTGGAAATGTTTACAGTTTTAAATGAGCCATGAAATTGGTAGTCAGTCTGATGGAGAAATTGAATAGTGTGTACACAGACAACCAAAGCAGGTACAGATATCAGTAGAAATCTGATAAAAAATAGATCAAGGCATACTTTGCTCAAAGTTCTACAAAGTATGTGGATGCTGAATGCTAAAAAAATATCTAAATGTGTGTGGCGGGGTACAAACGGGCAGATTTCAACTGATACCTATCAATTACCTATTCGTTGGGTTTGGCCAAAAGGGGCAATTGGACACATTGTTAAATCAAGACCAATCGTGTGGTTCGAGACCGACTAGTTGCGAATACTCGATCAAAAAGTGCCTTTGTGTATACCCAGCTTAATAAAACATATTGGCTCCCTCCTCTGCTTTGCTTTGTAGGAGAAAATAAACTGTATGGGCTAGGCCACACTGCTGCACGTTTTTTTGCGTTTGCTCTTACGTTTCTTTCATATCATTGACGCGGGTTTTCAGGTGCGTTGCGATTGCGATTTGCGTCCAGCATTTTAAATTGCAACCGCATGCGTTTTTCAATACTTAATAAAAAAACGCATGCGCAAACACAACAAAATTGCACATGAAATCGCATGCAATTGTGTTTGCGTTGCAGTGTGGCCATGCCCTAATTAAGGGTTAAGCATCCTTACAAATGTCTAATGGATTTCCCTGAGTCACTCTGACACCACCCGCATTCTTGGCTGCTAATTGTTGACCTATTTAACAAACAAGTAAATGAAGTCATTTATTTACAAGCTGGTTACTAATTTAATTTGTGGACAGTTTGTTTAGGAAACTGGTCTGCTTTACAAAATTCTGAATTCTGAATCACCATGCACAATATATTTTATTATAAATAAACAGAGTCACTTTTAGGGTTTTGCTGCCTGAGCTAAACTTTTGAATGCCATCCTTGTTTTTTTTTTTGCGGGCGGCATGCGAATCACACTGCCGTTGTGTTAAAGTTGGTGTGGCTTTGTCGGTGCGGTGTGGTTTTGCCAATGGGCGTGACTAAAAGTTTTGTATTTTGAAATTTCTATCACATATGTATTTAAACAATGTAAATGACTAGATTTATGCCTGACTGACTGTCTTCTCTTACTCTTACTCCGACTCTAACTTCAAGGTACCCTGTATATTGGAGTCATGCAGGCGGCACTCACACTTCTCATGGCCACGTGACCGCGCATCTAGTGTGGGGTCAAAGAAAAAAATATTTTTTTTCATCGCTTCCTGTCTGTCCCCTTTCTTCTTCAGTGCAGGGGTGCCACCTGGGGCAAATGTCTCACTCTGCCTCATAGTAGATGGGGCCCTGTAAATAAATAATATTATCGATCAAAAAATGAGCTAAACTGCTAGCAGTTCAATAGGTTTATATATTGATAATACACCTATATTCAAACAGCAATATTTGGGAGTCACATGTCTGTCAACGTTTCTATTGACAATTAAATGGGGAGATTTACCCAGATCTGAAGGCACTTTGGATAAATCTCCCTTAATAGATTTACCAGCAACTGTGCACCTAGCTGATAGCTGGTATTAAATACTTACATCCAAAGAACTACACAGCCGCTGGTGAATGGCAAGTGGCGGACTGGCCAACAGTGATACACGGGAATTCACCAGTGGGCCACCAGCCCATTTACCCAAGGAAACCGAGAAAACTGCAAACATTTAAAGGGCATGTCCACCCCCAAATCTAAAATTTCCCCAAGTGCTAGCCCCTATGTATAGTTCTAAAAAATCCTTACCTTACAATCCTGCTCTATCTGGTTCTCCTGCAGTCCTTGTCCAAAGTCCAGGAAACTGAAGAGCAGTAGCTTTCTTCCTGTCCAATCTTCTCTGCCTTCTGAGATGCCTCTGGGAGGGATGCTGACATGTGCAGCTGAGCCCTTTCCCCCCCCCCCTCCCTCTGGATCCTATCTGCCTGCACTTCCTCCTAGCGTGACATGCTTTGCCTAAAACTAAAAAAAAAACTTTCAGATATCTACTTACAGCACCTTCGCTCCCGCGACTTCTTCTTAGCCAGCAGCTGCGTCTGTGATTGGCAGACCACCAGCCAATTACAGATGCCGCATCTGGTCAGGCCCCTCTCTGCTGTTTCCTGTTAGCAAAGAGGGAAGAGGAGACAGAAGGGGCTGTAAGTAGATATCTGAAAGTTTTTTTTTTAGTTTTATTATAGCGGTTGGGGGTGGGCAACCCTTAAGAACATTATGGCAAAATTATATTTTAGAAGTGGACATGCCCTTTAAATAAAGAGCTAAAGGGACAAAAAGAAATGCACTTTAATATAAAATTGGAAAATCCTTGACCATTAGTTCAGTAATTATCAAAAAAGTCTGAAAAATACAAAATCCAACAAATCCTAAAAGTCCGAGTCCGCACGGATCCATAAAATTCAAATCAGTACCAGGCTTGGAATTGGGGTCGATTCCATCTCTAGTCATAAGCTGATCCAAGTCTATTGTGACCCAAAATGTATCTTTGTAATTGTCCAGTTACAACAACAAAAAATAGGTTTTATAGAGCTAGGGTGACTGTGGGGCGGGAGTCTATATACGATATAAAGTTTACTTTTTAGGCAACTTTTTATTATCCTTTGAGCGTCTTTTTTTTCGATCAAGCATATTTCCATTACTTAGTAAAAAGTTTTTTTTAAATCAAATGGCAACAAAATATTCATCCTAAATTTACCAAGTAACATGACATTTAGTTAGTGACAGCTTGGAAAACAAACGAGATGGACCATTACCAAGCAGACGCTCATGTACAGTATAGGATGCTAGTTAGTAACAGGAACATATAAATGTTATTGAGAAACAGAGTTTAATTAAAGACAAGCTGTAATTATTCAATGTGTTGTGTAACTCACCGTCTTCAAAATAAAAATGACAGAGTGTTCCTAGAACTGAATATAAACGTATCCAAATTCATGATCTCATTAATAACATAAGTCATATTATTAATGTAAATGATAACGTTTTTCATGGTGTCAAAATGGAAGAAATCTTGGTACATTCCCATGCTTGCCACTGTATATATGCAGGCTAAGCATTTCTTCTCTTCATGGTCTTACGTTGATTTTATTTCAATTACATTAAATTGCTGCAATTTGATCAGTTTAAAATGATAATTTCATGTAAATGCATTAAGGGGTTTTCATTTATTTCACACAGAACAAGAAAATTCTTGTGCTTTCCTAATAGGGTAGGCAAATTGCAAGTGTTCATGGCTTAATTAACGGGACCTTGCTGAGATAATTAATGAAAAAATGATTTTTATTTAGTCTAACATCATAATTAACAGGTAATAAATCTTCCAATGTAGATATTAATGTATAAGTGGTAGGGTACAGTTCCCACTAAATGGCTTAATATGAATGGATTATGTCCCCATACATATGGAGGACTCCTGTTACTATTTTCAACAAGAATACAACAGCAGATAGATTGTATGTAGTACACTGATTAGATTAATGTTCTTATGTGTCTTTCCTTTTTTATTTTTCACTTACATGTACCGTGTTTTTACATTTATTTCTTCCCAACATGTGACAGGTGAAATTGTTTATTGTTACAAATCTTTTGGATCCATTTAAGATCTTTTATGTCTGTTTGTAGCAGGCAGTAACCAATTATAATTAATGTGACATTATGAAATGTAAATGCTAATTAGCCTTGAAGTATGGAGATAAACATTTGGCTAATATTAAAGAGGTAATGGAAGTTACTGTAGTTTTAGTACTAATAGCTAAGAATCATTGGCGCACACAGAACATGTTTCTGGTTTCTATGCAGTCATGCAGGATTTGGAATTTAGAGATGTCCTCTTTTAATGGGATATTTAAATACCTTACCTTGGAAATCAAACACCAGTAATTTACACTATTGGGGACAAAAACGTGGTCCGTGGACACCCCATGTACCTGATGAAGAGAAATTGCTGCCTGCAGAATTGTCAAGATGGACTGGGGTTGTTATTGAGTGGGGTTGGGGTGCAGAGTCACATGGAGTGCAAGATCATGTACTGTAGGTTGGGCATCCCTGACTTGAACCATTACCTGACATATTTATTTCTATTGAAGATATTGAGATTTGCTAAAAGCCTTTAAACAGATTAACAAAAAATATATTATATAATATTATTATTGTTTGATACATTATGCATTCCAAAAACACTTTACAAAATAAGGAGCATTCCTGGGTATTCTTAAGTGATTTTATTCACACACAAAAAATAGAATTGTAGTGCACAAACAATTCTAATTGCATATTGGCTATCTCCATAAGGTTAGTGCAACAAACAGCCTGCTAAACCCTGGATAAATAAAAGCAATTATTTCAATATGTTGGCCAAATTATTTTAAGCCCAGTCACCACGTCAAGGTTGCTTTCTTTACCTGGGTCCTAACCTACTGGTACTTGCCTTTTTGGCTGAATGAGCTGACAGCTTCTCCTTTGTGGCCTGGATGCTTGAAGCTGACTCTCTAGTTTAAAGTACTTTACTCAAACGAGCACATGACCTAACTCTAGGTGGAGTACAATTTCCCAGAAGGCTTGGTCAAACCTTCAATGTAAAACACAATATATAGAAAATTGGGCTGTTGTACATCTATATTAAAGTGCAACTAGAAACCAAAAATATAATACATACAAAAAATAGAATTCTAGTGCACAAACAATTCTAATTGCATATTGGCTACCTCCATAAGGTTGCTACTGCAAACAGCCTGCTAAACCCTGGATAAATAAAAGCAATTAGTTCACTATGTTGGCCAAATTATTTTAAGCCCAGTCTCCATGTCAAGGTTGCTGTCAGCTCATTCAGCCAAAAAGGCAAGTACCAGTAGGGTAGGACCCAGTTAAAGAAAGCAACCTTGACGTGGTGACTGGGCTTAAAATAATTTGGCCAACGTATTGAAATAATTGCTTTTATTTATCCAGGGTTTAGCAGACTGTTTGTAGCAGCAACCTTATGGTGGTAGCCAATATGCTATTAGAATTGTTCGTGTACTAGAACTCTATTTTTTGTATGTATTATATTTTTGGTCTCTAGTTGCACTTTAATATGGATGTACAACAGCCCAATTTTCTATATATTGTGTATTTTATTCACACATTAGTGCAAAACATCTGCCAGATGTGAATAAAATCATTTAATCATTTAAGGAGTGTTCCTTATTTTATATATAAACTCAGTGGATCAGCTGTTTTACTGTATCTTTTCCTTGACAACCTGGCCTAATGCCTCCTCTCTGACTATCAGTGATATGACCAATGGGAAGACATGCTGTTCAAGAAGCACATCTTCCCATAGGCCAGATTGTGGACTGATGATTGAAATGGAACAGGACTGGATGTATACCGCTAGCTTACCTACTGCAACCAAAGAATAGAGAAATTCAGTTGCAGTTCAGAAGCTACTTTATTCTATCTCACTGAGCTGCTGTGGCTTTGGCATGTAATATTAAACTCCATTAACACTTGGTAAAACTATCTATCTTACTGTACTATCCGGGTTATTCAATAAAAGTTCTTATCGTTTAAAATGGTGCTATTTTTTCCCCAACCAACCAGATGTAAGCTTTCAAATGTTAAATAAGATCTGATTAGTTGGGGCAAAATTAGCACCATTTTAAACGATAAGAACTTTTATTGAATCTCCCTGTATGTTTGTGTACCGTGGTAAACCAGAGCAATAATCAAGAACGTAAATGCAATAGCATAGCGAACATATAAAAACTTTATCTAGATCCTCATGTTCTTTTTGTTATTTACATTGCTTTCATTTTATTTTGTGCAATTACATTGTAGGACACTGATGGCATTTATCTCTGTATACTGCTTCTGTAGCATCTTTTAAAAAATCATTTTAATGCCATGACTAAACCCGTTTTACTAAATAGTGTAGGCAAGTTTTTGTGTAGGCAATCCTGATTAATCTCTGTGTGAATCACTGAAACTTAAAGTACTGTATAATTATAAGTGTTTATAAACTCCTACTCAGTGTTTTTTTTAGGTTATTTTCATATTTTTATGCATATAACTAAATTTTAACTAACTTCTACAACGTTTATTTTGTTCATTACATTACAAGACATAGATATCTGTTGTATTCAATTAGATCAACTGGACTTGAAATGTAGTTCTTGAAGACGTTTCGCTAGTCATCCGACTGGCTTTCCTCAAGTCAGAATGAATTGAAAAGCCAGTCGGATGACTAGCGAAACGTCTTCAAGAACTACATTCAAGTCCAGTTGATCTAATTGAATACAACAGATATACCATGACCTGGATGAATGAGAACCTTCACAAGCATACAAGACATAGAGGCTGGTGCTATAACTCTAGTAAGTAATACTCTAGACTCCAATAGAAATGACAGTGTGCTCGCACAGGAGAGCTAACAAACTCACCGTCTGACTCACCAGTGATGTCATCTTAATATTACTTAAAGGAGAACTAAACTTAAAATGTTTAAAACTTAATGTGAAAGTTTTTCTCCTCAGAACACCTATACATTGTAAGATTCTTCTCTAGTAAGTTGCATTTAGTACATGTGAGAAATAGATTCTGTAAATAAGAAGGCTTCCATGTTGATTCTAGTACAACCCACAGCCAATGAAGTCATCAAAGAACCACGCCCCCTGACCCCAATATTCACTGTCTCTATGCACAGAGTGTTTTCTATACCCCAATGGAAGTCCCGGAAAAGACTTTGAAAGCCGATTGTTACCATAATTTATTAACCATTCAGTGTGAGTTGCTGGAAAATAAACTGCAGGTAACAAGCGGCTTTCAAAGTCTTATCAGGAACTTCCATGTTCTATTTTTTTAAGGATTCGTTTAGCAAAAAATAAAGCTTCCAATGTACCTAGGTACTCTACTTGTTCAGTGGTGGCAAACTGGGTAAGGCGCCAGGTTTAAAAAAACCAATTCGGAGGTCATAAATTCATTACCCCAGACTTCTCTTTTTTGTTTCTATTATGTCCCAATCAAAGACGAAGCTCTTAAATGTACCAAGTGTTCAGCATACTCAGTGGTGGCTCCTCCTTGTAAGATGCCTTTTATAGACCTACTCAGTTCAGAAGGTTGCAAGTTTAAACCCCCGAGTTACCTTTTTTTTTGTTTTCCATTGTGTTTATAGTAAAAGATTACTCTCTGTTAGCCTAGGGAAAAGCTCTGCTTTCAGCAAGACTGAGGTAGGTAGGTTCTATTCCCCAGACTTACTTTTATATTTTTTTTTAAATGTTAGTATTTCCGTTTCTTACATCCATGCTATCTATGAAACACACTGCAAAGATTACTTTTATTTTTGTATTTAAAGTAAAGGATTATATCATTGTAAGGACAGGAGCATTGAATGTGTTTGAAAACAATAAAATTAAATCCCTGTTCTATGTCAGGGAGAGGGAGTATCTCTGTGCTGTAATGTGATTGGCTGTCAGCTTCTAGGAAGCAAGGCTGCACTTCCTTGTTTTGATCTGTTGAGCACTACAGAGCATGTGCCTGTACACAGACACTTAGCTGGGGGTTTACCCAGCTTAGGTGGATAGTGGGAGATGACCCCTATTACCATAGGTTGTTTTCATAAATCAACCAAGCCACGGCTAAGGGAGGGGTGAGACACAGCTTGTTTGTATGTTTGTGAATGTGCTCTGTCTATTGGGACAATGTTGTCTGGAGACTTTAGTTCTCCTTTGAACACTGGGGTACTAAGTGGAGGTTTGACGTGTTTCACAGCATCCTGACGCTTCCTCAGAGACCAAACAAGTCTTTTGTTTGCAGTGTGCTATTTTCAAAATAATGCTAAGTTCATTGGATAGCTTCAAGAGGTATGGGCTTAGAGAAAATGTAGGTCTCAACTACCGTTTTGTTGACATATCTTCCCTTTCATATTTACTTTTAAAATGGACTGCCTTAGCTTATGCCTAACAAGAATTTTTGAAGCTGCATGTAGAATCCTAGTTTAGATTGTCTGATAATGGCATGTGATTTAAAGGGCATTTCCACCCCCTTAACTAAAATTTAACCCACCATTGGCCCCTCTGTATAGTTTAAAAAAATCCTTACCTTACATCTCTGCTCCTTATGTTACTCTGCAGTGCTTGTTAAAAGTCCAGGAACTGAGTAGGGGCTGTCATTCCTGTCCAACAGTTTCTGCCTCCTCCTTGTCCTCTGAGAGGACAGTGGCAAGCCCCCCCTCCCCCTTTCC
Source organism: Hymenochirus boettgeri (assembly GCA_019447015.1). NCBI lineage: Eukaryota > Metazoa > Chordata > Amphibia > Anura > Pipidae > Hymenochirus > Hymenochirus boettgeri. Next base: position 221,570,452 of record CM033470.1, on the reverse strand, counting down.
TTCCACCATCCAGGTCCATCCATATCCATCCACTGTGTGTAAAAAGGTTTTTCTGCAGCTTAGGGCATCCCTGCCTGCCCCCAACTGCAATGTCTTTTTGTTTAAAAAAGATTTAGAATGCTACTTAAGCCCTTCATTCCCACATTGCTTTCCATTGACGGCTCTGTGCACCGGAGGATCGAGGGGCTGTAAGTATAGCTCAAATCTTTTAACATTCTGATATGCCAGTTTAGGGTGGGCGAGTGCCCCATTATATAAAAATGTTTTATTAGGTGGACATGCCCTTTAAATAGCATTCCACTGCTAAAACGACATTTTTATATAAGATAAGAGACCCCCAAAAACTTAAGATCATTATACTCACACTACCCAAAACTACACAAAGATAGTTATTTAGCACAACCCCCAATGGCAATTTGCTGAGAGCAGGGAGAACTCAGAGCTTTCACACATGCTCAGATGAGCTTTTCAATACTCAAATGGACAAGCCTCCAAATACAATTAATAGTCATTGGCTGTGACATCATACAGCACAGCAGTGACTCCCATTCCACTAGGAAGTGATCTGATGCAGGGATCAGGCTTAATAATGAGCTTTGTGTACAGTTTTGGCCAGTGTGAATTTAATGATCTTATGGTTTTGGGGCTTCTCTGATGTAATTTTGAGGGTGGACATGCCCTTTAAAGGGCATCTATACTGAAAAAAAAACTTTTTAAAATTGACTATTACCTAACTACAATTCTTTCACAACACTCTGTATCATTTTTATTGATCTACCCCCTTTTTTTTAGATATCCAATCTAAAAGATCTTAGATTTCAGCTGCCAATCAGTTGCCTTGCTGTCATAAACTATTCTTCTGTGAGCAGGTTTGCTGTAGCTGGAATGGTGACAGTTGGAATGCTATGTGCTGTGTGCAGTTTTGACAGTTGGTTTTGTGAAAAAGTCAGACAGATTAGAGTGGGAGGTGGTTAAAAGGAAGGGAGGATACTGCTCCTATCAAAACATATGCTGGATTAAGGCATACGTAACACACACACCTCTGAGTAGTGCTACTTATGCATATTTATTTATGAATAATATGAGAAAAAGTAATTTTTCTGCATAGTGCCCCTTTTTTGTAATATCCATAATGACCACTTGTCCAAATTGGGTGTGGTTAAGTGCTCTATTGATGACAAGCCACAATCTACCATGTCATTTCTCAGTCTACTACTAAAATACTTTTACAGGTTGGTTCCCTTCATCAGAAACCCATTACATTATTTATATTGGCTGTCCTATCCTATTGTTTCTGGGCCTTCCCTAGCTTAGACAACATATCCCCTGTATCGACTGGCATACTATTATTTTCCATTGGAGTTCCTATGTCAGAACAACTGCCTTCATCCTCCCTCTTTCTCATCACTCTATTAAAACCATTCAGCTACCTACTCAATAAAAATTTTCAGATGTTTTCTGTAAAGGCTGTGGAGAGACTTCCTCCTCATCTCAATACAACTGCCCCATCAAGCTTCTTCCTGGAACCTTACCCCCAAGAGGCTGTACTTATCCTTATCTCCTACTGAAACCCAGTCTATGAAGGAGTATATTTCAAGAAAATTTACAACAAGGATTTATCCGGCCTTCCTCCTCTCCTTCTGGAGCGGGTTTTTTCTTCGTTGAAAGAGATAGGGTGTCTCTGTCCATGTACAAATATTTCCAAGAGACATGACCAAGAAAAAATGGCTTCAATATGCCAAAGCAGAAACACCTTTTGTTTGGGCATGGTCTGGGAAAATGTAACAATATTGAAAATGGGGAAAGATAAGAAAACAGTACCCCGGATCAAAACTTGGGGAACAAAGCCCACAAGTCACTCCTGCTGCATATATACTAGCAAAAAGATAGGATAAAATAGGCAGAAATAACACCAAATCAAAAGGTAGGTCTGTAGACAGGTAATGGACCACCTACAAAAGATAAACCTTACATTTTATTAGATACCTTTAAAAACTAATATAAATATATGTACATAAAACAGTAAAAAACAAAACACACTCACTGCGCATATATGGCCTCAATATGTATAACGTAAACAAACGTGTCTATTAATAGCTGTCGGGTAAGTGAGCATCGGCAAATCTCTACCCGTGGGTGAAAAGGAGAAATATGCAAAAGAACAAATAGGTGAGTCTCACCCACACGCTAGCCAGCAAGCAGTCCTGTATGGTTCCTCCTAGTAGATGGAACACATCTGTGCAAAGGCCCAAATGGGTCCCATAATCCACGTCCAAGCCGATATAAAAATCCGTAGCTGTTGCAGTGTCTTTCCAGATGGGAGGCCATGCGCATCATGTAGAAAGCGGACCCAATGTACTTTTCAAGATCCAGCCGATCTTCTTCATCCGAGTAACATGTCTCTGACATGTTGCCGGGTGTGAGTTTGTTTAAAAGACAACTCCACCCCTCATAACAACATCTTTTAGAAGAATGGCCACTTTAAAATATGTTGATACATCATACTTTGTCCTATGAATTCATTACTCTATGCCTGCTATGCTTCTGGATGCCTCATGGAAACTGAGCAATTAAGAAACCTGTACTGAGCCTGTACTGAGCCTGGGCATTCTCAGAAGAGGCATCTAGGGAATTAACATTCAGTCATTGGCTGTGATGTCAACTGTCAAATCCATAACTGACAGTTGCTAACTGGAAGAATCAGGAAGCAGAAACAGGGGAAACAGGACATTGTGCAGGATTTCAGGTTAGACTTATATATTTCAGATTTCAAGCTATTACCGTTTAGGGTTTTGGGGGGTGATTTACCTGTATGTAAGTTTTCATTTTGGGGCTGGACTTGCCCTTTAAATAGAGACTGGTTAGTGCATGCATAACAGCTAACCTATTACTACCTATATTAACCCTTGATTGTTCCCGATTACAGCCTCAATCTGCTGCCATATCTTATAATGAGTATAAATATCTGCATTACTCAAAAATTGTTATATATCCTTAGGGAGGAGGTACAAAGGGCAGAAAAAAAATCATGCTGCTACCAAATATGCTAGTGTGCACAAAACCATGTTAAATAAAATTAAGTAGTACAATGTAGAAAAAGGTTACATTATCGTTATCATTATGTATATGGCGATCAGGTCTATAAAAACATTTGGAACTAAAACTCCTCATTCATGCCCATAGGTGATTTACTATGCATTTTAAATATTCACATTGTTTCTTGCTGTTAGAGATGGACAAGAACTCTAAATTGAACCTGAGTTTGAGCCAAACTATTCGAGTTCAAATGGACTTGAACTTCTCGAACTATCCCGGACCCGGATTTTCAATATTTTCCCGACTTATTATCGTTTGTTCGAACGTTTGAGGCACCCAAAAATGCGAGTAAAATGTCTATTATACCTATACGCGAGTATCGAATCCCCGAGTAAAATGTCTATTATACCTATACGCGAGTATCGAATCCCCGAGTAAAATGTCTATTATACCTATACGCAATGTTGCCCAACCAGGTAGTTGTTGTAGAGGAAACAATGTGACTAGATGTCAATTTTTGACCTACTGTCAGGGCCCTACATGGGATAACATGAGGTTTATCGCTCAAGAATGGTTTTAAGGCTTCATCCGATTTAAGGATAGGCCAATACTTTCCAATCATTTGTTTAACCCGGGGCCAATCATTATTATATTCGGTTACCAGATTCACATCTTCAGCTTTGATCGCTGTTTTATTGCTATATAGTAACTCATGTCTACATGAGTACTTGACCCTCTTATAGGCTTTTTTTAGCCAACAATGGGGATAACCCCTCTGTTTGAATCTGGTATATAGTTCGGCTGCTTGTTTTTCAAAGTCAGCCATGGTTTTACAATTACTCCGAACTCTTAAATATTCACCTACCGGAATGCCTTTCAAGAGAGAAGTAGGATGCATACTCTCTGCTCTCAGTAGACTATTACCTGCTGTCTCCTTTCTGAATAGTTTAGTATGGAGTCTGCATCCCACTTTCTTGATACATAAATCCAAAAATGTTATCATGTTGTAATCAAATTGATGTGTGAAATTGAGATTCCATGTATTCTTATTTAACAGACCAATGAAAATCTTCAAGTCATTAATGGATGAGTCCCACAGTATAAGTATATTATCTATATTCCAGCCCCAAAATGACACATGTTCAAGAAAGTTGTCAAAATTTTCATCTGAGAACACTTCTTTCTCCCAGGCTCCCAGGTAGAGGCCCGCGTATGTGGTGCCTCTAACCATGATAGAACCTCCTATCAAATGTCTTCAATAAACTCACAGTTCTAAACAAGCTGGCCACCCCGGGGCTCTTAAGACAGTACAACTTCTCAACTGACTGGTTTGGTGGCCAACCATGCAGAAGGACGTTAAGGATTATGTATCCGCCAGTGTAGTCTGTGCCTCGGCTAAAACGAGGACCTATTGAATCCCTTGCCTACTCCTTCTCGCCCTTGGACCCATCTTGCTATGGACTTTATTCCATCCATCCAGTTTCCATCCAGTTTGGTGCCCTGCTTCCAGTTTCCTACTTTTCCTGCTGGATCCTTTTCCTTTGGGATCTTCTTGGAACTGTTTTTTGTCCTAGGCTGTATCCATTCATCCAAAGACTGTTCCAGTTCTGCTTTGCCTCCAGACCTCCCCTGTGGACTCGAAATTTTGAAGCTGCATGTAGAATCCTAGTTTAGATTGTCTGATAAATGGCATGTGATTTAAAGGGCATTTCCACCCCCTTAACTAAAATTTAACCCACCATTGGCCCCTCTGTATAGTTTAAAAAAATCCTTACCTTACATCTCTGCTCCTTATGGTTACTCTGCAGTGCTTGTTAAAAGTCCAGGAAACTGAGTAGGGGCTGTCATTCCTGTCCAAACGGTTTCTGCCTCCTCCTTGTCCTCTGAGAGGACAGTGGCAAGCCCCCCCTCCCCCTTTCCTTCCACCATCCAGGTCCATCCATATCCATCCACTGTGTGTAAAAAGGTTTTTCTGCAGCTTAGGGCATCCCTGCCTGCCCCCAACTGCAACGTCTTTTTGTTTAAAAAAGATTTAGAATGCTACTTACAGCCCTTCATTCCCACATTGCTTTCCATTGACGGCTCTGTGCACCGGAGGATCGAGGGGCTGTAAGTATAGCTCTAAATCTTTTTAACATTCTGATATGCCAGTTTAGGGTGGGCAGGAGTGCCCTACATTATATAAAAAATGTTTTATTATGGTGGACATGCCCTTTAAATAGCATGTCCACTGCTAAAACGACATTTTATATTAAGATAGAGAAGCCCCCAAAAACTTAAGATCATTATACTCACACTACCCAAAACTACACAAAGATAGTTATTTAGCACAACCCCCAATGGCAATTTGCTGAGAGCAGGGAGAACTCAGAGCTTTCACACATGCTCAGATGAGCTTTTCAATACTCTAAATGGACAAGCCTCCAAATACAATTAATAGTCATTGGCTGTGACATCATACAGCACAGCAGTGACTCCCATTCCACTAGGAAGTGATCTGATGCAGGGATCAGGCTTAATAATGAGCTTTGTGTACAGTTTTGGCCAGTGTGAATTTAATGATCTTATGGTTTTGGGGGATTCTCTGATGTAATTTTGAGGGTGGACATGCCCTTTAAAGGGCATCTATACTGAAAAAAAAACTTTTTAAAATTGACTATTACTCGAAACTACAATTCTTCTCAAACACCTCTGTATCATTTTTTTATTGATCTACCCCCTTTTTTTTAGATATCCAATCTAAAAGATCTTAGATTTCAGCTGCCAATCAGTTGCCTTGCTGTCATAAACTATTCTTCTGTGAGCAGGTTTGCTGTAGCTGGAATGGTGACAGTTGGAATGCTATGTGCTGTGTGCAGTTTTGACAGTTGGTTTGTGGAAAAAGTCAGGACAGATTAGAGTGGGAGTGGTTAAAAGTGGAAGGGAGGATACTGCTCCTGATCAAAACATATGCTGGATTAAAGGCATACAGTAACACACACACCTCTGAGTAAGTGCTACTTATGCATATTTATTTATAGAATAATATGAGAAAAAGTAATTTTTCTGCATAGTGCCCCTTTTTGTAATATCAATAATGACCACTTGTCCAAATTGGGTGTGGTTAAGTTCTCTATTGATGACAAGCCACAATCTACCAATGTCATTTCTCAGTCTACTACTAAAATACTTTTACAGGTTGGTTCCCTTCATCAGAAACCCATTACATTATTTATTATTGGCTGTCCTACTCCTATTGTTCTGGGCCTTCCCTAGCTTAGACACCATATCCCCTGTATCGACTGGCATACTTATTATATTTCCCATTGGAGTTCCTATTGTCAGAACAACTGCCTTCATCCTCCCTCTTCTCATCAACTCTATTAAAACCATTCAGCTACCTACTCAATATAAAGAATTTTCAGATGTTTTCTGTAAGAAGGCTGTGGAGAGACTTCCTCCTCATCTCACATACAACTGCCCCATCAAGCTTCTTCCTGGAACCTTACCCCCAAGAGGCTGTACTTATCCTTTATCTCCTACTGAAACCCAGTCTATGAAGGAGTATATTCAAGAAAATTTACAACAAGGATTTATCCGGCCTTCCTCCTCTCCTTCTGGAGCGGGTTTTTTCTTCGTTGAAAAGAAGGATAGGGGTCTCTGTCCATGTACAAAATATTTCCAAAGACATACCAAGAAAAAATGGCTTCAATATGCCAAAAGCAGAAACACCTTTTGTTGGGTGCATGGTCTGGGGAAAAATGTAACAATATTGAAAAATGGGGAAAGATAAAGAAACAGTACCCCGGATCAAACTTGGGGAACAAAGCCCACAAGTCACTCCTGCTGCATATATACTAGCAAAAAGATAGGATAAAATAGGCAGAAATAACACCAAATCAAAAGGTAGGTCTGTAGACAGGTAATGGACACCTACATAAAGATAAACCTTACATTTTATTAGATACCTTTAAAAACTAATATAAAATATATGTACATAAAACAGTAAAAAACAAAACACACTCACTGCGCATATATGGCCTCAATATGTATAAGTAAACAAACGTGTCTATATAATAGCTGTCGGGTAAGTGAGCATCAGGCAAATCTCTAGCCAGTGGGTGAAAAGGAGAAATATGCAAACAGACAAATAGGTGAGTTCTCACCCACACGCTAGCCAGCACAGGTCCTGGATGGTTCCTCCTAGTAAGATGGAACAATCTGTGCAAAGGCCCAAATGGGTCCCATAATCCACGTCTGCAGCCGATATAAAGAATCCGTAGCTGTTGCAGTGTCTTTCCAGCATGGGAGGCCATGCGCATCATGTAGAAACGGACCAATGTACTTTTCAAGATCCAGCCGATCTCTTCATCCGAGTAACATGTCTCTGACATGTGCCGTGTGTGAGTGTTGTTTAAAAGACAACTCCACCCTCATAACAACATCTTTTAGAAAGAATGGCCACTTTAAAATATGTTGATACATCATACTTTGTCCTATGAATTCATTACTCTATGCCTGCTATGCTTCTGGATGCCTCATGGAAACTGAGCAATTAAGAAACCTGTACTGAGCCTGTACTGAGCCTGGGCATTCTCAGAAGAGGCATCTAGGGAATTAACATTCAGTCATTGGCTGTGATGTCAACTGTCAAATCCATAACTGACAGTTGCTAACTGGAAGAATCAGGAAGCAGAAACAGGGGAAACAGGACATTGTGCAGGATTTCAGGTTAGACTTATATATTTCAGATTTCAAGCTATTACCGTTTAGGGTTTTGGGGGGTGATTTACCTGTATGTAAGTTTTCATTTTGGGGCTGGACTTGCCCTTTAAATAGAGACTGGTTAGTGCATGCATAACAGCTAACCTATTACTACCTATATTAACCCTTGATTGTTCCCGATTACAGCCTCAATCTGCTGTCATAATCTTATAATAGTAAAATATTCTGCATTACTCAAAATTGTTTATATCCTTAGGGAGGAGGTACAAAGGGCGAAAAAAAATCTGCTGCTACCAAATATGCTAGTGTGCACAAAACCATGTTAAATAAAATTAAGTAGTACAATGTAGAAAAAGTTACATTATCGTTACATTATTGTATATGGCGATCAGGTCTATAAAAACATTTGGAACTGAAAACTCCTCATTCATGCCCATAGTGATTTACTACTTGCATTTTAAATATTCACATTGTTCTTGCTGTTAGAGATGGACAAGAACTCTAAATTGAACCTGAGTTTGAGCCAAACTATTCGAGTTCAAATGGACTTGAACTTCTCAAACTATCCCGGCCCGGATTTTCAATATTTTCCCGACTTATTATCGTTTGTTCAACGTTGAGGCACCCAAAAATGCGAGTAAAATGTCTATTATACCTATACGCGAGTATCGAAACCCCGAGTAAAATGTCTATTAACCTATACGCAATGTTGCCCAACCAGGTAGTTGTTGTAGAGGAAACAATGTGACTAGATGTCAATTTTTGACCTACTGTCAGGGCCCTACATGGGATAACATGAGGTTTATCGCTCAAGAATGGTTTTAAGGCTTCATCCGATTTAAGGATAGGCCAATACTTTCCAATCATTTGTTTACACCGGGGCCAATCATTATTATATTCGGTTACCAGATTCACATCTTCAGCTTTGATCGCTGTTTTATTGCTATATAGTAACTCATGTCTACATGAGTACTTGACCCTCTTATAGGCTTTTTTTAGCCAACAATGGGATAACCCCTCTGTTTGAATCTGGTATATAGTTGGCTGCTTGTTTTTCAAAGTCAGCCATGGTTTTACAATTACTCCGAACTCTTAAATATTCACCTACCGGAATGCCTTTCAAGAGAGAAGTAGGATGCATACTCTCTGCTCTCATAGACTATACCAGCTGTCTCCTTTCTGAAGTTTAGTATGGAGTCTGCATCCCACTTTCTTGATACATAAATCCAAATGTTATCATGTTGTAATCAAATTGATGTGTGAAATTGAGATTCCATGTATTCTTATTTAACAGACCATGAAAATCTTCAAGTCATTAATGGATGAGTCCCACAGTATAAGTATATTATCTATATTCCAGCCCCAAATGAACACATGTCAAGAAATTTTCAAAATTTTCATCTGAGAACACTTCTTCTCCCAGGCTCCCAGGTAGAGGCCCGCGTATGTGGTGCCTCTAACCTAGTGATAGAACCTCCTATCAAATGTCTTCAATAAACTCACAGTTCTAAACAAGCTGGCCACCCCGGGGCTCTTAAGACAGTACAACTTCTCAACTGACTGTTTTGGTGCAAACCATGCAGAAGGACGTTAAGGATATGTATCCGCCAGTGTAGTCTGTGCCTCGCTAAACGAGGACCTATTGAATCCCTTGCCTACTCCTTCTCGCCCTTGACCCATCTTGCTATGGACTTTATTCCATCCATCCAGTTTCCATCCAGTTTGTTGCCCTGCTTCCAGTTTCCTACTTTTCCTGCTGGATCCTTTTCCTTTGGGATCTTCTTGGAACTGTTTTTTGTCCTAGGCTGTATCCATTCATCCAAAGACTGTTCCAGTTCTGCTTTGCCTCCAGACCTCCCTGTGGACTCTACACTTGTTGGTCCCAACTTTGCCGACGTCAGTACAGGTACCTTACAGTAATTACACAATAGTTTCTGTAGTAAATATATACAGCTGGGCAAGAACTTTCTTTGCCAATTGTGCATCAGTTTTGATAAAATATAAAAATCATTTGTCTATTCCTATAATAAGATATGGAAATGGCAGTTAGTGACATAGGACTGAGTGAGTAAAATGGCAGTTGGTGACATCATAGGCTGAGTGATTTAAATGGCATTGGAATGTTCCACTATCACCTGCATGGACACACTCAATATTTTTAGCAGAGAAATAATTTATTCAGAAAATTGTATTAGGTGTATAATGAGAGATATGGTATGTAACCTATTCCTGTAACCTTTGGAGATCTCGGTGGCTATTGGGAGTTATAGTTCTGCTACATTTGATAATCCTAATAAGAGACACTAAATGCACACCCCTAATGGCCATTTACTGTATAGTTCCTAGATTCACACAATGTTAAAGTTTTTTCTGTCTCCAGCTTGATCTTGTCCCATTTGGTAATTGCTTTTAGACCTGTTATTACTGTGATGGTGGGGTCACCTTTGATATAAGACATAGTGATCAGATTCAATAATATTTTGTATTCTAGGTAACCATCAGAATAGAAAGCAAAAATACTTAATCTTACATTTCACCTTTACCATGTATAATGCCTATCTATACTAATAAAAGGCAAAGCCCTCACTCACTCACTCACTCACTCATCACTAATTCTCCAACTTGCCATGGAGGCAGACGGCTTAAATTTGGCAGGCTCATTCATTGCCCTCCTTACAAAAGTTAAGCAGGTTTCGTTTCGAAATTCACCTGTAACGGTGAGTATCTGACATTGCACAGACTTTGGTTACCTCTTACAAGCTATACAAATCTATATGGTTGGTCCGATTTCAACCAAATTTTGTATGCATATACTCCTTTACCAGTAAAAGGTTAACGAATAAAAGGCAAAGCCCTCACTCACTCACTCACTCATCACTAATTCTCCAACTTGCCGTGGAGGCAGACGGCTTAAATTTGGCAGGCTCATTCATTGCACCTTACTTACAAAAGTTAAGCAGGTTTCGTTTCGAAATTCCACCTGTAACGGTGAGTATCTGACATTGCACAGACTTATGGTTACCTAGCTTACAAGCTATACAAATCTATATGGTTGGTCCGATTTCAACCAAATTTTGTATGCATATACTCCTTTACCAGTAAAAGGTTAACAAAATATATTTTTTAGGGTGGGGGTGAATGGGGGGGGGGAATAGAATTTTGAACTCCTGCACACTAACGGCTGGACCGATTTTTACCAAAATTTCAGGGTGTGTGCGGGGACTGGCTGAGGTGTTAGGGGAAGGGTTTGGAGGGTGGACAGAGAGCAATAGTGGGGGGTATTGGGGGCGGATGGGGAGGGGTGGTGGGGTTATTTTCACCAAAATTTCGTAATTGAATAAAAAATATAATATTAAATTAAAGTTAATGAGTGTTGCATTATCGTAAAGCTTATTGAATTGTCTTTCTTTATTATATCAAGTGCCGAGTGATTACAGCAATCTTGATACATTATTGCTTTCTTACTAAAAAGGTTATTTGAATACATCTCCGCTGCGAAGCGCGGGTATTTCGCTAGTTACATATAATCGGCACTTGTCATTGATTCAGCATTATGCCAAAATGTCAAAAATGCAAAAAATCTGTCAAATGTGTTTGGCTTTTTCCATTGCATTTAAATATCTAGTTACAATTACATGCAATAAACTAGTAAAAATAGAAATGAGGTTACAGACAATTGACCATTTTTTTGTTTTAAGGGTGGAGGTGCCCTTTAAATGACTGCCGGTATAGTGTGATTTACTGTATGCTAGATATAATTAGAGATAAAGTAATAGCAGATTTAACTTGCCCTTTAATCTTATTACTTTTATTAATATATATAAAGCTGTCATATTATAATATTGTTACATTATATCAGCATTAAAGAGTATCTCTACTCATAATATTGACTTTTAGGAATCAAGTTCTATTGAAGAACGGGAGGTAAAGGAGCTGTGCCTTACCTTCTGTTCTTCAATAGAACAAACAGGAGCCAGGAGAGAAGGTAAGAAACTTACCCGCTCGTTCGCTCCCCTGATGGACCTTGTCTTCTATGCGCATAGATGCAAGAAAAACACTCCTCCACTCACCCTTGGTCAATTTGATTATGTAGGCTGTATTCTAGCAACAGAACATTTTACGTTTGTTAGAGGAGGAGGAGAGAGGTTGTAACAGACATTCCCACCAGCCAATGACAAGTGATATGTTAATCAGGACCCTGGGCCCTCTAGGAGGCGGACTTTTAGCACTTATCTTTGCTGTATGATATCTAAGGGATGGCAGTAGGGTTGTAAATATGAGTAAGCGATTTTAGCTGCTGGAAGTGTAGACATGTAATGGGGGGTGATGTTTTTTTTATATTGTTATTTTAAAGGAAGAACAGATAAGGAAAATAAGTGAAGAAATGGAGTCTTTATAACAAGAGATCACAAAATTTGAGAGAGACACAGAATTTCTGGATTTAGACAAATGTCTGAAATAAAAGATAGAAATAATTGAATCAAAGACAGGAAACAAAAAAAGTTTTCAAGAGATAAAATGGATTATGATAGAAATGTTGTTTATGAGCGGAGATTTAACACCTAGAAAGGATAAACAGAAGTCTATTCTTAAACCTGCTAAAAAAACACGTTTCTTTTTCCAGGAAAAGCGGTGATTCATCGGATAGTGATTATTTTTTTAGTGATTCTAGGACATTGGATGGAGATATAGACAGCTCTATGAGTGGGATGGGACATCAACAAAAAAGGTCTCTCTCACACATACACACAAAAACTATCATCGCCCCTTGAAGGCAAGGGAACAAAGAGAATCAGAAGAGTAGGTAGAGGCAGATTCAAATCAAAAAAGATATCCTCTAAGACATTTTTGGACAAAGAACTTTTAAATGTTATCAATCTCTCCTCTTTGGACCTTAGTGAGTCTTATTTGTTGGTTCTAGCAAAGGGACTCACGTTTGTGCAAAAAAACGACTTTGATTTATTTAGAACAATACTCAATGTTAACAACTTTATAAGAAAATTGATGCTGAAAACATTAATTATGAATTGAGTGGGATACGAGAATTAACACAAGATAATGGGAATGAAGTTAAAGAGATAAGGTCTGAATATTCTTTTCAAGATCTAACCCTACTGCAGGATTTACAGGACATGGAAACCAGAGAAAATGTCTCTGGCATGAATGAAATTATGCACCTTGATAGTCATATCATTAAAAGATCTGACTTTTATGTTGTAAATGCCCACAGTGGGGAAGTAGACCTTTTACAGCTACTTGTAGAGGCTGACCTTAAAGTTTTATATCAAAAAAGATATCATATTCATAATGATAACTTAACGCATCAAAAGAATTCAGCTCTCAACTCATTGGGAAAAAATGCACAGGTCATCATAAAAATGGCGGATAAAGGAGGCGCAGTAGTACTAATAAACACGGAGATGTACATGGCGAAAAGAAAATCGACAACTGGGTGATAGTTGCACATATAAGAAACTTAGGTGAAATCCGGTTAAAAAAGAGAAATATCACAAACTGGTTAATTCTTACTTTTCCATTGGTGTTCTGATGGACAAGGTTAAAAGTTTATTTACTTGTGAATCATTTACTGAAGGTGTACAAGAGTACAAAAAGAGTACAACAAATCCAAAGGGTTAGGCCCATTACCACCAGTATAGCCTCATTAATGGAGAATCTAGGTCGACTAATTGACTTTTATCTTCAGCCAATTGTTAAGTCACTAAAGTCATATGTCAAAGACACTAAAGAGGTTTTGACAAAAATGCTTAAAACAAAAGTAGAGTGGTGACTATGTTTGGCTGATGCTTTATGTCAAACCACTATACTCAGTGATGGATCATAAACAGGTCATAGGAGTTCTTCCTTGAGCAACATTCCCCTTACTGTACAGAATTAAGAATGTTTATTTTGGTTGTGATTGAATATCAGTTAACCCATAATTATTTTCCTTTTGATGTATTTTACTATCTCCAAAGATGTGGGACAGCGTTGGTGTTTCCTTTTTGCCGCTTCTTCACCAACCTGTTTTTTGGGTGGGTAGGAGGCGACCCACATCTTTGGAGATGGAAATCCTTTTAGGAAGCACATACAGTGATGACCTGTTGTATATATGGAAAGGGAGCTAAAAATCGATTGAGTTTGTGAACTATACTAATAATTATTTAAACCTAGTGTTGACCCATTTGATAAAAAGTGTGTTTTTTCAGTTAGACTTCAAATTGGAAGGTGATGCAGTAACAGGGGAAGTAATCACAGATGTCTATAGAAAGAGCATGGCGAGAAATACCATCTTATCTGCTGAACAGTTTCACCCCAGACAGACAATTAGGGGTATGCCTTTCAGGCAGTGTATCAGACTTTGCAGGAACTGACCAATTATTTGAGAAAGCTTCGAATGATTTGAGAACCAATTAGAGAGAAATTATGGTCAATCTGATATAGACCTAGACAGTTGTTGTTGGACAATAGACTTAAGACAGAGGCAAATTCAAATAGTAGTCTTTATATTTTTACCAATTACAGTCTTGAATATGAGCATATAAAGAGAATTGCATAGAAACATCCATCAGCTCTAAAGAGAGAACCATGCCAGAAGCAGATCCTTTCTACATGAGTTAGGATGGTCTTGATAAGAGGGAGAAGCTTAGGTAAGAGATTATCCCAAGTCTATGCTGGAACGACAGACAAAGGAATATGAAAAAAACATGGTTATCTCAAAGAGGCAATCATAGATGTGGAAAAAATATTTGCAAAACATGTAGAAGGATATTGATTGGCGATACATAGAAAGGGCTATGTACCGAGAGCTGTTATCGTCTATTTGTGTCTTAAAGTCATGTTAACCAATGTACCAAGCGTTTAACGTGACTTTAAGACCCAACTAATGGCAGTTGCGACGTTACACAAAATTTGTGTCTTGCAACTGCCACAGCCAATGGTACTGAGTTGTTAACGGCTCTTTAAGACATGATCGCTAACACAGCAGATAGCTGGCGTTAAAGACTCTCAAAAGGCAAACTCCTTTTGCAATGCAAAAAGCCACTATCAGCTCAATGCATTGCCTTAAGGGGACAATAGAGAGCGATAGCGACTCTCGGTACATAGCCCCTAGAGTGTGAAAAAAAAATAATATAAGATTCTGGAGTATGTCAATTGTGATACACCCAAGGTTGTTTACCTAATTACATGTTCCAACTGCCAAAAATAATATGTGGACAGAACTACAAGACCTCTGAAGGAGAGGATTCGGTAACATCATAACGCCATCTCTAAGAAAGATTGTAGATCCCCTGTAGGTAAACATTCCAAAGAATGCAATGAGGGCAACACCACTTTTTGTATGGTGCAAATTATTGAGAAGGTCAGCCGTGGCATCAGAGGGGGTGACATTTTAAAACTTTTAGACAAAAGGGAAGCCTTTTGGATTATGAAACTAGAAACAAGGATACCAGAAGGATTAATTCAAGATGGGACATTGCATGTTTAGTATAATATATTTCTTAGTCATCTTGTTATTTACCCTTTTTCCTATATATACCTTGGGACACTTATTTGTACATTTGGTTAATTGTTTCATAAATACTTTTTGTTTATTAGTATTTTCATATTGATTGTTATCATTAATTGGCAATTAGAAAGTATTCTGATCTATACTTACCCTTGAATATTTCTTGTTTGGTCTATACTTACCCTTATGCATTCCTACTTTATTGATTGTTAATAATACTTGTTTATTAGAAAATATTTTATGATCTATACTAAACCTTGAATATTTTTTGTTTGGTCTATGCTTACTCTTGTGCATCCTACTTTATTTATTGTTAATAATACTTGTTTATTAAAAAATATTTTATTATCTATACTTACCCTTGAACATTACTTGTTGAGTTTATGCTTATCCTTGTGTATTTTTACCAGTGATAGGTGTATCTGATAATTATTGGTTATGACCCTTATAGGGTTATGTATAATAGAGTAAAAGGGATGACTGGATAAAATGATAAACACTTGTTGGGTGCCTTTTTCTGTTTAAGTGTATGTCTTATTTCCCATCCAGCGTATTATAGATCATTGGGGGACATTACTTGAAGCTTTAAAACTATATACAGTGTTTCCCTAGTTAAAATAACATTCATAATGTTTTTCTAATTATGTAATGTTTATTTCTTTTAAGATACACTTCCCCTTTAATCTCAAAATCCCAAAAGGCTTCTGGGTCAAATATTAGGATATTTGGAATTTAGGAGGCTAGTTATAAAGTAAAATAGGCTAGATCCCCAATGATGAAATATGTTTCAATAAAAACAATTAGGAATGTGCCTTGGAAGTTTCCCATGTATTTTTGTTTAGAAACTGTTGTCCTACAAAGGGTTAATGAGAACTTTTTTCTGATAGGTCTGAGCGCCTTTTTAAACATGGTGTGGTGGTGGCTAATGTATGAGTCTATGAGTAAAGCTTCGTACACACGTTGGATATTTGTGGTACGATGCAGCCAACGAGCAATCGCACGATTTTCGTACGAAAATATAGCATCAACGATCGTCAAAGACCAACGACCGTCGACTATTGTCGGCTTTTTCCTATGATCAGCCTGGCAGATTTGTTCTGCCAATTATCATATATTTGTACATGGTCAGCAGATTATCATTAACGTTCTACGAAAAAATATATAAAAGGTGCATGCTCTGCTTTCGTAATTGCGCGAAGATACGAACATTAGGTTACATACGAACGTCTACATCTAACGACTATCGTGGTGACTGTTGTTGGTGTGTGTACAGATGTCGTTTAAATTATGAGGATTAACGATAATGTTGTTAAACGTTCATCAGCTGCATCGGTCGAAAATTATCCAACGTGTGTATGAGGCTCAAGGGTCAGCTGACCCAAAACACGTCAGACTAACCATCTGTCCCTTTCCACTGTATGGAAGCAACTTTCTAAATGTACGAATAAAGGAGTTACCTTTTATAAAGGAACGTGACTGAGTAATGGGGAACCGGAGGGATTGGTGCCTGCTTAATAGCTTGCGCTGCTGAATTTATTCTGGGAAGCTAGGGTGGGCTTCCAGTTTGAAGCACACCCCAGGGAGTACTCAAGCAGTTTGGGAGAGCTGAAGATGTACCCATGTGACCGCAGATACTAAGGCCAGTAAAGCATTGGAGAATTATTGTCGGGTCCCTGGGGGGGAATGAGGGAGGTCTGGAGCCATCTTGTTTTGACTTTTATAGTAAATATAAAAGAGAGATGCAATAAACATTGTTAAGAGCAAATAAGTGTAAAACCCATGCTACCTAATGTAATATCAGGTTAGCATGGGCTTTACACTGAAGTTGCGTGGCCTGCGCCGTTTCTATTAATGTTTCTGGGCATCTATTGCAATATGCAAATGTTTCCATTATGTAACACACACCTTAAAGGGTATGTCCACCCTTAAAACAAAAAACTTGTGACTTGTCAGTTATCTGCACCCAATACTAACTGTATTTTTACCAGTTTATGCATTGATGCATTCGTAACCAGATTCTTAATGATAAGTTCTCTACCATTTTGGTGAAGGTATCCACCTCTGCTCAGTGAGATTTTTATAAGCTTGAGCATGTGCATTAAAGACTATAATGTCAGTAGTCACAGATTTCATTGACTACATGGAGAAGCCAGCGTACTCTGCCAGAATGGGGACAATAATTATACATAAATATCTGCAGGGAGATTCAATAAAGGTTCTTATCGTTTAAAATGGTGCTTATTTTCCCCCAACCAATTGGATGTTAGCTTTCAAATGTTAAATAAGAGCTAATTGGTTGGAGCAAAATTAACACCATTTTTATTGATAACATATTTTATTGTATCTCCCAGCTGGTTAATAATACATCTAATAAAGTGCAGAATATATCAGTTGGGGTTGGGGCAGGTAATATTTTCTTTAACATACACTGAAGGGAGCCATAAGTCAACGCTCCTTACCTGAAAGCAATCCTACAATGCAGTTATTTCACAAAGTGATTACAGCAACTCATATCTTGCGCAGTTATGTAAAAAGGCTTCCAATATTTCATCCCACTGTATGTTTTTTTAAAAAAAAAAACAGTTAAAATGAAAAGTACCTGGGGCAGAGATTGGTAATTCCTACCTCCCAAAATTGTTTCTGCAAGGAGCACCAGCACGAAAATAACTGCTTCTTCCAGGCTTCCTCAATGCTTTTTAATACAGGAAAGCAGAACACTAACCTGTCCGATAAAAACTGTACATGATGGTGCTCCTTAAGAAAATGATATTGGGAGGTAAAAATAATTAATCCTACATCCCTACCCCAGGTACTTTTCATTTGTAAAAACTTAATTTTCACAATGTAGTTGCACATTGATTATTTTTACAAGGAATTTATGATACAGTATACCCTTTCCAATTACAATGCTGTAAAGCTTTGCTGTTCTGTTTTCTGTAAATTTGTGAAAAATATAAGACACAGACTAACAGAAAACATTTATGCTGGCATATTATATATATGTGTGTGTGTGTGTGTGTGTGTGTGTGTTTAATTGATGTTAGTGTTTTAGCAGATGATCAGTATGAAACTACATTTCCCAGCAGCATCTATCGCCTGCTTATTTTGAAATATGTTTTAGTTCCTCTTTTTTTTTAGTTCCTCTATACTCTACTCTATACTCTATTTGAACACAACTTTGGAAGTGTACCTGTGGATAATATGGGGTTTATCCCCACTGGGTAATTATGGGGGCTTTCTGGCTCTCATACTACTTACACCTATATAAACAAGGATGCCAAAATAAAGTGCACTTATAGGCAAAATCAATTTTTTTTAAATTTATTGTGACCTACATGTTTCCGCCTAGTCGGGCCATCATCATTGATGGCCTGACTGAAGGCTGAAACGCGTAGGTCACAATGAATTAAAATTGATTTAGTAGGAAGACCCATGAGTGCACTTTATTTTGGCATCCTTGTTTATGTTGTGAGGTTGCACTGGGGCATATGATTGTCATGAGGTGGAGTGCTATCCTTGGAGTTATACGCACCTATATAAATGTATAATTTAGTGGAATCATACCTTCATTGTGTAAACAAAACACAGTCACAGACAAAGTTACAAAAAGTTCTTTATTTCTGGAATGTAAGTTCCATGGCATTATTTGCAAACGGAAAGACAAGGATCCATCACACAAAATATACAGTATTGATGCTATGTGTATTTCAGGCATCTAAAGCAGTGAGAAATGCTGTTCATTTTTTAGGACTGTGGAGTTCTGGGTAAATAAAGGGGTAGTGGGGCTACATGCTCATATCACTAAGGACAAGTACAGCCTCTTTAACTAACTTAACTAACATATCCAAATTAATTTAGTACTTTGTGTCCATTGTGATAAAATCAAATAACCAACCTATAACTGGTTGTTATAGGAGGAAGGATTAGATACAAGGTAGAAAAAGGTTGTGCTATGTTTCCACATTTGCTTAGTAAACCTGGAATTTCCAGAAACGTTGAATACATACGTGTTATACCTGACAGACATTGTGTTGCATTTTGAAATATATGACATGTTTACCACTGGTACTTCTTCTAGGATTCCTTTATTTCTGGTGTGTCTACTGTGTGCTGAGTAAAATCTATTCTTGGAAGGTATATTAAATAATTACTTCAAAGGCTAATGGGAAAACAAGGACATATTTTGTACAGCTATTATTTTATATAAATCTTTCACAGTGGATAATTGATTACAAAAAATATTTTACTGAACTCAAAGGGAAACTCCTCAACTCTAACTAAACATAATCAAATATCTTAAACTTTCCCATAAAAGGATAAAATGTCTTTTAAATACTGATACAATTATATTAATTGTCCATAATATATTTTAAATAGTCTATAATTGTATAATTTTAGGACACTGTCATGCTACACTTTCAACAAATCTTTTACAATAATATACTAATATTTATACATATTTATTTGATACTTTTTCTGTGCTAGTTTAAAAAAAGATTTAATATGTCTGGTTATTTCTTTTTAAATTACACATTTTTATTTACTGTATGAATAAAGGGATTGTATCAAACTAGGAATTATTTTTATTTAGATGAGAAAATTATAAAAAGAGACAGCGGTTTTACACACTATACATTTTCTGGGTAATAAAGCACCAATAGAATAAATTATAAAATAACAAAACAAAATAATTTCTGCTCATATTTTCAGTAACAGGGTTTCCTATTGAAACAGACAATAATTGTGCTTTTGAACATGCATGAGAAAGGGTTTCGGTCAGCTGCTTTGTGTATCTCCGTGTTAAAAGGAAAGGGGGAGTCAAATTTAAGTTCAAAGGTGGAGAGCTTTCTGCAGTGATTTTATTAAATTTTAATAGGAGTCCCCTCGAAATACAAATGACTTCTAGTGTACTACACCTTTAGGTTAAATGAACCAACATAAAATTTGTCACATTTGGAGTAAATAAAATAAAAAGAATCACAGCTCAAAAGTCATGAGTAACAACAGTCTTGCCACCTTGATAGAAAGGTGGGGGTTCTGAATTTTGAAAGGACCTGGTAATCACAGTGATAGACAAGTTTCCTAGCTACACCTGCTCCATATCTGGCATAAAAGCATGGAATTTGTTGAGTACTTTTTTTAATGTATGCAGATTAGGTGCCAGTCAATCAGTGATCTCCATATGGAGGCCACCATACTACTCTATTACATATTTACTGTACAGTACAGTCTTCCCTCTGTAGATATATATATTTAAAACATAATTAAAATTCAGATTAAAGGACAATTATACTCACCTCCCCCTCGTTCCTTTCCCCCCACTCCTGCAAAGTACCTAGGGTGAGGACCTAAAACGTCCTCACCTCTGGGTACTTTACAAAAGTCCTGCACTACTTACTTGTAATCTCCCTCGTCGCTCCGGTCCGATCCTCCCCATTGGCAATTTGAGTGACAGGTCGCGAGGCAGCCAATGGTAAGGTCCGCTCTGCAAGGTCAATTGGCTGCCTCCTGAACTGTCACTGACAGTGCCAGTGGGGAGGATCCAACCGGAGCGACGAGGGAGATTACAAGTAAGTAGTGCAGGACATTTGTAAAGTACCCAGAGGTGAGGTCTTAGCGTTTTAGGTCCTCATCCTGGGTACGCAGGAATGGATCGGGGAAATAGTAAGTATAATTGTCCTTTAAGCTTTTTAGTGTAAGATGACCACAGATGCACAACATTTCTTTAAACTGTCAATAAAGTATGGAAACTGTATAGACTAGGATCCCACACCTTGAAACAACAGATACATTTAACCACTTACCCTAAACCAATAAAAAAGTATTAGAGGGGGTGTGTTAAAAGATTATTTATTGCATAAGAGAATATTCTATTAAAAATGAATTTATAAATTACATACACAATGTGCTAAAAGTGTGATGTTTAGCAATTTATAGTATTATATGGCATTGTATATGATATTAATTATTTTTTAAAGGAATATTCTATATTGGAATAAATAATGTTTTAGTAAACCCCCTCTAATACTTTTAATTGCTTTCAACTGTGTTTCATGAACTACACAACACAGGAAATATGCAAATATCCACATTTTAATGCAAATTTGTTAATCCAAGTGAAGCAGAGTTAGAAAATAATGCAAACCTGTTTTGTATGAAGATAAAAAAAAAGCCCATGATATTATTTCTGTGCTTGCCAAAATTTACACTCGTCAGTTGAAGGGAACATACACTAGGAAGCAGTATAACCAATCGGCTGGTCTACATTAATATGCTGGATTGTACTCTGTTTAATTCACAGGCACTAACAGACTCTGAAGCTAAAGAGGCCCTATTCTTCACAGAAGAAACTTTTCATGAAAATGATATAGCAGTTCAGTAAAGCAAGTAGAAAATAGATAAAACATTGAGAGATAAAAGTATGCAAATTGCGGACATACTTGTGCTTTGGTAGATGTGCTAACATTACAATGTGTTTGATGATAATGAAAACTCATCACTCGCTTTATTTAGTAAAAATCTGTAAGTATAAATATCTTGTGCGAGCAATAAAGTCTTTACACATTCCTACAATGTTGAGTTAAAACACACAATTGTAACTTCAGACTACTACAGGTTGTGTGAGTATTAAATTAAACACCTATATGGCTTGTTATTTAGATTATTATGGGAAACAGTCATCCTTATTTAGTCTATGTATTTAACCCTTTATGTATCTGTAAATAACTCATTCATAAGAAAATAGATTTGGATATCAGTAGCAGATAAATTAAAGCAGAAATAAATGCTAATACTAATTTATGTTCCAGCAATTCCCTATATTTCTAACTTTAAAAGAGGCCTTCTGAATGGGGCTGCTAGTTTCTCCCTGTTCTTACAATGTTTTCTATGGGCACTTGGTTTTCCCCCACAAGAGGACTAGTGTACATTACTAATGTAGATCATTTATAGAAATATACATACAGGGGGATGCACCGAGAGTCCGGCGATGTTATATGCCGATAGCGGGTCTTGGAGCATCGCTATCTGGCGTTTTTTTATTCCGCCACTTTTAACTGGATTTTAAAGTGCCGCAATGCTTCGGCATATAACATCGCTTGTGGTGGCTGCGCAATTAACTTTTGGGTTAGCCATGCAGCCACCGCAAGGAAGTAGTTTAAGTCATGCTTACCAATATAAATTAGTTAGTGGGACTTAAACTCCAAAATAGGAACGGTGTGGTTGTTGGTGCATCGCCTTGACAGTGTCCTATTATGTTGGTTTTCTTTTGTCTACTGCTATGTAACCAACCTACCACAAAGACAATTCCAGTGTATTTATACATTTTGTACTATATAAATGGAAATAAATCTGACTTTGGTTATGAAATGGGGTTCTGGGAGGTTGACATGGGTGCTACTGTACTCCCATACACTCACTTAATGGTAAAAGTAAAGTTAATTTGATTTTCTAGTCCTTTGTTTCTTCTTAAGTTCCTTCCAGCCGGCCAGATTATTATTTGCCGCAATCCCCATAGGATCATGGGAAACTGAAAGTATGTAACAGTGTTTTAAGGTTAAAAATATAGGATGTTAGCATTTATTTCTCTGTGAACAATATTCTGTTATACTGTCACTTTCAAAGTTTTCTTTTAAATAATTATATACAGAAATATTGAAGGTGATGAGACATGCGTTGCATATTCATGTTTAGGTTGTCACCAAACATCCTCACTAGAATGGAACTCTGATGAATATGGAAAAATGGAATGTGATCTTGGCACCATTTGGAATGTATATAGGAAGGTTTTTTTTTTTTGCAAACTGTCATCATAGGCATTAGCTGTTGACTATATAAAAGGTCTGAGCATATATATATACGATATGCAGAGTTTAGGAGAAATTGTAAAGGGGAATGTTAAGCAAACCTGGACAATAATACATGTACTGTACAAGAAAATGCTTCACATAAACTGCACATACATTTTATCACATAGACAAGAAGCTATTTTCTCATGCTTTCTGTTTTCTGACATATCTGTAGTATAAAAACATACGTTTGCAAGGTATGGAAAAGGCATCACAGAGCTTTTTATGTATTGACTTTCTTTATAGACCATTTGAACACATATTTGCACTTTTAGATTATTTGTTATAAAAGGGTTCAATCGGTCTACATTGTGTTTGTTTAATATTAAGAAGACTGGGTAGGTGCTGGGTTTCTCTGATCAGCTGGCTTTAAGTCAGTTTGCCAATCCTCATTTCTTTCACAAAGCTTCCGTCTCCAGTCCATCAGTTCTTGTAATGCTGCACTTTCGTTCTCTGACAAACGTAACTGATGAATAACCTGGAAAAAAGTGGAATGTATGGTTTTAAAACTAGTCATATGTCTATCCTCTATCCTTTGTTTAAAAACAGCTGGTTGCGGTGAGATTGTGGGCCCTCTTGGTCTTTTGATGTTGGATTACATTAGCCCCTATGGTAGGGGGTTTGGAGGATTGCACCTGCCAACTCTCTGACCATTGGCATCATCAGTATTCTATATGGCTCCCCCTAAGAGTACAGCAGTTAAAAATTATATGGATTACAAATTCCCAAGATTTTTAATTTCAGTCCTTCACAGCGTAGTGTGTTACCGATTGCTTTCTTGTGACTATAGCTCCCTGAGATGATTGACAGGTTCTGCACTTGTATTTCTGGGCTGCTTTATCACCATTCTTTTGATGACTGCATCTCCACCAGGTGAGATCTTGCATGGATCACCAGAACAAGGAAGATTTTGTATTGCTTTGATTTGCAATTTTTATGGTGGCTAGTTAGGAATCTGATTGATTGTTTTTTTAAACAGCAACTGAGACAAGCTGGGATTGGTAGCACACCCTTACAGAGGGTGCTCCTAATCTCAGCTCATTACCTGTGTACAGCAAAGACAAATGGGCACCTGAAATCATGCTAATTGATAGGGGATCAAATACTTTTTTTGTTGTTGTTTTTCTGTCTCTCACACCTACAATAAACCTACCATTACAATTATAATCTGGTCATTTCTTTGTCAGAGGGCAAATGTACAAAATCAGTAGGGAATCAAACACTTTTGGTGTTCCTGTCCCAGGTCTTATCAGGCAGCAGCCATCAGTCTCAGCCATGAAGGTAACACCATAACTAATTACTTACTCCTCGGCCCACCTCCTCTTTGGCAGCGCAAGTTCATAAAGAACCAGTAAAGCCTTTAGAAGGGGTGAACCATTTGGACTAGGCCAGAGAGGATACAAAAAAAATTCTTCATTCAGGATCATCTGGAAAACAGGTGAATATTGCAGTTTTTTTTTTGTTTTTTTTGGGGGGGGGTTTAATTATATTTGCTTCTAATTAGTTCTTAAAGTTTTTGTTTAGAATGGTATTCATTTGTGTTTGCAGCATAGACTGTCTATTCTGCTTTCAATTAAAGGGGAACATGGATTTTTGACTGAGAATTTTTTTTAAAAAAATGCAGAAGACAATATAGAATATAACCAATCATTTTTAGCAACAATCAAGACTCTTTGTAATATTCTGTGGTTTCTTTATAAAAAGCTTGTCTGTTCTTAGTCTTAAAGGTAATTTATTGAAGATTTTTTCCTACCCTAAATTGCCAAAATGATCTATTATGCTTTGACTGGCAATATTGATGAGTAACAATTAAGAGGCAATGATGACAGAAGGTCACAGTTTATCATGCTTCAGTCATTGAAATAAAAAGGAACCATATGTTCATAGTCATGGTAAGAAAACATAATTAGAACGCATTCTGTTTAGCTAATTATGCAGGTATAAAATAAGTATCAGACAAATGCCTCTGTTGTGAGCTATTTGTACACTATGGCAGGTGCCTGAAGATATATGAGTAATCTTCCAAGCTCCATTACCATTATAAACAGTGTCCACGTTAACAGCTTTTCCTTAACAAAACCATATACTCTTGATTTGTTAACCACAGTAATATTTAGCATAATACCTTCAAAGGTCATACTAAATAGATCGCTATATGGCGCTATATGGCGCTATAAAATTAAACATATACATACATACATGCATACATCATTTCAACTTATAGCATATAAAGCATTATTTTCTGAAGCTACACAAGGAAATTAGTAGGATCCATTTATAAAAGGCCTCAATCACTTAGCTGTCCTTTATTTAAAGGACAATTATACTCACCTCCCCCTCGTTCCTTTCCCCCCACTCCTGCAAAGTACCTAGGTTGAGGACCTAAAATGCTAAGTCCTCACCTCTGGGTACTTTACAAAAGTCCTGCACTACTTACTTGTAATCTCCCTCGTCGCTTCGGTCCGATCCTCCCCACTGGCACTTTGAGTGACAGGTCGCGAGGCAGTCAATGGGAAGACACGCATTGCAAAGAGGCGTGTCTTCCCATTGGCTGCCTCCCGGACTGTCACTGACAGTGCCAGTGGGGAGGATCGGACGGAAGCGATGAGAGAGATTACAAGTTAGTAGTGCAGGACTTTTGTAAAGTACCCAGAGGTGAGGACTTAGCATTTTAGGTCCTCACCCTAGGTACTTTGCAGGAATGGATCGGGGAAATGGTAAGTATAATTGTACTTTAATGTGATTTTTTTTATTTGTACCAGGATTGTGACCTTATTACAGTGGGATGCATTTAACAAACTACTGCATACATGTATCAGCTCTGAAAATATTAGTTATGCATTCAGTTTCAGTAACATTGCTCTAGCCCAGTTATGTTGAACCTTGGCAATCCAGATGTTAAGAAACTACAACTACCATAATTTCAATGGTTGAATTCTGCAACCAAGGCATGCTGGGAGTTGTAGTTTCCAAGCATCTGGCATGCCAAGGCTCTAGACAATAGCCTTAAAAATTGATACTCCTTTATTAGTATTCTCAGAAAGAGACTTTTGAAAACAATAAACTGGCGATTCCACACTGCTTTACAATATGGGATCCTCCTGAAATAAATACAGCAATTTTAGAAAACTATTGTGCTCAAAAAAAATTTCCACAAGAAATAAAGCATACAACAATCATAATCCTACATAGCATATGACTGTTGAACCGTGGGTTGAACAGTCCAATCTTTATGATATCATATGATACGTTAAATCAGTATTGTTGCATATATGGAGCCCTTTAATAGATAAGTATTACCTATGGCATTGAATCAAGATAGGAACTTATATAAAGGTGCAAACAGATTTTTATGTAATACCTCATAGCAGTTTAAAACACAGAAACAAAATTATTTCCATAGTAATATTATTAATTAGTACCTGATGACTTTGATGTTCTTTATTCTTTGTTTTTGAAGAGCTTGCAGTGTCGGTGCATGTTAGATATTCATCACATATACCTGGAAACAGGAAACAAAGACACCAGAGAGCTGTCAGGAAAACTATTCTTCTTAATTCAATTATTTTTCATATTTGAAGTATAGGGATCTGATGCCAACAAAGGTTTTTTGACACGGCGGAGGATGTTTAGTTCTCCATACACCTTGGCGATATTGAGCAAATTCTGTTGGATCTGGCAGGATTTTCCCTATATTGTTAATGTTTTTGAAAATCTTTATAAATGTACAATAAATGAACAAGTGAGACACTATTTTTAGAAATGCTTTATGGGCAAGAAATCTGGGTTAAGTTTAGGCTGGCTATAAATCTATTTTGCTCCTTTTTTGTCCTTCTTCCAAAAACCTACCAGCCTTATAGTAATATATAAATTATGCAGATGTTCTGTTGTAAAGAGGGATATACAAAACTGGAATATTAAATTAAAAACATTTCTGTAAACAAAAGTATTTTTTTTAAAGGTAAAAGTTCAGCACTAATATAAATGCTTTCAAGAGAAAGGGAGAAATTTAACAGTTCAGTGACCATAATCTGTCCATCCAGTGCAATCTTACAGTTTGTAAGAAATCCTGGCTATAAACATATATGGGGGAATTCATCGAGGAGCACTGCAGCCGCCCTTTCTGGCTTTAACGTCGCACTAAC
The DNA here is from genome assembly GCA_019447015.1 of Hymenochirus boettgeri. Lineage (NCBI taxonomy): Eukaryota > Metazoa > Chordata > Amphibia > Anura > Pipidae > Hymenochirus > Hymenochirus boettgeri. Next base: position 221,543,213 of record CM033470.1, on the reverse strand, counting down.
CGATTTACGATTGGTTAGTGTGACGTTAAGTCTCGCAAAGCGAGACTTAACATAATATAAAAACAAATGCCTAATTTAGAGCTCTATGAAAATATATAGTCATTCTTAGAACACAGATGGCATGTCCTTTCAGAAGGTAACACAAACTCCCACGTAGATTAAACATTTACAGCACATATTAGACTTCCCATACATTACAAAAAGTCATGCTTCTATTTCAGTTAAATGAAGTCAAATGCAGCTAAGGAAATTCGTGGAATTGTGTGTCTTGGAAATGCATAAGCTTTGTCATTAGAAAACCATTAAACAATTTATGTGAATGTTTAGAGATATACAGGTAATGTACGCAGTATGTAAAATACACAATGAATTCTTGTGCATTAGACACATCTTAAAAGGGAAGTTCAGTGGAATAAATTGTTATTTAAATTATTTACCTATATACTTAGGTATTCTACATAATGTCTTCATTTAAAAAAAAAATCTATTGATTTTGTAGCCTTTACAATGATTTGCTGAGGCCAGAAGTGAGCTGCCATTTCATTTTCTGCAACAACCTTAATTGTTCCCAGGATTCTCACTCATTGAAATGTTCCTACCAGTAATTTCCACTGATTGGCTGTTGGGCGGGTCAGACATGCTCAGATCTGTACTGAGCAACTTAATCAACCCAGGGAGTGAAACCATAATGAACAGAAAGTCAGTACTTTGGAAGCATTTATCTATGCACAGAATGCTTTAAATGCCCGATGTTCTGTTGCCTGTCTTTCTGCTTCCTGGTTCTTTCAGTTTGCAGCTGTCAATCATGGATATAACAGGCATCATCACAGCCAATGAATTAATGCTATTCCCCTAGCTGCCTCCTCTGAACATGTAAAAGAGCCTAAACGACACATATCTTTGCCAATCACAGATGTCAATGCCTTTCTAGGCCCCTTCAGCCGAGGGAATTATAATTACATTTAGTAGCCGAGGAGAAATTTTCTAACCTAGTGAAGTCTAGGTTTTGGGAGGTGTTTAGCTTAATGTCAAAATTTTGCTTGGGGGTGGACATACCCTTCAAGTTTCAAGATTGCATATTTTGTATTGATAATATTAATATTAAGCACAGGTAGAAAAATTCAAATGGGTAATGGGTAAAAAGTTTATGTATATTTCACAAACCTCTTTTAATACTCCAGAGAGAAAATCATTCAGCCAGAGTGACAAACAATTTTAGAAAATAGCTGTTATGATTCTTATTTATTACTAGTAAAATAAAACTAATTATTATATAAAATTATTCCAGGGCATCTTTATGATCATCTAAGGGTTATTCCCCAAGTTTTCAAGCTTTTATATGCTTTTAAAAACATTAAGCTCTTAAGTGCTTTGAGGCACATGCAGCAACTAGGTAATATTTATTACTATTATTATTATTATGATTGTGGATTTATATAGCGCCAACATCTTCCGCGCTTAGCGCTTTACAATTACATGTATATATTCACATCAGGCCTTACAATCTAAGCACATATATTTGACACATACAACCTATCAGTATGTCTTTATGATTGTGGGAGAAACCGGAGTGCCCGTAGGAAACCCACGCAAGCACTGGGAGAACATACAAACTCCTTGCAGATGTGTCCAAGGGTGGATTCGAACTCAGGACTTCATTGCTGCAAGGCATCAGTGATCACTAACAATATTTCCCATGCTTTTGAGGTTTTGTTGCTAGTGTGGCATTTATTTCAACACAACAGATTACATTGCTTCTTTATTGAACATACAATATCTGTGGTATTCAGTTAGATCAACTGGGTTTGTGGTTTTATTCTTGAACACATTTCATTAGTGATTAGACTGTGTCTCAAACCACATAGAACAGCAAGGTGTGAGCTGTTTTAAACTACTTAGGCTAAGGCATCAAAACAGAATTGTACAGGGCAGACAATTGGTGATGAACTCTTAAATTTGAATTTGTAAAGCCGCAAATTTGAATTTGTGAACCCTTAAATATTCAATGTGTACCCTCGAAATTAGCTTGAACGTGTAGAAAGACAGTTTTTTAAAAAATGTTTTGGTTATATGTACTTGTTCCCCAGACCACTTTCCAGGTCTCTGAGTCATTTACACTATTGCTAATCATACCTTTAATCAAAACTTTCGCCGTTTTATCTCACATTGACTATTATGGGTCGATGATCGGAATTTCCATTTTTAATTTTGTTCGAAAAACCTGAAAACTGAACAGAACTCACTGGTTTTGATCTCTAATTATCATCTCCTCTTGCAAATGCCATTTTTAGTTTAGGGAAAACAAACTATAGTAATCAATCTTCATAACTCAAATTCTCCAGTCCTCTTATTAGTTTAGTTGCACATCTCTGTATTTACTTTACCAGATACTACATGACACTGTTGTACCTGGTAAACAGCTGCTAAGTCTATTGTCCAAAATGACTCCAAGTCCTTCTCATTGAATCAATGCCTATATCTTTCTCTTTTATAATATATTGTTTTTGACCAAATGCATAACTTTAATAACATTAAACTTCATTTGCCATTTTGTAGCCCAATAAGCAAGTTTGCCCTGAGCCTATCGTCCTACACAATTAAGTAGTCAGCAAACACAGAGATTGTACACTCAATGCCCAACACTAGGTAATTTATAAATAGGTTGAAGAGTACTGGACCCAGGTTGTTTTTCTGTAAACCTCTACTTCCAGTTTACTATTCTTCCTGACTTCTATCAAGCAGTCCAAGAAAGCCAGTGTGTTGTTTTGTACTGCTTCCTGTATAAATCTGACCTTTTTGTCCACAGTGTTAATGTGTGCTTTGAAAACGTGGTCTTCTTTCTGGGGTTTTTTTGGTCAACATTTCTGAACCAGTATCTGGGTGTAATGACTTTGAATGTATTAAGAACCCTTTGTTTTCACTTCCTTCATGTAAAGCTTTGCCACAATTGGTGAAACTAGAGATCCCATAGCACTTCCACATTTTTTCTTGAAGAACTTATTCTTACATTTAGAATAGGTGGTATTCAGGCATAAGTCAAGTAGGAAACACATTTTCTTATGGTTAAGTTCTGCTCTGCTGGAAAGGATGTTGTCTTGGAACGGTTTCAACAGCCTCTGATGGGTATAAATATGAAAAATGATATCACATCATAGGACACCATAGTTTCTATGGTGCCGCATATTATATCTTGAATCTTCTTTGTGAAATCCTGGGAGCTTTGGATGTGATGCTTAGAAGGCCCTAGGATGTTGGCTAGGCATTTCGCTACCTTGAACATTAAAAAGTTGATGTTGCTGGTCTGCATTGCACCCCCTACTTGTGTATAAGGGAGTCCATATATACATGGATGGGTCTCACCAGTGTAGAGCCGATGACACATTGCTAGATCAGTTGCTTTGTCCTTTTGAAGCTTTTGAAATAAGCCTATGATCTTTTTCTTGTAGCATCTAGTTGAATCCCTTGCTAGATACATGTTGTTCTGTTGCCTTTCTTTGCCCTTACAGTGCAGTACTGTGCTTGCTTCTTTACTGAAAGTTTTAATCTTAATGTAGTACAATCTTTATGGCTTTTAAAGTGATTATTGTTATTATAATTTATTGTTATTATTGTTATTATAATTTACTATTTTGCAGTTATTAGAGGAATGCCTCTGCTACTCCTTATTTTTAATTTTTCTATGTAAATAAGCAGTAATGTGAAAATTGTACATTTAATAGTTTTTGAAGAAGCTGGTGGTACAGTAGTATTTATTATATGGAAAAGTACAGTATGAACAACTCCCTACACTAACAACTACTGACACAACTGAGAATCTAATCATAGGTGACATTCAAAGCATAAACATTACAAGCAGTTGGAAATTGAAAAAATATGTGCAGCCCTGACAAATTTATATAACCTATATACCTTTTGTATGTGAACCAACGGCTGATGTTTCAAAGGTTCCATATTTCAACATTTGCTATACATCTTCGCCAACTAAGAACATAATGAGGATACAGGGAATAAACTTACTGTAAGTGCCTTAAACATGTCAATTTACCTCATGGAAAGTGCCAGTTTAAAACTTTCTTCACAGTGTGTAATCTCTGTTTGGCATTGTGGTATACTAATAGTTCAAAAATCCATTTACACTGATTGCAATGTAAGTGTTACTATCAATAAAAAGCCTTGATCTTGGGCCATGGCATCAGTGATTCATCTTTCTTTTTCTATTAATGACATACAGATAAGATTCCTTATCATATAAGTAAAGTTTCCATGTGCTCTAAAGTTCAAAGAAGTACGTCAACACAGATAAATTACTTTAAAAAAGTGCCAGAGCTGTTTGGAAAATAAATTTAATTGTTGATTAATTCCGAAAGTTTCCTTTGCATGCACTTGTGTAAACAGTGGAATATCACAAATGTGTACATACTGTGACATTTATTTTAACTACACTGACCATAAAAATCTTACTAGCGGTTTCTGTTTTTTTAAGTGAATGCTACAATCCAAGAAATATACAGTATCTATTGTACACAAAACCATTCATTTAATTTAAATCCTTCTTAAATATCTTACAGTACATTACGGACAGTAAACACCACTACAGTATATAAAGTGTGAATGGCTTGACATATCTGTAATATTGCTTACTAAGGTTTAAACTGTGGATATATTTTTCACACTGCTCTGCTGGAGCACTTTTGCAAAGTGCTGGAAGCTTTGCATGAAATATAGAGCTGTGCAAATATCACATTAAAGGGTATCTCCACCCTAAAAATCAACTTTTAATATGATGTAGAGGACCCTAGCCCACCTCCAACCGCCAGGTTTGTTTGTTGAAAAAAGGATCAAAATGGTAATTTCATGCTTTCATTCCCCTGGTGCTCTAAACTCGGCCCACTGCTTGTTCTGATCCTTTTTTAAACAAACAGACTTGGCGGTTGGGGGTGGGCTAGAGTGCCCTACACTACAGAAAAGGGCGATGGTGTGCGAAGGGCAGCATTCAAAAGTTTGGCTCAGGCAGCAAAATCCCTAGAAGTGCCCCAGCATGGATCTATGGGGTAGGAGCACAAGATACCAGACAGCTATATAGCTTAACTAGCAAAATACCCGCGCTTCGCAGCGGAGATGTATTCAAGTAACCTTTTTAGTAAGAAAGCAATAATGTATCAAGATTGCTGTAATCACTCGGCACTTGATATAATAAAGAAAGACAATTCAATAAGCTTTACGATAATGCTACACTCATTAACTTTAATTTAATATTATATTTTTTATTCAACTACGAATATATTTTTTAGGGTGCCCCCACCCTAAAAAATATATTAAGTTAACCTTTTACTGGTAAAGAAGTATATGCATACAAAATCTGGTTGAAATCGGCCCAACCATATAGATTTGTATAGCTTGTAAGCTAGGTAACCATAAGTCAGTGCAATGTCAGATACTCACCGTTACAGGTGGAATTTCGAAACGAAACCTGCTTAACTTTTGTAAGTAAGGTGCAATGAATGAGCCTGCCAAATTTAAGCTGTCTGCCTCCACGGCAAGTTGGAGAATTAGTGATGAGTGATATCTGTTGTATTCAATTAGATCAACCGGACTTGAAGTTTAGTTCTTGAAGACGTTTCGCTAGTCATCCGACTGGCTTTCTCAATTCAGAATGACTTGTACAAGAATCTGTGGCACTTATGTACCCTGGAAAATCCCAATTAGCATATCACAGCCAGGTGTTAAGGGCGTGATTAGATAGTGGCTAAGAGGTGTTATAGGAAAAGGTGTATAGGTGTATAGGTAAGGTGTCAAAACAGATTTGTACATGGCAGACAGATGGTGTCGAACCCCCCCACCTCTATTTAGGCTTGGTTTCTTTATTTTCACATAAATGGCCTCCTTAACACCTCTCTTGAACCAGTCACGTTCCTTTGCCAATATGTTAATATTACAATCTTCAAAGGTATGTCCTTTATCCTTAAGATGCAGGTACACGGCTGAGTCCTGACCCGAGGAATTGGCTCTTCTGTGCTGGGCAATACGTTGATGCAGTTGTTGTTTGGTCTCCCCCACATACAAATCAGAGCATTCTTCACTGCACTGCACTGCGTATATGATGTCGCTTTTCTTGTGTTTCGGTATTGGGTCTTTCGGATGTACCAATTGCTGCCTCAGCGTGTTGCTCGGTTTAAAGCAGACAGGGATACGGTGTTTTTTGAAAACTCTTCTTAGTTTCTCAGAGACCCTTGCTACATATGGGATTACCATGTTCTTTCTCCTGTCTTGCTTTTCCCCTTCACTGTTGGTATTCGTGTTCTTTTCTTTCCTTTTGCTTCTTTTGACAAAGGCCCAGTCTGGATATCCACACGTTTTAAGGGCTCCTCTGAGATGTTTCATTTCTTTGGCCTTCGCCTCTGTGCTAGTGGGGATGTTCTCAGCTCTGTGTTGCAGGGTTCTGATGACCCCCAGCTTGTGATCTAAAGGGTGGTGGGAGTCAAACATCAAATACTGATCTGTGTGTGTTGGTTTTCTGTAAACCTCTACTTCCAGTTTACCATTCTCCCTGACTTCTACCAAGCAGTCCAAGAAAGCCAGTTTGTTGTTTTGTACCTCTTCCCTTGTAAATTTGATGTTTTGGTCTACCGCATTAATGTGTTCTGTGAAAGCTTGTACTTCCTTCTGGTGGATTTTAACCCAGGTGCCATCCACATATCTGAACCAGTGGCTGGGTGTTATGCCCTTAAAGGTATTAAGCACCAGTTTTTCTACCTCCTCCATCTGTCTGCCATGTACAATGCTGTTTTGACACCTTACTCTGGGCGTTCCTATAACACCTCTTAGCCACTATCTAATCATGTCCTTAACACCTGGCTGTTGGTCCAGCCGTTAGTGTGCAGGATTTCAAAATTCTATTCCCCCCCCAATTCACCCCCACCCTAAAAAAAATATTTCGTTAACCTTTTACTGGTAAAGGAGTATATGCATACAAAATTTGGTTGAAATCGGACCAACCATATAGATTTGTATAGCTTGTAAGCTAGGTAACCATAAGTCTGTGCAATGTCAGATACTCACCGTTACAGGTGGAATTTCGAAACGAAACCTGCTTAACTTTTGTAAGTAAGGTGCAATGAATGAGCCTGCCAAATTTAAGCCGTCTGCCTCCACGGCAAGTTGGAGAATTAGTGATGAGGGAGTGAGTGAGTGAGTGAGGGCTTTGCCTTTTATTAGTATAGAACTACGAAATTTTGGTGAAAATAACCCCCACCACCCCTCCCCATCCACCCCCAATACCCCCCACTATTGCTCTCTGTCCACCCTCCAAACCCTTTCCCTTGCACCTCAGCCAGTCCCCGCACACACCCTGAAATTTTGGTAAAAATCGGTCCAGCCGTTAGTGTGCAGGAGTTCAAAATTCTATTCCCCCACCATTCACCCCAACCCTAAAAAATATATTTTGTTAACCTTTTACTGGTAAAGGAGTATATGCCACAAAATTTGGTTGAAATCGGACCAACCATATAGATTTGTATAGCTTGTAAGCTAGGTAACCATAAGTCTGTGCAATGTCAGATACTCACCGTTACAGGTGGAATTTCGAAACGAAACCTGCTTAACTTTTGTAAGTAAGGTGCAATGAATGAGCCTGCCAAATTTAAGCCGTCTGCCTCCACGGCAAGTTGGAGAATTAGTGATGAGGGAGTGAGTGAGTGAGTGAGGGCTTTGCCTTTTATTAGTATAGAACTACGAAATTTTGGTGAAAATAACCCCCACCACCCCTCCCCATCCACCCCCAATACCCCCCACTATTGCTCTCTGTCCACCCTCCAAACCCTTTCCCTTGCACCTCAGCCAGTCCCCGCACACACCCTGAAATTTTGGTAAAAATCGGTCCAGCCGTTAGTGTGCAGGAGTTCAAAATTCTATTCCCCCACCATTCACCCCAACCCTAAAAAATATATTTTGTTAACCTTTTACTGGTAAAGGAGTATATGCATACAAAATTTGGTTGAAATCGGACCAACCATATAGATTTGTATAGCTTGTAAGCTAGGTAACCATAAGTCAGGTGGAATTTCGAAATGAAACCTGCTTTAACTTTTGTTAAGCACGGCAAGTTGAAGAATTAGTGATGAGTGAGTGAGTGAGTGAGGGCTTTGCCTTTTATTAGTATAGATGCAGGGCCGTTTTTAGGCATAGGCCACCTAGGGAAAGAACTAGGGCGCCTCTGTTGATCCATGGCGCCTATTCTTCTCCCTAGCATCTCACTGTCAGCTTTTACTTGCTGTGTATGAACTGCACTCCTTGTTCAGCTGTAACCTGCAACATTGTATCTACTACAGAGCCTGAACTCCACACACTCTACATAGCAACAAATGTTGCAATTTGCAAATGAACTGAAGGTGAAGGAAGGAGGGGGGAGGATGAGCTCAGTTAATAGGACTGAGGAGAACAGTTCTAAAAGGGCAAGTAAAAGCTGCTGCAGACTTTATAACAGTGTCCCCTGTGACTAGCAGCCATGTGATCCCCATCCCTGCCTCTTTCTTCCTTCCACCCAACTCTCCAATTAGAACTTAGAGTAGGTGAGGAGCGAACAATTCAATGGAGGAGACATGGAAAGAAGGTACATACTGTATATCATGTCAATGCTGGCAGCTGAAAGGGTTAAAGATAATACACTGCTGGCACTGAAAGTGTTAATAGGAAAGTCTGTTGCCATTGAATGGTTCATGGTAATACTCTTCTGGCACTGAAAGTGTTAATGGCAATACTATGGGGAAGTCTGCTGGCACTGAAGGGTTAATAGCAATACTCTGGAAAGGTGCTGGCACTGAAAGTATTAATATTAAAGTCTGCTGGCACTAAAGGGTTAATGGTAATGTTCTGCTGGCACTGAAATTATTAATGCCAATATTCTTGGAAGAGTCAAACATCTCAGATCTCACCAAATTTCCCTGTTTTGCCCTACCCAGCTGTAAACAATTTCTGGGGAGAACACTGGTGCCACATACCGCACATCCACTGAAACCTATCCTGTCCTTCCAATCAGTATTTCATTGGTGGGCAGTGTTGCTGCATTCATACAAAAGTATGTATACACGCCCACCTCACCTGGTACAGCGTGTGCCTCTTACCAACTAGTAAAGCAGTTCCACTATAAAGAACAGTCACAATAGATGGTATCAGAAGGAGGAAACCCAGCTGCAGTGACAGGCCAAGGTTGGGGGGGGCGCACATAGGTGGGAGGGCGCTTAGGCACTAAAATGGCTAGAAACGACCTGGCTTAATGTGAGGTGGGCTTAAAGGAGTAAAAAGCCCTCCACAAAGCATAAAATAAAATAGAGCCCCAAATAGCTTTATTTCAGTCTCTATCTCAAATCTCAGCAATAGTAACAATACAATAAAAAAAGACTAAAAAAAATCCCAAGACCAAAAACACATTGGCACAAACATCTCATAACAATTGTCAAGAATAATTTGGGGATTTGGGGTTTTAAAGCCCCAGGACCCAGGCACCTTGCAGACATAGTAACATAGCAATTAAGGTTGAATGGAAGGCAAAAAACCCCAGCTAAAAAAAAGGGGGGGAAATTCCTTCCTGACTCCAAATGGCAATCGGAAAGTATCCCTGGATCAACCAGATCTATATGCATTAATACCAGTAATTCTCAATATTTTTTAGTTTTAGAAACTTATCCAGGCCTTTTTTAAAGTTATTCAATGAACTTGCCATTACCACCTCTGCTGGAAGACAGTTCCACAGTTTCACCGTTCTCACTGTAAAGAAACCTCTCCTAACTTGAAGATGAAACTTCTTTTCTTCCAACCTTAAAGGATGTCCACGAGTCCTCTGATATGACCTATTAGTGAACAATGCACCAGAGAGTTCACTGTATGGGCCATTAATATATTTGTATAAGGTTATCATGTCCCCACGCAACCGCCGCTTCTCCAATGTAAACAGCCCTAACTTGTCTAATCTGCCTGCATATTCAAGCCCCTCCATTCCCCTTATTAATTTAGTTGCCCTTCTCTGAACTGCCTCAATTTCCAAGATGTCCCTTTTGTATATGGGATTCCAAAACTGCACCGCATATTCCAAATGTGGCCTTACCAGTGCCTTGTAAAGAGGGAGAATAATATTTTTCTCTCTTGATTCCATTCCCCTCTTTATACAAGACAATATCTTGCTAGCTCCAGCTGTTGCTACCTGGCATTGTTTGCTACAGCTAAGTCTGTTATCTACCAGAACCCCCAAATCTTTTTCCATTTCAGATGCACTTAACACAGAGTTATTTATGGTGTAGGTGGCACAGGGATTATTAAATCCCAAATGCATCACCTTACATTTATCAACATTGAATCTCATCTGCCATTCTGCTGCCCATTTTGATAATCTATCTAGGTCTGCTTGCAGCACTTGCACATCATTGGAAGTTTCCAAAGCTCTGCATAATTTAGTGTCATCAGCAAACACAGAGACCTTGCTCTCAATGCCCCCTTCTAAGTCATTTATAAACAGATTAAACAGAAGCGGCCCCAGTACAGAACCCTGAGGAACTCCGCTTAGAACTTTAGCCCACATAGATGTAGCTCCATTAACCACCACTCTCTGTTTGCGGTCCAATAACCAGTTCTCTATCCATGAACAAATGTTTTCTTCAAGGCCAACAGTCCTCAGTTTATACATTAGTCGCCTATGTGGCACAGTATCAAAGGCTTTTGCAAAATCCAAATATACCACATCCACAGCTGTGCCTGAATCTAACTTCTTACTCACTTCTTCATAAAAACCAATTAAATTTGTCTGGCATGATCTATTTCTCATAAATCCATGCTGACTACTACTAATAAGATGATCTCTGGAGACAAAGTCAAGGATATGATCCCTTAACAAAGTTTCCATCACCTTCCCTACCACTGATGTTAGGCTTACAGGTCTATAGTTACCAGGCTGTGAACGACTACCTTTTTTGAATATTGGTATTACATTGGCTTTTTTCCAATCCAGCGGCACATCCCCAGACAAAAGCGAATCTGAAAAGATGAGACACAGTGGTCTTGCTAGAACTGAACTAAGCTCTTTTAAAATCCTAGGATGCAATCCACCTGGTCCTGGCGCTTTATTGATATTAACTTTGTCTAATTGATTCCGCACCATATCCTCTGTTATCCAATGTGAAAACTCTTCATTTCCTCCCTGCACATTGTTACAATCCCTACTGTAAGGATTCTCAACAGTAAAAACCGATGTAAAAAAAACGGTTTAGCAGATTAGCCTTTTCGACATCCTCTACAACCACTTCAGCTCCATTATTTAATGGTCCCACATTCTCAGTCCTCATTTTTTTACCATTTATATACTTAAAAAACATCTTGGGGTTGGACTTGCTTTGTTCGGCAATCCGTATTTCATTTTCTATTTTAGCTAGTTTAATTGCTTTCTTGCACTCTTTATTACAACTTTTGAAGTCCCTGTAAGCCTGTTCTGTGCCTTCTGCTTTCAAAATTTTAAAAGCCCTTTTCTTTTTTTCCATTTCCCTTTTTACCTGAGCATTAAGCCATGCAGGAGTGGACCTAATTTTTTTACACTTGTTTCCTAAAGGTACCGATTTGGAAATGTTATAGTTTAATATCCCTTTAAAAGTGGTCCACATCTGCTCAGTATCTTTACCTAGAAACAGTTCCCCCCAGTCTATGAGCAGGAGCGATTCCTTTAAAAGCATAAAATTAGCTTTCCTAAAGTTAAAAGTTTTTGTTAAGCCAGTGCACTTTAGTTTTCTGCAACCTATATTAAATGACACTATATCATGGTCACTATTCCCTAAGCTTCCCATTACCTTCATCTCCAAAATGAGCTCTGGGTTATTAGATATCACCAGATCCAACAACGCATTCTTTCTAGTAGGAACTTCTACCATCTGTGAAAGAAAATGCTCATATAGGAAATTTAAGAACTTTATACCTTTTGAGGTGCTGGCAGTTCCATTACTCCAATCTATTTCAGGGTAGTTAAAATCCCCCATAACCAGAACATGCCCCATACCAGCAGCCTTCGCCAACTGCATATGGAGATTCATTTCCACCTCTTCCCCGGCATTTGGCGGCTTATAACACACTCCAACAATTAATTTACCTACCTTCTTGCTTCCTGTACACAGTTCCACCCATAATGTTTCTGCCGCATCGTTTGCTCCCCCATCTATTCCATCTTTTAAATTTGGCTTCAATTCCTGTTTAACATACATACATACTCCTCCTCCTTTCTTATTAACTCGGTCATGTCTAAATAAGGAGTACCCTTCAATATTTACTGTCCATTCGTGTGAATCATTAAGCCATGATTCTGCTATACCAATTACATCATACCTTTCCTTTAACGCTATTATTTCAAGTTCGCCGGTTTTTCAGCCAGACTCCTTGCATTTGTAAACATACATTTTAGATTATCAATTGATTTACTTCCATACATGGTCGTACATGCCTCCTTATCCTCTATGCTCCCCCCTCCTCCTTCTCCTCCCTCCGTTGTGTTACTAGCCCCCAGATCCCTAACTTCTCTATCTACCCCTGCTTAGTTAAACGTTCCCTCTCCCTCCACCCCTCATTTTAATTTCCCCTCCAACCCCCTAGCCATCTTCTCCCTCAATTGACATTGATTTCACTATTATAATATCTTATAGATGATTGATTATGGGATATGGAAATTAAATGCCCACCAGAAGGTTAGTGTGGAAAACAAAAAGCTAAAAGTATGGGCTATGTAAAGCCCTAACATGTAAAGTATAGGCAAAACTTACCTATTTGCAGTACTTAATCTATCCCTCTACATATAATCTGCTGTTGTTAAAGGTTTTTCAAGACCATAACTCACGGAAGTTGTGGCCTTTCTGCTATTACCTCCTTATAGCTGTAGTATAACTCCTTGTATCTTTTAGTGGATAGTAAGCAACAGATTATGTGGTATATGTAATAACATGCACAAAATGCACGATACAATATGTTGGGTGCACAACCAGAAGTTTAAAATCCTTAGGTACATGAAACGCGTATGGTAGTAGGAGTTGTGTCTCTGTGTGCTATGTTTATATTGTGAAATAAAGGATACGCTTTTTAAGAAGCTGCACAGTTCCAGGGAAGTTTTTGTCAGGAGGACATACTGCCTCTAATAAAAGTCCAAAGAAGTCCTAAGCACATCCAAAAATGACAGGGTGCAGATTCTTTTAACCCCTACCCCAAGGAGTCAATATATCCAATATAGTAAAACGAAAGATGAAGGATCGCACACCTTGGATGTGAACAAACTTGTTTTATTGAACCATCAACACAACAGGCACAACCTTTCGGGGGGGTCCTCCCCCTTCATCAGGTGCTGATGAAGGGGGAGGACCCCCCCGAAAGGTTGTGCCTGTTGTGTTGATGGTTCAATAAAACAAGTTTGTTCACATGCAAGGTGTGCGATCCTCCATCTTTCATTTTACTATATTGGACGTACTGCCTCTGCTACTATTGATCCACTAAGGAACCGAGTGAAGGGTTTGGGGCAGCACACACCTAGACCAACAGAGGGGAATGGTGAGTGACATTTGAGTCTCCATTTGTCTGTATGGATATTAAGATAAAAAATCGAACAATCCACTAGGATGCGAAGGGTTTGGGGCTTAAGCACCCGAACCACAATGCTTGTTAAGTAAGCATTTGATATCCCGACACAAAGGGTATCTTGAGTTTTTAATTGGAGCTCCTAGCCGGTGTTGTTTATATTATAATATTGATTCTTTAGGGATATCTTTATTATTTTTATATATTTTTATTATTATTAAAAATGATTCACTTTATAAATACATCGATAATAATGATGTTTGCTATTGTGATGACCGCATTAGCAAAATGGTGATAAAAATGGTGATAATAGCAATCTTTTATAAATATGCCCTGAGAACAGGAGGTTGCGATGTTATATTTTTCCTGGCTTCACTTACTGGACCACGATTCCATGATGCAATAAATCACTTTGTGAGATTTACTGCATTGCAGGATTGCAGTCAGGTAAGACATGCAGTTTACACCTCCATTCAATAGGTGTAAAGTTTTGCGCTACAAGTTTATGTAAAAAAAAAATGTACGTAAAAATTAGTGTAAAGCCTGCAGTAACCCAATTATACATCAAATTGCATGTGTTTAACTTTAATTTAGTCAAATAGTGACCAATATAGCATTGCCCTCAAAAGCCTTAAAGGGGAACTGTGGTCCAAAAATAACTTTAGGTAAATTGATAGGAATTGCTCATCTGAGAATTTTTGCAATGTATTTTCATTGTTTATTTTGCATAGTTTTGAAGATATTTACATTTTTGTGTGTTATGGCAGCAGCATCACCAGGTCCCCTGCACTTCCTGCTTCCTGCTCTGAAACCATGTCAGTGGATGACAGTCAATCTGCCCTGTGTCTCCTCCTCCCCTTGCCACCCCCCTCCTCTTGCAAGCCCCCTTGGTCTCTCCCACTCATGGAAGCCCTCCTCCCCTTGCAGCCCCCCTTCTCTTGCAGCCCCCCTCCATTTGCAGGCCCCCCTTGGCCCCTTTCCCTTACAGCCTCATGTAGCTCCACCCACTCACAGGTGCCATTGCCCTGCCTACTTGCGGGTGCTGTTTCCCAGCCCACTCATGGGTGTCGTTGCCTCGCCCACTCACAGGTGCTGTTGCCCCGCCCACCCACAGGTGCAGTTGCCCTGTCCACTAGCAGGTGCCGTGGGCCACCCAGACACCCCCCCCTTCAGAAAACTGTGTGGCTGTAGATTCCCTTACCTTCTCTGTGGGGATCTTCACACAGCAGGGAGGGGAAGGACTTCCTGTCTCCTGTCCTGTCACTGAAGTCTGAGGCTGTGCTCGCCGGCGGCGAGGTGGAGGAACAACCTTAGGAATGTCACGTCAGCCTCCCACCCATTAACTTTCTGGTCAGTAATTTCTTTATATCATGGGCAGTGTAGCACGTAGAGCTGTGGTTAATGGCTCTTTATAAAGGAAACTGGCCTTTCATGTAAACCCAACTTGTTTGGAGACCACAGTTCCCCTTTAAAGCGTATCTATACTTGAATTTTCAAAAATGATACTTTTAGATAGTGTAAAGGTCCACTAGCTGTAGATTCTCAGAAATCTTCATTTTAAATAACAGCATGTACAGGTAAAGTCTCAACTCAAACTAGGTATGCTTATTTGTATCCCTCTAGTGACCTTACCAGGATCTCCCAAAACATGCCAAAACATTTATTAATGCAACCTCAAATATAATGAGCTGATTAATCATATTGGTTTCCTGTCTATCTGTCAGTCTGTCTGATCTATCTATCGATCTATTGCTATGTCTGTCTATTATATATTAATCTATATATCTATTATCTATCTTTCTTGCTATCAATTATATATCAATCTATTTATCTGTCTTGTCTATCTATCAATCTATCTGTCTGTCTACCTGTCTGTCTATATGTATGTGTCTACCTGTCTGTCTATCTATCTACAGGAGTGTGTCACAGGAGGTACCGTTACATAAGCCCCCCCCAGTATGTGTGCTTGCTTGTTAAAAGGGAGAAGTGTCTCACACAGCAGCAGAAGTCTCCCCTCCCCCCACCCACTCTCAGCAGTATGTACTTGCCTGTTAGAAGAGAGGGAGAAAGTGTTTAACACCGCAGCAGTCCCACCAGTGTCAGGAAGATGTGTTAATGAGCTGTATAGTGTCGGGCTGTGAAGGATCTTTATTATGTAAATTAATGTATCCAGTGTCGGCCGGATTTACAAGTGGGCAGTGACTAAGGGAGGGGGTGCAGTTAGGAGCAGTTACTAAACATTGAAAATTCACTAACAAAGCAGGCACAGACATGTAAGTAACATAATTTTACTACCCTAACATTGTACTTTCAGATTATACAAAGTTGTTTGAATGAGTATAATGACCCTTTAACATGCAAATATATATTTTAAAAAGTTTTGCATTTCACCTCACAAGTAAACTCTATTCTACTTTTAATTCAAAGAATATTAAAATACATTTGTACAAAATACTATTTACAAAAATATTGCTTTTATTTATCAATTTAAAGGGCATGTCCACCCCAAAATTTAACTTTTGATATGTGGTAGGGCATGCTCCCCCAGCCCCAACCGCATTAATATAATTGTTAGAAAGTCCCCGGATTCTTACTTACCTGCCCTCTCTCCCCTGCTGCAGTGTTCAGGCCCTCTGCTTGCATGGAATTGAAAGCAGGGGGCGGGACTGGCAGCCGCGTCCGTGATTGGCTGAGAGGCAGGGAGGGCTGCACTGAGCATGCCTCAACCTTGATGAGGTTGAGGAAGTCTCAGGCACAGCATGAGTCACACACTGCTCCTACACAGCAGTTTCCTGGACTTTGGAGGGGCACAGCAGGGGAACTATTTTGAGCAGGAATGTAAGGTAAGGATTGTTTTAAACTACTTGATGTGGCCAGTAAGATGTTAAATTTTAGTCTTGGGGGTGGACATGTCCTTTAAAAAATAAATGATCAAGTTCATTAACAGGACAGCTACAAATGAGTAAGATTCTACTCAAGATTCTGGTACAGAATAATATAATAAGAATATAATAATTAAGTGCAATATAAAGTGATTTAGTTTATTACATGCTTAAGAGATAACTTACCATTGGTAACTGAATTTCCATTCTCAAAGGTAGCACAACTGGACTGTAAGTTTACTGCTTGGTTATCCTGATTATTTGCATTGTTATCCCTGGAATCCATCGTTGCAGGAGTCTCTCTGCTACATATATTCATGTTTATTTCTATTCCTTTAGTGAAAAATAATGAACAAAGTGTTTGTCGTTTTTTTGTTTTGAAGAATGATTCAGGTAATTACATGCAAATTCACCAGAATTATAATTTCATTTTTGAATATGCAGTGCTTCCACAGAATTTTGATTTAATTTTGGACTTTAAATCATTAGCATAAGTGATGGCTTGCTTTAGGATATATGTATACCTATTATCTGGCCATTCAGAATTATTTTTCTACTCTACAAAAAAAATATATATTTATAGTGGTGGCTTAATGGGCCCTTTCTGGTTGATTTAAGACTAAAACAACTCAAACCAGCAGAATATATCTCCTTTCACCCAAGGGACTGACTACTTTGGATAAAGAGCACTGAAAAGTTTAATGAATAAATGTCCTTTACAGTACTTATAAGAGCAAGAGATTCAATTAATAAGAACTTCATGGGTAATTAGAACTCTATAAAGATGGTCATTCAAAACTTTTAGCATGCAGGTAATAAGTAAAATGTGCTGATGCAATAAGAGGTGCAAAAGTTTTCTTGTGTAATTTGCACCAATGAATAAGATGTTAGCCCATTAGTATTGCCTAGAAAGTCCACATGTAAATATATGAAACATTTATCAGTAGAGGTTAGAATAAATAAAACCTAGACCTTAAAAAGAACTGTTTTGACTTCTCAACAGCGATTTTTGGATCTTTACCAGCCTTTCGGCCTGATTTTCCACTCTTTCTAAAGATCGCTATTTTGAATCCCGCTTTCAATATTTCCTAAAAAATTCTGCCGTATCTGCTGGTTTTCAAAACTAGTAGTTGCAAAATAAAACCAGGTTTATTTTGAAACTGAAACTTTCTCTACTTCTATTATGCAGTTAAAAGCTGCAAGTCATCCCCATATGGCAGTTACCAAGGGATAATCTAAATTGTTTTTCCAAACACACGGCCAATGCCTCATGTTAGTGCTTTATGACCTGATTTTTTTCCTGCATCTCAGTATAAAATGGATGTGCCTATAGAACTCAACAATTATGCCATTGTAGGTCTGTAGGAGTATACAATTATATTTCAGGATGATAAAACCCTGTGTTACTTAAAATTTTGACTTATTTTCTACATGAAGAAAATCCAAGAAAATGCTTATATGCAAGTTCTACGTTATTTAGTTTTTACATGTAAACAATATTTTAATCATTTGAATATTGGACTGAAATTGTACATTATAAAGGTAAGTACCATTAGAGTGTAACTGTTCTCCATACAAATGTCCTCTATTGAAAAAAAGCTCTTTCGTGTCTTTCAAACAAGCTTATGATGATGTCTCTAGCTTCTCTGGACCTTAAGTTATATTCTTGTAAATTTACATTTACCAGACTGTCCAGTCTCTCTGTCTCTGTGACAGGCATGTGTTATAAGCTGTGTAAAATCAATGTTTTCTGAAGCTAGTTACACCTGCAAATATTCCTTGTCCTTTTCTCTACCTGGACATCTTAGGGGAAAACTATTATTAAGAAATTTTGGGGCGGAGATTATGATGCAGCTATTGGTGCGCTGTCTCAATAGTGGGCATGCGTCATCCTTAAACTTGGGGATGTCACAGCTCACAGAGCTAGCAGGAAAATACACCCTTTTTACTGCTGTATAATCTTGGAGTCATTTTAAAGGCAGGAGTTTGCCCTTTTTAAATAAAGAACATTTGTCTGGAGACCACAGTTCCTCTTTAAGGAATAATTATTTGTACCTTCCGCTTCCCGTATTCTTCTACCAGCAGCAGATTTCCTTAGGAAACTTCTTCCCGAACTAAACAAAGTAGTTAACTCATCAAGTGGACTTGTAAGAGTGCTGCAGTTGGTTAGACTGGTTGATAATGAAGGAGAGCCTAAATGGGATTTGGTTTGCATTGTCCTTGCATTTTTTATTGGAGAGGAGAATTGATGTTTAGTCATTGGAATGCAGGACCCTTCAGAAATTAGTGGATTGGACCTAGGAAGATTTTTAAGAGGGTCTGTATTGGTAGCCTTCACGTTTTTCCCTATACTGGCTAGTGAAGCATATGAGCTTTCTACAGGAAATGTAAAGTGAGTTGGGAACTGGTGAGATGGGGGTGTCTGTGGAACTGGAGGTGTACATGGAGGAGACATTTTACTTGAAATGCTAAAAACAGCTAGTGCAGGTGATGCTGGTCTTTCACTTTCTTTCTGGTGAACTTTTGAATATTGAGGTGAAATGGGACTGTCTGATTGTATAGAATAGTTAATATTGGTATCAAGCACTGGAAGTTTTATAACTTCAAGTGGTGTTAAAGGAGATTCATCAGAGGCAGGAGAACAAGTGACTGTAGCTGGAGGAAAAACCAGAAGGGGAGGGCGATGAGGAAGGAGATTTGGAAATGGAGCAGGTATGTCACAACTTTCTTTAATATATTTGGCATTTTTTAGATTGCCATCTAGGGCCTCAGACATAACTAGATTCATGTTCTGTAAACAAGTCTGAGAAATCCCAGTTGGTGCAGTGTTACTTTTAGTTTGATCTGGAAGATAATATTTCATCTCCTCATATACAACTTCTCCCTGTTCTGGACTTTTAGTGTCTTTAAAGTAGCCCTTTCCAGAATTGCCAACCATTTCAATGTATACAGGTTCAGTTTCATCCTCTTCTTGTGACATACATAAGGTTAGTATTCCATGGTGAGGCCCATCTGCTGAGGCTGCCCTTTGTATGGTCCCAATATTACGATGAATAGTCCTTAAAGCGGTATTAAAGGTTTTTATTTCTCCTGAGGTATTAGCTGAAATTTCCTCATAGGAGCCACTCAGCTTTGTGTTTGGGCTTCTTTTTGGCTTAGGTGGCGGATTTTTTTTCATTATGCTGTAGTCGTCACTGTGAGGCCTTGGCCGGGCAAGATCTTAAAACAAAGAGAACATAACCTATTCAGTTTTTATGTACTAAATTTCAATAACAATTTTCCACAATGTAAACATTTGTCAACATATTTGTGCATAAGAACAACTAAATACTAGGTGAACTAGTCAACTAAACAGGTGAAGTAGTCACCTGTTCAGATTTATCGAATACTACTTTATAAAATATAACCTTATACCTGTATGCTAATGTGGGAATGCTCATCAGCAGGCTAAAGTTCCATCGGCAATACAATTATCAAATGTGTCAAATATATATTTAAAATTGTGCTAAAAAATTTAATGTGCAAAATAATCTGTGAAGATGACCCAGCCCTAATAAATGGCAATAATTATAAGGATAATAATGACTTTCACCTACTGGTCAGCATATCAGGAAAGCTACATACGCATATTTTCTGCTTTAGCTATGACCATTCACAACTCACGAAGTCCATTATATTTGAGTTATGTATAACTAACCTTCATTTTCTATTTCTTTTGAAGCTGCAAAAAGGCAGGCACTCACTGCTTCATAAGAAGCACTTAGTCTAGTAGTCGGATTTCTTATTGGTTTTGGAGGAGGATGTTTTCGAGGAGACTGGAGGCTGTTTCCATCATCCATGTTTAAGACAGAGTGCAGTGAGAGGGATCTGATGGCAGATGAAGAGACAAAATGTATTGGAACCGAAATCGAACCCGAATGACAGAGAGTACCAATTCGAGAACCGGCAAAGCTGCTTTCTGTCACTTTTGTGCTAATTTCTTCTTTTCTAAAAGACAAATAAACATTTACAAAATGATTCTAAAACCACTGAGTTCAACAATACACAAGTTTTTACCTGTAAAAAGGCTGCAAGAAATATTATAAAATAAGGACGATGTTGGCTGGTATGCTTTAACTAGGGCCAAACAAAAATTTGTATCTTATTGATGGTTTACTAATTATTTTATTAAATAGTTTTATTTTGTTCCAACAAATAGATTGGTTAGTAACCATGAAATCTGCAACTAAACTAATTATTACTCAGTTAAAAAGTATGTATATTTTTCTCTAAACATCAACTCCCATTTCCTATTCAGTCTAAAATGTTTCTATCAATTCCAATGTTTGATGTCAGCTAGTACAATCCTGAATCATTAGACATCTGAAAACCCCCTGAGCAGAGGATCTATCAGAGAGGAAAAGATGGGGACCCCAAAGGACAACTTAGTAGTACAAATTCAAAGGCCATTATAATTAACACTGTTTTATAAAACCATCAGGGAGATTCAATAAAAGTTCTTATCGTTTAAAATGGTGCTAATTTTGCCCCAACCAATCAGATCTTATTTAACATTTGAAAGCTAACATCTGATTGGTTGGGGCAAAATTAGCACTATTTTAAACAATAAGAACTTATATTGAATAACCCTGCATGTCTTTGATATAGCATTTCCAGCTATAGTCTGTGTCATGTGATTTCTCTAGAAAAGTAAAATTACTCGGTTTTAAATTGTTTTTATTCCTATATCTAGTAAAGGAAAACATGAATTTCCAAATTATATCCTTTGCACATCGTGCAATAGTTTGAGGCCTGGGTGCCTCAAACTAGAAAGTAAAGTCCAGAGAGAAAGTATAGTCCATGGAGCTCTGCTAGGTATCAATAATTTTTTTTTATTCAAACAGACATGGTCTAGTAACAATCAACTAGTGATGGCCCAGTTCGCGGATCCGAACCCGAATCCGCGGCGGATTTACGTTTTTCCGCCTTCCGAACTTTTCCGAAACGCGTTTTCGAAAATGTTCAAAATTACGAGGATTTCTCGTATTTTCGAAAATGCATGAAAATACGTATTTTTTAATTTTCGTTTTAATGGGTCGAATTTTCGAATTTTCAAATCTTTTCGAAAATTCGCGGATCCTCGAGCGGACCGGATTTTGCGGAATTTGGACATCTCTACAATCAACGTGTTTTGCCCATCTTGTTTGCGGCCGTCGTCAGGATTGCAGAGCCATCATAACACAGCTTTAAAAAGGTTAGTGCCTACCCATCCCACTCCTCCAACCATCCCCCATATCTCCCTCTGTGCAACATATTAATTCCTTTAAGGCTAACCCACCACCTTGAGTGCATCCTGGTGCTCACCCGGGTAGACGATCCTCCAGTGTCATGTATAGAAGATACAGAAGGCCCCCAACCAGTTTCCCATTCTTCAGTGCAAACATGTACAGTGAACCTGTGTCTATGTAAACCACTTCGATCTCGAAGTAAAATCCCATATTGCGCAATAAAACCAGGTGCTACATGCTGCTATAAAGTTAATACTTTGTATCCATGCAAAGTGTAACAAAAGTGCAACAGTGCAATATTAAATACAGCATAACTAAAACTATATAACATTTATACCTAAACCACAAAACTATTTTAAAATGTATTAGTAATGAATTTAGAAGCTATCTGCTTGAAGTACAATTCTAGGTGAGTCCAGGCAAGTTACCTAAGGGAAATAAGAAACCTTTAGACACTTAGGGGAAAAGGGGATACCTAAAACATTTTATAGTTATGATAAAGGTAAAGTCTAGTACTTAAATTCAGGGAAAGACCAGTCAGTTTAGAAGGAAAGGGTCCTAAAGGAAACAAGACAGGGCTAGTTGTTCATTCAGCCCCATGGGTGACAGGGTGTTTAGGGAATTAATCCATTTGATTTCCCTTTGTAGAGAGGCTCTATTTCTATCAACACCTCTGGGTCTCCCAATCAATGGCCATCCATTTGAATGTAGCGAGTGGGTGGCCCATGTTTTTGCGTTGATACCAAATACAAGAATAGATAGTTTAACCTAGATTGAATCTTAAACCTTTGGCCTGCTATGGAATATCTGCAGGATGGGCATCTTTAATATTTAAAGAAGCGTTGGATTCTGGGTTGGCAATCACCTTATAAAAGCTGTGTTATGACTGGCTCTTTATTCCTGATGATGTCTGCAAACAAGAAAGCCGAAATGCTTATATATATAAAAGCAAATTAAGAAATGTGGAGCACTCAGCTGGATTTTTAAAAAAAACAAACAGTAGTTTATTAAAGTAATCTCACATCAACGCGTTTCAGTCCACCTGGGACCGTCATCAGGATCCTGAAGGTTAAATAGGGAGATTCTCCTCCCATTATTCATGACATCATATAATCATACTACAAAAAAAAACTACAAAGAAAGTGAACTCCTTATATTATTACTCATGACTCTGTGCTTCAAAATTGTTAAAAATGCTACTTCTAAAGTGCTGCTTCTAAAATATACCACTATTTATAAAGTGTTTAGACATTATTATTCATAAAGTGCTATTATTCTATTTAAAGTGCTTATGTTCCATTTAAAATTAGTGGGGTTTTTAGTATTATAATTATATGATGTCACGAATAATGGGAGTAGAATCTTGCTATTTAACCTGCACACAGTGTGTTGTATCACATGGCTTGATAAAGGCCCCAAGCACAGGGCCAAAACGTTGCCACGTTTGTGTTGTGTGAATAAATTTCATTGAAATTCCTAGGAGTGCTCCTATATCTCATATATATATATATATATATATATATATATATATATATATATAATGTAATAATTTAATAAGGGTCAATGTTTGTTACAGTTTAATTAATTCCTCAATAAAAGATAGTTTTATGGTTGTAAACACAAAAAATACATACCCTCAACCAGACCCAGGTACACACACCTACTGATCTACTTATCCATTACTGTGGCAGCCATACTTAAAGGGTAACTAAAGTCAAAAGAACTAATTTAGATTTATCTACTATATAAAGTAGAAATCTTGTATGTATGTATGTATGTATGTGCTCACCTCACAGCCACACCCCTGAATACATCCACATAACGGCAACGCCCCCTGAAAGGGCTGACGCCCGTGAAGTCCAGTTTGACCAATAAAAAGCCTGCACGTCACTTGCAGAGTATGATTCCCCAATTCAGTAACTCAGATAAAGGGTCTGGGCTCTGTGTGCTGCCTGATGCCCTAAGAGACTGGACCCCACACTGGACCCCTTTTTTGCTCACTGAAAGCACAGCATTACTAATGTCTAGACGGACATCCTGATACTTGATATCCTAGTGACTTTGGAGACGGTAGCTATACCCTATACAAATCTGTTATACTTTTAGGTATCTCCTATGATATGTTTACTTGCTTTGCTGGTATTATTAGCACTGCACTTTATATGTTTGTAATGAGAATGGTCAGCACTAATTTTTAGATGTTTTTAATGCTCTACCGTGTGTATTAATAAAGGTTTTTTAATTGCTAAGAGAGTGCCAAGCTATTTCTTTCTGTTTGTTGCATATGCTATTTAAATAGCTGCTGTGAACCTCCCTCATTGTAGGATAACAGGCTTGTGCTTAGTCATATTGTATAGCCTGACTTCAACAACACAGACAGAGAGTCAACTTCAGTGACACATCAACAGCGTAATGTACGGCTACACAACTCAGAGAGCTGCACACACAGAACAACAGCTTCTATAAGAGAGGGAACAAGACATTTTCCTTAAGGTCTGTAAGATATTACAATTTGCTCCTGGAAGGTTTCAAATATAAACCTTGGAAAGACTACAGTATGTTGCTATTGGTGAAATGAACCCCATTTGTGGTTATTTATGGTTATTGTCATGCTTAGAAATTTAATGCACAGCCTCCTGGAATGTGAATAAACCACCAAAAATCACAGTCATGCTCATACCCCAACCATCAAGGCCACGCCCCCAAAGATAACTGCCATGCCCCCAAACATTGCAACGGTGTCCCCAAATGTTGTGAGCATGCAACCAGATATTGTAGTCACCCCCAAGAAAAAACAAACCATTACAATCCGCCCCTATATATCATGGCCACGCCCTCACATCACAGGTACATCCCAAAATCATGCCCACATCCTCAAACATCCTGTCCATGCCCCCAAACATCACTGGCACACTTCCAAACATCACACACCAAAACTTAACAACCATGCCTCAAAACACCACACCCACACCCCTAAATGGCATGGCCACACCCACGCTTTGAAACAGCATGGCCAGGCACCCAAATATTGCAACCATCAAATGTCACATCAAAGCCTCCTGGACACCACAACATCACAGACATGCCCCCCAGACTGTCCACACCCTAGAATGCCGTGCCCCTACAACATCGCAGACATGCCCCATCCACCTATTCAAACCGGGACGGTTGGGGGGTTTGGACTACTTAGGAATTACCTGCATTACCTGGACTTAAGAAACAGACATACACTGCTCACATGTCACATACTTCACAGACAGTTACAACTAAAAGAACAAAGACATCATGGCAGTTTCAATTCGGACCAGAAAGTAACTTTATTGATTGGGATCTAATAGTCAATATAAAGTGGTCCTTGAGCAAGGATAAAGTGTTAAAGTGCAAACAAGGTGACATAATGCTAACAAATGGGCAAAAAATTGAGCACGCTTAATAAAAACACACAACGCTCAAACAAAGCAACAAAATGAAGCCCGACTTTAACAACACAGACAAAGAGTCGCACGTCACATGCTTCAGAGACACTGACGCCTGTCAGTCACTCAAGTGCTGTGGTATTCAACATGCAACATGCAATCAACATGTTTTTCCCAAGGCCAATTCCATGTAGCATGTTCACGAGTAGGTTCACCACATTTGTATTTTTACGCTGCAAGTGGAAAAACGGATAAGGTTGTATATAAAGCTTTTCTATAAACATATGTGCTATAATTGCCTCAAGCAATGTCACCTCCTCAACTCATAACTGTTGCAGCCATACTTAAAGGGTAACTATAGTCAAAAAAACACATTTTGACCATCAAAATTTAGTATTTTATCCCCCAACCTGATATGAGTACACACACACCAACTGACCTACCTTTAATGCATGTGACATATTTAAATGGTAAGTAAAAAACAACAATGTCCTCATCATTGTCATTATTGAGTTTTAAAATCTGCAGCACAAACACACAAATTCCCTTCCAATATGCAGTCTTTCAAGCCAAATTCAAAGTTTATACTTAAACTTTCCCTTTCTAGTTGTGTTTGTTACAGTTTAGGTGCAGAGATGCAATATTAACCCTAAAACATAGTGTTATAAAAAATTAATCACATAATCCTGGGATTAGTCTTCTTTACTTTTATAACTTATTTTAAACATTTTAGGTTATGTTTTAAACAGTATGACTCTGACATTTTATTGTTATGTAACAGATGCTATTTTGAATTATAATAATCCTAATACATATTAGGTGATCTATTTGTATACCAAATATAGAAAAGGGTGATTTAATTAGTGCAAGGTGTGGGTAGAGTAGGACTAAAGGCTTTTAAACACGTTCGATCTTGGCACTGACCTACAACCCCTATGCGCATTCAGGTGTGCCATAGCAAATCAACAAGCAACCCCCGACCGAATGCATATACATGTGCGATTATCGGCAGAAACGTCTGTTTGTCCTGGGTGTTCGACGTGGTCAGGGGTTGTTGGTCGATGCCAAGATCGGACCTGTGTACGAGGCTTAAAATAAATGAGGTATATCTGGTAAAAGATGAGGACCAACGTAAACAATTTGGGAATTCATTTACAAACTGCTGTTTGTTTTCTGAAGCAGGCACCTGAGTAAACGTTGTGTGTCCTTGTGGGGTATTTTTATAATAACCTGACTTGTTTACTCTGTGGAGTGTTCATCCAGATACCCAAGGTGGAGGAGGTGTCTGCCCTGGTGACAGGGTTGAAATAGACAGACAATAGGAATAGATCCTGACCTTGTTGTAACAGGTTTCCCTAGCACTGTTAATGGTACAGGTCATAATGGATCAAATGGTAAGCAGATTCTACCTCGGCTTAACTCTTGCACTAATCAAATGATGTTAACGTGTGTTTGTATCATTTTTTGGCTAACTAAATTCTTTTTTTTTTTTTTTACTTTTTATCAAAATTGTTTATGTCAACCATATATATCATTTTCAAAAAAGTTGTGCACTTGGTGAATTTGCTAAAGTAATAAACCAATAAGAATGAAAGCTGAAATATAAATGAAGGTAAAAGCTACATGGTGACTAGATAACTTTGAAATGTAAATTTTATTAAAAATTAATTGGGCTCATAACAACGAGGAATATTTTAAACAAAAAAATTGCTGTATGCAGCATTATCTTTCATTTCAGGTGGTGTATTGCTTTATTGCTTTCTTTGGAATAGTAAAAGTTCACATTAACACACCTCTTTATTGCCTCTTCTTTACTACAAGCAGATTCAACCGTAGTGTCTGTTTCATGTCGAAGTCTTTCTTTCTCTTGGGCTATATCAGATACATTCTGAATTACCAGGGAATGGTAAATTTGCTCTCCCATATTTTCTACATTTTGAAGAAAGCCTTTTATACAGGTATCCTCACTCTTTTTAATGTCCATCTTCTGATGCAAATGATGACGGGCTAGAAATCTTCTTATGACTTCAAACAGGAACAAGTTTGAAACAAGTAAAAATGAGAAAAAATAAACCTATTTTTGTCTGCGTTGCTATGGTAGTACATATTACACCACACACAAATAGCTAGTCCTATCCATCTACACTGGGTGATTTCACAGGACCAACCCCTAAGGAAGTAAGCAGATAGGCTTTGAAAGACTAGGGGTTCGAGAGAAGGGGAATGAAGTCCTTAAAGGGCCACTATACTCACTGAAACAATTTTGTATAATCTGAAAGTGCAATGTTAGGGTAGTAAAATTGTTACTTATATGTGTGTCTGTGCCTGCTTTGTTAGTGAATTTTCAATGTTTAGTAACTGTTCCTTCCCTTAGTCACTGCCCACTTGTAAATCCTGCAGACACTGAATACATTCATACACATTCTGCAGAGCCCTAACAACCTGACACTATACAGCTCATTAGCATATCCTTCTGACACTGCTGATAGTGGGTGGGGGAGGGAGGGCTGCTGCTGTGTTAGATACTTTCTCCCTCTCTTCTAACTGGCAAGTACATGCTGCTGATAATGGGTCGGGGAGGGGGGCTGCTGCTGCTGCTGTGTGAGACACTTCTCTCTTCTAACAAGCAAGCAGACATGCTGGGGGAGGGCTCTTGTAAGTGACCTCCTGTGGCACACTCCTGCTCACTGGTGTCTGTATTTACTACAAAACACCTTGGAATAGATAGATAGATAGATAGATAGAGACAGACAGATAGATAGATAGACAGACATTGACAGACAGACACATAGATACAGATAGACATATATATATATATATATATATATATATATATATATATATATATTGATTTATATTTAAGAGACTTGGATGCACTTACGGGTCTTCATGAGATAAGCAAAAAGTTTATTCACTCAAACGTGTTTAACATGTTTCCGCCCCTACAGCGGGGCCGTCTTCAGAACATCTGAGCCATAATTAGATACATGCTTAAATACCCTACCACTATGGACACCACATTGTGAGTGGGCGTAACCCCATTAGACACGAATTGGTTACAATACAAATCTGAAAAACGGATTTCAAATCTGAAAAATCTGTTGGAGTAGTGGACCTTTAACTATCATTTTTTGAAAATTCGTTTTTTTTTAGAAGTATGGATACCCTTTAAACCAGCCTGGAGTACACAGATTAAATGTGGACTGATGGGTAAGCTTCTTGCTTATTTACGTTTAAGTTTTTTACCATTAAAGAGGTCATGTTTTTGCTGTGTAAGAATGCTATATTATCCTGGATAGCCCGAAGACAACCAAGAGGGTTAGACAGTAGCAGTAATTTGGACTCCATAAAAACAGAATGGTGTAATTAGATAGGTATTGTCGTTGTGGATACTAAACATACTTCTGCAGACTGCTAGATACCCCAGTCTACTTAGGGCTCGTTCACACTAGAAATTGACAGGAGCGCTCAGCATGCGTTTATCAGTTTTTGTCCATTTTTCGCATGCATTTGTGTCCATTTTTTTACAATGCATTCTCCATAGATCTTATCTACGGTACTAACCTACAGTTAGTATGCATGGATGCACCACAGACACACAATGAAAACAATGTAGTACATCAAATATAACCCGGAAGTTTGACGCAGGGGAAGAATGCGTTGAGGGTGAATGTGGCTGGGGGTTGGAAGTAGAGACTGTCGAACTTTCGAAAGTTCTTTCCGTCTTCAAACTTTCAAATTATATGGAAAGTTCGAAAACGGACCCATTAAAGTCAATGGGAGTCAAATAGTTTGAAAAGTTCGAATGAAATACAATTAAAATAACAATGGTAACTTAATGTAAATGGCTGTGGGACCTGGGAAATGGTCTGGGGAACTTGTTCGAATATCCAGTACTTTCGAAAACTCTATTTTACTCTCACAAGCATTACTTTCAAGCTCTCGCGTTCAAACATTTGATAATTATCCTATGAACGACTCGTGGATTTGAGAATTCGATATTTACTCGCGTATAGGTATAATAGACATTTTACTCACAGATTCAAGAATTCCATATTTACTCACGTATAGGTATAATAGACATTTTACTTGTGGATTCGAGAATTCAATATTTACTCGCGTATAGGTATAATAGACATTTTACTCACGAATTTGATATTCGATATTTACTCGCGTATACGTATAATAGACATTTTACTCACAGATTTAAGAATTCGATATTTACTCGCGTTTAGATATAATAGACATTTTACTCACGGATTTAAGAATTCGATATATACTCGCGTATAGGTATAATAGACATTTTACTCGCGACCTTGATATTCGATATTTACTCGCGTATAGGTATAATAGACATTTTACTCACGGATTCAAGAATTCGATATTTACTCGCGTATAGATATAATAGACATTTTACTCGCGGATTCGATAATTCAATATTTACTTGCGTATTGGTATAATAGACATTTTACTCGCATGTTTGCATGCCTCGAACATTCGATAATTATCGAAAGTCCAGAAAAAATGGAAAATCCGGGTCCAGGATAGTTCGAGAAGTCCGAGTCTGTTCGAACTCGAATAGTTCAGCTCGAACTCGGGTTCGAGTTCTAGTCCATCTCTAGTTGGAAGTGCTGGGGGGTGTATGCGCTGGGTGGGTGTCTGGTGTCCGAAATTGCTCCACAGGGGTGGGTAGGTTACAGGGGGGTGGCAATTCTTTTAAGGATAAGTGCACTGTAAAATCATGTTGTGTTCATTTGGAAGTTGCAGCTTTAAAAATACCGTTGCCTTTTTTTTTTTTTTTTACCTATGCCCCTCCAGAGCCTACCTTTGTGCCTTGAAAGTTGCTGACATCTTGTTACTGGTTTGCTGAATGTTAAGCTCCGCCCCTCTGAGATTTCCTCTGCTTTCTCCTACTTGAGCCTCAAGCGATAATGCCTGTGAGTTCCGTGCACTGTCCTGCTTGAGCCTCAAACAGTAATGCCTGTGAGTTCTGTGCACTCTCCTGCTTGAGCCTCAACCAGTAATGCCTGTGAGTTCCATGCACTCTCCTGCTTGAGCCTCAAAGAGTAATGTCTGTGAGTTCCGTGCACTCTCCTGCTTGAGCCTCAAACAGTAATGCCTGTGAGTTCCCTGCATGTGCGTGTGCACGGAACTCACGGGCATTATCATTTGAGGCTCAAGCAGGAGAAAGCAGAGGAACTCTCAGAGGGGCGGAGCTTTACATTCAGCAAACCAGAAACAAGATGTCAGCAACTTTCAAGGCACAAAGCTAGGCTCTGGAGGGGCATAGGTAAAAAAAAAAATATGGCAACAGTATTTTTAAAGCTGCAGCTTCCAAATGAACTTTATTTGATTTTACATGTAAAGTTTTACTTGATTTTCTGGTTTATATCGAAAATGCATGCAAAAAAATCCGACAGGAATAACGGACACAATTGGAACGCAATAGTATATAGAATTTTCTGCATTTTTAAAATAGGTCCGTAGCAAAAACGTACCAAAAAAACGGACCTAGTGTGAACGAGCCCTTAGGGACTAAAAGACCACGGGACTCATATACAGAGGGGATTTGCAGCTCTGGGTAAATTCCATTTTGGTCTATCTATATAAGGAACATTTAAAAAAGAAACTACAGAGGGACACCTCTAGTAAACGACAAAATAACTGTTCAGTCACAGTCATTTATTTGATTTATTATTCCTAAATGCCTTTATTACTCACTGTAAAAAAGGAGGAAGAAATGTATTGAAGCAGTAGGATACCGTACTATTTCCCAGCTACCAATATCCTTTTTCTGCCAATACAAATAGTTTTTTGGGGAAAAAGTAATGATTTTCAAATGCTTCCTATAGACTTTACTACATTTTGCCAAAATTGCAGGGTTCTCTGAGACTTTTTAGCACTCTCTCTAAAAACTGTGGGCTTGCATGGGCTGTAAACGTAAGTTGGGACAAACACCATGAGATTTGTGGACTAGAATAAACTTTCTAATTTTTTGCTTACAGTATATAAAGAAATCACTTAAGCTGGCCATACACTACTAACTTACATCTCAATGATCATTTTTAGATCAATAGCATGATTGTAATATTGGAGCAAACATGATCTGGCTGGGAAATGTTGTGGGAACCTCAGCAGCTAAGTTCTGCTCCACTTGACAATCGATTCCATATTCATTTCAGGTCAATTTAATGAGGTAGTGTATGGCCAGCTTTAGAATGTCAAGTGATCAACTGTCTATAATAGAAATGTTTGGGTTACAAGTCAGAAAAAAATAATTCCAACTACTGTAAAGATATCCTTTAGGCAACATGTAAGGAGTATTCAAGGCTCTATGCATTATAACAAACTTAACTTTCTTTTTCAACTTTGTAGCCAGAGGAACATACAGTATTGTATAGTTACATTGATATGTTTTTGACAGTAAAATAATTCACCTTTCTGGCACAGGATTATTTTCTTCTGTATCTGAAGGCACATGTCACTTAGTTGATCTGCTTGCCAGTATTTCAAAAAGACTTTTCTTGTTCCTACCTGAACACAACCAGATATTTATTAAAGTTACATTCCTTTATTTATTAAAGTTACATTCACCATGTTATAAGGATTTGCAATTATATCATGTCTGGTAGACATGGTTGTCTACAGCTGGGCTCATGCAACATAGTATGCTTGTAAAAGGTAATGTTTGTGTTCTTCTTCTCTTCCTTTTTTCTCCAATGGCATTCAGCACACAGTTCTGCTTGCATTGGTCTATTAGGCAACAAAGTCTGTCAAAGCTAGCCTTCTGATTTTGGAATTTTTGGTTGGTATTGTTTTGTTTTCTTTATTTTTGTTTATTGTAGATACATAATATTTATACTCCCTGTGTGGAGACATCACTTTGGCTGTGAACTTCTAAGATTGACAATGTAATTTTAAAAAACAAATCTACAACTATAATAATAATTTATAACTAAATAAATGCAGTCAGTAATATTATTAAGTATTTGCAATCTTACATTATTATTTTGATGCCTAATGGTATATTAGAAAACATTACATTTTCCTATACTTTAAAGGATAACTGTATTGCCTCAATGCATTTTTTTAAAAACTGCTTTAAAAAGAGTAAAGGTATGCAGCCCTCCCTATACATTTTTTTTCCTGATTTCGAGCCTCTCTCTGCCTTCACTTAGACTAGACTGGGTGGAAAATATTCATAGACTACTTTCTACCCAAAAAAAGCAATAAGATGCATTATTTTCAGTTAGACTTGAATGGTTTAACCTGAGCAATTATTGATCCTATATTGTGGTCACAGCCTGGTGGATTTAATGCTATAGGGTGTAAGCAATAAAAACAAAACATCAATCAGTTTAATGCTGTCTATAAGAAAGGGTACTATAACACTGCTAATTTATATATAACAGCTAATAGTATAAGTATAATGCAGAATGGATCATAACATTTGTGTATTATTTATGTTATGCATGATCTACCCTTTTACATAAAAATTCAACTCAATCAAAATAATTTGATTACTTCTCGACACAGCAGAAAAGTGCTACTGATCGCGAGAGATTCAAGTGTAACTGATAACGGCAACGTTATAACAATCAATTGTTAAATCAAAATGTATAAGAATGCCTATTGTTGCACTGACCTGCCATCCTTGTTGTGTGCAGTGCTGAAGAATATGGCGACATTTCTCTTCAGCTGGTCCTTTCTGTTTGTCCCGTGCAAAAATTTCTGCCAGAATTTTAAACCTGCATAGATATCACATAGTCAGTTATACTTTAACCAGTTCACAAAAATATATATATAAAAAAAAAACTGCTAAGAAGAATGGAGAATTTGTGTTTTGAAGACAGATGGTTAAAGTTCGGTTACTTTTCCCTGAACAACCCTTTACAAAATATGTTTGAGGGAACTGCAGCTAAAAGTTTTTTTTTTCCAAAGGGGTGAACAAAAGACAAAAGGCCACCTCTATAGACTTGAGGAAAAGGGTGTGACACTCCAGATTCCCATGTAATCTTTCAGCCCAGATACCCTGATCTAACACCACCCGCTTCACCAATAGATAAGCCCCCGCTTGCCAGGAGGCTTCTGGCACCTACTTGGATCGGTTGCCTCCTGGACTTAGGGTGCGAGGCATTTGAGCTGAGGCCAAGAATACACGAGAAAACCGGGAATGCACTAGGTGGACAGGGCACAAGTAGCTCAAGGCTGGACAACACCGTGGTACCAAATCAGGATGAAACGGAGGTCAGAACACAGTAGGTGAATCAGTGAGGCAAGGTACAGAAGGTTAAGGCAAAATTGTAGTCAGAGTCAGGCAAGATGTCTGAATAGGTGGCAAACAATCGTAAATGGAATAACAGTCAGGAATCGGTACACAGAGCAAGTGTAAACCACAGGCTATAAAGGGCAGTGAGGCATAGACAAACCGGAAACTAAATAACAACAAAGAACCAAACAGCAGGCAAAAATAGAGCAAGGCCAACCACATATAACCCTTCCCATACATCCCAATAGAATCCAAACAGCATCAGCCAATATGAGCATGGGCGTGCACAAGATGTTGTGTACATGAACCTGGAAGTGGATTGGTAGACAGAACAAGAACGCCGCAGGAGCAGGCTCCAGGTAAGCGGCAGCTGACAAAGGACAAAGTGAGGGCAGTAAGGTTGTGCTCAAAAATCAAAACAAAAATGGTTATAAGTGCACTCCAGAAAAGCAGTAGCACACAGATCAAAGACCATGTACCCAGACCATGTATATTTTGATGTATATGTATTTACAAATACAGGCCATGCAGGCTGTTTGAACAATCTGCTTAAGGCACGATTTGGGAGAAGCATGCTGAGACATTGTTCTGAGTCATATAAACATATTATATCAACCCAAACAGGGCGATACACCGAGAGCCGCTATCAGTAACCCGGCGCAAACAGCCCGGCAATGTTATATGCCGATAGCAGCTCGCGGAGCATCTGCTGTTTTTCTATTCCGCCACTTTTACCGCCAACTATTACCTGGCATTTAAAGTGTCACAATAGAATGCCACTTTCGGCATATAACATGGCTTGTGACGGCTGCGCGTAACTTTCGCGTTAGCCAAGCAGCCACCGCAAGGAAGGAGTTTAAGTCACTCTAACCAATATAACATCGGTTAGCGTGACTTAAACTCCAAAACAGGAGCGATGCGCCCGTTGGTGCATCGCCCTGAAAGTTCCTATTTGATCTACTTTTTTGCCTTATGTATTTATGTGCTGTAAGGTTGTGTTGGCTGAATCTCTGAACAAGTATAGGCTTAGATGTGTTCTTGAAAAGGCAAATAATCCAGGGTTACAGCTTGTGTTGGTATTGTCCTTCTTTATTTTAGTGTACGGAGGGAAATGTACTTTTTGGTAGGTTGGGGAAGCTGGGTTTTGCATGGAGATTTTCAACTATTGTCTTTCTTTAAACCCAATAACTTCTCAATTATGTTTTTTTTTTTACAGTATTTTCCTTTATAATGCTTTATGTTTCACCAAATTTGTTCACGGATCTACTTATCTGCATTATGTACTTTTCATCCTGTCACAAGGGAACTTGCGTGACACCCTTGACACCCTTCCATTTAAAGAATGTGTTGTCATATCTTTCCTTTTTTTTTCACTGCTATTGAATTAATTATTAATATAGAACCAATTTCTAGGGTTCAAATTGAAAGAAAACACCTGAAATTTCTGCATAAAACTACAAAAATTCTGTTTTTGATGGTCAAAATTCTTAAAATTACATGTCGAATTTGAAGCTGTGG
Organism: Hymenochirus boettgeri; assembly: GCA_019447015.1. Classification (NCBI taxonomy): domain Eukaryota; kingdom Metazoa; phylum Chordata; class Amphibia; order Anura; family Pipidae; genus Hymenochirus; species Hymenochirus boettgeri. Next base: position 221,508,274 of record CM033470.1, on the reverse strand, counting down.
TTTCAGAATAATCAATCTTACAGTACCTCCCTGCCCAAGGTACTTTTCATATTAACTGCTTTAAAGAAGTAAAAAAAAATTATGTGCACTATAGTTCTCTTTTAAATAACTTTCTTCTTTTCCATTCTCCTTCTTAGCTCTGAAATAAGCTACATGGGTTTAGCTATAATTGTTTTGCATTCATTTCCTAAAAGTATAATTTTAGAATTGTAATAACTAGTGTACAACAGGTAAACTCTACTTTTCTTTAGTTAGGTGACATTGCAATCCCACTGCGCATTTGTTTTGTAGCATCTTTTAAGTGGCACTATATTATGGTCACTGTATTAAGATTACTAGATCAGAGATGACGTGTTTTCTAGTAGGAGTTTCAAATACCTGTGACAGAAAATGTTCAATAAATTTATGAATTTGTTAGCTTTTGTTATGTTGCCAGTTCCACTACTACAGTCAATGTCATAGTCATTAATACTACAACCTGTAAGAAGGACATTGTTTTTATATATGAGTATTGTGTCAGCAATTAACCTCATTAGACATTAGGGGAACAGTAAGTTAAATTGCCCTAAAAAGTAAACACAGGGCTAGTCAAAGAAGGTGTAGTATTTGTATACATAATGAGTCGATTAAGAAAGCAGGCAAAAGTCTAGTGTTAATGGTCAAGTGTTGAATAATCAGAGCATTTATCAAAATTTTCAGGGCTAGAAAAAAAGGTTCTTATCATTTAAAATGGTGCTAATTTTGCCCCAACCAATCAGATGTTAGCTTTCAAATGTTAAATAAGATTTGATTGGTTGTGGCAAAATTAGCACCATTTTAAACAAACTTTTATTGAATCTCCCTGGGTGTTTTTCACAACATTCTACCAAAAATGTTTAAAAAATCCACATAGAAACCACAATATTTTCCAAAATAATTTAACAGAAATCAACAATAGAACACATAGAGCTCGTAAAAACACATAGAACAACAGATTGGAAAGGTACCTCGACAAGAAGTCTTGAAATGCAAGACGTATAGGGAAACCATGCCGAAATATTTTGACCATTTCAAGAACTCCGATATATTGCAGTTGTGCAGACACATAGAAATTATCGAATGTTTCAGCGAGGTTAGAATTGTTAGGCTTGATACAGTGCATAAGATGTGGTGTGCTGCTCTGTATTTTTCCAATAATTTCTGTAAAGGATTTCTGCAAATAGAAAAATGCCACATCTTAGCTAATTTTGCATGTTTTGTCCACTAATTGCTTTTCTTTTCTTTTGTATTTTCAAAGGATGGGCTGAAGTGATACGCAGTTATGTTTTACAAAAAAAAAATATACTCTTAAGAAGAAAAATATACTAACCCTGAGTTGTATATTCACAGTGGTTGGTCCACCACGTTCAAGCTTCTGAAGAAATGAATAAGATCCCTTCTTCTTTAACAGCTGAAAACATTTTTTTAATGTTAAATCAGTTCTTCTCTGAAGTAGAAAATATTGACTTTCATTTAAGTACGTTTAACATTAACCACAATTAGAGATGGCCGAACTTTTGAAAGTTCAGTCCATTTTCAAACTTTCGAACTTTCGAACCCATTAAAGTCAATGGGGGGTAAATAGTTTGGAAAGTTTAAATGAACTTTTCCGAAATATGGCAGGGTAAACTTACCTTACAGGCCTCTGGGACCTGGGAGATGGTCTGGGGGAACACGTCAGCGCGCGGGGAACAGCATAAAAACCGGATATAGCGCACATGCACGCTTCTTCCGGTTTCCACATGCCACTTTCATTAATCCGCAAAATCGAACTAGTTCAAACCCGAACTTGTTCGAATAGTTTGAGTTTGAACTCGAGCTTATAAAGTTTGGCTCGAACTTGTGTTCGAGTTCGAGTTCTAGTCCATCCCTAACCACAATTATAGAACTTGAATATATTGATGTGTTTAGATCTGAGAATACATTGTTAGCTGCAGTTAGAGATGTGATTGATGTAAGAATGCAGGCCTGCTTTACCTAAACTTGTTTGTAGACAATGCGGCCGGATGTTTGGGGGTCCCACAGCTTGAACCGGGACCCCCCTCCTCGGCACTTATAAGTGCCTTTGCAGCTCTTGGAAGGGCTCTTGTGGCCCTGTCAAGGGCCCTTTGGAACTTAAGGGGTCCCGCAGCTTGAACCGGGACCCCCCTTCCCTTGTAAGGGCCATTGTGGCACTGATAAGTGCCTTTGTTGGGGGTCGCGCAGCTCGATCCTGGACCCCCGCTGGCTCTTAAAAGAGCCATTGGGCTGTGTCTTCTGTCCTCCATTCGGTGACACCAGCTCAGCTGATGCCACCGACCCCGACCAGTGGCCTCAATGAGGCCGATGTTACCAGCATCTTGATCCAACGACTTCTTTTTTCTGCCATCTACTGCGATGACTTCTGAGCTCCGTGGAGGTTTGCACCTCTTTTTATAGGGCCAGGGAGGGGGGTTCTGGGTCGATCTGCGGGATCCCTTAAGCCTCAAAGGACCCTTGTCAGGGTCGCAAGAATTCTCGAATAGTCCTGCGAGTCCGGGAAACCGAACTAGTTCGAATACTTTGAGTTCATCCGAACTCATAAAGTTCGGCTCAAACTCGTGTTCGAGTTCTAGTCCATCCCTAACCACAATTATAGGACTTAGATCTGAGAAAACATTGTTAGCTGCAATTAGAGATGTGATTGAGATTGATGTAAGTATGCAGGCCTGTTTTACCTAAACTTGTTTTTAGACCAGTTTCCCTAGACTAGAATGGGTTTATTCTTGTGGGTGCTCTTTAATATTAAAGGAAAACCATTTTTGTGAAGTAATTGACAGCTTTCTGGCTTCACCCTCCACTAAACTATACTTGTCTGATGGGAGACGGAAGAAGTAGGAGACGTGTCAGTGACACTGATTAGTGGAGGAGCCAAAGAGCAGTCAGTTATTTTCAATAATATATTTAAATGCTTGTGCACTCACATTAAAAATATTAATTCAGAAACTGCTTCAGATTTCAGCTGCAAAGTACAGTAGATGTGCTTCTGTAGAATTTATTTTGTGTTGTATTAGATTTCTTATTGTAAATGTAAACCTTGCGTTAAATAAACTGTAAAATATTAATAATGTCTTCTGATCCTTACCTTACCAAGTTCTAGTATTTTTTTTGTTTCACCACTGGAAGTGGAAGTCTTTTTAAAAAGTAAGGCTGCTTTTGGTCCTCTGAGTTTAAGTAGAGGGTTGGGAGGAATCAATGATCCTGTCTGAGTCAGTTTTGACTGAAACATTTGATTAAAAACTAGATTTTCACTACCTGCAGAAAAGGAGTAGTGTGATTAGAAAGAATAAGGAATAAGTTAAAATACCTTTAAATAATAATAATAAAGCAGCAGTATACATTACATTAGATGTACAGATAAACACAGTACATTCAAAATACGTGGCTGCATGCCAATTTGAACATTATACTTTAACAGTTCTCAAGCTCTTTACATTATACAGTATTCTTCAATGTGGTAGAATTATGCTGACAAAAAAAAGTCAACATTTAATTGTATATCGATTTTTACTTCAATTGTCCATGTTGGCTATATTATATTTAGACTATCATTCAATCATTTTGTAAGTCTACTTACCTTTAATAATACACCTCGGTTATACATCTGGTTTACTAATACCTCATATTATATAACAAAATATGGTTATATTACAGTTTATATAGCTCCAGGTTTTTTTAAAAATAGTTTTAGTTATTTTATAATATTAAATTGCTTAATTTTGCATTGTAAGAAAAAAAACATGCTCCATATGAGCGTGCCCAATAGTGCAACTTTATTACTTCAGTGTCATTGCCTACTAGGCCACTTTCCAATGTAATAGCATAGTGAGCCATGCCGCTCCAGGAAACTTGCTAGCCTGCAGGTGTATCGAGACAGGAACCAGAGTGCCCATCCACGCAGTCTTCACACCGCCATATTACAGAAAAGTATGGCAGCACATCTGGAACTGAATAACTTTATTTACACAAACAAGTATAACAGCATTATCACTTTCCAATGCATAACTGAGATTCTCCATCAAAAATGTACTCTGCATTAAAGGGTATAATCACCCCTCAAAAAAAAAAAATAATCATCCCCCAAAACCCATACCTACAATAGTTAGAAAGCAGACATATGTGAGGCTATTATCCAGATATTTTTCATTAGTGGGGTTATAGTAAAAATATGCAATATGTATTTTGCCATGGTAAATTCCTACAAGCCATACAATAATGGCATGGGATTAAAAAAACATAAAAAACGATATGTACATGAATAATTCATGTAGTGATATGATAGATATAGTGATAATGTGTTTGAAGTGCTTTTCCTTTATACATACAGTAGGAAATGCTCAAATGAGGCAAGGTATACACAATGTAGTCATGGGGGGGCTTTCTTGATCCAAATATAGAAAATAGTGAATTTTGAAGGGTGTAACTTTGTGCTAAAATTGTGCTTCCATTGAATTTAGTTGGGTTCAGTTAGAATTTCCAGTTCAGCAGAATTTCTACTAATTCCATGGAACCACCAATAGTTTTGTTTATTTCTAATAGAAACCAGACATCTCCCTAGATCGATAACCATGGAAACGTTCAGCACCAGTTATAACTTAATTACATTTTTTAAATACATTTAGCCATTAATATCTTTAATTATTTGTATTGGATCAACATTTCCCACCTCTTCGAAAAAATAAGTGGCTCCTTTCTCCACTTATAAGAAAAATCACTTGAACATATTTTAATAATGGACTATACATTAATGAAACAATTACATATTTGACACAATTTTAGTTACTGATAATAAGATTATAACAAAACTTACTTTTCATGACAAACAGAAGGTTCTGGGATAATACATCCTTATTCTTCTCAGTTACGCCAGAAATATCATATGTAACCTGAACATAATAAAGTTTGATACATTATGTAACAAATAAAGCAATTACTTACATAGATTAAATAACTAATTAGTTTAGAAGACTAACTTGTGTCAGATTAGATTTACCTTTTAAATATACTATTACTATATACTACTAGGAGCAGTAGTAGTAATCATGTAGCATACAGTAGGTCATCTGTAATCATGTGTGTCAACAACAGTAAGCAAACAAGTGATGAATTTCAAGCTCTGCTTTATTGGCTACCGATAGGTGAAATAAAAGAAGCCTTATTTTCAACAATCTAATTTTTGTTTCCTAAAAATACCAATTGACTTCTAACTTTCTGTGGCCTGGGTGTCATTATGACATTAGTCCAATTTGTATGAAAAAAATGTAGGATACAGTTTTTCAATACAAAAATTTCACAATAGTGAATGCTTTATAGGACAACAATAGTTTCCAAGAACCATCTCACCTAAATCTGGGATCTATTCAAAATAGCCACCTTCCTGATATGTTTACATCTGAAACTGAATTGATCAGGGAAGTCATTTACTTTACTGCTACCTCCCGAAAATCCACCAGTTAACTGTCAAAAAATTGCTCTTGCAGCACACAAAGCTCCTCTTTCTTGTTCTATAAAAGAATATGAATGGTGGAGTCACAAAAACAGCAGAGGGAGGTGCTTACGGTAAAAGGTCACTAGACACTACTGTTGGCCTTTTGCAAAACTCGTCCCTATAGTTAGTAGTTAACATTTTTAGAATCATAGAACAATGATAGAAAGAATATGCTTTATATGTTACAAATATTCTCTACTTTACAAGAAATGTTTTTTCCCCTTTTCTATAAACCTTTAAACTAAACAGTTTGAACAATAAACATCTCTACTAGATTTGTTAGAAGGAGTTAATAGAGCATATGGGCTGTCATTATTCATAAAGAGAGCCCATCATATTGAGATAATAGCATCTAACATACCGTAAGACACTGGATTGTCATTAATTATAGTGGGATGAAAATAGTGACAATTATTGGTATTTTATCTCTTAAAATTGCAATGCATGTTATTATCCTTATGTATTATTGTTACCTTTGCTCTCTGTCACACATCAATCACCTATTTTTTGCATAATAATCTGTCACTTATATTGGAATTTTCAAAGTAGTATTAACATCAGCTTCACATGTATGCATTACTTGATAATCATTGAAGGACACATTTATATTTTAAAATACACATACTTCTAAGAAGCAGTTTAAAATATTTTTGCTAACCTACCAATATAGAAAGTTTGTGCTACCAAAAGCAGGTTTGCTTGGGGGTTTTATTTTGTAGAAATTGCCCTCGCTGGTGTGTCTTTATTGCTTAACGTAATCAGGCTTTCTACTATGCAGTGTTTAGTACCTGCATCCACATACAACTCCCACTAGTGTTATTTAATGACCGAAAGCAGACCAGAAGCACTTTTAGGAAACAAGTCATCTAGCACATAAGTCAGCTGTTACTAGTCAACATAAGGATTCAAGTGATGAAAGAGTGTGTGAAAGCTAAATGTCTGAGTTTGAGGTATTGAAATATCAAACCATCTAACAGATGTTTCTTATTTTTTTAACTCTTGGAATGTCCTAAAATGTCTTGTTATTATGTCAATTATATTGAGACATCTTTTGGTTAACCAACATCATGACTGCATTAAATAAATAAGTCTTTTAAGCCTGTAAGTTTGCATTAACTTTGTAATGCATGATGCTTTTTATTTTTTAAAGATGCTTAGTATTGAAACATGGATGGAATGTTTTCCACAACAGTCATGCTGTTCAATAACTCTATTGTTCAATGAGTGGATACTTAAAAATAATTTTGTAGGATTTATATAACCTGAAGGCAAATTAAATTACATGGAGCAAAGTAAGTTTATACCATTCAAGTCTGGAATTTACCTTGTGATTGTCACAAGTGGCAACTATTATGTAACCTACATTATCTCTACAGTTTCTGAAAGGCTGCAAAACTAATGAGGGTTAAGCATTAGCTTGGTGTAATTAACTTGTATGTAATTTGCATTATGATGCCTCGGTAGCTAGAACAATTCTCACGATCTTAAAAAAAACAGTTTCTAAGGCTAAATGTATATCTGCATTTTAAACACCAGAATTCAGTAAAATCAATCTAGCAGTAACAGCATGTTTTTAACTAAATGTCAAAACCAGAAAAATCCAAGCTATGTTTTTCCTTTTTTAAGAATTGTATAAACCATCTAGTAATGTTATATTATTATTATTATTATTATTGTAGATTTATATAGCAACATCTTCCATGGTGCTTTAAAGCTGCATTAATATACATGAGGAAAACATACATGTTACATACAAGGGTAGTGCAAGTAATACAAAGTGCAAATAATTTAAGTGCTGGTCCAGCAGCATTCAGTGTGGTACATTACAGCATTACTGTGGTTCAATAGGAAGGAGGGCCCTGCCCAAAAGGGCTTATAGTCTAGAGGAGATGAGGATGAAACATAAGGTGAAGCAGATCAGTAGCTTGAACTTGTCAATGGAATATAACTAGCAGGTCTGTGATGGGTCAGTAAGAGGGGTAGGAGTGTCCAAGTCCTGATTGTAACCTTGCCTGAAGAGGTGAGTTTTGAGGCGGCGTTTGAAGATATGAAGTGATGGCGAGTGACGTATAAAGTGAGGAAGGAAGTTCCAAAGCAGAGGGGCAGCACAAGAAAAGTCCTGTATATGGGCATAGGAAAAGGTGATTAGAGTGGATGTGAGGAGAAAATCATTAGCAGAGTGGAGGTTACGCCTTGGGTAGTATCCATTTAGCAGATCAGAGATGTATGTGGGGGGCTGTATTGGAGAGAGCCTTGTAGGATTAGGTTAGCAGCTTAAATTAGATCCTTTGGGTAATGGGAAGCCAGTGGAGAGATTGACAGAAAGGGACAGCATGTGAGAAGCGGGAAGAGAGGTGAATGAGCCTGGCAGCAGAGTTAAGGATTGATTGAAGGGGTGCCAGTTGGTTGTTTGGTAGGCCGGGTAGAAATGTAGAGGGGACCGGTGGCTGTGGAGATGAGCCTGGGCATGCAGAAAAACAATTTCTTATATTAATGATTTTTCCTGTGATATAAACAGCAATCACTGACCGGAGGTTTAAATGAAAAGAAAGTAGGTAAAAAAAAAAACGTTGTACTTCAAAATGTAAAAGGTGTTAACATAGCTTCTTTATGTTTCAAATAAGACATTATAATAGAAACATTATTTAAATAATTAATACAAAAATAAACATCACCAATTAAAAATAAACACGCCTTAGATAAACACACTGTACATATAAATATATATTTTAAATAACCATGACATTTTATTTGTTAATACAAAGCAAAAATAAATACATGACTTAAGTACAGTAAAACATGAACATTAATACAAGTATATGCCTTTTTGCTACTGTGTTAGAAAAATTATGTAGATACCTACATAACCCTTAAAGTTCTTTTTCAGTGTAATAAATTATTTGGTATGTGGTGCACGTGCTTGAGAAAGGACCAGTGGGTTTGAAACATGTTGCACACGTTTTGTCTAATAAAGCTTTTCTACACAACAACAGCCCTGTGCAATTGTATTCTACACCGAATAATTTACTACACTGACGATTGATCCAGAATAGTGGCAACTGGAACAGTGTGGCCTACGAGCATTTCTTGCCTCGGTACCTGGGCACCTCTAACTACAATAAAGTTCTTATTCTTATGTCTTCTGCATTTATATTGGCAAAAGAGCAAAAGGGTATTCTGTTTAATAATATATATTAAAAAAAATAGCCTTTCTTCACTCTTTAAGTAAACACTTGACATATTGCTTCATAGAACACGAAGGGACAATACATGTTATTAAGTAAGGATGTGCAAACATTAAAAAAATACCATTTTGATATTTCCTTTATTTCTATGCATTGTGCTATAGTTTGAATAGTTTCACTTGAAATACATTAATATGTGTTTTCTCTCATCAGTCACAGTACACAGATTCTGTTGGTGCTATGTACACTTATGATCACAACTGTATGTATTAAAGGGCATGTCCACCCCCAAAACTATAATCCCTCCCACTACTGGCCCCATCGTGTAGTGTAGTTTAATCCTTACCTCACATCCCAGCTCCATATGGTTCTCCTGTAGTCTCCCCCCAAAGTCCCAAAAACTGCCCACCAGGACTCTGCCTCCTATCTGGCCTCCGGGAGAAGTTTGGCATGCGTACTGCAGCCCTTCTCCCCCTCCCTCCCCCTCCCGATTAGGATTCCCTCCCCCTAGTGTAAAAATCTTTTTACCTAACATTCCCCCTGTCCCCCCAGCCCCAACCGCTCTATTAGTATCATCAGAAAATGCCCAAAACATAACTTACCATCCCTCTTTCCTCCGCCGCACTAAACTCCCGGCAGCCGCGTCTGTAATTGGCTGCAGCTCAGCCAATCACAGACGCGACTGCCGGTCCCGTCCCTCTGCTTGCAATTTCTCGCACGCAGAGGGCTTGGCAGCGTGGCAGAGAAAAGAGGGAAGGTAAGTAAAGTTTGGGGCATTTTCTGATGATACTAATAGAGCGGTTGGGGCTGGGGGGACAGGGGGAATATTTGATAAAATTTTTTTTAGAATGGTGGATATACCCTTTAAGGAAATCTACAACATAACAACACATTATTATAAAGTTGTTTTGTATTGTTTGTGCATAATATAGACCTGATTTTTGAAAACCGAAAAGTGGAAAAATCTTAGACATTAATTTAAGTATAAAAAAAAGTGTTACTAGTTCTAATATTATAAAACTGATAAATGGCATTAAAAGGGAAACAGTTTAATAAAAAAGTATTTCTACAGCATACACCATCTACCATGTACAAAACAGGGGGATAACTTAGCATATTATTTAGAAATATAAACAAATCAGTACTACTACTTACATTTATCACATGCGAGCTGCAAAGGGTTAAAACAAAGTATTTTACATTGTGTTTGTTTGCAGTTTCTCTGGAAGAAATTGTATTGATTCCAATGTACTGTTAATCTTGCTTTTTTTTTATTAATATTCAAACCTTAACCTTGCATATTATAAATAAGTCATCACTAAATAAGTAGTTAACCAACTAATAAACGCATGTTTCATGCCACCTCTGGGCGCTTAATCAGGACGTGTAATCATACCCTATGAATCTCTTTTAGTAGCTAATTCTTAAACGGGACATGTATCATAATGTAACTACCACATTCAACTACAGTTTACACATATGGTTTACACATATCTAATACAAATTACCATCCTGTATTTTATCCTGTATCTTTAATGGGTAATAGTAATAACTTTTTAAAAATGTACTAATGAATTATAAGAATTCGCCTTTATGAAAAAAAGTTTTCTTTATACAGCAAAGAGGTACAGCAATGGGGCTACATGCCTGTCTACATCTTGGTACATAGGAGCAGTGCCCAAGTATTAAGGTGCCCATACAGTAGTATTTACCCTCCGCCCAATCTGCGACATTCAATCAATAATCCTGGAATCTCCTTTCCTGTACTACGATCGCGAGGTCTCACCTGGCAACATTCATTGTACAAATGTATGTCAGTCGCAAAAGAAGAACAGGAAAAAGGCGGTTCCAAGTATATTCACTGAATGTCACAGAATGGTCGGAGGGTAAGTACTAATGAAGGGCACCTTTAGAGGTTGTAGACATGGGAGGATGGAGAGACAGTGTCATTCTATGACTGAGGTATGTGGACAATATCCTCATGTTATGGAAGGGCACTACCGATGAACTGGAGACCTTCATCTGCAACATCAACAATAATATTATCGCTATTCATTTGATCTTGGACTGGAGTCCATTCATTTTTTTGGATTTTTAGGAAAACTGTCAGTTAATTCCCTGTTCTGTGTTGACAGTCCCCATTTGGTGAGCCAGACTAACCAGACCTAGGGGTCAATTTCTCAGTTTACGCAGGAAGTGCACTTAAGATTTTGAAGGAGCTCAGAACACAATTACAGTGTTAAGAAAACAAAAAAAGAGACAAATTAAGGTAGACAAGACCTTTAGTATTAAAGCTTGAAGGGTTTGTAATTTGACGGATATCGTATGGTAAGCCATTTTTGAGACCTATTACGAATTTGAAATTAAAAAAAGAATAAACTGTTAGGTAAAAGAAGCTGTGGCAAATGTTTGATGTGTCCATATATGAAAGATACCAGAGAGGTAATTAACTTAGTAAATAAAAAAATGGAGATAAGAGAAGAGATTGCATGGTGAAACTGTGGCCTTATTTATATGAGATAGGTAAGACATCAATGAAATTGTCTGATAGCATACATGAACATATATGGATAAGAAAGGGATAATTTAGCATAGTTCATTGGCAAAACATGTGATGACAGAACATCAAGGATACTTTAAAGGGTTGAGTTTGAAAACAGTCAGGTTGAGAGAGAGAGGAGGGGACCTGGTCTATAGGATGAAAAAAATAGCACCAGTAGGCTTATATGAAGAATTAATGTTTTTTTTAATTTTTTTATAAGACTGTCATTAAGACTGCAACCTAGTAGATGTCATTTAAGAACACTTACATGGGGTTCGTGTTAGACAGAGATATGGAAATTGTTTGAATATTCAAATTGGTTCTTAAGTAATATATATAAACTTATTTTTGAAGTGTTATTCCTAGGACTGAGCCATTGAAGATACAGGATGATAATTATATATATTGTGTAAACCATAGATAAAGGTGGTGGTTACATGGCCCCTGTAGGAATTGGCTCCTAAAAGAGGTCCAGAGTGTATGATCTCACACCATGATGAAGCATCAAGTGGTGGTGTGAAATACATGTAAATTAGCTGGGACATAAGGAGCTGTCTGATGTCAAGCCAGCTGGTAAAGACACTGTGTTTCCTCTGTTTGTTTCGGACCTGAAGTTAGAACCAGAGGGGGAAGTGAAAGTGATCAGTTTATGTGCCAGTATCTGCATCCAAGGATAAGCTAAGTTTGAGGATAAGTATGAGGCATGTTATGTTCTGCATAATGGTGGAGTAAGACACTATACATATAGGAGAACTAAACTAATGTGAAAGCTTTTCTCCCCAAAACACCTACACATTGAAAGATTTTTCTCTAATAAGTTGCACTTAGTATATGTAAGTAATAGATTCTGTAACAAAGAAGGCTTCCATGTTGTTGCCAGTACAACTTATAGTCCATGTAGGCTTCAAAGAGCCACGCCCCCTGACCCCAGGGCTCACAGTCTCTATGCACAGAGTTCTTCTGTTTCTAGCTAAAAGATAAAGTTTGTAAAAGTACCTGCAATCATTGTTGAGAAAAGAGAGATACATCCTGGTAAATCCGGAGGTAAAGTCCCTGCAGTGCTGGGTCAGTGACTGGGATGGAACTTTATCACTGAACTGTCCACTGTGCGATCACCTCCCTCAGCTCCACCTGCATGGAAACCCAGGGGATATGGACAGTCTGTATAGGATTTCCCTGTGTAATCAGACTAGGGGTTTCCATGCAAGTGGATCTGAGGGAGGTGATCGCACAGTGGACAGTTCAGTGATAAAGTTCCATCCCAGTCACTGACCCAGCTCTGCAGGGACTTCACCTCCGGATTTATGGTGATTCTCTCTGCACAGCAATGTGCAAACCGGAACCAGCATTGACTGTCTTCATTCAAGGAATATTCCGTTTTTTACAGTATCACAACTCAGGCTCTGCCTATGGATTTGATGGTACAAAGGTGCTGCAACCCCTCTCGTTCCTGGTCTTAAGGGGAACAGGTCTGTCTGCATGAGTAAATGTGTCAGGTGTCTGTCTGCATGAGTGTGTCCTGTAAGTGTCTGCATAATGTGTTGAGTGTTGCATGAGTGTGTTTGTGAGTGTCTGCATGAGTGTGTCTGCGAGTGTGTCTGTGTGAGTATCTGCATGAGTGTGTCTGTGATGTCTGCATGATACCTGTGTGAGTGTCTGCATGTGTGCGTCTGCGTGAGTGTGTCTGTGTGAATGTCTGTATGAGTGTGGTGAGTGTCTGCATGAGTGTGTCTCTGTGAGTGTCGCAGAGTTTGTGTGAGTGTCTGCATGAGTGTCTCTGTGAGTGTCTGCATGAGGGTGTCTGAGTCTGTCTGTGTGAGTTTCTGCATGGGTGTGTCTGTGTGTCTGCATCAGTGTGTGAATGTCTGCATGAGTGTGTGTAAGTGTCTGGATGAGTGTGTCTCTGTGAGTGTCTGCATGAGTGTCTGCATGAGTGTCTGTGTGAGTGTCTGCATGAGGGTGTCTGAGTCTGTCTGTGTGAGTGTCTGCATGGGTGTGTCTGAGTGTCTGCATAAGTGTGTGCGTGGGAGTCGTGCCTGTCGGTGTGTGTGGAACTATTGCCAGTTGGTGTGTCTGCATGAGTGTCTGTGTGAGTGTCTGCATGAGTGTCTGTGTGAGTGTCTGCATGAGGGTGTCTGAGTCTGTCTGTGTGAGTGTCTGCATGAGGTGTCTGTGAGTGTCTGCATGATACCTGTGTGAGTGTCTGCATGTGTGTGTCTGCGTGAGTGTGTCTCTGCAAGTGTCTGCATGAGTGTCTCTGTGAGTGTCTGCATGAGGGTGTCTGAGTCTGTCTGTGTGAGTTTCTGCATGGGCGTGTTGTGTGTCTGCATCGTGTGTGAAGTGCTGCATGAGTGTAAGTGAGTGTCTGCATGAATGTATCTCTGTGGTGTCTGCATGAGTGTCTGCATGAGTGTCTCTGTGAGTGTCTGTGAGGGTGTCTGAGTCTGTCGGTGAGGTGTCTGATGGCGTGTCTGTGTGTCTGCATCAGTGTGTGAGTGTCTGCATCAGTGTGTGCGTGGGTGTCGGTGTGTGTGGAACTATTGCAGTTGGGTGTCTGCATGAGTGTCTGTGTGAGTGTCTGATGAGTTGTCTGTGTGAGTGTCTGCATGAGGGTGTCTGAGTCTGTGTGAGTGTGGAGAGGTGTCTGCTGGTGTGTCTCTGCGGTGTCTGCATGAGTGTCTGTGGTGGTGTCTGCATGAGTGTGTCTTGTGAGTGTTCTCCTGAGTGGTGTCTGAGTCTGTCTGTGTGAGTTTCTGCATTGGCGTGTCTGTGTGTCTGCATCAGTGTGTGAATGTCTGCATGAGTGTATGTGAGTGTCTGCATGAGTGTGTCTGTGTGAGTGTCTGCATGAGTGTCTCTGTGAGTGTCTGCATGAGGGTGTCTGAGTCTGTCTGTGTGAGTGTCTGCATTGGGTGTCTGGGTGTTGCATCAGTGTGTGAATGTCTGCCTGAGTGTATGTTGAGTGTCTGCATGAGTGTGTCTCTGTGAGTGTCTGCATGAGTGTCTCTGGAGTGTCTGCATGAGGGTGTCTGAGTCTGTCTGTGAGTGTCTGCATGGGGTGTGTTGGTGCTGCATCAGTGGTGAGTGTCTGCATAAGTGTGTGCGTGGGAGTAGTGCCTGTCGGTGTGGTGGAACTATGCCAGTTGGTGTGTGTAGGTAGTTACTGTCAGTGTGCACAGAAGTAGTGCCTGTAAGTGTGCATGGGAGCAGTATGTGTCAGTGTGTGTGGGATTAGTGCCTGGTTGGGTGTGAAGTAGTGCCTGTCGGGTGTGCATGGGATTAGTACTTGTAGGTGTCCATAGTCCATGTAGGCTTCAAAGAGCCACGCCCCCTTACCCCAGGACTCACAGTCTCTATGCACAGAGTTCTTCTGTTTCTAGCTAAAAGATAAAGTTTGTAAAAGTACCTGCAATCATTGTTGAGAAAAGAGAGATACATCCCGGTAAATCCGGAGGTAAAGTCCCTGCAGTGCTGGGCCAGTGACTGGGATGGAACTTTATCACTGAACTGTCCACTGTGCGATCACCTCCCTCAGCTCCACCTGCATGGAAACCCAGGGGATATGGACAGTCTGTATAGGATTTCCCTGTATATCAGACTAGGGTTTCCATGCAGGGGATCTGAGGGAGGTGATCGCACAGTGGACAGTTCAGTGATAAAGTTCCATCCCAGTCACTGACCCAGCTCTGCAGGGACTTCATCTCCGGATTTATGGTGATTCTCTCTGCACAGCAATGTGCAAACCGGAACCAGCATCTGACTGTCTTCATTCAAGGAATATTCCGTTTTTTACAGTATTCACAACTCAGGCTCTGCCTATGGATTTGATGGTACAAAGGTGCTGCAACCCCTCTCGTTCCTGGTCTTAAGGGGGAACAGGTCTGTCTGCATGAGTAAATGTGTCAGTGTGTCTGTCTGCATGAGTGTGTCTCTGTAAGTGTCTGCATAAGTGTGTGAGTGTCTGCATGAGTGTGTGTTTGTGAGTGTCTGCATGAGTGTGTCTGCATGAGTGTGTCTGTGTGAGTATCTGCATGAGTGTGTCTGTGATGTCTGCATGATACCTGTGTGAGTGTCTGCATGTGTGCGTCTGCGTGAGTGTGTCTGTGTGAATGTCTGTATGAGTGTGTGTGAGTGTCTGCATGAGTGTGTCTCTGTGAGTGTCTGCATGAGTTTCTGTGTGAGTGTCTGCATGAGTGTCTCTGTGAGTGTCTGCATGAGGGTGTCTGAGTCTGTCTGTGTGAGTTTCTGCATGGGTGTGTCTGTGTGTCTGCATCAGTGTGTGAATGTCTGCATGAGTGTGTGTAAGTGTCTGCATGAGTGTGTCTCTGTGAGTGTCTGCATGAGTGTCTGCATGAGTGTCTGTGAGTGTCTGCATGAGGGTGTCTGAGTCTGTCGTGTGAGTGTCTGCATGGGTGTGTCTGAGTGTCTGCATAAGTGTGTGCGTGGGAGTCGTGCCTGTCGGTGTGTGTGGAACTATTGCCAGTTGGTGTGTCTGCATGAGTGTCTGTGTGAGTGTCTGCATGAGTGTCTGTGTGAGTGTCTGCATGAGGGTGTCTGAGTCTGTCTGTGTGAGTGTCTGCATGAGTTGTCTGTGAGTGGTCTGCATGATACCTGTGTGAGTGTCTGCATGTGTGTGTCTGCGTGAGTGTGTCTCTGCAAGTGTCTGCATGAGTGTCTCTGTGAGTGTCTGCATGAGGGTGTCTGAGTCTGTCTGTGTGAGTTTCTGCATGGGGTTGTCTGTGTGTCTGCATCAGTGTGTGAATGTCTGCATGAGTGTAAGTGAGTGTTGCATGAATGTATCTCTGTGAGTTCTGCATGAGTGTCTGCATGAGTGTCTCTGTGAGTGTCTGCATGAGGGTGTCTGAGTCTGTCTGGTGGAGTGTCTGCATGCTGTGTCTGTGTGTCTGCATCAGTGTGTGATGTCTGCATAAGTGTGTGCGTGGGTGTCGGTGTGTGTGGAACTATTGCCAGTTGGTGTGTCTGCATGAGTGTCTGTGTGAGTGTCTGCATGAGTGTCGTTTGAGTGTCTGCATGAGGGTGTCTGAGTCTGTGTGAGTGTCTGCATGAGTGTGTCTGCGTGAGTGTGTCTCTGCGAGTGTCTGCATGAGTGTCTGTGTGAGTGTCTGCATGAGTGTCTCTGTGAGTGTCTGCATGAGGGTGTCTGAGTCTGTCTGTGTGAGTTTCTGCATTGGCGTGTCTGTGTGTCTGCATCATGTGTGAATGTCTGCATGAGTGTATGTGAGTGTCTGCATGAGTGTGTCTGTGTGAGTGTCTGCATGAGTGTCTCTGTGAGTGTCTGCATGAGGGTGTCTGAGTCTGTCGGTGAGTTTCTGCATTGGCGTGTCTGTGTCTGCATCAGTGTGTGAATGTCTGCATGAGTGTATGTGAGTGTCTGCATGAGTGTGTCTCTGTGAGTGTCTGCATGAGTGTCTCTGAGTGTC